>LR738711.1:194848342-194956573 GCA_902687465.1 Secale cereale
GGTCCTATTTATAGGGGAACGCCGGAGCCCCGTGGTCCAGTGTGCCGGCGAGCTCCGGCTCGATGCTACAGCGCACGGGAAGCGAGGGGGTTGAGTCCACGGCGTTGCTGGACGAGCTCTACGTCCAGTTGAGGTGAGAGGAGGAGCGGGGGAGCTTCCAGTCGACGCGCGCGTGCGAGCCCGAGGAGTGGCCGTTGCGGGCGGCCAGCGCGCGTGCGGCGACAATCACTGGAGGGCGCAGGAGGAGGGGGGACAGCACCGGGGTGGTCGCGGACGTCGAGGAGCATCGACTGGCGCGAGGGAGAGGCCCGAGGCTGTCGGGGGCCGGCGATTGGCTGGAGCTACAGTGCGTGGGCGCACTGTAGCGTGCTCCAGAGCGCCCGAATGGCTCGCACCTTCGTGCCCTCGCCGTTCTGGTCAAGTCCAACATGCCCAAGAGTGTCTAGAAGGTTGACGGAAGAGTAAAGAAATGGCATGTGGCCTTGGATGCCCTGGAGGTGCTGAGAGAGAGAGAGGATGCTGGTGACTTGGTGAAAATTTGCTGTCCAGCAGGGTAAACTAGGGTTCTTACCCCTCAATCATGGAGCTGGGGAGCTGGGGAAGTTACTGGGGGTGGCCAGTAACTGAATGAACATGTGGTAAAAAGTTGAGGCCAAGGAGAAGAGTAAAAGTGATCAAGATGAGGGTTTTAGTAAATCTACAGAAGGTGTTTGATCAGTGTTTGGTCAAGCAAATGACCTCCACTTGACATGGCACTTAACAGGATTGAATAACATGTGAAAATAGGGTGCTTCACCAAATTTGGGCTCATTTGAAGAAACTAGCCAATGTAACTTTGGTGAACCCTAGAAATCAACAGAAATAGCTTCATCTTGATTGAGTCAAGCTAATCATCTCCCCTTGATGCACCACTTGGTGTAGCATCATCATTTGGGGTATTGATCATGCCCACAAAGTTTGAAGCTCCAGGTAAAAAGTTGGTAATGTAAAGTTGTTCAAATTTGCATTTGAACAGATAGGGTTTTGGGGTGATCTGATCAAGTTGCTCTATTCCAAATCTTGTGCCATTTGGTCTAGATGCCTCATTAGGCATTTCTAGCATGTGCACCAAGTTTGAGAGCATTTGGACAAGTTTGGCAATGTAGAGTTGCTCAAACTTCAAATATGGACAGAATGGTTATGAAGGGGTTTGAGGATGTTTTCTTGCTTCCCAAGGCATGGGACTTGGCAAGATCATCAAATATGTCATATATGACATGATAGAATTTCCCTGGAATTTTTGGAGAATATTTCCTTTGTAAATATTTCAAAAGCTTGAAATATCTAGAAAGGGTTTCAGAGGGTTTAGCCCATCATTTTGAACATGACCAAGTGTTGAAACTCTTATATATGGACAATATATGTCCTCTGAGTCTCCCTGAATTTTGGCAAATATTTTTGAAATACTTAAATAATTTTTCCCTATTAAAAACCATTTCTGGCCTTAAGAAAAAGCTTTTAAATAAAATAGGAAAATAACTTTTAAAATTATACCTTTGTGGTTTCCGGGAGTCCTATGACTACTAGGTCTCAAATACACCTTTTGAAATAATTTTCTCACCCTAAATCAAGTACTTGCAGTGCAAATCTCAATTCAGGGGTTTTTGGAAAACTAAATTTATAAAATACTTTTTGGCCAAATAAATTTTGTAAGAAAATTCTATACTGTTTTATAAAACTTGGCATGATCATTGGGCAGAAGTTTTGGGTATGGAGATGAATTCTACAAGAGGTAATAGTTGACTTTAATGAGCACATGAAAAAGCATATGAAGAAAAACTCAATTTCAAATAAAAGCCAAATGATGCTTAAAAATTTTGCTGGTCCAAATTTTCATGCTTCAAAGATACAAATATCATGTTACAAAAAGCAGGGTGTGACACACGTATGACTATATTCGGAATACATGCCTACATTGCATTGATGAACTGGAGCTAGTTCTGTGTCACCCTAGGTTATAACTTCTACATGATGAATTGCATCCGACATAATTTCCCATCACCGATCCAATGCCTACGAGCTTTACCTATATTGCTAGTTGCTTATTTACTTTTACGTTGCTACTATTACAAAAATTACAAAAACATTATCGTTACTTTTATTGCTGCTACCGCCACTATCATATTACTTTGCTACTAAACTATCTTGCTGCAGATACTAAGTTTCCAGGTGTGGTTGAATTGACAACTCAGCTGCTAATACTTAAGAGTATTCTTTGGCTCCCCTTGTGTCGAATCAATAAACTTGGGTTGAATACTTTACCCTCGAAAACTGTTGCGATCCCCTAAACTTGTGGGTTATCAAGACTATTTTCTCGCACCGTTGTCGGGGAGCATAGCTCTATTCTTTAAGTCACTTGGGATTTATATCTATTGATCACTATGAAGAATTTGAAGGACTCAAAAACCAAGATCTTACCCACAACTACGAGGGGAGGTAAGGAACTGCCATCTAGCTCTACACTTGATTCTCCTTCTGTTATGAGTAAACTTGCGACACCTACTCCTGCTATTGAATCTGATATGTCATATGTTCTTATTGATGCTACTTCTGCTATGTATGATGAAACTACCTCTATGCCTGATACTGTGCCACTAGGTGAATTTCTAGATGAACAAATTGCTAAGGCTAGGGAGAGTGCAAATGTTGAAACCGATGATATTTATGAAAGTGATGATGAAACTACTCCCAATAAATATGAATTGCTTGTTGTGCCTGAGGGTTATGTTATGGATGAAGAAACTGCTAGAGACTTTCTTGCTTGCAATGATAGTTATGATCTTAAGAAGTTATTAACTAAGCTGAAAGAAAAGTCCTTGAATGCTAGAATGAAACATGACCCTGCTTTTGCTACTTCACCTATTTGTGTCACTGATAATGATTATGAATTCTCTGTTGATCCTGAGTTAATTACTTTGGTTGAGTCTGATCCTTTCCATGGCTATGAGTCTGAAACTATTGTGGCACATCTTACTAAGTTGAATGATTTAGCCACCCTGTTTACCAATGATGAAAAGATTCGCTACTACTATATCCTTAAGTTATTTCCGTTCTCGTTTAAGGGTGATGCTAAGACTTGGTTTAATTCTCTTGATCCTGGTTGTGTGCGTAGCCCCCAGGATATGATGTATTACTTCTCTGCTAAATATTTTCCCGCTCATAAGAAACAAGCTGCCTTACGGGAAATATATAACTTTGCTCAAACTGAATAAGAGAGTCTCCCACAAGCTTGGGGGAGGCTTCTCCAGTTACTTAATGCTTTGCCTGATCATCCTCTTGAGATGCATGATATACTCGATGTCTTTTATAATGGACTAACCGATGCTTCCAGAGACCACCTGGATAGTTGTGCTGGTTGTGTTTCCAGGGAAAGAACAGTTGAACAAGCTGAATTACTATTGAATAATATGTTGGCCAATGAAAATAATTGGACACTTCTTGAACCAGCCCCTAAGCCAACTCAGAAGAAAAGAGGTGTTCTATTTCTCAGTCCTGAAGATATGCAAGAGGCAAATAAATCTATGAAAGAAAAAGGTATTAAAGCTGAAGATGTTAAGAATTGACCACCTATTGAAGAAATACATGGTCTTGATAACCCGACACAGGTAGTAAAGGTAAATTCTCTTTATAGATTCGATGAAGGTGATATTCCTCGTTATAAGTCTGCTAGCCAATGTTTAGATGAGTTTGACAATTTCATTGTGAAACAAGAAAACTTCAATGCTTATGTTGATGGACAATTACAACACAATGCTTATATGATTGAACACTTGAGTGATTATCTGTCTAGAGCTAAAGGTGAACTGAAACTCATTAGTATACATGCTTCTATGGTCACCACTCAAGTAGAACAAGTACTTAAGGCTTAGAATGATTTGCTCAATGAATTAAATAGTAAGAATAATGACTATGCTGTTAGAGTTGCTACTAGAGGTGGTAAAATGACTCAGGAACCTCAGGAACCTCAGAGAGCTAATCTAGATGCACCTAGTTCTTCTAAGAAGAAGAAAAAGAAAAATGATAGGACTTTGCATGCTTCTAGTGAACCTGTAGCTGACAAACCTGAGAATCCCAATGATATATCTGTTTCTGATGCTGAGACATAATCTGGTAATGACAATGAACCTAGTGATAATATTAATGATGATGTTCATGATGATGCTCAACCTAGCAATGATAATGAGGTAGAGATTGAACCTGTTGTTGATCTTGATAACCCACAATCAAAGAATCAATGTTATGATAAGACAGACTTTGTTGCTAGGAAGCACGGTAGGGAAAGAGAACCATAGGTTCAGAAACCCATGCCTTTTCCTCTGAAACCATCCAAGAAAAAGGATGATAGCATTTTGAGCGCTTTGCTGAAATGATTAGACCTATCTTTTTGCGTATGCGTTTGACTGATGTGCTTAAAACAAATCCTTATGCTAAGTATATGAAAGATATTGAAAGGTACCTGAAGTAGAAATTTCCACCATGCTTGCCAATTACACTTTTGAATGTGGAATGCCTAAGAAATTAGGAGATCCAGGAGTACCTACTATACCTTGCTCCATTAAGAGAAACTATGTTAAAACTACTTTATGTGATATTGGAGCCGGTGTTAGTGTTATGCCTCTCTCTTTATATTGTAGACTTGACTTGAGTAAGTTAACACCTACTGAAATATCTTTGCAAATGGCTGATAAATCAACTGCTATACCTGTTGGTATTTGTGAGGATGTGCCTGTTGTAGTTGCAAATGTTACTATTCTAACGAACTTTGTTATACTTGATATTCCCGAGGATGATAGTATGTCTATTATTCTTGGAAGACCCTTTTTGAATACTGCATGGGCTCTTATTGATTGCAACAAAGGCAATGTCACTTTTCATGTCAATGTTAATGAACATACGATACACTTTCCAAGGAAACAACCTCAAGTCCACAATATCAATTATATTGGAAAAACTTCAACTATCACTATTGGAGGTTTTGAGTTTCCTCTTCCTACTATCAAGAAGACATATGACATCCTTATTGTTGGGGACATACATATCCCCATTGAGGTAGCCTAGTGTTATTCAAAAATTATCTGGTTTCATGTTACTCGAAAAGAGTTTATTAACAAGACCTGATCAACCTTGTTAATGGATTCCTTTTGATGAACATGGGATAGGTGAATCTAGATAGCACAACCTTCTGTACCACCCCTTTTACTTTCTGTTAATTAGGTTAAATAAAAGAAAAATAGTATTTTCTGTCTGTTTCCAGACTTATCCGTGCAATAAAAATATATCCTGAAAATAAAAGTTCTCCAAATGCCATGAAAATGAAATATAATTTTTTTCTAGAATATTTGAGGAAATATGGCACAGAACACACAACGAGGGGAGCCAGCACCTGGCCACGAGGGTCTAGGGCGTGCCCCTGCCCAGGGCGCGCCCCCCTGCCTCGTGGGCCCCACGTGCCCCCCTCCACTTATTCCTACACCCATGCTCTTCTTCTTCCTCCCAAAAAAATCCCCAACCAGCTCAAACCCGAGTTCTAGCTCATCTTGCTGCCATTTTCGATCTCCTTGCTCAAAGCACCATTCACCAAACTGTTTGGGGAGATTGTTCCTTGGTATGTGACTCCTCCATTGGTCCAATTAGTTTTTGTTCTAGTGCTTTATTTGTTGCAAATTTATGCTGCTGTGGTGACCTTGTTCTTGCATGTCAAATTTTCTTGGTCCCAAGTAGTTCTAATGCATGATATAGCCTCTAGGCACTTATAGGAGTTGTTGCTATCCATCTTGTTGAGCTTGGTTAACTTTTATTTTGAAGTTACTAAAAAATTCAGAAAATTTCAGAAAAATGTCTAGGAGATACTTCCAAGGTGGTCCTTCAAGTAAGCAAGAACCGAGGCTCACGTTCCGTGAGCCGGACGATGAACCACCGAGAGATGCTAATGTGCGGCCTTGTGAATGGTCGTCAGATGAATTCATGGGTCAAGTTGGCATCAAAGATAAATTTTACGCATACGTGCGCAACGCTGACCTCGAGGACTTCATACAAGATAAGTGTCCTGAATACCGTGGCTTAACTGATAGCTTTGTGAGAAGGTTTAAATTTTCATCTTCACGTAATTCTCACACTGTCCTGTTTGACCTTTATGATAAATCTTATACCATGGATTTAGAGGATTTTAATGTTGCCTGCAAGCTCCCACAGTGGGACAGTATGAGTGATCCTCGCAAATATGAATTTAGAGAATTCCTAGCTAGTATCACTGTGGGGGAATCCAGGGAAATCACACAGGCTACCATGGGGAGCATACATTTTCCTGCCATTCATTACTTTGCTCTCTTTATCGGTAGATGCATAAACGGTAAAGATGAGGCTTGTCACATGTGTTTCTCTGATCTTAGTGTTCTCAGGAGTGCTGTACTAGGTGATAGGCAATATAACTTGGGAGCAATCGTTGCACGTTGGTTACACCATAATGGCTTGCATGGAGATTTATCTGGTGGGATCTATGCTACCCGCATAGCCCGCTTTCTTGACCCGTGCACGTGAATGATGAACCTTTACCTCCTGCTTATTTAGACTGTCATGCTATGACTAGTCACCGGTTTATAGAGTAGGATAATCAAACCCTCAAATATCGACTAATCTTTAATAGGCAGCATGCCATCCCTATTGTTCTTCCTGCCCCTACTTTGTTTAACTTTCAGGAAAAAGGAAGATACACTATAACTATGGAGGAGGCAAATGCTTATTATAACATGACGGAGGCAGCCCGCCTTCGAGCTGCAGCTCAGCATGCAGCATCCGCTACGTCTCAGTACGACCCCAGCTACAACTTTGGATATTCGTCAGGCCAATATTGGCCATAGACCAACTTAGGCCAAAAGCCTAAGCTTGGGGGAGCATGTGTTTCTCACCGACTTACATTCATGTTCACACACTTATTCTAGTTGTCGGTGCTCACACTCTTTCACTGTATCATCCATGCTTAGTTTTAATTTCTTTTTCTTAGTCTTTTTCTTGTGTGCCAGAAAAACCCAGAAAAACAAAAAAATTATTAGTTGTAGCTTCTAGCTGATTTACTTTCCTTGCTTATGGTAGTAGTTAAAACGAAAACCCAAAAAGATTTCCCGTTCTTCTTTGCTTGTTGGGAGCTTTCCCGTGTAAATAGTTTCTTTTCTTTTCTTTAGGGGTTAAGAATAGAAGACCATGGTTAAAATGCTTAGTGGCTCTCATATGCTTTGTTGTTGATTTAACCTTGAGCCATATTACCTTGTCTTCTCTCTTGTATTAAATGCCTGCAGATTCCAGCTTAGTCCAATGCACGTGCACTATTATTATTATACACACCATCGGTCGTGCGAGTGAAAGGCAATAAGGATGATATATGATGAACTAATTGAGATGAGAAAAGTTGGTATGAACTCGACCTCTCTTGTTTCTGTAAATATGATGGCTCAACGTTCCTGATTCAGCTTGTTATGAATGAAACATGCTTGCAATGACAATTAGAGATCATAGCTGCTTATGCCATGCTTAATTAGCTGAGAGTTTATAATGGTCTATCTTGCATGCGAACATGATATTAAAATGGCTGTGATGTGGTATGATGGGTGGTATCCTCCTTTCAATGATTTAAGTGACTTGACTTGGCACATGTTCACGCATGTAGTTGAAACAAATCAACGTAGCCTTCATGATATTTATGTTCATGGTGATTTATATCCTACTCATGCTTGCATTCATTGTTGATTAATTTTAATGCATGTTCATGACCGCTGTTGCTCTCCAGCTGGTCGCTTCCTAGTCTCTTTCTAGCCTTCACCTGTACAAAGTGGGAATACTGCGTGTGCATCCACATGATTCCACCATACCTTCCTATATGCGGTATTTACCTGCCGTTCCAAGTAAATTTGTATGTGCCAAACTCTAAACCTTCAAATGAAATTCTGTTTTGTAGGCTCGAACAACTCATGTATCAACTAGGGTTGTCTATATCTTCCATGCTAGGTGGGTTATTCTCACGATGAGTGTACTCCGCTCATCATTCATGAGAAAATGGCTGGTAATCGGGATGCCCAGTCCCATGCTCAAAATCATAATAATTAAACAAAACTCCCCCAGGGCTGTTGCTTGTTTGGACGGTACCCCGTGGATTCGGATGGCAGTGGAGTGTGATTGTTGGTGGTTGGGGGAGTATAAACTTTACCATTCTGTTTGGGAACTGCTTATAATGTGCATAGCATGGGAGATATCGAGATTCTTGGTTGTTATGTTGACAATGAAAGTATACCGCTCAAAATGTTATATATCTCTATTTAAAAATCGAGCTCTAGCACCTCTACAAGTCCCTGCTTCCCTATGCGAAGGGCCTATCTATTTACGTTTATGCAGAGTCATCATCCTCTTATCAAAAGAGCACCAGTAGGAGAGCACCTCCGTGGTTGCATGTATTACTATTAATTTGCATTAAGTATGATCATGACTGGATCTCTTTTACCATGAATTACAATGTCTAGTAAGTCCTTGATCTTTAAAGGTGCTCTACATTTATGTTTTGCGGTCTCAGAAAGGGCTAGCGAGATACCATCTTATTATGTCATATTATGATTGTTTTGAGAAAGGGTTGTCATCCGAGGTTTATTATTATTCCTCGCTAGTTGATTATGCCATTGATGTGAGTAGTCTTGAGACCTAAAAATATTGTGAATGTGGTTAGTTCATGATCTTGTTGAAAACCTGAATGCTAGCTTACATATTTACAACAACAAGAGCAAACAGAGTTTGTCAAAGTTTTTCTTTATCACTTTCAGTTTATCAACTGAATTGCTTGAGGACAAGCAAAGGTTTAAGCTCGGGGGAGTTGATACGTCTCCAACGTATTTCCTTTTCCAAACCCTTTTCCCCTTGTTTTTGGACTCTAACTTGCATGATTTGAATGGAACTAACCCGGACTGACGCTGTTTTCAGCAGAACTGCCATGGTGTTGTTTTTGTGCAGAATAAAAAGTTCTCGGAATCGCCTGAAAATCAATGGAGAATTATTTCGGAAAATATAAAAATACCTGCAAGAAGATCCACACCAGGGGGCCTTGGGCCAGTCCACGAGGGTGGGGGGTGTGCCCCCTGCCTCGTGGGCCCCCTGGTACCTTACCGACGTACCCCCAGATCCTATATCTTCCGTTTTGGGGAGAAAAAAATCAAGGAGAAGGAATTATTGCGTTTCACGAGATGGAGCCGCTGCCAAGCCCTAATCTCTCTCGGGAGGGTTGATTTGAAGTCCGTTCGGGGCTCCGGAGAGTGGAGATCGTCACCGTCGTCATCATCAACCTTCCTCCATCACCAATTCCATGATGCTCACCGCCGTGTGTGAGTAATTTCATCGTAGGCTTGCTGGACGGTGATGGGTTGGATGGGATCTATCATGTAATCGAGTTAGTTTTGTTAGGGTTTGATCCCTAGTATCCACTATGTTCTGAGATTGATGTTGCCATGACTTTGCTATGCTTAATGCTTGTCACTAGGGCCCGAGTGCCATGATTTCAGATATGAACTAATTATGTTTTCATGAATATATGTGTGTTCTTGATCCTATCTTGCAAGTCTATAGTCACCTACTATGTGTTATGATCTATCAACCCCGAAGTGACAATAATCGGGACCACTCCCGGCGATGACCATAGTTTGAGGAGTTCATGTATTCACTATGTGTTAATGCTTTGGTCCGGTACTCTATTAAAAGGAGGCCTTAATATCCCTCAGTTTCCAATAGGACCCCGCTGCCACGGGAGGGTAGGACAAAAGATGTCATGCTAGTTCTTTTCCATAAGCATGTATGACTATATTCGGAATACATGCCTACATTGCATTGATGAACTGGAGCTAGTTCTGTGTCACTCTAGGTTATAACTTCTACATGATGAATTGCATCCGACATAATTTCCCATCACCGATCCAATGCCTACGAGCTTTACCTATATTGCTAGTTGCTTATTTACTTTTCCGTTGCTACTATTACAAAAACTACAAAAACATTATCGTTACTTTTATTGCTCCTACAGCCACTATCATATTACTTTGCTACTAAACTATCTTGCTGCAGATACTAAGTTTCCAGGTGTGGTTGAATTGACAACTCAACTGCTAATACTTAAGAGTATTCTTTGGCTCCCCTTGTGTCGAATCAATAAATTTGGGTTGAATACTTTACCCTCGAAAACTGTTGCGATCCCCTACACTTGTGGGTTATCAACGCGCGGCTACTATCAGGGTGTCGGCACGCCTTGAGGTCTTGCTGGACTTGTTTTACCATTGTCGAAATGTCTTGTGCACCGGGATTCCGAGTCTGATCGGGTTGTCCCTAAGATAAGGGGTTTTTACCTCTGTTGATCGTGAGAGCTTGTGATGGGCTAAGTTAGGACACCCTTGCAGGGTTATGATCTTTCGAAAGCCGTGCTCACGGTTATGTGGTAGATTGGAATTTGTTAATGTCCGGTTGTAGAAAACTTGACAGAGGATCCGAAATAAAATACACGAACTGCGTGAGTAATCGTGATCATCTCTTTTCACTTTGAGAAGAGAACACGATGGGGTTATGTTTGACTCGTATGTAGTTTAGGATCTTTAGCGATCCTTACCGGTTTGCGACCGTTTGCGTAGATGCTCATCTTATTCTTGTACTCGTAAGTTAGCCACCATATTATGCTTAGCCGCTGCTTCAACCTCACCACTTAACCTTTCCATACCCATTAAGCTTTGCTAGTCTTGATACCCATGGTTATGGGATTCCTGAGTCCTCGTGGCTCACAGATACTACAACACCAGTTGCAGGTGAAGGTTTCTGATGACTTGATGTGAGAGCGATGTTTACTTGTGTTGGAGTTCTTTCTTCTTATTCTTCGTTAGTCTTGGGATAGGTTCCTGGTCGGCAGCCTGGGATAGCAGGATGGATGTCGTTGTGCTTTTCATGTTTGCATCCGTAGTTGGATGCCTTGTATATGTTGTTGTATCCATGTGACTTGTATGAATTGTATGTATCCCCATGTATGTATGTAATGGTTCGATGTAATGATAACCATATTGCTAAGCGCCTGAAATGCGGTTGTGCCCCAATCACGAGTGTATCACATGATCGGGATAGAATATCATCTTGGGCGTGACAGTATTGATGTTACAATTAAGCTTGCCAATAGAGATATTATTTCACCAATGGGGGTTGTTAGAGATGTTGAAGTCTTGTGTGGGAAAGTTAAATACCCTACTGATTTTCTTGTTCTTGGTTCCCCACAAGATGACTTTTGCCCCATTATATTTGGTAGACCCTTCTTGAATATTGTTAATGCTAAGATAGACTGCAAAAAGGATGTTGTTACTATTGGTTTAGGGGATATGTCTCATGATTTTAACTTTGCTAAATTTCGTAGACAATCCCATGATAAAGAATTTCCTAGTAAGGATGAAATTATTGGTCTTGCTTCTATTGTTGTGCCTCCTAACGACTCTTTAGAACAATATCTGCTAGACCATGAAAATGATATGTATATGAATGAGAGAAGGGAAATAGATGAAATATTATTTAAACATGGACCTTTATTGAAACACAACTTGCCTGTTGAAATTCTAGGGGATCCTCCTCCTCCCAAGGGTGATCCTGTGTTTGAGCTCAAACCATTACCTGATACTCTTAAGTATGCTTATCGCGATGAAAAGAAGATATATCCTGTTATTATTAGTGCTAACCTTTCAGAGCAAGAAGAAGAGAAATTATTGAAAACTCTGAAGAAGCACCGTGCTGTTATTGGATATACTCTTGATGATCTTAAGGGTATTAGTCCCACTCTATGCCAACACAAAATAAAATTGGAGAAAGACGCTAAACCGGTTGTTGATCATCAACGACGGTTAAACCCAAGGATGAAAGAAGTGGTAAGGAAAGAAATACTAAAGCTTCTAGAGGCAGGTATAATTTGTCCAGTTGCTGATAGTCAATGGGTAAGTCCTGTCCATTGTGTCCCTAAGAAGGGAGGTATTACTGTTGTTCCTAATGATAAACATGAATTGATCCCACAAAGAATTGTTACAGGCTATAGAATGGTAATTGATTTCCGCAAATTAAATAAAGCTACTAAGAAGGATCATTACCCTTTACCTTTTCTTGATCAAAATGCTAGAAAGATTATCCAAACATACTCAGTTTTGCTTTCTAGATGGCTATTCTGGTTTCTCACAAATACCTGTGTCAAAAGAGGATCAAGAAAAGACCACTTTTACTTGTCCTTTTGGTACCTTTGCTTATAGACGTATGCCTTTTGGTTTATGTAATGCACCTGCTACCTTTCAAAGATGCATGATGGCTATATTCTCTGAATTTTGTGAAAAGATTGTTGAGGTTTTCATAGATGATTTTTCCGTTTATGGAACTTCTTTTGATGATTGCTTGAGCAACCTTGATCGGGTTTTGCAGAGATGTGAAGAAACTAATCTTGTTTTGAATTGGGAAAAGTACCACTTTATGGTTAATGAAGGTATTGTCTTGGGGCAAAAAAAATCTGAAAGAGGTATTGAAGTTGGTAAAGCTAAAGTTGATGCTATTGAAAAGATGTCGTGTCCCAAGGACATCAAAGGTATAAGAAGTTTCCTTGGTCATGCCGGGTTTTATAGGAGGTTCATTAAGGACTTCTCAAAAATCTCTAGGCCTCTGACTAACCTCTTACAAAAAGATGTTCCTTTTGTTTTTGATGATGATTGTTTAGAAGCATTTGAAATACTTAAGAAAGCATTGATTTCTGCACCTATTGTCTAGCCTCCTGACTGGAATTTACCCTTTGAAATTATGTGCGATGCTAGTGATTATGCTGCAGGTGCTGTTCTAGGACAAAGAGTTGATAAGAACTTAAATGTTATCCAATATGCTAGTAATACTCTAGACAGTGCCCTGAGAAATTATGCTACTACTGAAAAAGAATTCTTACCAGTTGTATTTGCTTGTGATGAGTTCAGATCTTGTATTGTTGATTCTAAAGTAACTGTTCACACCGATCATGCTGCTATTAAATATCTTATGGAAAAGAAAGATGCTAAGCCTAGACTTATTAGATGTGTTCTCTTGCTACAAGAATTTGATTTGCATATTACTGATAGAAAGGGAGCTGAGAACCCCGTTGCAGACAACTTGTCTAGTTAGAAAATATTATTGATGACCCACTACCTATTGATGATAGCTTTCCCGGTGAACAATTAGCTGTCATAAATGCTTCTCGTACTGCTCCATGGTATGCTGATTATGCTAATTATATTGTCGCTAAATTTATACCACCTAGTTTCACATACCAGCAAAATAAGAAGTTTTCTATGATTTGAGACATTACTTCTGGGATGACCCACACCTTTATAAAGAAGGAGTAGATGGTATTATTAGACATTGTGTACCTGAGCATGAATAGGAACAGATCCTACGCAAGTGTCACTCCGAGGCTTATGGAGGACACCATGTTGGAGATAGAACCGCACATAAGGTACTGCAATCTGGTTTCTATTGGCCTACTCTCTTCAAGGATGCTCGTAAGTTTGTCTTGTCTTGTGATGAATGTCAAAGAATTGGTAATATTAGTAGACGTAAAGAAATGCCTATGAACAATTCACTTGTTATTGAACCATTTTATGTCTGGGGCTTTAATTATATGGGACCGTTTCCTTCCCCTAATGGGTATACACATATTTTAGTTGTTGTTGATTACGTTACTAAGTGGGTAGAAGCTATTCCAACTAGTAGTGCTGATCACAACACCTCTATTAAGATGCTTAGAGAAGTTATTTTTCCGAGGTTTGGAGTCCCTAGATACTTAATGACTGATGGTGGTTCACATTTTATTCATGGTGCTTTTCGCAAAATGCTTGCTAAGTATGATGTTAATCATAGAGTTGCATCCCCATACCACCCACAGTCTAGCGGTCAAGTAGAACTGAGTAACAGAGAGCTAAAATTAATTTTGCAAAAGATTGTTAATAGATCTAGAAATAATTGGTCCAAGAAACTTGATGATGCATTATGGGCTTATATAACTGCATATAAAAATCCTATGGGCATGTCTCCATATAAAATGGTTTATGGAAAAGCATGTCATTTACCTCTCGAACTAGAACATAAGGCATATTGGGATATTAAAGAGCTCAATTATGATTTCAAACTTGCCGGTTAGAAGAAGTTATTTGACATTACCTCGCTTGATGAATGGAGAACCCAGGCCTATAAAAATGCCAAACTGTTTAAAGAAAAAGTTAAAAGATGGCATGACAAAAGGATACAGAAGCGTGAGTTTAACGTAGGTGATTATGTTTTGCTATACAACTCTCGTTTAAGATTTTTTGCTGGAAAACTTCTCTCTAAATGGGAAGGTCCTTACGTTATCGAGGAGGTCTATCATTCCGGTGCCATAAAAATCAACAACTTTGAAGGCACAAATCCAAAGGTGTTAAACAGCCAAAGAATCAAACATTATATCTCAGGTAATCCTATAAATGTTGAAACCAATGTCACTGAAACCGTAACCCCGGAAGAATACATAAGGGACACTTTCCATAACGATTCAGACTCCAAAAAGGAAGAGGTATGTGGTACGGTAAGTAAACCGACTCCAGAATAGTTCTAATGGCAATTTTTCTCCGTTTTGGAATATTTAAGAAGATAGTAAAATAAGAAGTAGTCCGAAAGGGACACGAGGCACCCTCGAGGGTGGAGGGCGCGCCCTACCCCCTCGGCATGCCCCCTACCTCGTGGGCACCTCGTGTGCCTTCCAGACTCCGTTTTCTTGCACGATACTTCTTTTGGTCGGTAAAAATTCATTATATAATCTCCTGAAGGCTTTGATCACCATGACGTCTTCAAGCGCCCCCAAGGACAAGTTTTTCGAGAAGGTCATCAACCCCTACCTCGCGGAGGTGCCGCAACACCCTCAAACCATTGAGGTGCGTGAGGGGGTGCTGCACAACCACGAAGTTGAGGGACAAAGGAGGACCGGAAGCGTAGAGACAAGACTCGAAGCAATGGAGCAACACGTTTTCAAGTGCTAGGGTATGGTGGAACGAGGACTCAACGCCAACCACATGATGATCACGGAGTTCACCAACAACCACAAGCTGGATGCTAAGAACATTGGAGAGGCCATCTTCAAGCTTCACGAGAAAATCGAGCACCTCCAAGCCTAGATCTATGACCTGCAAAACCAAAACTGTGAGTATGAATATAGATTCAAGAAGATGAGTTTGGCTGCAGATTTGAGGATCCCGGAGACTCGATCATCTTTCTACGAGGGTGAGCCTATGCCTTGGAAGATGGACGACAAGCCTACATCACCAACAACTCCATCATCACCACCTCCGAAGAGGGAGAGACATAATCCCATGGGTATGGGCACTCCCCTTGGCAACTGCCAAGCTTGGGGGAGGTGCCCCGGTATCGTATCGCCATCACTCCTATCTTTACCTTTTGTCTTAGTTTGATCCTTTTGGTAATATCTTGATCTTGTAGAATGAAGTTTAGTGTGATCTAATTGTGAGCTTTGCTTTATGATCTTTATCTATGTAATCGAGTTCGTGAGCTATATATAATAAAGATTACTTTTGAGTCAAGGGCTTGATTATCTCACTTTGATCATGAGAGAATAAAAGAAAGCATAGAAAGAATCAAAGAGATCATATTGATCTTATGGGGAGTAATGACTTCACATATAAAGAGTATGATGAATAAAAATTGTTGAGAGTTGACAAACATAGTTTTGGTCATCGTTGCAATTAATAGGAAGTAATAAAGAAAGAGAGGTCTTCACATATAAATATACTATCTTGGACATCTTTTATGATTGTGAGCACTCGTTAAAATATGACATGCTAAAAGGTTGATGTTGGACAAGGAAGATAACGTGATGGGTTATGTTTTCTTATATCTGAAATAAAGCATATTGTCATGGATCATCCAACATGTTGAGCTTGCCTTTCCCCCTCATGCTAGCTAAACTCCTTGCACCAAGTAGAGATACTACTTGTGCTTCCAAATATCCTTAAACCCGGTTTTGCCACGAGAGTCCACCATATATCTACCTATGGATTGAGTAAGATCCTTCAAGTAAGTTGTCATTGTTGCAACTCTCTAAATATGTATGATCTATTAGTGTGGAGAAAATAAGCTTTATACGATCTTGTGATATGGAAGCAATAAAAGCGACGGACTGCATAATAAAGGTCCTTATGACAAGTGGCAATATAAAGTGACGTTCTTTTGCACTAAGATTTTGTACATCCAACCATAAAAGCACATGACAACCTCTGCTTCCCTCTACGAAGGGCCTATCTATTGTTCTTACCTTATACAAGAGTCATGGTGATCTTCACCTTTCCTTTTTACATTTTATCCTTTGGCAAGCACATTGTGTTGGAAAGATCCTGACATATATACCCAATTGGATGTAAGCTATCATGAACTATTATTGTTGACATAACCCTTGAGGTAAAAGGTTGGGAGGCAACACTATAAGCCCCTATCTTTCTCTGTGTTTGATTAAAACTCCATACCCATAAGTACTGCATGAGTGTTAGCAATTGTGAAAGACTAAATGATAGTTGAGTATGTGGACTTGCTGAAAAGCTCTTATATTGACTCTTTCCGATGTTATAATAAATTGCAATTGCTTCAATGACTGAGATCATAGTTTGTTAGTTTTCAATGAAGTTTCTGATTCATACTTGACATTGTGAATGGATTGTTACTTTAGCATAAGAAATCATATGACAATATATATATGTTGCAGTTATAAGAATGATCATGATGCCCTCATGTCCGTATTTTATTTTATCGACACCTCTATTTGTAAACATGTGGACATATTTTCCGATATCGGCTTCCGCTTGAGGTCAAGCGAGGTCTAAACTTGGGGGAGTTGATACGTCCATTTTGCATCATGCTTTTATATTGATGTTTATTGCATTATGAGTTGTTATTACACATTATGTCACAATACGTATGCCTTTTCTCTCTTATTTTACAAGGTTTACATAAAGAGGGAGAATGCCGACAGCTAGAATTCTGGGCTGGAAAAGGAGCAAATATTTGGAGACGTATTTTGCACAACTCAAAAAGCCCTGAAACTCCACGAAAGTCAGTTTTTGAACATATAAAAAATATTGGGTGTAGAAAGCACCAGAGGGGGGGCCACCCACCATCCACGAGGGTGGGGGGCGCTCCCTACCCCCTGGGCGCGCCCCCTGCCTCGTGGGCCACCTGGCAACCCTTGGATCCCCATATTATTTACTACTATTAAACAATCAAACATATTCATTGCTAAGTGCACCTAGCCTCAGCTACAGAAAACAACACGGACTAATAACAGCCTCACGATTAGGATGGTTTAACTAGATCTAACCGTGAAGATTAGGCTAACCCTCAGCCAGAAATACGTCTAGCAATTTCCACGGTGGACGAAAACTCTACCCCGCCCCCGCCCCCGCATCCTCAGAGGAGGCAGTCAAGGTAGGCCCCACCGCTAGCCCTTTCCTCCCGCTGCGGCCCGTGCTCGTGGGGATGTGTGGTGAAAATTAATTGTACAAAGAGTAGTTTCGTTTCCCCTCTTCTTGTTCCCAGATTCGATTTGTGTGCTGGTGCCGGTGTTCGCTTTGTGCGCAGAAGGCAAAGGTTCTGGTGGTCGGGGCCGGAGGCATTAGGCGAAAACTCTGCCATCCGTGTCTCTGATTAAAAACCAATCGATAGCACACGTCTGCATCCTTTCCCCAACCTCTCGCCTCCTTCTCCGAGATCACGCCGCCGCCGTCCAACAGCTGGCAACTAGCGCCATCCTACGTCGCCGTTGGTGGACCCCCGCAAGACCGTGGTCGGCCGCGTTCATCCCCTCATCCGCCGCTCCAACGAGCGTGGACAAACTAAGTTGGGAGGCGCGACCGTCAGGGCATGGCCGCATGGGTTGATCCGATCGGATTTGTGCATGTGCCGAGGCAATGGCATCCCGCGCATGTCGTGCACGCCCTGCCGAGCTCGATCGGCTCCTCCAGCATGCACTCAGGCAGCACAATCATGGGAGCACGAAGATCCAATTTGGTCCTAACAAGATCCTACGGCAAGCTGACTGAAGCAACATAAAAAGACAAATCGCTGGCTGGTATGAACGATTCTGGTTGGATGCTCAGCAGCCAACGCACGCACGGGACAGTTTGAGGTACGTGCTTATCAATATTGGAGCAATTAGCACCTAACAAAAGTAGGATGGACAGGAAAATAAGCCATGTATAATTCCAACAGGTGATGGCGTGCTAGACGATGGAGATATTTTTTTGCCCACAGGCTTACAGGCATGTGTAATCAATCATTTCTATATTGATTCTATTAGAAATTATTAAGGCACAAAACGCTGCTTGTAATTATGTTGTCTTGTTATTTCTCAACTCAGCTCACAAAAATATTGTGATCTTCATGAAACTCGATATCTGACGGTCAATTACATTGATCATTATTTATTTTGCAGCGAGATCAATCGGCATTGGCTTCAGTCACTCGTGTTGTCTGCTTTCTTACAATTGCTGACGAGCCTTTGATTTCAATTTGCCTCTCTTTTTTAAGTTCATCTTTTCCTTGGTTATGTTCTGATATGTTATAACATGTAATATATATTTTTGTGAAGTATCAACCTAGGTACCGCATCACCGACCCCTCCTACCCGCAGACCATCTGCCACTAGGATCACATTCCAGCAACAGAAAATGTCACTTGTGATGGCCTCACAGAGTCACGCCGGTGGTGGAGGCTTCCTGTCTCTTAGGTCGCCAAAGATCTGCGTGAACAATGACCCTACAAGCAACAACATGTATCTGTGCAAGCCATCAAGCTCCTAAGTTTACATGATCTAGGTGTGGTCGTCATCCTTCTGATAAGTTGTGCTGAAGCATGAATAATAGGTTTACTTTATATTCATGAATCTAACTCTCATATCTGGACAGATTTACCTTGAACATGCTTAAATTATATGGTCAGCTTGTATGATTATCACATATCATGTGTTTTATAATATTTTATTCAGTTCTTCGTAATGCTTTGAATAATTATTTTCTAAACAATCTCTAGAAAAGCTAGCTTGAATGATCATGTGTAATTAAATCCATATATTATTTTGGAGTATCTGAATCCATATATGATTCATTAGTGCTATCCAATGTTACGATTCTCAACCTACTCGAAAGTCATTTTACTATTCAATTATCTCGGGTGAGGTTACCAATGGAGCACCATTTACAACCATTGTGGAGTTGGAGAAATTTTTTGGGTTGGTTTGGTTTGTACAAAAGGATAATTTATTATGTTTGTTCATAAGTATTTCTACTAAAATTGCCATCTCTAAGAATTCTGCTTCTCATACCATGTCATTACTAGATTTGAAATTTTGATGAATCCCGTATTCATGTGAATAGGTAATCTTAGAGATGACATCAACTTTAAATGAACATGATATGTTTTGGCCAAAACATTAAAACAGGACCAGGAGACACACATGATGCCTCACCCATGCTAAGGTGGTAGCAGTGGAGGCGCATGTCATAGCTCTTCTAAGCTAACGAGAGCCTTGGTTAGGAGATTAGGGGAGGGGGCATGGGTGGCGGTGGTCATCTCGAGAATGTTATGGTTTGGTGTACACTCATCCCCATTTTTGTTGTACATAAGTTTTGAAGAAACAAGAGGTCCATCTACTGGTTACTGCTAATTTTTGTACTGACATTTCAATGGACACACAAGTGGGAGATTTTTTTACTGTTTATTATGCATGCACGAGACCTCATATGTATCGGCGCTGCCACATTCAAGGTCATAATTAGTTTGTTTTTGAGGGAATGATCAGAGAGTTAGTGAGGAAGAGGAAACATGATTTTGTTAGTTGTTCTTGGTCCTCCAATTTCTTCTCTGCTAGGCAAAGACTATCTCTATCGATTCGGTTGTAAAACAATCCACTCCTATTAATAGATACGACATTGCTCCTGTTGAGTTCTCAAGAATAATATGCTTGCTTGTTATGGAATATGAGTGTATTTTCTTTATGACGTAATACAAAAATACTTGTTTTTGCGATGTAACATGGATGTACTTCATATTTTTGTGTATGCATACTTAAGGATTTCGTGAATGGAATATTGTACTATTATTGCAACGAAATGAAATATTGCACTTTAATACTCAATTTGCTTCAAATGAATATAAATTTATTCGATGCTTAGACGAGTATGGCTTATTTTGGCTATTAGATTTCTAGATGACCAAGAATTTATTACAATGACCAGATGTTTGTCCGTGCAGTTTGAAACTTCAGGGGTTCGGAAATCTTACTGCAATATGTTCTCTATAACTATTCGGTTAAATCTTGCATCTGAAAATTCATGTGTGACATTCATTTGTTGGTTCATAAGTTTAACTAGATGGATGAGATTTTTATTCTTCTATTGTGCTATCATGCGTTGCACGTGCAAGCTTACTAGTCTGGTATAAGGTGTCTTCTGTCCTGAAAAAAAATCCTAAGGGAGCTTTTGGGACGAAACGCCGCCGTCTCGAGGCGGAACCTTGGCGGAACCAATCTAGGGCTCCGGCGGAGCTGTTCTGCCGGGGAAACATCCCTCCGGGAGGGGGAAATCGTCACCGCCGTCATCACCATCGATCCTCTCATCGGGAGGGGGTCAATCTCCATCAACATCTTCACCAACACCATCTCCTCTCAAACCCTAGTTCATCTCTTGTATCCAATCTTTGTATCAAAACCTCAGATTGGTACCTGTGGGTTGCTAGTAGTGTTGATTACTCCTTGTAGTTGATGCTAGTTGGTTTATCCGGTGGAAGATCATATGTTCAGATCCATTATGCATATTAATATCCCTCTGATTATGAACATGAATATGATTTGTGAGTAGTTACGTTTGTTCCTGAGGACATGGGAGAAGTCTTGCTATAAGTAGTCATGTGAATTTGGTATTCGTTCGATATTTTGATGAGATGTATGTTGTCTTTCCTCTAGTGGTGTTATGTGAACGTCTGATACGTCTCCAACGTATCTATAATTTTTTATTGTTCCATGCTATTATTTATGATGTTTTGGATGTTTAATGGGCTTTGTTATACACTTTTATATTATTTTGGGGACTAACCTACTAACCCAAAGTGTATTGCCCCAAATGTAACACTTTCCCTATAATGGCAATAAAGCTTCCTCTTTGATCCTTGTCATTATCCTTGGGGGTCCTTCTCTTTTATTTTATTTGCATTGCATGCCTTTTATTAATTTTTTTTCATCCTTGCAATGCTCATCATCTTATCATCATGGCATCATAGTTTTTTTTCTTTTGTGTATGTGTGAGGCACCTTGTGATGTGTATGAGTGTGGTGCCTAGCCATGCCCTTGCAAACCCTAAACCCCCCCTCCTTCTTCTTCACCTCTTCTCCTTCCTCCTTTTCTTCCTTTCCTTAATTAGTTTTGCTAGTGACTTAGCCTCTCCAAAATGTTCATCTCCTCCCAACAAATCTTGCACCATGCCCTTAACCTCTATGCCAGATTTCATCTTGATTAGACTTGTTTTGGTTGGGTTTTAAAATGGCTCAAGTTTAAATTATTTTCAAACTTGAATTATTTTACTTCCTCTAAAAATGCACAGGACAGTTTTATAAAATAGTGTGTAATTTCAGGAGCTTGAGACTATTTTTTTACATCCTCCAACTTCTTTTCCTAGCTTTTCCTTCTTTTCCTTTTATTTATTTACTCATGAAATTTGTGTATTTAAAAATCAGAGAAGAGGACCTACCTTTTCTCGTCCTGGGCCTCTTCTCCTCCAGCCCATTTGGGCGCCCCAGACGCAGCGTCAGTAGCAGCTCCAGCCCGAGCAGCTCGCTCCTCCTCCTTTCCACGATGGCCTCCTCCCGGCCCCGCCTGGCAGCCTCACGTTTTCTCCTTTTATTCCTCCTCTCGCCCCTTTCCTCCTCACGGTAAGAGCTCCAGCGCCAGAAGCACATGGCCACCTGGACGCCACGGCCTCGCGTCTCCTCCCCATAAAAACCCAGCCGCGGTTCCCTAGGGTTTCCCCTTCTCCCTCTCCTCTTCCGCCCCCGCCAGCTAGGAGGGCATCTCCTCCTCCCTTTCTTCTTTTTTTTCCTTGCGGGAGCCACCATGGCCGGCCCGAGCAAGAGCTCGCCTCCAGCGTAGGAGCTCCTCCGGCTTCCTCCTCGACGTCCACGGGCCTCGCAGCACGCCCCCGGATCCATTCAGATGCCAAGACCTCGTTCCCGCTGCGCTTCAAGGCCGGAGGCGCCAAGTCCGTCAACGTCTTCCTCCCCTGCTTCCTCTGCTTCACGGAACCGAGGACGTTGCCCCGTTCAGAGCGTCTTCTCGCCGCCCCAGGCCACCGTCAGCCTCTTCCAACTCCGGCAGTACCCCTCGGTGAGCAGCCACTTCCCCCATCCCATCTCCGATTCGTTTCCGTCGCCGTAGTCCTTTTTCCGAGCAAGCTGACGCCATGTCCGCCATGGACGAGTTCCTGGAGCTCGCCCCGCTTGTGTACGCGCGTTCGCACGCACACGCCTCCTTCCGCAACTCTCCGCACGCAGACACTCAGCCTAGCATGTTCGCGCACACCTGCTGCCGCCTGCCAGCCTTGCTGTCTGCCTGAAGGTGGCCAAGGTCGAGCAGCGTGATCCCAACACCGGCCCTTTTCTGTTCCTGATTTTCGGTTTTTGGCTACAGGTCCGTCGAGCAATCCTACACAAGGCCCCGAGCTGGATGCTGAGCACAAGTCCTTCCCTAGCCTGTTGGTCACCAAGCAGTTCCCCAGCCAAGGGATCTGGGGTTCAAATCCCAACTTTCCCTTTTTTTGTTGCTTTCTTTCAGTTTTTTAGTTCTGTTCTGATCTGTGTGCGCACATGTTGCCGTGCGTGCTCACTCTCGGCCACACAGCAATCCTCCTGTTGGTTGTTGTTATGTTAGGATTCTAATCGGTTCGGGGAGATGGTTCTTCTATAACCAGACCCATCCAGCATCTTCTATCCTTTGTAGTTCAGCTGGTTAACCACGCTTGTGCACCCTCGGGAGGTCCCTGGTTCGAATCCCCCCCAGGGCAAGTTGTTTATAAGCCCCAATTTTTGCTTGGGTCTATGACTACCAGGGTCCCACCTGTCATCCTCTGTACGCGCACACACCTCCTCCCACACCCACTCCTGCCACCTCCGCACCCCGGGCCCCCCTCGTCATGGACAGTGGCTAGCCCCGACCGAGTATCTTTTGTTTTATGCCCTGTTTTGTTTAATTTAAATCATGTTTGCTTTTTGTTTTGGCCATATCTTTTGAATTATACCTCTGTTAAAAATATGTCTTATATGAAACTTGCTCGGTTTTTCTTGTAGTTTATCAATATGCCACTTGCTGCCATGTTTAAAAACATTTAAATGATGTTTGATTTTTGAATTTGTTTAAATATTTTCAAACTTGCAAAATTCATAACTAATTCTCTACAACTCCAAACTTAACAACCTTTATATGCTTTTGGGGTAGAAAAGACTGTAGAATATTTTGGTGCTGTTGTTACCATGTTTGACAACTCCATCACAGTAGTTTTTCAAATCTGTCCCATATGCAAATAAATAAATATGGGATTTTCTGGAAATTGTTGTATTCAATTCCAGCCCATTTAAACTTGCAAGCACGTTGATATCATGTTTAGTGCATCCTTGCCATGTTTTGCATCCTAAATAGACTTGTCTTGCATCCTACTTGCTTGAGTAAATTGTCTTGTTCTTGTGCTGTTTTCTCTGTGCTTCCTATGTTGTCATGTTATGCATCCTAAGTGCATCTGCTGTGCATCCTAAGTGCATCATACATGCATCCTGTAGTTTGCGCATTGCACCTTGTTTGATTTCGTGCCTCGTGTGTTCTTGTGTTGAGTAGAACCGGAAGCCGAGATCGAGTACGAGAACTAGGTTACTACCGAGGTTGCGAACGAGGAGCCCTCTTACGATCCCATCGACGACTCGACAGGCAAGATGACCTGACCCGGATATCATTACTATCTTTGCCTATTGCTAGAAGTCTTGCTCTTTAGCTTTTGCCTCGATGCCCATGTTTGTTTGTCAGCCTCCTATTGTAACCATGAATCTGTTTAACCACCCAACCTATGTAAACCTTTGATTGGGTAAGTAAGCTTCGCTCAGCCCCTCTTATAGCATTGCTAGATGCAGGAGAAGATTTGAAGATTCTTGCTTCATGTTGAAGCTTGTTGGGATATCACACTATATAACTTTTTAATGAAATCATCTATATATTGGTAATGGGTGGAAGGCTAAGCCTCTTGCTTGGTGATTTGTTCCACTCATGCCGCCCTAGGAACCGAATAAACCGGTGTTATGTTCCTTGATTTTGCGTTCCTCACACGGTTGGGGTTATGGGACCCCCTCGATAAACCGCTTAGCGCTAAGGCTTTTCCAGCAAGTCCCAACATTGGTACTCCATTTTCCTAATAACTAAAACTTGCATACGGACTAGCTATCCCCTTTCTTAATTAATCAACCCCCGGGCCAGTTGTCACACCCTGCATTTTGTAACATGTTATTTGTATCTTTGAAGCATAAAAATTAGGACCAGCAAAATTTTTTTTGGCATCATTTGGCTTTTATTTGAAATTGAGTTTTCTTCATGTGCTTTTTCTTGTGCTCATTAAAGTCAACTATAACCTCTTGTAGAATTCATCTCCATACCCTAAACTTCTGCCCAATGATCATGCCAAGTGTTATATAACAGTATAGTATTTTCTTACAAAAATAATTTGGCCAAAATGTATTTTATAAATTTAGTTTTCCAAAAACCCCTGAATTGAGATTTGCACTGCAAGTACTTGATTTAGGGTAAGAAAATTATTTCAAAAATTATATTTGAGACCTAGTAGTCATAGGACTCCCAGAAACCACAAAGGTATAATTTTAAAAGTTATTTTCCTATTTTATTTAAAAGCTTTTTCTTAAGGCCAGAAATGGTCTTTAATAGGGGAAAATTATTTAACTGTTTCAAAAATATTTGCCAAAATTCAGAGAGACTCAGAGGACGTATATTGTCCATATATAAGAGTTTCAACACTTGGTCATGTTCAAAATAATGGGCTAAACCCTCTAAACCCTTTCTGGATATTTCAAGCTTTTGAAATATTTACAAAGGAAAATTTCTCCAAAAATTCCAGGAAAATTCTATCATGTCATATATGACATATTTGATGATCTTGCCAAGTCCCATGCCTTGGGAAGCAAGAAAACATCCTCAAACCCCTTCATAACCATTATGTCCATATTTGAAGTTTGAGCAACTCTACATTGCCAAACTTGTCCAACTGCTCTCAAACTTGGTGCACATGTTAGAATGGCCTAATAAGGCATCTAGACCAAATGGCACAAGATTTGGAATAGAGCAACTTGATCAGATCACCTCAAAACCCCTTCTGTTTAAATGCAAATTTGAACAACTTTACATTACCAACTTTTTATCTGGAGCTTCAAACTTGGTGGGCATGATCAATACCCCAAATGATGATACTACACCAAGTGGTGCATCAAGGGGAGATGATTAGCTTGACTCAAACAAGATAAAGTTGTTTTTGTTGATTTCTAGGGTTCACCAAAGTTACATTGGCTAGTTTCTTCAAATGAGCCCAAATTTGGTGAAGCACCCTATTTTCTCATGTCTTTCAATCCTGTTAAGTGCCATGTCAAGTGGAGGTCATTTGATTGACCAAACACTGATCAAACACCTTCTGGCTTTTTACTAAAACCCTCATCTTGATCACTTTTACTCCTCTCCATGGCCTCAACTTTTTACCACATGATCATTGAGTTACTAGCTACCCCCAGTAACTTCCCCAGCACCCCAGCTCCATGATTGAGGGGTAAGAACCCAAGTTTACCTTGCTGGACAGCAAGTTTTCACCAAGTCACCAGCATCCTCACTCTCTCTCAGCATCTACAGGGCATCCAAGGCCGCATGCCATTTCTTTACTCCTCCCTCAACCTTCTAGACACTCTTGGGCACGTTGGTTTTGACCAGAGCGGCGAGGGCACGATGATGCCAGCAATACGCACGCTCTGGAGCACGCTACAGTGCACCTCCGCACGGTGGCTTCAGCCAATCGCTGGCCCCCGACAGCCTCGGGCTCCTCCTTCGCGCCAGTCGAGGCCTCTCGACGTCCGCAACCTCCCCGACGCTGTCCCCCCTCCTCCTGCGCCCTCCAGTGAACGTCGTCGCACGTGCACCGGCCGCCCGCAACGGCCACTCCTCTGCCTCGCACGCGCACACGCTCCAGAAGCTCCCCCGCTCCTCTCCTCACCTCAGCTGGATGTGGAACAAGTCCACGATCCTCCCCGGCTTGATCACAGGCACCAGAACCTGTCCTAGCCTCGCCTGCAACCTCGCCGGCGCACGAGTCCACGGTGGACCGTGGGCGCGGCTATATAAGCCCCTCTCGAGCCTCTCCAGCAGCACCAACAGCCTCACCTCACCTCACTAAGCCCCCCAGCACCTTCAGTTCGACCCCAGGAGGTCCCAGTGCTCGGGATCGACCGGAGCTCCGCCGCGTCGGGCCGCCGGTGATCCCGCAGTATGAGCCTCCCCTGCCCTTCTTCTTGCCCGATCTAGAACCATCGAGCCACACTGACTCTTTCCCCCCTGTTTCCCCTCTCTGTGGCAGTCGGAAACGACCGGAGCAACGACCTCCCGACGAGCCTCCACCGTCCCACCTCGCCGCCGGCGAACCGGACCTCCCCGGCGTGCCGTACCACCACCCCTACAACCGCCACTCGACGCTGGACCCAACCCTGCCCTCCGTTGCCGTCGCCGTGGCCGGAAACCTCGCCGGTGAGCTCGCCGTCGCCGTGACCGCAAGGTTGGAGATGACAGGCGGGCCCCGCCTGTCATCCCCACACCTCTCTCCCCCTCCTCTCAGTCACTGACCCACAGGCCCCGCCCGTCAGGTTCAAAAACCTGACGTGCGCGCGCAGGCACCCGTGCGGCTGGGCTGGTCCGCCCTGGGCCGTGCACTGTGGCCTTCTCTGGCCCAGTTGCACAGGGCACTTTTCCTTTTTCTTTTCTGTAATTGTTTTAAATATTTCTACAGAAAAGAATAATGGTCTAAATAAAATAATTCCAACTCCTAAAATCTTGTAATATTCTAACCTATTTAATGGTACCACTTTCACTCACATCTATGAAACTTTTCTGTACTGTTCAAATTTAAATTCAAATTTGAGCAGTAAAACTCCTGTTCTAAAATCAATAGATTCCATTATGTTGCTCCAAAACCCCAACTAAGATTTTTCCCCATCTTAGAAATCCCTCTAGTATTTTATAAAAATAAGTTGACATTTTTCTGAGCACTTTGATTTTTCTGTTTTATTTGTGGTCTTATTTTTCCGTGGTTATTATGCGACGTATAGATCCCGTATTTGACGAAGTTGCTGTGGAAGGAGAAGGAGAAGGATTTGAAGACTTTGAAGACCAAGCCAATCCAGGCAAGCATCCCTTTGACCATGATACACTTGTTCTTCGGAACCCGTTGTTTCCGATGCATGATGATAGATTCACGGTGGTGACCTAGTTGAAACCACCACATGATGCATGCTTGAACTTGATCTTGCTAAGTGCTAGATGACATGCAAATAGTTGGTCATGAAGCTTAAATGATGCATGTGCGATTTTAACCTTCGTAGTTGAAATCTTTGCATGAACCCATCGGGTGCCCCTAATGCCCGAGGGTGATGATGTGTTGGGTCATCACTTGAGAAAGAAGTGATGTGCCGGTAAAATCATGTGCATGGTGAAATGATGGATTAGATTTATGTGTGACTACCGTCCCAACCAAACATGTGCAACCACACTACCCCTTATGGGACGGGGCTTTATTGATTACTTAGGTCGATACTAGCATGGTGCCCGCATTACTAGTGACGGGAAGATTTGAGGTCTTTTCCGGGACGGGGTCGTGCTTGGATAGACGGCCATGACTGTTTTTACAGGGCACCGGACACACCGTTGGTCCCTTCGGGTACGCGTGACATTGAAATTAGGGCAAGTCCCGTGATCTATTGTTTGTACCCGAGGGCCGTGTATCAACGAGTGGACTCTATGTTAGTGTCGTCTAAGGAAAGATAATGACCGGGTGCTTACCCCGGGTACTTGAGGTACCGCGGGTCGTGGATGACACGGAAGTTCCCCGGATCTTGTGGGTAAAGTGTACAACCTCTGCAGAGTGTAAAACTATTCGAATAGCCGTGTCCACGGTCATGGACAGTTGGGTGGTGCTACTTAAACTATGTCCAGAATTTTACTTCATCGGTGGTAGTATGTGTGTGAGATGAGTCAAGGTGGTGACTTGACTTGATGAGTTGAATCATATTCATGTTGATATCGGTAACCTGTCATCGAGGTTACGCAAGGTTATTGATGCATAAACTTGATAGTAGAATATTTATTCTAGCCCTTGCTAGATTGTTCATTATCGTTCAATTGCATTGTTACTTTGAACCACATCATGGGTTGCTTGCGAGTACATTCAAAGTACTCATTGGCTTGCCACTGGTTATTTAATTGGCCTGGCATGGAAGAACAGGAATATGAGGAAGAGTTCTTTGGGGACGAACATGCGAACTAGGACGCTATCCCAGCCAGAATGCCTGTAGGGTTAAGGCAGATGGCATGGGTTCTACTTGTTATCGAACATGCGAACTATTTGAGTTATTTGCTATTCAGCCCGTAAGGCTCTATCTATGTAAGACTTGGCCATAATGGCCTTAATTCGTGTAAGACTATTTGTATGGATGTTAGACTCTTGTTATTTCAGCTTCTGTGTGTTCAGTGAGCATTGATCTCTGGGATCACTGTACACGTGCATTCGGTGATCTCGACTTCTAAGTCGGGGTCCCCATAGAGCTGGTATCAGAGCCATCCTGACTGTAGGAAGCCTTAGTTAGCATGGGCGTTAGTTAGATGAGACCCCTTTTCAAAAACCTTCTGAACCTCTCTTCTTTTCTAAACCTGAGATTTCATCAGCTTATTAACCCCTCCTATTCCACCTTTGTAGATGGCCGCTGTACCCGAAGAGCACCTGACCACTGGGTTCCCCTTACTTCTCGAGGATAGCCTCCAGGAGTGTCAGTTCCACCGAGCATCCATCCTCACCTACCTTGAGCATTGGGTTAGCGACACTGAGGTGGAGTACCATGTGGAAGTGATCGTGAAGGCAAACGATCCTCCCACAATTTGGTTCTTTGAGGGACCCCAGATGGCAACACTACCACTCGCTGTCGAGGCTGCTGCACTCAAGGCATTAACCCGTCTCCGCGAGCTTCTTCCGGAGATGGCAGCCAAGATGACAACTCGCTTCTTACCTTACCGGAAGGAAGGTGAAGAAGAAAGCAGCGCACTAGCCCCTCCACTGAAGGAAGGACTCTCGCTTCGGTTCCAGACCTACTTCAGTCTATGTGCCGACAGCTTGGCACAAGACTTGGCCTTGGAATCGATGAAGCTTCGAGAAGAACTTCACAAGACCAAGGCACTTCTTCGTCGAGCTCAAGAGAAGGCAAATAGGATCAAGAAGGAAGGAGGACCTTCTGGACAATCCGCTATCGCATATCGAGGCGGAAGGCCCTCTGAGGATGTATCTTCCAAGGATGAAGAACCACCTCGGCGACGCCGGATGACGGCGAGGGAATATCGCAAGCTTTTCCCTGCACCACCGACGAAGCACCGTCGTATCCAACTCCTCCACTCCCCCACACACTCAAGTGACAAGGGGGCCCAGACAGATGAAGACAAGAAGGAAGACCCAGAAGAGCCGGAATAAGCGACCGAGCATTCCGCCGCTTAGGCATTATTCGCTACTCGGATATGCCAGTTGTAACCCCTACGGTAGGATAGGTCGTGTAACCCCTATGCGCAGTCGAGTCCTTGTATGGTTCATATGAAACCATCTAGTGCTTGCTTTTGTTGTGTCTGGATGTATGTCGTATTCTTCCTTCGGGAATGTGTAAACGACTACATCACCCATTTGGTTTTTAAATGAATGTGTTTTGGCCTTACGGCCCTTGCATGATTTGATTTAGTGTCACACCCACCCCCTTACTAGGCACCCATCTATCTTGCTTTCCCTCTTCCGAGTCATGAGACCTTTTACCGCTCCAACAGGATGCCTGTTGTAACTCGTACTGGTACCTCTACCCAGCAGCCCGAAGCCGGAGCATCCGCTCAGCCAGAGGCAGGCCATGACCAAACCAACGACCAAGCTCCACCACCACCTCCTCCTCCAAGCATGGACATGGCTCAGCTTCTCCAAGCTTTCCGAGAGGAACGCCAAGCCAACACTGCAGCTCTTCAGCTGATTGCTCAAGCTGTCACCAACAACCGCCAGCCAGCGAGGAATGGCAATGGACGTTCCACGTTGGCAGAGTTCAAGAAGCATGCACCACCAACCTTCATCGAGACTGCTGAACCCCTGGATGCAGATGACTGGGTCCGTTCCATCGAGGAGATACTAGAACTAGTCGGATGCACCGAAGACCGCGAGAAGGTGGCTTATGCAGCCCACTGCCTCGGGGGGACTGCTAGAGCTTGGTGGGATGGATTCAAGGTCATGCATGCTGAACAAGACATCACTTGGGTTATCTTCAAGTCGGAATTCCGCAAGGCCCACATTCCATCCGGAATCATGGCTATCAAAAAGCGTGAGTTCCGAGCCCTGAAGCAAGGAAGTGGCACTGTCAAGGAGTATATGCAGAAGTTCAGTGTTCTGTCAAGGTATGCCCCTGAGGATGTCAGCACTGATGCTGCAAAAAGGGAGCGCTTCATGGAAGGCCTCAATCAGACTCTGCAATACTCGCTTGTCGTGTGCGACTGCCCGTCTTTCCCTGACCTGGTGAACAAGGCACTTATGCTTGAAGACAAGCGGCGTGCTTTGGAAGACACTCGCAAGCGCAAGTTGGTCAGTAAGGGGAGTTCCAGCAACCAGAAGCCTCGTCCGTGGCAGTCAGCCCCGGCCAAGCCAACCTATCAGCAGCCAAGGGCTCCTGCACCTCGTGCCAACCCTCAGCCTTAGCAGTATGCCAACCCCAGGCCAGCTTTCAACCCCAATACCAGTGGTGGCAACAAGATCAATCCAAACCAAGTCACTTGCTTTGGATGTGGTCAGTCCGGACACATCTCAAGGGTGTGCCCCAACAAGAAGCCTGACGCCCCGCGCCCCAATGCGCAGAACCAGGGACAAGGCCGTGGAATGCCACCAAGGAACCCAGCTCCTCGCAATCCACCTAACCAAGGGAAGGGGCGTGTGAATCACGTCACCGCTGAAGAAGCCCAGGAAGACCCGGACGTCGTGCTGGGTACGTTCCTTGTCAACTCAGCACCTTCAACTGTCTTGTTTGATTCTGGAGCAACACATTCATTTGTCACTCAAAGATTTGCATTAAAAAGTGGCATGACCCCTACACCCCTGAATAACCCTATGGTGGTACAAACCCCCAGAGCCGAGATGAGAGCCAAGATAGGCTGTAAAGGAGTCAGTATTACCATTAATGGTGTAGACTTCCTAGCAGACCTTATCGTCCTGAGATCGCAAGGCTTGGATGTGATCCTAGGCATGAATTGGCTCAGCAAGCACCAAGGCTTGTTAGACTGTGCCAACCGGACAGTCACTGTGACCAATGACCGAGGAGTCGAAGTCAAGTTTGCTTCCAACTCTTCTTCCGCTCAAGCCGCTAAAGTCAACTGTCTGTCTGAAGTTGGGCTAGATCAAGTACCGGTGGTATGTGAGTATCCTGATGTCTTTCCGGATGAACTACCGGGAATGCCCCCTGACCGTGACATTGAGTTCATCATCGAGCACGTGCCCGGAGCAGGACCCATCTATAAGAAGCCTTATAGAATGGGAACGGAAGAATTAGCCGAGTTGAAGAAGCAGCTGGAAGAGCAGCTAAGGAAGGGATTTATCCGCCCAAGTGCCTCCCCTTGGGGATCTCCTGTTCTGTTTGTGGCAAAAAGGGACGGTACCATCCGCTTATGCATTGACTATCGTTCCCTCAATGAAGTTACAATCAAGAACAAGTATCCACTTCCCAAGATCGAAGATCTGTTTGATCAGCTCAGCGGAGCCAAGGTATTCTCCAAGATCGACCTCAGATCTGGGTACTACCAGCTGAAGATCAGACCCCAAGATATTCCGAAGACGGCATTCGTGACCAGATATGGCCTGTATGAGTGCACGGTCATGTCTTTTGGGTTAACCAATGCCCCAGCCTACTTCATGTATCTCATGAATAAAGTCTTCATGGAATATTTGGACAAGTTTGTTGTCGTCTTCATTGATGACATTCTTGTGTTCTCGAAGTCGGAGGAAGAGCACGAGCAGCATCTGAGGATGGTCCTAGACAAGCTTCGTGAGCACCAACTTTATGCCAAATTCAGCAAGTGCGAGTTCTGGCTGCATAAAGTTGGATTCTTAGGTCATGTCTTGACCGAGGAAGGATTATCTGTTGATCCTGCAAAGATCGAAGCTGTGACCCTATGGCAATCTCCAACGACCGTCAAGGAAGTCAGAAGCTTCCTCGGACTAGCGGGCTATTACCGCAAGTTCGTGGAAGGATTCTCTAGCATTGCACGGCCAATGACTCAGCTCCTCAAGAAGGACAAGAAGTTCGAGTGGACGCCAAAATGCGAAGAAAGCTTCCAAGAGCTCAAGAAGAGGCTGACCACCGCCCCAGTTCTGGCAACACCTGATATTCACAAGGAGTTCGTGATATATTGTGATGCCTCTCGAACCGGATTGGGAAGCGTTCTGATGCAAGAAGGCCGCATCATAGCATACCTCTCCAGGCAGCTACGACCCCATGAGGAGAACTACGCTACTCACGATCTTGAGCTAGCGGCAGTAGTTCATGCCTTGAAGACATGGCGGCATTACCTCCTAGGGAAACGGTGTGAGATCTACACAGACCACAAAAGTCTGAAGTACATTTTCACCCAAAAGGAATTGAATATGAGGCAGCGGAGATGGTTGGAACTCATCAAAGACTATGACCTCAGTGTTCAATATCAGCCCGGGAAGGCTAACGTGGTGGCCGATGCCTTAAGCAGGAAGGCTTGCTCTTTGAATGCCGTTATTCAAGAAAGGCAGCCAGCCTTGTTTAAGGAGATCGAACAATTCAGTTTGGAATTGGTCACCCCTGGATTTCTGGATCATTTGGAAGTCAGACCGACCCTGATGGACGACGTCAAGAAGGCACAAGTTGGACATGCAAGCATTGAAGGCATCAAGAGGAAGATGAAGCTGGGCAAGGCCCCAGGATTCTCTGAAGACGAGCACGGGATTGTTTGGTACAAAGGTCGCATCTGCGTACCAAACAACACAGAGCTGAAGACGCTGATTCTGCAAGAAGCCCACGACACTCCGTATTCCATCCACCCCGGAGGAACCAAGATGTACCAAGACTTGAAGGCACGATTCTGGTGGCACGGGATGAAAAGAGAGATTGCGACCTATGTTGCAAAGTGTGATGTGTGCCAAAGGGTCAAGGCTGAATATCAGCGACCTGCTGGATTGCTTCAACCACTCAAGTTCCTGAGTGGAAGCGGGATAAAGTCGGAATGGACTTCATCACTGGATTACCAAGGTCGAATAGAGGACATGACTCTATTTGGGTCATAGTCGATCATTTGACCAAGGTAGCCCATTTCATTCCTGTCAAGACCACTTATGATGGCAACCGGCTGGCAGCTCTCTACATCGACCGAATCGTAAGTCTTCACGGTGTTCCCAAGGAGATTGTATCAGATCGAGGAACCCAGTTCACCTCCAGGTTCTGGAAGAAGTTCCAAGAAGCCTTGGGAACCAAGTTGTCTTTCAGCACAGCTTTCCACCCACAGACCGGAGGTCAGACAGAGCGAGTCAATCAGATTCTCGAAGACATGCTCCGAGCATGTGTCCTGGCATATGGAGCCAAGTGGGAAGATTGTCTCCCTTTTGCCGAGTTCTCCTACAACAACAGTTACCAGTCAAGCCTTCAGATGGCACCATTTGAGGTGTTGTACGGACGCAGATGTCGCACACCCCTCAACTGGTCAGAGACTGGAGAAGGACTAGTCTTTGGACCGGATAATCTCCGCGCAGTAGAAGAGCAAGTCCAACTAGTCAGAGAGCGATTAAAGGCAGCCAAGTCAAGGCAGAAGAGTTATGCTGACACTCACCGTCGGAACATGAGTTTCCATGTCGGGGAACATGTGTACCTGCGGGTAACTCCTCTTAAGGGAACCAAGCGTTTCCACGTCAAGGGGAAGCTCGCACCAAGGTTCATTGGACCATTTGAGATCACTGCACGACGAGGAGAAGTGGCTTACCAGTTGGAACTACCACCTGAGCTATCCGATGTGCACAATGTATTCCATGTGTCACAACTCCGGAAATGTCTCCAAGTTCCAGACAAGCCTAATCTCTACAAGGATGTGGATCACCAAGCCATTGATCTGCAGCCTGATTTGACCTACCGCGAGAAGCCCATTCGCATTCTGGACGAAGCAGAACGACGTACGCGAAGCCGTACCATCAAGTACTTCACGGTCCAGTGGAGCAACCACACCGAAGCAGAAGCAACCTGGGAACGAGAAGACTATCTTAGATCCGAGTTTCCCAATCTCTTTTAAGCCCTAGTTTAGGAATCTCGGGGACGAGATTCTTGTAAGGGGGGTAGGTCTGTCACACCCTGCATTTTGTAACATGTTATTTGTCTCTTTGAAGCATAAAAATTTGGACCAGCAAAATTTTTTTTGGCATCATTTGCCTTTTATTTGAAATTGAGTTTTCTTCATGTGCTTTTTCTTGTGCTCATTAAAGTCAACTATAACCTCTTGTAGAATTCATCTCCATACCCTAAACTTCTGCCCAATGATCATGCCAAGTGTTATATAACAGTATAGTATTTTCTTACAAAAATAATTTGGCCAAAATGTATTTTATAAATTTAGTTTTCCAAAAACCCCTGAATTGAGATTTGCACTGCAAGTACTTGATTTAGGGTAAGAAAATTATTTCAAAAAGTATATTTGAGACCTAGTAGTCATAGGACTCCCAGAAACCACAAAGTTATAATTTTAAAAGTTATTTTCCTATTTTATTTAAAAGCTTTTTCTTAAGGCCAGAAATGGTCTTTAATAGGGGAAAATTATTTAACTGTTTCAAAAATATTTGCCAAAATTCAGAGAGACTCAGAGGACATATATTGTCCATATATAAGAGTTTCAACACTTGGTCATGTTCAAAATAATGGGCTAAACCATCTAAAACCCTTTCTGGATATTTCAAGCTTTTGAAATATTTACAAATGGAACTTTCTCCAAAAATTCCAGGAAAATTCTATCATGTCATATATGACATATTTGATGATCTTGCCAAGTCCCATGCCTTGGGAAGCAAGAAAACATCCTCAAACCCCTTCATAACCATTATGTCCATATTTGAAGTTTGAGCAACTCTACATTGCCAAACTTGTCCAACTGCTCTCAAACTTGGTGCACATGTTAGAATGGCCTAATAAGGCATCTAGACCAAATGGCACAAGATTTGGAATAGAGCAACTTGATCAGATCACCTCAAAACCCTTTCTGTTCAAATGCAAATTTGAACAACTTTACATTACCAACTTTTTATCTGGAGCTTCAAACTTGGTGGGCATGATCAATACCCCAAATGATGATACTACACCAAGTGGTGCATCAAGGGGAGATGATTAGCTTGACTCAAACAAGATAAAGTTGTTTCTGTTGATTTCTAGGGTTCACCAAAGTTACATTGGCTAGTTTCTTCAAATGAGCCCAAATTTGGTGAAGCACCCTATTTTCTCATGTCTTTCAATCCTGTTAAGTGCCATGTCAAGTGGAGGTCATTTGCTTGACCAAACACTGATCAAACACCTTCTGGCTTTTTACTAAAACCCTCATCTTGATCACTTTTACTCCTCTCCATGGCCTCAACTTTTTACCACATGATCATTGAGTTACTAGCTACCCCCAGTAACTTCCCCAGCACCCCAGCTCCATGATTGAGGGGTAAGAACCCAAGTTTACCTTGCTGGACAGCAAGTTTTCACCAAGTCACCAGCATCCTCACTCTCTCTCAGCATCTCCAGGGCATCCAAGGCCGCAGGCCATTTCTTTACTCCTCCCTCAACCTTCTAGACACTCTTGGGCACGTTGGTTTTGACCAGAGCGGCGAGGGCACGATGATGCCAGCAATACGCACGCTCTGGAGCACGCTACAGTGCACCTCCGCACGGTGGCTTCAGCCAATCGCTGGCCCCCGACAGCCTCGGGCTCCTCCTTCGCGCCAGTCGAGGCCTCTCGACGTCCGCAACCTCCCCGGCGCTGTCCCCCCTCCTCCTGCGCCCTCCAGTGAACGTCGTCGCACGCGCACCGGCTGCCCGCAACGGCCACTCCTCTGCCTCGCACGCGCGCACGCTCCAGAAGCTCCCTCGCTCCTCTCCTCGCCTCAGCTGGACGTGGAACAAGTCCACGATCCTCCCCGGCTTGATCACAGGCACCAGAACCTCTCCTAGCCTCGCCTGCAACCTCGCCGGCGCACGAGTCCACGGTGGACCGTGGGCGCGGCTATATAAGCCCCTCCCGAGCCTCTCCAGCAGCACCAACAGCCTCACCTCACCTCACTAAGCCCCCCAGCACCTTCAGTTCGACCCCAGGAGGTCCCAGTGCTCGGGATCGACCGGAGCTCCGCCGCGTCGGGCCGCCGGTGATCCCGCAGTACGAGCCTCCCCTGCCCTTCTTCTTGCCCGATCTAGAACCACCGTGCCACACTGACTCTTTCCCCCCCTGTTTCCCCTCTCTGTGGCAGTCGGAAACGACCGGAGCAACGACCTCCCGACGAGCCTCCGCCGTCCCACCTCGCCGCCGGCGAACCGGACCTCCCCGGCGTGCCGTACCACCACCCCTACAACCGCCACTCGACGCTGGACCCAACCCTGCCCTCCGTTGCCGTCGCCGTGGCCGGAAACCTCGCCGGTGAGCTCACCGTCGCCGTGACCGCAAGGTTGGAGATGACAGGCGGGCCCCGCCTGTCATCCCCACACCTCTCTCCCCCTCCTCTCAGTCACTGACCCACGGGCCCCGCCCGTCAGGTTCAAAAACCTGACGTGCGCGCGCAGGCACCCGTGCGGCTGGGCTGGTCCGCCCTGGGCCGTGCACTGTGGCCTTCTCTGGCCCAATTGCACAGGGCACTTTTCCTTTTTCTTTTCTGTAATTGTTTAAACATTTCTACAGAAAAGAATAATGGTCCAAATAAAATAATTCCAACTCCTAAAATCTTGTAATATTCCAACCTATTTAATGGTACCACTTTCACTCACATCTATGAAACTTTTCTGTACTGTTCAAATTTAAATTCAAATTTGAGCAGTAAAACTCCTGTTCTAAAATCAATAGATTCCATTCTGTTGCTCCAAAACCCCAACTAAGATTTTTCCCCGTCTTATAAATCCCTCTAGTATTTTATAAAAATAAGTTGACATTTTTCTCAGCACTTTGATTTTTCTGTTTTATTTGTGGTCTTATTTTTCCGTGGTTATTATGCGACGTATAGATCCCGTATTTGACGAAGTTGCTGTGGAAGGAGAAGGAGAAGGATTTGAAGACTTTGAAGACCAAGCCAATCTAGGCAAGCAGCCCTTTGACCATGATACACTTGTTCTTCGGAACCCATTGTTTCCGATGCATGATGATAGATTCACGGTGGTGACCTAGTTGAAACCACCACATGATGCATGCTTGAACTTGATCTTGCTAAGTGCTAGATGACATGCAAATAGTTGGTCATGAAGCTTAAATGATGCATGTGCGATTTTAACCTTCGTAGTTGAAATCTTTGCATGAACCCATCGGGTGCCCCTAATGCCCGAGGGTGATGATGTGTTGGGTCATCACTTGAGAAAGAAGTGATGTGCCGGTAAAATCATGTGCATGGTGAAATGATGGATTAGATTTATGTGTGACTACCGTCCCAACCAAACATGTGCAACCACACTACCCCTTATGGGACGGGGCTTTATTGATTACTTAGGTCGATACTAGCATGGTGCCCGCTTTACTAGTGACGGGAAGACTTGAGGTCTTTTCCGGGACGGGGTCGTGCTTGGATAGACGGCCATGACTGTTTTTACAGGGCACCGGACACACCGTTGGTCCCTTCGGGTACGCGTGACAATGAAATTAGGGCAAGTCCCGTGATCTATTGTTTGTACCCGAGGGCCCTGTATCAACGAGTGGACTCTATGTTAGTGTCGTCTAAGGAAAGATAATGACCGGGTGCTTACCCCGGGTACTTGAGGTACCGCGGGTCGTGGATGACACGGAAGTTCCCCGGATCTTGTGGGTAAAGTGTACAACCTCTGCAGAGTGTAAAACTATTCGAATAGCCGTGTCCACGGTCATGGACAGTTGGGTGGTGCTACTTAAACTATGTCCAGAATTTTACTTCATCGGTGGTAGTATGTGTGTGAGATGAGTCAAGGTGGTGACTTGACTCGATGAGTTGAATCATATTCATGTTGATATCGGTAACCTGTCATCGAGGTTACGCAAGGTTATTGATGCATAAACTTGATAGTAGAATATTTATTCTAGCCCTTGCTAGATTGTTCATTATCGTTAAATTGCATTGTTACTTTGAACCACATCATGGGTTGCTTGCGAGTACATTCAAAGTACTCATTGGCTTGCCACTGGTTATTTAATTGGCCAGGCATGGAAGAACATGAATATGAGGAAGAGTTCTTTGGGGACGAACTTGCGAACTAGGACGCTATCCCAGTCAGAATGCCTGTAGGGTTAAGGCAGATGGCATGGGTTCTACCCGTTATCGAAGACTTCCGCTATTTGAGTTATTTGCTATTCAGCCCGTAAGGCTCTATCTATGTAAGACTTGGCCATAATGGCCTTAATTCGTGTAAGACTATTTGTATGGATGTAAGACTCTTGTTATTTCAGCTTCTGTGTGTTCAGTGAGCATTGATCTCTGGGATCACTGTACACGTGCATTCGGTGATCTCGACTTCTAAGTCAGGGTCCCCACACCAGTGCTCCACATGAGTGTTGGTCCGAACTGAGCAGACTGCGGGGCCGCCTTGGGGAAACCCGAGGTATTTGGTATTCACCTGTAGGATGTCTCATCCGGTCGTGGCCTGAGACTAGATACGCGCGGCTACTGTCAGGGTGTCGGCACGCCGGGAGGATTTGCTGGATTAGTCTTACCTTAGTCGGAGTATCTTGAGCACGGGATTCCGAGGATACTCGGGCCTTCCCACCTTGGAGTTGCAACTCCGCGGATCGTGGGCTTCGCATGGGCCAAGTTGGAACACCCCTGCAGGGTTTTGAACTTTCGAAAGCCGTGCCCGCGGTTATGTGGCAGATGGGAATTTGTTAATATCCGGTTGTAGAAAACTTGACACCATGTTCAGAACACACTACCAGCATGAGTACCGTGACGGTCATTTTCCGAAAGGGGTTCGGGAAGTGAACACGGTGGGGTTATGTTTGACGTGCTTAGTTAGGATCACTTCGTGATCACCTTGTCGCTCGTGGCACTTCTCTTCTCGCTCTTATCACGTAAGTTAGTGCTAGTGCAGCTGAAGCCTTTTATTCTTTCCTCAGCCTTGTTCCGCACCCAAGGCTTAGATAGTTCTGCTACCCGGGAACGGGATTGCTGAGTCCTCCGTGGCTCATGATACGTCCAAAACGTATCTATAATTTCTTCTTGCTCCATGCCTCTTTTGTGTGATATTGCTATGATATTTATGCACTTCCATAAACTTTTGATCATATTTGGACTAACCTATTAACTCAGTGCACCCCAGTGCCAGTTTCTGTTTTCTGCTGTTTTTGTATTTCAGGTTTTCCCATTACATAAACTGCCAGAGAAATTCTGGGAAAAATATATAAAAAATCAGCGTTCCGGAAGCTTCCATGCGGCCAAAGTAGGGCCGGAGGGGGGACACCAGGGCTCCAGGCGCCCTGGCCACGCGGCCCCTCTCCAGGCCGCGCCGGGGGGCGCCTGGGCCCCCCTTAGCTCCCCTGGCGACCCCCTTTGGCATATATTTACACCGCGTCGCAGAAACCCTGATTCCGGACCCCTTTTCTCCAGACGCAATTCCGATCTCCGCCGCCATCGCCATCAAGCTTCAGGGGACCAGAATTCCTGTGCCGGCACCCTGCCGGGACGGGGAAGTGCCCCCGGATTCATCTCCATCGACGTTGCTTCCTCCCTCCATGATGCGGGAGTAGTTCCTCCTCGGGGCTGAGGTTCTTACCAGTAGCTATTGTTGGAGATATGTCCTAGAGGCAATAATAAAAGCATTATTATTATATCTCCTTGTTCATGATAATTGTCTGTTATTCATGCTTGAATTGTATTGTACGGAAACAACGATACATGTGTGAATACATAGATCACAATGAGTCCCTGGTAGGCCTCTAGTAGCCAGCTCGTTGATCAACAGATGGTCACGGTTTCCTGACCATGGACATAGGATGTCAGTGATAACGGGATCACATCATTAGGAGAATGATGTGATGGACAAGACCCAAACTTGAGCATAACACGAGATCGTATAGTTCGTAATGCATAAGCTTTTCGGTGTCAAGTATTTATTCCTTAGACCATGAGGTTGTACAACTCCCGGATGCCGTATGAATACTTTGGGTGTGCCAACCGTCACAACGTAATTGGGTGGCTATAAAGGTACGCATCGGGTATCTCCGAAAGTGTCTGTTGAGTTGGTACGAACCGAGACTGGGATGTTGTCACTCCGTATGACGGAGAGGTACCTCTGGGCCCACTCGGTAAGACATCATCATAATGAGCTCAATGTGACTAAGTAGTTAGTCACGGGATGATGGATTACGGATCGAGTAAAGAGACTTGCCATAACGAGATTGAACAAGGTATCGGGGATACCGACGATCGAATCTCGGGCAAGTACCGTACCGATGGACAAAGGGAATAACATACGGGATTGAGTGAATCCTTGACACAGTGGTTCATCCGATGAAGATCATCGAGGAACACGTGGGAACCAACATGGGTATCCAGATCCCGCTGTTGGTTATTGACCGGAGAGTGGTCTCGGTCATGTCTACGTGTCTCCCGAACCCGTAGGGTCTACACACTTAAGGTTCGGTAACGCTAGGGTCGTAGAGATTAATGCACGTGGAAACCCGAAAGTTGTTCGGAGTCCCGGATGTGATCCTGGACGTCACGAGGAGTTCCGGAATGGTCCGGAGGTAAAGATTGATATATGGGAAGTCCAGTTTCGGCCAACAGGTGATCTCCGGGGGTCACCGGGAGCGTCCTGGGACCACCGGAGGGGCCCCGGGGGTCCACCGGGTGGGGCCACCCATCCCGGTGGGGCCCCTAGGCCGCAAGGGGATGTGTGCAGCCCTCTGGGCTGGCGCACCATAAGGGGGCCCCACCTCCCCATGCGCATAGGGATAAAACCCTAAGGGAAGGGGGGCCACCACTTGCCTTGTGGGAGGGGGACTCCTCCCTGGCCGCCGCCCCCCCTTGCAGATTGGATCTGCAAGGGGCTGGCGCCCCCCTGGCCCCCTATATATATTTGGGGGGGAGAGGGCAGCCGCACCTCAGCCCTGGCGCCTCTCCCCCTCCCGTCACACCTCCCAACTCCCACGCAGGGCGCCCGGCGAAGCCCTGCTGCGATCTCCACTGCATCCGTCATCACGCCGTCATGCTGCCGGATCTCTGACGACTTCTCCTCCCCCCTTGCTGGATCAAGAAGGAGGTGACGTTGCTGCACCGTACGTGTGTTTAACGCGGAGGTGCCGTCCGTTCGGCGCTAGATCATCGGTGATGAAGAACGTGAAGAGTACGAGTACTTCATCCCCACTTCATTGAAAGCTTCCGCACGCAATCTTCATAACGGTATGTAGATGCACTCTTACTTGCTCGTTGCTAGATGTATCCATAGTTGGATCTTGGTGAAGACGTAGAATTTTTTTGATTTATGCTATGTTCCCCAACAGTGGCATCTGAGCCTAGGTTTTATGCGTAGCATCTTGCACGAGTAGAACACAAAGCAGTTGTGGGCGTATGATCTTGTTCAACTTTCTTACCGTTACTAGTCAAACTTGATTCGGCGGTATTGTGGGATGAAGCAGCCCGGACCGACCTTACACGTACGCTTACGTGAGACTGGTTCCACCGACAGACATGCACTAGATGCATAAGGTGGCTGGCGGGTGTCTGTCTCTCCTACTTTAGTCGGATCGGATTCGATGAAAAGGGTCCTTATGAAGGGTAAATAGAAGTTGACAAATCACGTTGTGGTTTTGGCGTAGGTAAGAAACGTTCTTGCTAGAAATCCTATAGAAGCCACGTAAAACTTGCAACAACAATTAGAGGACGTCTAACTTGTTTTTGCAGCATGTGTTTTGTGACGTGGTATGGCCAAGAACGAAGATGTGATGAATGATATATGTGATGTATGAGATTGATCATGTTTTTGTAATAGGGAATCACGTCTTGCATGTCGATGAACTTGACAACCGGCAGGAGCCATAGGAGTTGTCTTAATTATTGTATGACATGCGTGTCACTGAATAACGCCATGTAATTACTTTACTTCGTTGCTAAACGTTAGCTATAGTAGTAGAAGTAATAGTTGGCGTGACGACTTCTTCAAGACACGATGATGGAGATCATGATGATGAAGATCATGGTGTCGAGCCGGTGACAAGATGATCATGGTGCCCCGAAGATGGAGATCCTAGGAGCAAGATGATATTGGCCATATCATGTCACTTTAATTGATTGCATGTGATGTTTATCATGTTTTTGCATCTTGTTTACTTAGAACGACGGTAGTAAATAAGATGATCTCTCACTAAAATTTCAAGTAATGTGTTTCCCCTAACTGTGCACCGTTGCTAAAGCTCGTTGTTCCGAAGCACCACGTGATGATCGGGTGTGATAGGTTCTAACGTTCGCATACAACGGGTGTAAGACAGATTTACACACGCGATACACTTAGGGTTCACTTGACGAGCCTAGCATGTACAGACATGGCCTCGAAACACGGAAGACCGAAAGGTCGAACACGAGTCGTATAGAAGATACGATCAGCATGAAGATGTTCACCGTTTTTTGACTAGTCCGTCTCACGTGATGATCGGACACGGACTACTCGATTCGGATCGTGTATCACTTAGATGACTAGAGAGATGTCATTCTGAGTGGGAGTTCATTAAAATTTGATTAAGATGAACTTAATTATCATGAACTTAGTCTAAATTCTTTACAATATCTCTTGTAGATCAAATGGCCCACGCTCCAAATTCCCTCAACTTCAACGCGTTCCTAGAGAAAACCAAGCTGAAAGACGATGGTAGCAACTATACGGATTGGGTCCGTAACCTGAGGATCATCCTCATAGCTGCCAAGAGATCATATGTCCTAGAAGCACCGCTAGGTGATGCACCTGCTCCCGATGCTGACCAAGACGTTTTGAACGTCTGGCAGTCGCGTAGTGATGATTACTCCCTGGTTCAGTGCGGCATGCATTACAGTTTAGAATCGGGGCTCCAAAAGCGTTTTGAGCACCATGGAGCATATGAGATGTTCGAAGAGCTGAAAATGGTTTTCCAAGCTCATGCCCGAGTCGAGAGATATGATGTCTCTGACGCATTCTACAGCTGTAAGATGGAGGAGAACAGTTCTGTCAGTGAGCACATCCTCAAGATTTCAGGATTGCACAACCGCTTGTCTCAGCTGGGAATGAATCTCCCAGATGAAGCGGTCGTTGACAGAATCCTCCAGTCGCTCCCACCAAGCTTCAAGAGCTTCGTGTTGAACTTCAATATGCAGGGGATGGAGAAGTCCATTCCCGAGGTGTATTCGATGCTGAAATCAGCGGAGGTAGACATCAAGAAAGAACATCAAGTGTTGATGGTCAATAAAACCACTAGTTCAGAACACACTATCAGCGTGAGTACCGTGACGGTCATTTTCCGAAAGGGGTTCGGGAAGTGAACACGGTGGGGTTATGTTTGACGTGCTTAGTTAGGATCACTTCGTGATCACCTTGTCGCTCGTGGCACTTCTCTTCTCGCTCTTATCACGTAAGTTAGTGCTAGTGCAGCTGCAGCCTTTTATTCTTTTTTCAGCCTTGTTCCACACCCAAGGCTTAGATAGTTCTGCTACCCAGGAACGGGATTGCTGAGTCCTCCGTGGCTCACAGTTTCCACACCACACCAGATGCAGGTACCATGGTGAGCTATTCAGGTGACGGCACAGAGCTATACTGGGAGTACGATGAGGAACATAGCCGTTACTATGTGCACTATCCCGATGATCAGTAGTGGTTTCTACTAGGGGCGATTCGGACCCATGGCTTTATGTATGTTTGGTATCTTTCATTTGGATCTTCACCCGTAGACGGGTTGTGATTTTATTTGAATGATGTTTGGCTATGTAATGAATTGTGTGATGTGGCGAGTGTAAGCCAACTATCTCTTTTACATTTTCATCCCTATTTTTACATGAGATGTGCAAAGATACCGAACTTGAGATCATTCCAGAATGGGCTTATACCTTTAAGTCGTGCCTCGACACGTAGGAGGTATAGTCCCATCCTGGGCATTACACAAAGGCCCAGTCCAGATTGCTGTTTTTTACCTATTTCAGGGTTTTACAGAAAAGGAATATCAAACGGAGTCCAAACGGAATGAAACTTCGGGAGAGATATTTTGGAGCAAAATACGCACGGGAGATTTGAGAATCACGGAATAGGGCACACATGGCGTCCACGAGGGTGGCCCCCCCTACAGGGCGTGCCCCCTGCCTCGTGGGCCCCACGTTTGGCCCCCGATGCCCTCCTTCTTCCTATATATATCTACGTACACCAAAACCATCAGATGAAAACAGAAAACCCTAGTTCCACCGCCGCAACCTTCTGTTCCCGTGAGATCCCATCTTGGGGCATGTTCCGGAGCTCCATCGGAGGGGGGATCTACCACGGAGTGCTTCTACATCATCATCATCGCCTCACCATGAGTTGTGAGTAGTTTACCACAGACCTTCGGGTCCATAGTGTAATGCCCAGGATGGGACTATATCTCCTACGTGTCGAGGCACGACTTAGGGACATAACCCCATACTGGAATGATCGCAAGTCTGGTATCTTTGCACAACTCATGTAAAAGATGAGGATGGAAAACATAAAATAGTTGGCTTACACTCGCCACGTCACACAAATACAATACATGTCCAAATCATCATTCAATAAAACATCACAGCCCTCTAAGGGTAAAATCCAAATGACAAGATACCAAACATAAATTAAATCCACAGGTCGGATCGAATCCTAGTAGAAGTCTCCACTACTGATCATCAGGATAACGAACATAGTAACGACTACGCTCCTCGTCGTACTCCCAGTCTAGCTCGGTGCCATCACCTGGATAGCTCACCACTAGACCTGCATCTGGTGTGGTGAAGTAACTGTGAGCCACAGAGGACTCAGCAATCCCGTTCCCGGGTAACATGAATATTTAAGCCTTGGGAGAGGTTAAGGCTGAAGAAAAGAATAAGAGTCTGCAGCAGCAACTAGCACTAGCTTACGTGAAAGAGTGCGAGAAGAGAAGTGCCTCGGTCGAAAGATGATCACGAAGTGATCCTAGCTAAAGCTCAACAAACATAACCCCACCGTGTTCAACTCCCGAATCCCTATTCGGAAATTGACAGTCACGGTACACACGCTGGTAGTGTATTAGAACAATGTGTCAAGTTATCTACAACCGGATATTAACAAGCTCCCATCTGCCACATAACCGCGGGCACGGCTTTCGAAAGTTCAAAACCTGCAGGGGTGTTCCAACTTGGCCCATTACAAGCCCACGATACGCGGAGTCGCAACTCCAAGGTGGGAAGACCTGAGTATTCTCGGAATCCCGTGCTCAAGATACTCCGAACTAAGGTAAGGCTAATCCAGCAAATCCTCCCGGCGTGTCGACACCCTGATGGTAGCCGCGCGTATCTAGTCTCAGGACACGACCGGATGGGCGAAGCTACGGGTTTATATCAATCCTCGAGTTCCCTCGTGGTGACCCCGCAGGCTCCCCGTTTCGGACCAACACTCATGTGGAGCACTGGCCCGGGGTTGTTGATTAAGAACTCGGGTTTGCAAGACCCTATGCAAGTTTTATTAGTTATTAGGCGAATAGTACCAATGTTGGGACTTGCTGGAAAAGACTTAGCACTTAGCGGTTTATCAAGGGGGGCCCATAAACCCCAACCGTGTGAGGAACGCATAATCAAGGAAAATAACACCGGTTTATACGGTTCCTAGCGGCACGAGTGGAACAAATCACCAAGCAAAAGGCTTAGCCTTCCACCCTTGCCAATATATAGATGATTTCATTTTTAAGCGTTTATATAGTGTGATATAACCCAACAAAACTTCAACATGAAGCAAGCATCTTCAATCTTCACCTGCAACTAGCAATGCTATAAGAGGGGCTGAGCGAAGCGTACTTAGCCAAGCAACGGTTTGCATGGGTAGGGTGGTTAAACAGGTTCATGGTTACATGTAGGAGGCTGACAGTAAAACATGGGCATCGAGGCAAAACTATAGAGCGGAACTACTAGCAATAGGCAAAGATAGTAATGTTATCGGGGTTCGGTCATCTTGCCTGAAGAGTAGTCATTCGGATCGTAAGAGGGGTCCTCGTTCACAAGCTCGGTGGTATCCTCGTTCTCGTACTCGTACTCGGTCTCAGCTTCCGGCTCTAAACAATACAATCACACAAGGCACGAATCAACAAGATGAATGCGCACACCAAAATGATGGATGCATGATTGATGCACTAAGGAAGCACACGGAGCACGGAAAATAGCACTCAAGCAAAAAGCTTCAAAACATGATAACAATAGGATATTATGAATCTACACGAAAAATCAATCAAGTTTCATATAAGACTCGCTCAAAACGGAGCTACGGGCTAAAAGTTACACACAAAACAATAAACATGCGAAAGCTGAAAATTACAGCAACATAGCAACTTCGGAGCACTAGATAATTAAGCTACAACACTCAAACATCATGGCAAAGAGCATGAACATAAACTAGACATATCCTACAGCAAATAAGTCCAAAGGTGCACACCCAAAGGAGCCACGGATCAATAGCAACAAGCTTGGACATATTGAACTTGACAACAAAATCCTGACAGCAGTAATTTATTGCAACTTTGGAGCCAAAGTTAAATATGCTACAGTCACTCAAATAAGCATGTGAGAACATGAATGGATAGCCAACAATATATACTACAAGGAACCATCAAGAATCACTCCAAAACTATCATGGTTTGTCCTAGAACAGCAAGCAAACATGGCATCGGAGATTTACAGATTCAGACTTAGTGAAATTTCACTAAGTGTTAAAACAGCAATTTCATCATGGCATCTTTAAGAGCAAGTTTAAGTCACCTCGAAACTATACATGGCAAGTGGTAAGCACCACATCAAAGTACACATGATGGTGATTCCGAAACATACAAGCATGCATCATGGAGATAAACACAACGATAGCAATGAGCTCAACAAGATGGCATCTCATAACAAGTTAAACAACTAAACAGCCACATAGCACTTTGCAACGAAGATAAACATGTCAAGAATAAATCTATCATGCAACATAGCACAAACAACATGTAGAGCATGGCAAGACGAACACGTGGACATGTCATTTGCATCATTCGGATAAACGAGCTAATAGATATCACTATGCAAAGATGGCATAAAAACAACACATAGCAGCAGTTTATAACGGGATGCACTCTTGCAACGAATATTTAAGCATCTAGATGATCTCAAACATGCATGGCACAATGGAATGAAACGTAGTGCTAGTCACCACGAACGTCTGGACATGTCATTTGCGCAAAACGGAGCTACACACAAAAAGTTATCACAGTTCTAATATTGCATCAGACAACAAGCAACATGGACTTAGTGGGAAAAAGGGGGCAACCTCACAGATCTGCAGCAAAACGAGCTCGGGCCCGCGGTGGATCTGATGCGGCCCGCGGCGGAGTGGAGTGGAGGCGGCCCGGAGAAGCGGCGCTGGGCCTGGCGAGGCGATGGCTGCCACGGCCCAGGCGAGCGATGCGGCGGCTGATAGCCTCGGTGGCGCTGGCGAACGGAGAGGAGATGGGCCTCCGGCTCGGGCCTCGATCTGGCCGATGGAGCGAAGGCGGGACGGGCCGGCCCAGCGAGGAGCGCTGGCGGCTGAGGACCAAGGGGGGCGAGCGGGCGACGCGCGGTGGAGGCTGGTGAGGTGGCGCGGGGCCGGCCCAGGCGAAGCGGCGGCGGCCCGCGCGGAGGGAGGCGGCCCAGCAGGGGGGCGTCGGCTGGAGAGAGCCCCGCGGAAGGGATCCGGCCTGGCGAGGCGGATCGGGCCCAGGCGCTGCGAACGACCCAGGCGCGGTCGGGAGCTCGATCGGATCTGGATCGATCGGGCGCTGGCTCGGCGTTGACCCGCTCGAAGGAAAACGGCGGCGGCTTCGATCTGCAGGCTCCCGGCGGCGGGGAACCGGCGACGGGAGGTGGTGGTCTGGCGCCTGAGAGCCGGCCGGCGGCGGGGAAACGGGCCGGAGGCGGGAGTGGTGAGGTGGGGAGCGGATTCCGGCGAGGTGGAGGAGCTCCGGCGAGACTCCGGCGAAGCTCCGGCGAGGTGATGGTGGCTGGAGGAAGGGGATGAAGTGGGGGCTAGGGTTTCCTTGATTTGGGGCAAAATTTGGGGGAGTGGACAAATATATAGGCACAAGTAGCTAGGGTTGTCCAAATGGAGTGCGGTTTTCGGCCACACGATCAGGATTGGATGGCCTAGATGAAGGAAGTGGCTAGGAGAGGTTTGGTGGGCTGTTGGAGGGGTGTCTTGAGCCTCAAAGTGGTGGCACTTTGAGCCCACGAGAATAACTGTTGGGGTAGGAAACGGACTCGAAACACGACGAGATTTGACAGGCAGGTTACACACACCAAAACAACAACACACGACAAGTCTCGCGCCAAACCGGTAACGTTACACGGCCAAACACCAAAGTAGGCCTATGGGACGCCACGGACACGTGAGGGAGCTCCGGAACGCGAAACGGACAACGGGAAGGAACGCGTGGAACCGGATGCAACCGACAACACAAATGCAATGCGATGCACATGACTACATGATATGAATGAATGCCACACACGCACACAACAAAATGATGAAAACCCGAAAGACAAAGAACCCGGAATGGAATAGATGAAGCCAGAGATATATTATATGCCCAAAAGGGAAAGTATTACATCCGGGGCATTACAAACTTTCCTCTACTACAAAAAGATCTCGTCCTGAGATCTAGGACTGGAAAAAGGAAGGGTACTCGGAACAAAGATGATCTTCACGTTCCCACGTAGCTTCTCGGTCGGTGTGATGTGACCACTTGACTTTCAAGAATTTGATGGACTTGTTGCGGGTCTTGCGCTCGGTTTCTTCGAGAATAGCAACGGGATGCTCTCGGTAAGACAGGTCTTGTTGAAGATCAATCTCTTCAAACGTAATCATGCGTTCAGGTGCCTTGAAGCATTTGCGTAATTGAGACACATGGAACACATCATGAACATTGACGAAGTTGGAAGGGAGCTCAAGTTGATAGGCTAGATCGCCTCTTTTGCCAAGGATCTTGAAAGGCCTGACGTATCTAGGAGCAAGCTTTCCTTTGATACCGAATCTTTGGGTTCCTTTCATCGGAGAGACACGAAGATAAACATGATCACCAATGTTGAAGGCCAAATCACGATGATTGCCGTCATAGTAGCTCTTCTGACGCGACTGAGCGGCCTTGAGATTCTCACGTATGACTTTGCACATTTCTTCGGCTTCTGAGATCAAGTCATTGCCAAGAAGTTGACGTTCTCCTGTTTCAGACCAGTTGAGAGGTGTACGGCACTTTCTGCCATTGAGGATTTCAAACGGAGCTTTGCCTGCACTTGCTTGAAAGCTGTTGTTGTAAGAGAACTCGGCAAATGGAAGGCAATCTTCCCATTTCATGCCAAAAGATATGACACAAGATCTGAGCATGTCTTCTAGAATCTGTTTCACTCGCTCGACTTGACCACTAGTCTGAGGGTGAAAAGCAGTGTTGAACCTGATCTTAGTGCCCATGGCAGACTGAAAGGAGTCCGAGAACTTTGAAGTGAACAAACTTCCACGGTCTAAGGAGATAACTTGAGGAATGCCATGTAAGGACACAATTCTGGAAGTGTACAACTCTGCCAATTGAGTTGCATTGATGGATTCTTTGACTGGAAGGAAGTGAGCGACTTTGGTAAGCTTGTCAATCACCACGAAGATAGAATCATTCCCTCTTTTGGACTTAGGAAAGCCAGTGACGAAATCCATTTCAATGTGGTCGAATTTCCACTCGGGAATAGGAAGAGGTTGGAGAAGACCGGCTGGACGTTGATGTTCTGCTTTCACTCTCCTGCAAACATCACATTCATTCACGAATTGGGAAATTTCCCTTTCCATGCGTGTCCACTAGTAAGATTGCTTGAGGTCTTGGTACATCTTGGAACTGCCAGGATGAATGGAAAGGAGAGAATCATGTGCTTCTTCCATTATGAGCTTCCTGAGATCACCTTTGGGAACAACGAGTATGTCCTCGAAGAACAAGGTATCTCTCTCATCAACACGATAGCACTTGTATTTAGGAGTGCCCTTTGCAATACCATGTTTCACCTTCTGCACCATGGCATCACTGAGTTGGGCCTCACGGACCTGATCTTCCAAGGTAGGAGCAACTTGAAGATTTGCAAGAAATCCTTGGGGAACAACTTGGAGGTTGAGCTTCCTGAAAGCTTCACAAAGCTCAGGCTGGAACAGCTTGATAAGAAGGCTGTTGCAATATGCCTTTCTGCTCACATCTGCAATCACATTCACCTTGCGAGGAGTGTATTCAATCCTGGGATCATACTCTTGGATCATCTCAACCCAACGAGTCTGGCGGAGGTTCAGATTCGGCTGTGTGAAGATGTACTTCAAGCTCTTGTGATCAGTGAAGATGTCGACTTTTCTGCCCAACAACAGATGTCTCCACGTAATCAAAGCATGTACCACAACTGCTAGCTCGAGATCATGTGTGGGATAGTTCTTCTCACTTGGCTTCAGCTGACGAGAAGTGTATGCCACAATTCTCTTATCTTGCATAAGCACACCACCAAGTCCTTGAAGAGAAGCATCACAGAATACTTCATAGGGCTTGGACTCATCTGGAGGAGTAAGAACTGGAGCAGAGACGAGCTTTTCTTTGAGAGTTTTGAATGCCACTTCACAATCTGGAGACCAAAAGTATTTGACATTCTTCTGAAGCAAGTTGGAAAGAGGCTTGGAAATCTTGGAGAAGTTCTCAATGAACCTTCTGCAATAGCTGGCAAGACCCAGAAAACAGCGGAGTTGCTTGACGTTCTGAGGAGCTTCCCATTTGATAATTGCTTCAACTTTCTCTGGATTAACCGCAATGCCGTCAGCTGAGATAATATGGCCCAGGTACAAAACCTTATCGAGCCAAAATTCGCACTTGGAGAACTTGGCATAGAACTTATGCTCTCGGAGTCGATCAAGAACCAGACGTAAGTGCTTTTCGTGATCTTCTTCATTCTTGGAAAACACCAGAATATCATCCAGATACACAAGCACAAACTCGCCGGTGTAGGGGTTGAAGATGTAGTGCATCATTCTCAAGAAGGTAGGAGGAGCATTGGCGAGACCAAAGGACATGACTATATACTCATATGAACCGAAACTCGTTCTGAAGGCAGTCTTGGGAATGTCTTTCTCGCGAATGCGAATTTGGTGATAGCCCATTCGGAGGTCAAGCTTAGAGAACACTTTAGCTCCTTTGAGCTGCTCGAAGAGTTCATTGATGTTGGGGAGCGGATACTTGTTCTTTATTGTCTTCTTGTTCAATGGTCGGTAATCAACACAGAGACGCTCCGTGCCATCCTTCTTCTTGACAAATAAGACACCACAGCCCCAAGGAGACGTACTAGGCCTGATGAGACCCATATGCTCCTGTTCATCAAGCTGCTTCTTCAATTCCTTCAATTCTTTATGAGAGAGCTTGTACGGACGCCGGCATGCTGGCTCAGTACCCGGCTCGAGTTCAATGACAAATTCCACCTGACGGTGTGGAGGCATGCCTGGAAGTTCTTCAGGAAAGACGTCTTGGTATTCGTTCACCATCGGAATTTGAGATATGGCATTAATTTCGCCCTTGTCATTGAGAGAGAAAAGCCTGATAGTGTTATCCCTGGAGGCAAAGATAATCACATCTTCATCAGGATGAGTCATCTTGACTTCCTTCTGTGCATAATCAATGTGAGCATCATGCTGAGAAAGCCAATCCATCCCGAGGATGAGGTCAATGTCAGAATTACCAAGAACCACCGGCTTAGCCAGAAAACGATAATCACCCATGCGAATGGAAACATCCGGAGCATATATATTAGAAGTCATACGTCTCCCCGGAGAAGTAACTTGCAACCTCTGAGGCAAATTTTTGGTGACAATGTTGTGCTTGGATGCAAATGGAGATGACATGAAGGAACATGTAGCACCTGAATCAAACAACACTTTAGCTGGAAAAGAGTTAACTGAGAGGTTACCCAAAATCACATCAGAAGAATTCTCCGCTTGTGTTGCATTCATCAGATTGACCCTTGCTGCCTTTGGATCATGCTTGACCATAGCAGTACCGACAGGTGGAGGAGGCGGAAGGCGCCTTGGGTTGTTGCACTTGTTGGAATAATGACCCTTCTGGCCACACTTGTAGCAAGTCACCTCAGAAAGTGGACGAGTAGGAGGAGCACTTAGTCTTGGAGCTTGTAACTGCTGCTTGGGATGCTTGTTGGAGTTGGGTGGGTGGGAGAAACCACGTCCACTAGAGTTCTTGTTGTTGGAGTTGTTGGAGTTGTTGTAAGGAGCTCGAATCACTGGAGGAGGTGGAAGCCAAAATTTATGTTGTTTCGCAGCCACTTGAGAAGATGGGGAGGAGTGAACGGCATCTCGAATCCTCTTTTTGGAAGCCTCCATCTTAAGCTGAGCTGCCTCTTGTTTCAAAGCCATGTTATAGAATTTGTCGAATTCATCGGGCTCGAACAAGGTGAGAGCAAGTTGAAGTTCATCTTTGAGACCACCACGAAACTGGTAGATTTTGCTCTTGGCATCAGGAATGTCTTGCTTAGCATAGCGGGCAAGGTTTTGGAACCTAACATTATACTGATAGACAGACATAGAGCCCTGCTTCAGGTTGCGGAATTGCTCACGCATACCCTCGATGACACTTGTTGGAATGTGGTGAGAGCGAAAGTCCTTGCAGAAATCCTCCCAAGAGATCACACGACCTGGCCTGGAGTCTTTGTACTGCTGCCACCAGTCAGCTGCTTGGTCTTTGAGTTGGAAGGCTGCAAACTTCACATAGTCCTCTTCTCTTACGTTACTGCACTCAAAATGCTTCTTTATATCGGTTAACCAATCTTCAGCATCAAGAGGGTCGACACAGTAACTGAAAGCTTTTGGATTATTGTCCAAGAACTGGTTGAGAGTAGCATGGTGCTGCTGGTTGAAGAAGTTGCCTTGATTCCCTGGAACACCCTGATTAGCTTGATTAGCTTGCATCTGCTGCATCATCTGCATCAACATCTGGGTGTTCTGAGTTGTAGTCTGCATAATCGCTCTCCAAGCCTCAGACGGAGGAGGAGGGGAAGGAGGACGGTCTGGGACCTCTTCACCCTCTGGGTTAGCGTTGGGAACCCTTTTCGGAGCCATCCTGAAAGAGATGACCACGAATCAGCAATTGATTGACAGAAGGTATAAGCTGAATCAATGGAATGAATTGCAACAAGTCTTCACAATAATCATTCGAACAATAGGAACGAATGAAATCATTCGAACAAGAGGAACGAATGAAATCCTCAGTTAAATGATAACAACAATCTTCACGAGAAGCCACATAGGGGACAAAAGGTAAAATAAGAAAAACAACAAGGTACAGATGGAAACAAACACAAGATAGGAGCTTCGTTCTAACATCTTTGTGCTGAAAGCTTATGAACGCGTTACGAAAGGTTTTTGCAATCCCCGGATCAGCATAGCCAAGGACCCTTTAAGATGCAACTCCCGATCGGAACATCGGTCATAAAACCACTTCACTCAATGTAGAACCCCGAACTCGCTAACCTGCATTTGTTGGAAGAATGCCTACGATCTACTGGATAAACCCACCTATTAATTTCCGAAAGATTCCAGTTATGCAATCAGGTGTTGGGGATACAGGGGAAGCACCGCGCAATCAACTCTAAACCTACATCCAGCTGTATCCATCCTTCAACACATAACCAGTCTTTCTCGGAAACTGTCTACCTCGGACCTTCGAAAAGCATCCACTATAACAAGCTATGGCAATACTCCCGAACTACCTCCCCAGTACTGGGTGATGTCGGGGTTATCTTGCCACTAACCATATAGGAGAGATTTTCGATGTCGGCCGTCTTAAGTATTTAGTACTGCCGCGATATGCTTGTGACGACAATACCCCGAAGCTCAACTCCCCGGGACACTGCCACAACCCCTAATGTCAGGAGGCATCGAGAACAATATTCTCATCACAAGAACATCGAAACAATCCCAGAATACTCGCGAGATTCCTAAAAAAAATTTGTGCAATTTTTGATAGTAGAAGAGGCAAGAGTAGTCGTCAGGAGTCCTCACCAGAGAGAAAGGGGATGAGAAGCAAAGAAATCCTACTCTCTGATATAATATATAGGACTCAAAATATTTTCAGTGTGTGCCTAGACTCGACCGTCAACGATTCGATCAATCAGTGGGGGCTCCTAGGTCGGAGAAGGCTCTGAATACCAACTTATAATGCCCAGGATGGGACTATATCTCCTACGTGTCGAGGCACGACTTAGAGACATAACCCCATACTGGAATGATCGCAAGTCTGGTATCTTTGCACAACTCATGTAAAAGATGAGGATGGAAAACATAAAATAGTTGGCTTACACTCGCCACGTCACACAAATACAATACATGTCCAAATCATCATTCAATAAAACATCACAGCCCTCTAAGGGTAAAATCCAAATGACAAGATACCAAACATAAATTAAATCCACAGGTCGGATCGAATCCTAGTAGAAGTCTCCACTATTGATCATCAGGATAACGAACATAGTAACGACTACGCTCCTCGTCGTACTCCCAGTCTAGCTCGGTGCCATCACCTGGATAGCTCACCACTAGACCTGCATCTGGTGTGGTGAAGTAACTGTGAGCCACAGAGGACTCAGCAATCCCGTTCCCGGGTAACATGAATATTTAAGCCTTGGGAGAGGTTAAGGCTGAAGAAAAGAATAAGAGTCTGCAGCAGCAACTAGCACTAGCTTACGTGAAAGAGTGCGAGAAGAGAAGTGCCTCGGTCGAAAGATGATCACGAAGTGATCCTAGCTAAAGCTCAACAAACATAACCCCACCGTGTTCAACTCCCGAATCCCTATTCGGAAATTGACAGTCACGGTACACACGCTGGTAGTGTATTAGAACAATGTGTCAAGTTATCTACAACCGGATATTAACAAGCTCCCATCTGCCACATAACCGCGGGCACGGCTTTCGAAAGTTCAAAACCTGCAGGGGTGTTCCAACTTGGCCCATTACAAGCCCACGATACGCGGAGTCGCAACTCCAAGGTGGGAAGACCTGAGTATTCTCGGAATCCCGTGCTCAAGATACTCCGAACTAAGGTAAGGCTAATCCAGCAAATCCTCCCGGCGTGTCGACACCCTGATGGTAGCCGCGCGTATCTAGTCTCAGGACACGACCGGATGGGCGAAGCTACGGGTTTATATCAATCCTCGAGTTCCCTCGTGGTGACCCCGCAGGCTCCCCGTTTCGGACCAACACTCATGTGGAGCACTGGCCCGGGGTTGTTGATTAAGAACTCGGGTTTGCAAGACCCTATGCAAGTTTTATTAGTTATTAGGCGAATAGTACCAATGTTGGGACTTGCTGGAAAAGACTTAGCACTTAGCGGTTTATCAAGGGGGGCCCATAAACCCCAACCGTGTGAGGAACGCATAATCAAGGAAAATAACACCGGTTTATACGGTTCCTAGCGGCACGAGTGGAACAAATCACCAAGCAAAAGGCTTAGCCTTCCACCCTTGCCAATATATAGATGATTTCATTTTTAAGCGTTTATATAGTGTGATATAACCCAACAAAACTTCAACATGAAGCAAGCATCTTCAATCTTCACCTGCAACTAGCAATGCTATAAGAGGGGCTGAGCGAAGCGTACTTAGCCAAGCAACGGTTTGCATGGGTAGGGTGGTTAAACAGGTTCATGGTTACATGTAGGAGGCTGACAGTAAAACATGGGCATCGAGGCAAAACTATAGAGCGGAACTACTAGCAATAGGCAAAGATAGTAATGTTATCGGGGTTCGGTCATCTTGCCTGAAGAGTAGTCATTCGGATCGTAAGAGGGGTCCTCGTTCACAAGCTCGGTGGTATCCTCGTTCTCGTACTCGTACTCGGTCTCAGCTTCCGGCTCTAAACAATACAATCACACAAGGCACGAATCAACAAGATGCAATGCGCACACCAAAATGATGGATGCATGATTGATGCACTAAGGAAGCACACGGAGCACGGAAAATAGCACTCAAGCAAAAAGCTTCAAAACATGATAACAATAGGATATTATGAATCTACACGAAAAATTAATCAAGTTTCATATAAGACTCGCTCAAAACGGAGCTACGGGCTAAAAGTTACACACAAAACAATAAACATGCGAAAGCTGAAAATTACAGCAACATAGCAACTTCGGAGCACTAGATAATTAAGCTACAACACTCAAACATCATGGCAAAGAGCATGAACATAAACTAGACATATCCTACAGCAAATAAGTCCAAAGGTGCACACCCAAAGGAGCCACGGATCAATAGCAACAAGCTTGGACATATTGAACTTGACAACAAAATCCTGACAGCAGTAATTTATTGCAACTTTGGAGCCAAAGTTAAATATGCTACAGCCACTCAAATAAGCATGTGAGAACATGAATGGATAGCCAACAATATATACTACAAGGAACCATCAAGAATCACTCCAAAACTATCATGGTTTGTCCTAGAACAGCAAGCAAACATGGCATCGGAGATTTACAGATTCAGACTTAGTGAAATTTCACTAAGTGTTAAAACAGCAATTTCATCATGGCATCTTTAAGAGCAAGTTTAAGTCACCTCGAAACTATACATGGCAAGTGGTAAGCACCACATCAAAGTACACATGATGGTGATTCCGAAACATACAAGCATGCATCATGGAGATAAACACAACGATAGCAATGAGCTCAACAAGATGGCATCTCATAACAAGTTAAACAACTAAACAGCCACATAGCACTTTGCAACGAATATAAACATGTTAAGAATAAATCTATCATGCAACCTAGCACAAACAACATGTAGAGCATGGCAAGACGAACACGTGGACATGTCATTTGCATCATTCGGATAAACGAGCTAAAAGATATCACTATGCAAAGATGGCATAAAAACAACACATAGCAGCAGTTTATAACGGGATGCACTCTTGCAACGAATATTTAAGCATCTAGATGATCTCAAACATGCATGGCACAATGGAATGAAACGTAGTGCTAGTCACCACGAACGTCTGGACATGTCATTTGCGCAAAACGGAGCTACACACAAAAAGTTATCACAGTTCTATTATTGCATCAGACAACAAGCAACAGGGACTTAGTGGGAAAAAGGGGGCAACCTCACAGATCTGCAGCAAAACGGGCTCGGGCCCGCGGTGGATCTGATGCGGCCCGCGGCGGAGTGGAGTGGAGGCGGCCCGGAGAAGCGGCGCTGGGCCTGGCGAGGCGATGGCTGCCACGGCCCAGGCGAGCGATGCGGCGGCTGATGGCCTCGGTGGCGCTGGCGAACGGAGGGGAGATGGGCCTCCGGCTCGGGCCTCGATCTGGCCGATGGAGCGAAGGCGGGACGGGCCGGCCCAGCGAGGAGCGCTGGCGGCTGAGGCCCAAGAGGGGCGAGCGGGCGACGCGCGGTGGAGGCTGGTGAGGTGGCGCGGGGCCGGCCCAGGCGAAGCAGCGGCGGCCCGCGCGGAGGGAGGCGGCCCAGCGGGGGGGCGTCGGCTAGAGAGAGCCCCGCGGAAGGGATCCGGCCTGGCGAGGCGGATCGGGCCCAGGCGCTGCGAATGACCCAGGCGCGGTCGGGAGCTCGATCGGATCTGGATCGATCGGGCGCTGGCTCGGCGTTGACCCGCTCGAAGGAAAACGGCGGCGGCTTCGATCTGCAGGCTCCCGGTGGCGGGGAACCGGCGACGGGAGGTGGTGGTCTGGCGCCTGAGAGCCGGCCGGCGGCGGGGAAACGGGCCGGAGGCGGGAGTGGTGAGGTGGAGGAACTCCGGTGGTGAGGTGGGGAGCGGATTCCGGCGAGGTGGAGGAGCTCCGGCGAAATTCCGGCGAGACTCCGGCGAAGCTCCGGCGAGGTGATGGTGGCTGGAGGAAGGGGATGAAGTGGGGGCTAGGGTTTCCTTGATTTGGGGCAAAATTTGGGGGAGTGGACAAATATATAGGCACAAGTAGCTAGGGTTGTCCAAATGGAGTGCGGTTTTCGGCCACACGATCAGGATTGGATGGCCTAGATGAAGGAATTCGCTAGGAGAGGTTTGGTGGGCTGTTGGAGGGGTGTCTTGAGCCTCAAAGTAGTGGCACTTTGAGCCCACGAGAATAACTATTGGGGTAGGAAACGGACTCGAAACGCGACGAGATTTGACAGGCGGGTTACACACACCAAAACAACAACACATGACAAGTCTCGCGCCAAACCGGTAACGTTACACGGCCAAACACCAAAGTAGGCCTACGGGACGCCACGGACACGTGAGGGAGCTCCGGAACGCGAAACGGACAACGGGAAGGAACGCGTGGAACCGGATGCAACCGACAACACAAATGCAATGCGATGCACATGACTACATGATATGAATGAATGCCACACACACACACAACAAAACGACAAAAACCAGAAAGACAAAGAACCCGGAATGGAATAGATGAAGCCAGAGATATATTATATGCCCAAAAGGGAAAGTATTACATCCGGGGCATTACACATAGCTAGTATCTAGATGGCCTCTTCTCTCTCTTTGGATCTCAATACGAAGTTCTCCTCGGTCTTCGAGGAGATCTATTCGATGTAATCTCCTTTTGCGGTGTGTTTGTCGAGATCCGATGAATTGTGGGTTTATGATCAAGATTATCTATGAGAAATATTTGGTTCTTCTCTGAACTCTTTATGTATGATTATAATATCCTTGCAAGTCTCTTCGAATTATTGGTTTGGTTTGGCCTACTAGATCTATAGTTCTTGCAATGGGAGAAGTGCCCTGCTTTGGGTTCAATCTTGCGGTGTCCTTTCCCAGTGATAGTAGGGGCAGCAAGGCATGTATTGTATTGTTGCCATCGAGGATACAAAGATGGGGTTTATATCACTTTGTTTGAGTTTATCCCTCTACATCATGTCATCTTGCTTAAGGCGTTACTCTGTTCTTATGAACTTAATACTCTAGATGCATGTTGGATAGCGGTCGATGTGTGGAGTAATAGTAGTAGATGCAAAATCGTTTCGGTCTACTTGTCTCGGACGTGATGCCTATATATAATGATCATGCCTAGGTAGTCTCATAATTATTCGTTTTTCTATCAATTGCTCGACAGTAATTTGTTTACCCACCGCAGAATATCGCTATCATGAGAGAATCCACTAGAGAATGCTATGGCCCCCGGGTCTATTCTCAACATATCAATCTACAATCTACTTTACTTTTCCGCTTTTACTTTCTGTTCTTATATCAAAAAATACCAAAAATATCAAACTATCATCTCTATCAGATCTCACTTTCGTAAGTGACCGCAAAAGGATTGACAACCCCTTATCGCGTTGGCTGCGAAGTTCTTATTTGTTTGTGCAGGTGCGAGGGACTCGTGCGTGGTCTCCTACTGGATTGATACCTTGGTTCTCAAAAACTGAGGGAAGTACTTACGCTACTGTGCCGCATCACCCTTTCCTCTTCGAGGGAATACAACGCAAGCTCGAGAAGTAGCAAGAAGAATTTCTGGCGCCGTTGCCAGGGAGGCTTACGCAAAAGTCATATACCAAGTACCTATCACAAACCCTTATCCTTCGCATTACATTTATTTGCCTCTCGTTTTCCTCTCCCTCACTTCACCCTTGCCATTTTATTTGCCCTTCTTTTTGCCGTGTGTTTATCGTTCGCTTGCCCTCGTGTCTGAGATGGGGGAAGATTTTATTGAGAAGGGTAGTAATGTTGAGGGCAACGTCTATGTTGACCCTCCGGATGAAACTACCACTTTACATATTAAGAAGTTTCGGGTTGCTAGTGGTAATATCATTGGAAAAGGAGTTCTTCAAGACTTCTTTACTTGTGCTGGTGCTTTGCCCACTATGGGTGGCTCTATTCTTCATAGAACTAGTAGCCTTGCGGATGCCATATCTATGCTTGTAGTTGAAATTGAAAGGCAATTTATCCATATGCATCCCTGTATTCAGAGAATCTTTCTGGAATTTTCCAATATTGAGCATTATTCTGTTAAGCGTGCAGCTACTATCTTTTTGGCTCATGAATTTAGATTTATCATAAAAGAGGCCAAAGAAATCTTTGCTCATTAAGGGGTAGATGCTGGCCGACCTCCCATAGAGGCTATCTTATTTAATCAAGAAGACACAATGCGGTTGCGATCTCCTGGTCATGTTGCTTTTAATGAAAACCTTAGAAAAAAGGTTCCTAGCGAGGTCTTGGTTGATAGAATTTCTGAGTAGAATGATGATTTTGCTATTCAAAACAATGGGTTGGGCTTCTCCCTTGAGCGAAGGCTCATGACCTTCTGCCAAAAGAACGCCTATAATGATGAATTGGTTGTACACTATAAAGGGCCAAAAGAGGAACCTATACCTCCTGAGCTTGATATGGGGGACTTTTGTCCCATTAAATTTAGCCCTTTTGATTACTTTTGCTTGCCACAAAGAAAACTTGCTGCTGAACGTAGGGAATATGAGATGAGTTTTCGCGATATATCGTATCATTATGGCATTCCCTAGATCTATACATGTATCGTGCCTAGCTAGGGGCGTAAAACGATAGCGCTTGTTGGGAGGCAACCCAATTTTATAATTTTTTTTGCTTATGTTTAGGAATAAATATTGCATCTAGCTTCTGTTTAGATGTGGTTTTGTGTTTTAATTAGTGTTTGTGCCAAGTAGAACCTTTGGGAAGACTTGTGTGAAGTTTATATGATCTTGCTGTGAAAAACAGAATCGTTAGCGCCCTCTAGAATGGTCACCATATTTTACTGGAGTGTGCTACTTAGTTGATTCTTTTTGCAGAAGATTTAATAGACAAATTCCTCACGTTTACCAATTTATTTCATTTTTTTGGAGTTACAGAAGTATGCGAAAGCTACAGATTACTACAGATTGTTCTGTTTTTGACAGATTCTGTTTTTCGTGTGTTGTTTGCTTATTTCGATGCATCTATGAGTAGTATTGGGAAGTATGAATCATAGAGAAGTTGGAATACAGTAGGTTTAACACCAATATAAACAAAGAATGAGTTCATTGCGGTACCTTTGAGTAGTGGTTTGTTTTCTTATAATAACGGAGCTCACGAGATTTTTGTCTAAGTTTTGTGTTGTGAAGTTTTCAAGTTTTGAGTATTGCTTTGATGGACTATGGAACAAAGAGTGGCAAGATCCTAAGCTTGGGGATGCCCAAGGCACCCCAAGGTAAAATTCAAGGACAACAAGGAGCCTAAGCTTGGGGATGCCCCGGGAAGGCATCCCCTCTTTCGTCTTCATCTATTGGTAACTATACTCGGAGCTATATTTTTATTCACCACATGATATGTGTTTTACTTGGAGCGTCATGTATAATTTGAGTCTTTGCTTGTTAGTTTTCCACAATTATCCTTGCTAGACACACCTTTTTGAGAGAGTTAAATATGGCCTAGGAATTGATAGAACACTCTATGTGCTTCACTTATATCTTTTGAGTTGAATAGTTTTTGCTCTAGTGCTTCACTTATGTCTTTTAGAGCACGGTGGTGATTATATTATGTAGAAATTGTTGATCTCTCATGATTCACTTATATCCTTTTGAGAGTCTATTAAAACAGCATGGTAATGTGCTTTGGCTATAAAACTAGCCTTAACATGATAGGCATCCAAGATCAATGTAGTAAAAACTTTCACACTAAGTGCATTGAATATAATGAGAAGTTGGATGCTTGATAATTGTTTTGAGATATGATGATAGTGATATTAGGGTCATGCTAGTGGAGTTATTATGAAATTGAGAAATGCTTGTGTTAAAGTTAGTGATTCCCGTAGCATGCACGTATGGTGAACCGCTATGTGACGAAGTTAGAGCATGAGGTATTTGTAGAGTGTCATCCTTTGTGTGGAGGTCGGGGGCGCGCGATGGTTAATTCCTACCAACCTCCCCCCTAGGAGCATGCGTTGATTTCTTTGTTTTGATGACTCGTAAATATTTGCAATAATTATATGAGTTCTTATGACTAATGTTGAGTCCATGGATATTACGCACTCTCACCCTTCCACCATTGCTAGCCTCTCTTGTACCGCACAACTTTCACAGGTACCATACACCCACTATATATCCTTCCTCAAAATAGCCACCATATATCTTCCTCAAAACAGCCACCATACCTACTTATCATGGCATTTCCATAGCCATTCCAAGATATATTGGCATGTAACTTTCCACCGTTCCTTTCATATGACACGCTTCATATTGTCATATTGCCATGCATGATCATGTAGTTGACATCGCATTTGTGGCTAGGCCACGATGCATAGTTTTTCATACATGTCACTCTTGATTCATTGCATATCCCGGTACACCGCCGGAGGCATTCATATAGGTCATACCTTGTTCTAGTATCGAGTTGTAATTCAATGAAAGTGTGATGATCATCATTATTAGAGCATTATCCCATGTGAGGAAAGGCTAAATAAAGAAAGCCCCTGCAAAAAAGAAAAAAAGAAAAAAAAGGCCAAAGAAAAAAGAAAGGCCAAAAAAGGGACAATTGCTACTATCTTTTTCCACACTTGTGCTTCAAAGTAGCACCATGTTCTTCATGATAGAGAGTCTCATGTTTAGTCACTTTCATATACTAGTGGGAATTTTCATTATAGAACTTGGCTTGTATATTCCAACGATGGGCTTCCTCAAATGCCCTAGGTCTTCATGAGCAAGCAAGTTGGATGCACACCCACTTAGTTTCTTTTGTTGAGCTTTCATACATATTTAGCTCTAGTGCATCCGTTGCATGGCAATCCCTACTCACTCACATTGATATCTATTGATGGGCATATCCATAGCCCGTTGATACGCCTAGTTGATGTGAGACTATCTCCCTCTTTTTGTCCTCTCCACAACCACCTCTCTATTCCACATAGTGCTATGTCCATGGCTCACGCTCATGTATTGCGTGAAAGTTGAAAGGTTTGAAAGAATAGAGTATGAAAATAAGTGCTTGGGTGAAACCAGGGTTGTGCATGATATGAATATTTTGTGTGATGAAGAGGGAGCATAGCCAGACTATATGATTTTGTAGGGATAACTTTCTTTAGCCATAGTATTTTGAGAAGACATGATTACTTTGTTAGTATGCTTGAAGTATTATTATTTCTTATGTTAATATAGACTTTTGTCTTGAATCTTTCAGATCTGAAAATTCATGCCACAATTAAGAGAATTACATTGAAAAACTATGTTGGTAAGCTTGGGGATGCTTGATACGTCTCCAACGTATCTATAATTTTTTATTGTTACATGCTATTATTTATGATGTTTTGGATGTTTAATGGGCTTTGTTATACACTTTTATATTATTTTCGGAACTAGCCTACTAACCCAAAGGCCCAGTCCAGATTGCTGTTTTTTGCCTATTTCAGGGTTTTACAGAAAAGGAATATCAAACGGAGTCCAAACGGAATGAAACTTCGGGAGAGTAATTTTTGGAGCAAAATACGCACGGGAGACTTGAGAACCACGGAATAGGGCACACGTGGCGTCCACGAGGGTGGGGGCGCGCCCCTGCCTCGTGGGCCCCATGTTTGGCCCCCGGTGCCCTCCTTCTTCCGATATATATCTACGTACCCCGAAACCATCAGATGAATAGAGAAAACCCTAGTTCCACCGCCGCAACCTTCTGTTCCCGTGAGATCCCATCTTGGGGCCTGTTCCGGAGCTCTGCCGGAGGGGGATCTAGCACGGAGTGCTTCTACATCATCATCATCGCCTCTCCATGAGTTGTGAGTAGTTTACCACAGACCTTTGGGTCCATAGCTAGTATCTAGATGGCTTCTTCTCTCTCTTTGGATCTCAAAACCAAGTTCTCCTCGGTCTTGGAGGAGATCTATTCGATGTAATCTCTTTTTGCGGTGTGTTTGTCGAGATCTGATGAATTATGGGTTTATGATCAAGATTATCTATGAGAAATATTTGGTTCTTCTCTGAACTCTTTATGTATGATTATAATATCCTTGCAAGTCTCGTCGAATTATTGGTTTGGTTTGGCCTACTAGATCTATAGTTCTTGCAATGGGAGAAGTGCTTGGCTTTGGGTTCAATCTTGCGGTGTCCTTTCCCAGTGACAGTAGGGGCAGCAAGGCACGTATTGTATTGTTGCCATCGAGGATAAAAAGATGGGGTTTATATCACTATGTTTGAGTTTATCCCTCTACATCATGTCATCTTGCTTAAGGTGTTACTCTGTTCTTATGAACTTAATACTCTAGATGCATGCTGGATAGCGGTCGATGTGTGGAGTAATAGTAGTAGATGCAGAATCGTTTCGGTCTACTTGTCTCGGACGTGATGCCTATATATAATGATCATGCCTAGATAGTCTCATAATTATTCGCTTTTCTATCAATTGCTCGACAGTAATTTGTTTACCCGCCGTAGAATATCGCTATCATGAGAGAAGCCACTAGAGAACACTATGGCCCCCGGGTCTATTCTCAACATATCAATCTACAATCTACTTCACTTTTCCGCTTTTACTTTCTGTTCTTATATCAAAAAATACCAAAAATATCAAACTACCATCTCTATCAGATCTCACTTTCGCAAGTGACCGTAAAGGGATTGACAACCCCTTATCGCGTTGGCTACGAAGTTCTTATTTGTTTGTGCAGGTGCGAGGGACTCGCGCGTGGTCTCCTACTGGATTGATACCTTGGTTCTCAAAACTGAGGGAAATACTTACGCTATTGTGTTGCATCACCCTTTCCTCTTCGAGGGAATACAACGCAAGCTCGAGAAGTATCAACGTCGACTACATGACACTTCACCTTTGTTTGGGCCTAGAGGAAGGCATTGGGAAGTAATAAGTAGATGATGGGTTGCTAGAGTGACAGAAGATTAAATCCTAGTTTATGTGTTGCTTCTTAAGGTGCTGATTTGGATCCATATGTTTCATGCTATGGTTAGGTCTACCTTAATACTTCTTTTGTAGTTGCGGATGCTTGCAATAGAGGTTAATCATAAGTGTTGGAAATATGCCCTAGAGGCAATAATAAAAGTATTATTATTATATTTCCTTGTTCATGATAATTGTCTGTTATTCATGCTTGAATTGTATTGTACGGAAACAGTGATACATGTGTGAATATATAGACCACAATGAGTCCCTGGTAAGCCTCTAGTTACTAGCTCGTTGATCAACAGATGGTCACGGTTTCCTGACCATGGACATAGGATGTCAGTGATAACGGGATCACATCATTAGGAGAATGATGTGATGGACAAGACCCAATCCTGAGCATAGCACGAGATCGTTTAGTTCGTAATGCAAAAGCTTTTCGGTGTCAAGTATTTATTCCTTAGACCATGAGGTTGTACAACTCCCGGATGCCGTAGGAATACTTTGGGTGTGCCAAACGTCACAACATAACTGGGTGGCTATAAAGGTACGCATGGGGTATCTCCGAAAGTGTCTGTTGAGTTGGTACGAACCGAGACTGGGATATTGTCACTCCGTGTGACGGAGAGGTACCTCTGGGCCCACTCGGTAAGATATCATCGTAATGAGCTCAAAGTGACTAAGGAGTTAGTCACGGGATGATGGATTACGGATCGAGTAAAGAGACTTGCCATGACGAGATTGAACAAGGTATCGGGAATACCGACGATCGAATCTCGGGCAAGTACCGTACCGATTGACAACGGGAATAACATACGGGATTGAGTGAATCCTTGACACAGTGGTTCATCCGATGAAGATCATCGAGGAACACGTGGGAACCAACATGGGTATCCAGATCCCGCTGATGGTTATTGACCGGAGAGTCGTCTTGGTCATGTCTACGTGTCTCCCGAACCCGTAGGGTCTACAAACTTAAGGTTCGGTGACGCTAGGGTCGTAGAGATACATGCACGTGGAAACCCGAAAGTTGTTCGGAGTCCCGGATGAGATCCCGGACGTGACGAGGAGTTCCGGAATGGTCCGGAGGTAAAGAATGATATATAGGAAGTCCAGTTTCGGCCATCGGGTGAACTCCGGGGGTCACCGGGAGTGTCTTGGGAACACCGGAGGAGTCCCGGGGGTCCACCGGGTGGGGCCACCCATCCCGGTGGGGCCCCTAGGCCGCAAGGGGAAGGGGGCCAGCCCCTGGTGGGCTGGCGCACCCATATGGGCCCCCCTCCATGCGCCTAGGGTTGAAACCCTAGGGGGAGGGGGCGCCCCCTATGCCTTGGGGGGCAAGATTCCCCCCTGGCCGCCGCCCCACCCTGGAGATTGGATCTCCAGGGCCGGCGCCCCCACCCCCTTGGCCCCTATATATAGTGAGGGGGGGAGAGGGCAGCCGCACCCCAAGCCTCTGGCGCCTCTCCCCCCTCCCGTCACACTTCCTCCTCCTCCGTAGGGCGCCGGCGAAGCCCTACAGGATTTCCCGTTGCATCCACCACCACGCCGTCGTGCTGCTGGATCTCCGACGACCTCTCCTCCCCCCTACCTGGATCAAGAAGGAGGTGACGTTGCTCTACCGAATGTGTGTTGAACGCGGAGTGATACCTCCAAAACGTATCTATAATTTCTGCTTGCTCCATGCCTCTTTTGTGTGATATTGCTATGATATTTATACACTTCCATACACTTTTGATCATATTTGGACTAACCTATTAACTCAGTGCACCCCAGTGCCAGATTCTATTTTCTGCTGTTTTTGTATTTCAGGTTTTCCCATTACGTAAACTGCCAGAAAAATTCCGGGAAAAATATATAAAAAATCAGCGTTCCGGAAGCTTCCTTGCGGCCAAAGTAGGGCCGGAGGGGGGCCACCAGGGCTCGAGGCGCCCTGGGGGCGCGGCCCCCCTCCTGGCCGCGCCGGGGGGCGCCTGGGCCCCCCAGGTCTCCGCTGATGCCCCCCTTTGGCATATATTTACACCGCGTCCCGAAACCCTCGAGGACGGAACCCTTTTTCGCGATCTCATCTCTATTCCGCCGCCGCCGCGCTTCCAAGACCGGGAGCGCCAGGAGAACTCTTCCCGGCACCCTGCCGAAGGGGAGGATCACCACCGGGAGCCTCTCCACCACCATGGACGCCTTCCGGATGAGTTGTGAGTAGTCTCCCTTGGACCATGGGTCCATGACCAGTAGCTATGTGATGTTCTCCTCCCCTCTTTGTTCTTCACTAATTAGACCTCGTGAGCTGCCCTACATGATCGAGGCACATATGTAATCCTTATGCTGTTGCTATGTTGAGTTTGCTGGGATCCGATGGATTATGAGATTATGTTCAGATTGTGTGAGAGTAATATATTTGATTTACCTCTTTTATATTTATGTTCTTGAGTAATTCTTGCATGTTCTCCGTTGCTGTTTATTGCTTTGGCCAAGTAGTAGGTAGTAACTCCAAGAGGGAATGTTATGCTTGATTGTGGGTTCATGCCCCTCGATGACTAGCTTGAGTGATAGAAACATGAGTCTAGGGGATGTGTTGTTGCCACAAGGGGGAAAACAACGGTGCTTGTACTTGCGGGTGCAAGCATTGTTTACTTTACGCAAAGTTCTTTTAATGCAGTTGTCTATTGCTTTGAGTTTACACTATGGGTGGGACTCGCAACTTAATACCAGCGAGATGTTCTGGATAGATATCTCAAGGTGGATGATTAGTAGTAGATGCAGATGGATTTCGGTCTACTTACCTTAGCGTACCGCCCATGCTTTTGAGCCTCTACCTTTCTTGCAGCATAGTTAGCATTGGTTTGCGCACATAATTCTGTCAATTGCCCAGCTGTAATTCGTTAACCTCACATAGCTGTTTTATCGTCTTTTGGGAGAGAGACATCACTAGTGAACATCATGGGACCCCGGTCCATATTACCATCACTGATCACATCCGCTATTTACTTTCAGTTCTTACTTACTAGTTGCAGTAATACCTATCACTATTATCTCTTGCGTTTGATCCTTTGTAAACGACAAGGCCGGGGAGATTGACAACCTCTCTGTACTCGTTGGGAGCAAAGTTATTTGTATCTGTGTGCAGGTCCGGTCGATTGCTGGTTGCGCCGCTAGCAGTTGACACCTTCTTGTTGAACCTTGGAGTCTCAGGGGAATTCGATCATTGGTATCTTTGCCAAGGGAAAACTACCGCTACACTGCATCTCAAACCTTCCACTTGGGGTAACCAACGAGGGGCGAGAAGCCATCACGCAGGTGCCGTCCGTTCGGCGCTAGGATCATCGGTGACGAAGAACGCAAAGAGTACGACTACTTCATCCACGTTCCTTCGAACGCTTCCGCACGCGATCTACAAAAGGGTATGTAGATGCACTCTAATATGCTCGTTGCTAGATGACTCCTTAGTTTGATCTTGGTGAAAGCGTAGAAATTTTTTGAATTCTGCTACGTTCCCCGACAGTGGCATCTGAGCTAGGTCTTTGCGTAGCATCTTGCACAAGTAGAACACAAAGCAGTTGTGGGCGTTGAGTTTGCTCAACTTTCTTGCCGTTACTAGTCTAATCTTGATTCGGCGGTATTGTGGGATGAAGCGGCCCGGACCGACCTTACACGTACGCTTACGTGAGACTGGTTCCACCGACAGACATGCACTAGATGCATAAGGTGGCTGGCGGGTGTCTGTCTCTCCTACTTTAGTCGGATCGGATTCGATGAACAGGGTCCTTATGAAGGGTAAATAGAAATTGACAAATCACGTTGTGGGATTGGCGTAGTTAAGAAACGTTCTTGCTAGAAAACCTATAGAAGCCACGTAAAAACTTGCAACAACAATTAGAGGTCGTCTAACTTGTTCTTGCAGCATGTGCTATGTGATATGGTATGGCCAAGAAGATGTGATGAATGATATATGTGATGTATGAGATTGATCATGTTCTTGTAATAGGGAATCACGACTTGCATGTCGATGAATTTGACAACCGCAGGAGCCATAGGAGTTGTCTTAATTATTGTATGACCTGCGTGTCACTGAATAACGCCATGTAATTACTTTACTTTATTGCTAAACGTTAGCCATAGTAGTAGAAGTAATAGTTGGCGTGACAACTTCATGAAGACACGATGATGGAGATCATGATGATGGAGATCATGGTGTCGAGCCGGTGACAAAGATGATCATGGTGCCCCGAAGATGGAGATCGAAGGAGCAAGATGATATTGGCCATATCATGTCACTTTAATTGATTGCATGTGATGTTTATCATGTTTATGCATCTTGTTTACTTAGAACGACGGTAGTAAATAAGATGATCTCTCACTAAAATTTCAAGAATTGTGTTCCCCCTAACTGTGCACCGTTGCTAAGGATCATTGTTCCGAAGCACCACGTGATGATCGGGTGTGATAGGTTCTAACGTTCACATACAACGGGTGTAAGCCAGATTTACACACGCAATACACTTAGGGTTCACTTGACGAGCCTAGCATGTACAGACATGGCCTCGGAACACGGAAGACCGAAAGGTCGAACATGAGTCGTATAGAAGATACGATCAACATGAAGATGTTCACCGTTGATGACTAGTCCGTCTCACGTGATGATCAGACACAGCCTAGTCGATTCGGATCATGTATCACTTAGATGACTAGAGAGATGTCAATATGAGTGGGAGTTCATTAAAATTTGATTAAGATGAACTTAATTATCATGAACTTAGTCTAAATTCTTTACAATATGTCTTGTAGATCAAATGGCCCACGCTCATGTCACCCTCAACTTCAACGCGTTCCTAGAGAAATCCAAGCTGAAAGACGATGGTAGCAACTACACGGACTGGGTCCGTAACCTGAGGACCATCCTCATAGCTGCCAAGAAAACTTATGTCCTAGATGCACTGCTAGGTGACGCTCCCGCCCCGGCAAACCAAGATGTTATGAACGCTTGGCAGTCGCGTTGTGATGATTACTCCCTGGTTCTGTGCGGCATGCTTTACAGCTTAGAATCGGGGCTCCAAAAGCGTTTTGAGCACCACGGGGCATATGAGATGTTCCAAGAGTTGAAAATGGTTTTCCAACCTCATGCCCGAGTCGAGAGATATGACGTCTCCGACGCATTCTACAGCTGTAAGATGGAGGAAAACAGTTCTGTCAGTGAGCACATCCTCAAGATTTCTGGGTTGCACAACCGCTTGTCTCAGTTGGGAATGAATCTCCCAAAGGAAGCGGTCGTTGACAGAATCCTCCATTCGCTCCCACCAAGCTACAAGAGCTTCGTGTTGAACTTCAATATGCAGGGGATGGAGAAGTCCATTCCCGAGGTGTACTCAATGCTGAAATCAGCGGAGGTGGATATCAGGAAAGAACATCAAGTGTTGATGGTCAATAAAACCACTTAGTTCAAGAAGGGCAAGGGTAAGAAGAACTTCAAGAAGGACGGCAAGGGAGTTGCCGCGCCCGGTAAGCCTGTTGCCGGGAAGAAGCCAAAGTATGGACCCAAGCCTGAGACAGAGTGCTTTTATTGCAAGGGAACGGGTCACTGGAAGCGGAACTGCCCCAAATACTTAGCGGACAAGAAGGCCGGCAACGTCAAAGGTATATGTGATATACATGTTATTGATGTGTACCTTACCAGCGCTCGTAGTAGCTCCTGGGTATTCGATACCGGTGCAGTTGCTCATATTTGTAACTCTAAGCAGGAGTTGCGGAATAAGCGGAGACTGGCGAAGGACGAGGTGACGATGCGCGTCGGGAATGGTTCCAAGGTCGATGTGATCGCCGTCGGCACGCTACCTCTACATCTACCCTCGGGATTAGTTTTAAACCTTAATAATTGTTATTTAGTACCAGCTTTGAGCATGAACATTGTATCTGGATCTCGTCTTATGCGAGATGGCTACTCATTTAAATCTGAGAATAATGGTTGTTCTATTTATTTGAGAGATATGTTTTATGATCATGCCCCGCTGGTCAATGGTTTATTTTTGATGAATCTCGATCGTGATGATACACATATTCATAGTGTGAATGCCAAAAGATGTAAAGTTGATAATGATAGTCCCACATACTTGTGGCATTGCCGCCTTGGTCATATTGGTGTCAAACGTATGAAGAAGCTTCATGCTGATGGACTTCTGGAGTCTCTTGATTATGAATCATTTGACACGTGCGAACCATGCCTCTTGTGCAAGATGACCAAGACTCCGTTCTCCGGAACAATTGAGCGAGCAACCAACTTATTGGAAATCATACATACCGATGTGTGCGGTCCAATGAGCGTTGAGGCTCGCGGAGGCTATCGTTATGTTCTCACCCTCACAGATGACTTGAGTAGATATGGGTATATCTATTTGATGAAGCACAAGTCTGAGACCTTTGAAAAGTTTAAGGAATTTCAGAATGAGGTTGAGAATCAACGTGACAGAAAAATAAAGTTCTTGCGATCGGATCAGCGGGGTGAGTATTTAAGTCATGAATTTGGCACGCACCTTAGGAACTGTGGAATTCTTTCACAATTGACACCGCCCGGAACACCTCAGCGTAACGGTGTGTCCGAACGCCGAAATCGTACTCTGTTGGACATGGTGCGATCTATGATGTCCCTCACCGATTTACCGCTATCTTTTAGGGGTTATGCTTTAGAGACTGCCGCATTCACTTTAAATAGGGCTCCGTCGAAATCCGTTGAGACGACACCGTATGAACTTTGGTTTGGCAAGAAACCGAAGCTGTCGTTTCTGAAAGTTTGGGGTTGCGATGCTTATGTCAAGAAACTTCAACCTGAAAAGCTCGAACCCAAATCGGAAAAATGTGTCTTCATAGGATACCCAAAGGAAACAATTGGGTACACCTTCTACCACAGATCCGAAGGCAAATTCTTTGTTGCCAAGAATGGATCCTTTCTGGAGAAAGAGTTTCTCTCGAAAGAAGTGAGTGAGAGGAAAGTAGAACTTGATGAGGTGACAGTCATCCCTCCTGAACCGGAAAGTAGCGCAGCGCAGGAAATTGTTCCTGAGGTGCCTGCACCGACAAGGGAGGAAGTTAATGATGATGATCATGAAGATACAGATCAAGTTACTACTGAACTTCGAAGGTCCACGAGGGCACGTTCCGCACCAGAGTGGTACGGCAACCCTATTATGGAAATTATGTTCTTAGACAACGGTGAACCTTCGAACTATGAAGAAGCGATGGCGGGCCCGGATTCCAATAAATGGCTTGGAGCCATGAAATCCGAGATAGAATCCATGTATGAAAACAAAGTATGGACTTTGGTGGACTTGCCTGATGATAGGCACACCATAGAAAATAAATGGATATTTAAGAAGAACACAGACGCGGATGGTAATGTAACCATCTATAAGGCTCGGCTTGTCGCTAAGGGTTATCGACAAGTTCAAGGGATTGACTACGACGAGACTTTCTCTCCCGTAGTGATGATGAAGTCAGTCAGAATCATGTTAGCTATTGCCGCATTCTATGATTATGAGATATGGCAAATGGACGTCAAAACGGCATTCCTTAATGGCTTCCTCAAGGAAGAGTTGTATATGATGCAGCCGGAAGGTTTTGTCGATCCAGAGAATGCTAACAAGGTGTGCAAGCTCCAGTGCTCGAATTACGGGCTGGTGCAAGCATCTCGGAGTTGGAATATTCGCTTTAATGATGTGATCAAAGCGTTTGGCTTTATACAGACTTATGGAGAAGCCTGTATCTACAAGAAAGTGAGTGGGAGCTCTGTAGCATTTCTCAATTTATATGTAGATGACATATTGCTGATGGGAAATGATATAGAATTCTTGGAAAATGTAAAGGCCTACTTGAATAAGAGTTTTTCAATGAAGGACCTTGGAGAAGAAGTTTATATATTAGGCATCAAAATCTATAGAGATAGATCAAGACGCCTCATTGGTCTTTCACAAAGTACATACCTTGACAAGATATTGAAGAAGTTCAATATGGATCAGTCCAAGAAGGGGTTCTTGACTGTTTTGCAAGGTATGAGATTGAGCAAGGCTCAGTCGCCGACCACAGCAGAAGATAGAGAAAAGATGAGTGTCATTCCCTATGCCTCGGCCATAGGTTCTATCATGTATGCCATGCTATGTACCAGACCTGATGTGAACCTTGCCATAAGTTTGGTAGGGAGATACCAAAGTGATCCCGGTATGGAACACTGGACAGCGGTCAAGAACATCCTAAAGTACCTAAAGAGGACTAAGGATATGTTTCTCATTTATGGAGGTGACGAAGATCTCGTCGTAAAGGGTTACGTCGATGCTAGCTTCGACACAGATCTGGATGACTCGAAGTCACAAACCGGATACGTGTATATTTTGAATGGTGGAGCGGTCAGCTAGTGCAGTTGCAATCAGAGCGCCGTGGCGCATTCTACATGTGAAGCGGAGTACATAGCTGCTTGCGAAGCAGCACAAGAAGGAGTCTGGATGAAGGAGTTCATCACCGACCTAGGAGTCATTCCAAGCGCGTCAAGCCCGATGACTCTCTTCTGTGACAACACTGGTGCTATTGCCATTACCAAGGAGCCCAGGTTTCACAAGAAGACCAAACACATCAAGCGCCGTTTCAACTCCATCCGGAATTATGTTCAAGATGGAGACATAGATATTTGTAAAGTGCATACGGATCTGAATGTTGCAGACGCGTTGACTAAACCTCTTCCACGGGCAAAACATGATCAACACCAGAACTCTATGGGTGTTCGATTCATCACAATGTAACTAGATTATTGACTCTAGTGCAAGTGGGAGACTGTTGGAAATATGCCCTAGAGGCAATAATAAAAGTATTATTATTATATTTCCTTGTTCATGATAATTGTCTGTTATTCATGCTTGAATTGTATTGTACGGAAACAACGATACATGTGTGAATATATAGACCACAATGAGTCCCTGGTAAGCCTCTAGTTACTAGCTCGTTGATCAACAGATGGTCACGGTTTCCTGACCATGGACATAGGATGTCAGTGATAATGGGATCACATCATTAGGAGAATGATGTGATGGACAAGACCCAATCCTGAGCATAGCACGAGATCGTTTAGTTCGTAATGCATAAGCTTTTCGGTGTCAAGTATTTACTCCATAGACCATGAGGTTGTACAACTCCCGGATGCCGTAGGAATACTTTGGGTGTGCCAAACGTCACAACGTAACTGGGTGGCTATAAAGGTACGCATCGGGTATCTCCGAAAGTGTCTGTTGAGTTGGTACGAACCGAGACTGGGATATTGTCACTCCGTGTGACGGAGAGGTACCTCTGGGCCCACTCGGTAAGACATCATCGTAATGAGCTCAAAGTGACTAAGGAGTTAGTCATGGGATGATGGATTACGGATCGAGTAAAGAGACTTGCCATGACGAGATTGAACAAGGTATCGGGAATACCGACGATCGAATCTCGGGCAAGTACCGTACCGATTGACAAAGGGAATAACATACGGGATTGAGTGAATCCTTGACACAGTGGTTCATCCGATGAAGATCATCGAGGAACACGTGGGAACCAACATGGGTATCCAGATCCCGCTGATGGTTATTGACCGGAGAGTCGTCTCGGTCATGTCTACGTGTCTCCCGAACCCGTAGGGTCTACACACTTAAGGTTCGGTGACGCTAGGGTCGTAGAGATCATGCATGTGGAAACCCGAAAGTTGGCTGGCGCACCCATATGGGCCCCCCTCCATGCGCCTAGGGTTGAAACCCTAGGGGGAGGGGGCGCCCCCTATGCCTTGGGGGGCAAGATTCCCCCCCTGGCCGCCGCCCCACCCTGGAGATTGGATCTCCAGGGCCGGCGTGTAATGCCCCGGATGTAATACTTTCCCTTTTGGGCTTATAATAAATCTCCGGCTTCATCTATTTCCATTTCGGGTTCTTTGTCTTTCGGGCTTTCGTCGTTTTGTTGTGTGAGTGTGTGGCTTTCATTCATATCATGTAGACATGTGCATTGCATTGCATTTGTGTTGTGGGTTGCATCCGGTTCCGTGTGTTTCTTCCCGTTGTCCGTTTCGCGTTCCGGAGCTCCCTCACGTGTCCGTGACGTCCCGTAGACCTACTTTGTTGTTCGGGCGTTTTTCGTTACCGGTGTGCCGCGAGGTTGTTGTGTGTGTTGTTGTTTTGTTGTGTGCAACCCGCCTCTCAAATCTCGTCTCGTTTGGACTCCGTTGACTTTTCCCTCCGTTGTCCGTGTGGGTCCGATGTGCCTTCACTTCGTGTCCCAGAAATATCCCTACTGCATTCTTTTATCTCCGTCTAGGCCTTTTAAATCTACCCCCGCGATCGGATCCGTCGGATCGCGATCGGAGGGCTCCTAACGCCCCTAAATCTCCTCCTAACCCTAAAAACTGCTACTTATAGACCCCTAGTCTATATTTGGGCATTCCTATCCCCTTCTTCTTCCTCCTCTAGATCTCCTTCTTTTTTTTTTCTTTCTTCCTCAGATCCCCAAAAGTTCCTCCCGCAGATCTGGCCAGGTTCCCGAGGAACCAGCCGCCGATCGACCGGGATCCCCTCGAGGAGCACGAGGTCAACGCTTCGCTCCATCGCGTTGGGGTCTTCGACCGCATCGGGCCGCCCGAGCGACCGGTCGCTACCGCAGGCCGTCGTCCCGCGTCGCTGCCGCGTCGGGAGAGCCGGGCCGTACGCCACCCCGCGGCCCAGGGGGACCACATCCCCGGCCTCCGCGCGCAAACGGGCCGCGCGCCAGCAGGTTCGCCAGCTTCCAGCGCCAGCAGCCGGCTGGGCCGAAGCCACCCGCAGCTGGGCCGCCTTCTGGCGCGGTCGCCACCGCATCTCCGCCGGGCGCCTCGCCAGGTGGGCCGCTCCACCGGGCCGAGGTCAACCGGGCCGCTTCGCCCCTCCGCGCCGCCGTGGGCCTCCGCCCGAGCAGGCCGCCGCCGCACCGCACAGTGCCGCCCCGCGCGGTTCGGCCCAGATCCCAGCCGCCGGCCCGTCTACTCTTTTGTCCTCAGATCCAGATCTGATCTAGGTGGAACCCTAAACTTCTAAGTCACTGTTTCCTGATCTGAAATGCAAACTTTGAACTGCTCTAACTTTGTGCCTGTTGCTCCGTTTTGCGCGTGTAGCATGTCCAGATGTTCGTGGAGATGCCCTCTACGTTTTACCTGTTGTAGTCATGCATGTTAGATGTCATCTAGACACTTGTTTTGCTGTTGCAAGAGTGCATCATGTTATAAACTGCTGTTATGTGTTATTTTCATGCCACCTTTGACTTGTGATAACTTTTAGCTCGTTTGTCCAAACGATGCAAATGACATGTCCACGTGTTCGTCTTGCCACGAACTACGTGTTGTGTGTGATAGGTTGCATGGTAGATTTATTGTTTCCTTGTTATCATCGTTGCAAAGTGCCATGTTCCCATGTTGTGTTTTCACTTGTTATGAAATGCCATCTTGTTGAGCTCGTTGTAATCGGTGTGTTCACCACAATGATGCATGCTTGTGTGTTTCGGGATCACCGTCATATGTATTTTGATGAGGTGCTTACCCTTTGCCATGTTTAGTTTCGAGGTGAATTAAACATGCTCTTTTGTGTGCTAAGATGTTATTGCTGTTTTAGGACTTAGTGAAATTTCACTAAGTCTGAAATCTGTAACGTTCTGATGCCATGTTCGTGTGATGTTGTAGGACAAAGCATGATAGTTTTGGGGTGGATTTTGATTGTTCCTTGTAGTATATATTGTTGTCTTTCCATCCATGTCCTCACATGTCCATTTGAGTGGCTGTAGCATGTTTATCTTTTGCTCTAAAGTTTCAATAAAAATTCTGCTGCCAGAATTTTATTTCAAAGTTCATTATGTCCAAGATCATTGCTATTGATCCGTGACTCCGTTGGGGGTGCACTTTGGACCTAGTTGCTGTACTATATATCTAGTTTGTGTTCAAGTCCTTTGCCATGCTTTTTGGGTGCTGTAGATTAATTATTTTGAGCTCCAAAGATGCTATGTTGCTGTAATTTTCAGTTTTCGCTCAAATCTTGTTTCGGGCATAACTTTTAGCCCGTAACTCCGATTTCAGCGAATCTTATATCAAACTTGGGTGATTTTCTGTGTAGATTAATAATATCAGCTTGTTATCTTGTTTTGAGGTGTTTTTCTTGAGTGATGTTTTACGTGCTCCAAGTGCATCTTTAGTGCATCCATCATGCATTCATGTTTTTCGAGTGCGCATTGCATTTTGTTGATTGGTGTTTGGTGTGTTTGTTGTGTTTAGAGCCGGAAGCTGAGACCGGGTTCGAAGTTGAGCACGAGTTTTCCAACGAGGTTGAGCACGAGGACCCTTCTTACGATCCGAACGAATTCTCTTCAGGCAAGATGACCGAACCCCGATAACATTACTATCTTTGCCTATTGCTAGTAGTCTCGATCTATAGTTTTGCCTCGATGCCCATGTTCTTCTTGTCAGCCTCCTACTTGTAACCAATTGCCATGTTTAACCACCCTACCTATGCAAACCGTTGCTTGGCTAAGTACGCTTCGCTCAGCCCTTCTTATAGCGTTGCTAGTTGCAGGTGAAGTGAAGATGCTTGCTCCATGTTGAAGTTTGGTTGGGTTATATCACACTATCTAAATGCTTAATTTGAAATCATCTATATATTGGCAAGGGTGGAAGGCTAAGCCTTTTGCTTGGTGATTTGTTCCACTCATGCCGTTAGGATCCGTATAAGCCGGTTTTATGTTCCTTGATTATGCGTTCCTAACACGGTTGGGGTGTATGGGACCCCCTCGATAAACCGCTAAGTGCTAAGTCTTTTCCAGCAAGTCCCAACATTGGTACTATTTGCCTAATAACAAACTAAACATGCATAGGGAGTAATTAACCCTCTTTGTTGATCAACAACCCCGGGCCAGTGCTCCACAAGAGTGTTGGTCCGAAACGGGGAGCCTGCGGGGCCACCTCGAGGAAACTCAAGGTCTGGTAAAAACCCGTAGCTTCACCCATCCGGTCGTGGCCTGAGACGAGATACGCGCGGCTACTATCAGGGTGTCGGCACGCCGGGAGGATTTGCTGGATTAGCCTTACCTTAGCTCGGTATATCTTGAGCACGGGATTCCGAGGATACTCGGGTCTTCCCACTTTGGAGTTGCGACTCCGCGGATCGTGGGCTTGTAATGGGTCAAGTTGGAACACCCCTGCAGGGTTTGAACTTTCGAAAGCCGTGCCCGCGGTTATGTGGCAGATGGGAGCTTGTTAATTCCGGTTGTAGATAACTTGACACAATGCTACTAATACACTACCAGCGTGTGTTCCGTGACTGTCTATTTCCGAATCGGGATTCGGGAGTTGAACACGGAGGGGTTATGTTTGTGAGCTTGTAGCTAGGATCACTTCGTGATCACTTCTCGCCGATGCCTTCTCTTCTCGCTCTCACTTGCGTAAGCTAGATGCTAGTTGTTGCTGCAGACTTGTTCTTTCTTCAGCCTTTTCCCTCACCTAAAGGCTTAAATAGTTTTGTTACCCGGGAACGGGATTGCTGAGTCCTCTGTGGCTCACAGTTACTTCACACACCAGATGCAGGTCCAGCTGTGAGCTATCCAGGTGATGGCACCGAGCTGGATTGGGAGTACGACGAGGAGCGTAGTCGGTACTACGTGCGGTACCCGGACGATCAGTAGTGGAGTCTCTTACTAGGATTCGATCCGCCTGTGGTTGTTTTATCTGAGTTTGGTACTTTGACATTTGGCTTTTGCCCTTAGAGGGTTGTAGTGCTCTTAATGTATGATGTTTGAGACTTGTACTGTAATCCTGTGACGTGGCGAGTGTAAGCCAACTATTTTCAGTTTACTATCCCCTCTTTTACATGAGTTGTGCAAAGATTACCAAACTTGAGATCATTCTAGGATGGACTTATGCCTTTAAGTCGTGCCTCGACACGTAGGAGGTATAACTCCATCCTGGGCATTACAAGTTGGTATTCAGAGCCTTCTCCGACCTAGGAGCCCCCACTGTTTGATCGAACCGTTGACGGTTGAGTCTAGGCACACACTGAAAACTTTTGAGTCCTATATTATATCGGAGAGTAGGATTTCTTTGCTTCTCATCCCCTTTCTCTCTGGTGAGGACTCCTGACGTCTACTCTTGTCTCTCCTATCTTCAAAATTTGCACAATTTTTTTTTAGGAATCCCGCGAGTATTCTGGGATTGTTTCGATGTTCTTGTGACAAGGATATTGTTCCCGATGCCTCCTGTTACCGAGGAGTTGAGCTTTGGGGTATCGTTGTAACAAGCATATCGCGACAGTACTAAATACTTAAGACGGCCGACATCGAAAATCTCCCCTATACGGCCAGTGGCAAGATAACCCCGACATCACCCAGTACTGGGGAGGTAGTTCGGGAGTATTGCCATAGCTTGTTATAGTGGATGCTTTTCGAAGGTCCGAGGTACACAGTTTCCGAGAAAGACTGGTTATGTGTTGAAGGATGGATACACCTGGATGTAGGTTAGAGTTGATTGCGCGGTGCTTCCCGTGTATCCCCAACACCTGATTGCATAACTGGAATCTTTCGGAAATCTATAGGTGGGTTTTATCCAGTAGATCGTAGGCATTCTTCCAACGAATGCAGGTTAGTGAGTTCGGGGTTCGACATTGAGTGAAGGAGTTATATGACCGAGGTTACTATCAGGAGTTGCATCTTAAAGGGTCCTTGGCTATGCTGATCCGGGGATTGCAAAACCTTTTCGTAACGCGTTCATATGCTTTCAGCACAAAGATGTTAGAACGAAACTCCTCTCTTGTGTTTGTTCCCGTCTGTACCTTGTTGTTTATTATTTTATCCTTTTGATCCCTATGTGGCTTCTCGTGAAGACTGATGTTATCAATTAACTGAGAAATTCATTCGTTCCTCTTGTTCGGATGATTTCATTCGTTCTTATTGTTCGAATGATTATTGTGAAGACTTGTTGCAATTCATTCCATTGATTCAGCTTATTCCTTTTGTCAATCAATTGCTGATTCGTGGTCATCTCTTACAGGATGGCTCCGAAAAAGGTTCCGAATGCCAACCCAGAGGTGGAAGAGGTTCCAGAGCATCCTCCTTCACCTCCTCCTCCGCCTGAGGCTTGGAGAGCAATTATGCAGACTACTGCTCAGAACACTCAGTTGATGATGCAGATGATGCAGATGATGCAAGCTAATCAAGCTAATCAAGCTAATCAGGGCGTTCCAATGAACCAAGGCAACTTCTTCCAGCAGCACCATGCTACCCTCAACCAGTTCTTGGCCAACAATCCTAAAGCTTTTAGTTACTGTGTCGACCCTCTTGATGCTGAAGATTGGCTGACCGATATCAAGAAGCATTTTGAGTGCAGTAACGTGAAAGAAGATGACTATGTGAAGTTTGCAGCCTTCCAACTGAAAGATCAAGCAGCTGACTGGTGGCAGCAGTACAAAGACTCAAGGCCGGGTCAGGTGATCTCTTGGGAGAATTTCTGCAAGGATTTCCGCTCGCATCACATTCCTACAAGTGTTATCGAGGGTATGCGTGAGCAATTCCGCAACCTCAAGCAGGGCTCCATGACAGTCTATCAGTATAATGTCAAGTTCCAAAACCTCGCTCGATATGCAAAGCAAGACATTCCTGATGCAAAGAGTAAAATCTATCAGTTCCGTGGAGGTCTCAAAGATGAACTTCAGCTTGCTCTCACTTTGTTCGAGCCAGACGAATTCGATAAGTTCTATAATATGGCTTTGAAACAAGAAGCAGCTCAGCTCAAGATGGAGGCTTCTAAGAAGAGAATTCGAGATGCTATTCACTCTACCTCATTGTCTCAGTTGGCTGCGAAACAACAGAAATTCTGGCTTCCTCCTCCTCCAATGATTCGAGCTCCATACAACAACTCCAGCAACTTCAACAACTCCAACAACAAGAACTCTAGTGGTCGTGGTTTCTCCCACCCACCCAACCCAAGCAACCAGTCGAAGAAGCAGTTTCAGTCTCAAGGCTCCAAGTCCAGTGGCTCTCATTTCCGTCCTCTCTCAGAAGTGACTTGCAACAAATGCACTCAGAAGGGTCACTATGCCAACAGATGTCCGAATCCGAAGCGTCTTCCTCCTCCACCACCTGTGAGTTCAGCTATTGTCAGGCATGATCCAAAGGCTGCAAGGGTCAATCTGATGAATGCAGCACAAGCGGAGGCTTCTTCTGATGTCATTTTGGGTAACCTTCCAGTGAACTCTATACCTGCTAAAGTGTTATTTGATTCGGGTGCTTCTTGCTCTTTTATGTCTCAACCATTTGCATCCAAGAATAATGTTGACATCCAAAGTCTGCCTCAGAAGTTGCAAGTTATTTCTCCGGGGAGACGTATGACTTCCAACATATTTGCTCCGGATGTTTCTATTCGCATGGGTGATTATCGATTTTTGGCTTCTCCGGTGATTCTTGGTCATTCTGACATCGACCTCATTCTCGGAATGGATTGGCTTTCTCAGCATGATGCACACATTGATTGCGCTCAAAAGGAAGTCAAGTTGACTCATTCTGATGAAGATGTGATTATCTTCGCCTCCAGGGATAATACTATTCGGCTTTTCTCTCTTAATGATAAGGGTGAAATTAATGCCATAGAGCAAATTCCAGTGGTGAATGAATATCAAGACGTCTTTCCAGAAGATCTTCCAGGCATGCCTCCACACCGTCAGGTGGAGTTTGTCATTGAACTCGAGCCGGGCACCGAACCTGCTTGCCGGCGTCAATACAAGCTCTCTCCGGATGAATTGAAGGAATTGAAGAAGCAGCTTGATAAGCAGGAGAGTATGGGTCTCATCAGACCGAGTACATCTCCGTGGGGCTGTGGTGTCTTATTTGTCAAGAAGAAAGATGGCACGGAGCGTCTCTGTGTTGACTACCGGCCATTGAACAAGAAGACGATTAAGAACAAGTATCCGCTCCCCAACATCAACGAACTCTTTGAGCAGCTCAAAGGAGCTAAAGTGTTCTCTAAGCTTGACCTCCGAATGGGCTACCATCAAATTCGCATTCGCGAGGAAGACATTCCCAAGACGGCCTTCAGAACGAGCTACGGTTCATATGAGTATACCGTCATGTCCTTCGGTCTCGCCAATGCTCCTCCTACCTTTTCAAGGATGATGCATTACATCTTCAACCCCTATACTGGCGAATTCGTGCTTGTGTATCTAGATGATATTCTGGTGTTTTCCAAGAATGAAGAAGATCACGAAAAGCACTTGCGTCTGGTTCTTGATCGACTCCGAGAGCATAAATTCTATGCCAAGTTCTCCAAGTGTGAGTTCTGGCTCGATAAGGTTTTGTACCTGGGCCACATTATCTCAGCTGACGGTATTGCGGTTAATCCCGAGAAAGTTGAAGCAATTGTCAACTGGGAAGCTCCTCAGAACGTCAAGCAGCTCCGCAGTTTTCTGGGCCTTGCCAGCTATTGCAGAAGGTTTGTGGAGAACTTCTCCAAGATTGCCAAGCCTCTTTCCAACCTCCTTCGGAAGAATGTCAAATACTTTTGGTCTCCCGAGTGTGAAGTGGCATTCAAAACCCTCAAAGAGAAGCTTGTCTCTGCTCCAGTTCTGACTCCTCCGGATGAAACCAAGCCCTATGAAGTGTTCTGTGACGCTTCTCTTCAAGGCCTTGGTGGTGTGCTTATGCAACATAAGAAAATTGTGGCATATTCTTCTCGGCAGCTCAAGCCCAGTGAGAAGAACTATCCCACACATGATCTCGAGCTAGCAGCTGTGGTACATGCTCTGATTACGTGGAGACATCTGTTGTTGGGCAGAAAGGTCGACATCTTCACTGATCACAAGAGCTTGAAGTACATCTTCACACAGCCGCATCTGAACCTCCGCCAGACTCGTTGGGTCGAGATGATCCAAGAGTACAACCCCAGCATTGAGTACACTCCAGGCAAGGCGAATGTGATTGCAGATGCTTTGAGCAGAAAGGCATATTGCAACAGCCTTCTTATCAAGCCACACCAGCCTGAGCTTTGTGAAGCTTTCAGGAAGCTCAACCTTCAAGTTGTTCCGCAGGGTTTTCTTGCAAATCTCCAGATTGCTCCTACCTTGGAAGATCAAGTCCGTGAGGCCCAGCTCAGTGATACCATGGTGAAGAAGGTGAAACATGGGATTGCAAAGGGCACTCCAAAATACAAGTGCTTCCGTGTGGATGAGAGAGATACCTTGTTCTTCGAGGACAGACTCGTTGTTCCCAAAGGTGATCTCAGGAAGCTCATAATGGAAGAAGCTCATGATTCTCTCCTTTCCATTCATCCTGGCAGTTCCAAGATGTATCAAGACCTCAAGCAATCTTACTGGTGGACACGCATGAAAAGGGAGATTGCCCAATTCGTGAATGAATGTGATGTATGCAGAAGAGTGAAAGCAGAACATCAACGTCCAGCCGGTCTTCTCCAACCTCTTCCTATTCCTGAGTGGAAGTTCGACCACATTGAAATGGACTTCGTCACTCGCTTTCCTAAATCCAAGCGAGGAAATGATGCTATCTTTGTGGTGATTGACAAGCTTACCAAAGTCGCTCACTTTCTTCCAGTCAAAGAATCAATCAATGCAGCTCAACTTGCAGAGTTGTACACTTCCAGAATTGTGTCCCTACATGGCATTCCTCAAGTGATATCCTCAGACCGTGGCAGCTTGTTCACATCAAGGTTCTGGGACTCCTTTCAGTCCGCCATGGGCACGAAGATCAGGTTCAGCACTGCCTTTCACCCTCAGACTAGTGGTCAAGTCGAGCGTGTGAATCAGATCCTTGAAGATATGCTAAGAGCCTGTGTCATCTCCTTCGGCATGAAATGGGAAGACTGCCTTCCATTTGCCGAGTTCTCTTACAACAACAGCTTTCAAGCAAGTGCAGGCAAAGCACCGTTTGAAATTCTCTATGGCAGAAAGTGTCGTACCCCTCTCAACTGGTCTGAAACAGGCGAACGCCAACTTCTTGGCAATGATTTGATCTCAGAAGCCGAAGAAATGTGCAAAGTCATACGTGAGAATCTCAAGGCCGCTCAGTCGCGTCAGAAGAGCTACTATGACGGAAAGCATCGTGATTTGGCTTTCGACATCGGTGATCATGTCTATCTCCGAGTTTCTCCGATGAAAGGAACCCAAAGGTTCGGTATCAAAGGAAAGCTTGCTCCTAGATACGTCGGTCCTTTCAGAATTCTTGGCAAAAGAGGCGATCTAGCCTATCAGCTCGAGCTCCCTTCCAACTTTGCAAATGTTCATGATGTCTTCCATGTGTCTCAGCTTCGCAAATGCTTCAAGGCACCTGAGCGTATGATTCCGTTTGAGGAGATTGATCTTCAACAAGACCTTTCCTACCGAGAGCATCCAGTTGCAATTCTCGAAGAAACCGAACGCAAGACTCGCAACAAGTCCATCAAGTTTCTGAAAGTCAAGTGGTCACATCACACAGACCGAGAAGCTACCTGGGAACGAGAAGATCATCTTCGTTCCGAGTACCCTTCCTTTTTCCAGTCCTAGATCTCGGGACGAGATCTTTTTGTAGTAGAGGAGAGTTTGTAATGCCCCGGATGTAATACTTTCCCTTTTGGGCTTATAATAAATCTCCGGCTTCATCTATTTCCATTTCGGGTTCTTTGTCTTTCGGGCTTTCGTCGTTTTGTTGTGTGAGTGTGTGGCTTTCATTCATATCATGTAGACATGTGCATTGCATTGCATTTGTGTTGTGGGTTGCATCCGGTTCCGTGTGTTTCTTCCCGTTGTCCGTTTCGCGTTCCGGAGCTCCCTCACGTGTCCGTGACGTCCCGTAGGCCTACTTTGTTGTTCGGGCGTTTTTCGTTCCCGGTGTGCCGCGAGGTTGTTGTGTGTGTTGTTGTTTTGTTGTGTGCAACCCGCCTCTCAAATCTCGTCTCGTTTGGACTCCGTTGACTTTTCCCTCCGTTGTCCGTGTGGGTCCGATGTGCCTTCACTTCGTGTCCCAGAAATATCCCTACTGCATTCTTTTATCTCCGTCTAGGCCTTTTAAATCTACCCCCGCGATCGGATCCGTCGGATCGCGATCGGAGGGCTCCTAACGCCCCTAAATCTCCTCCTAACCCTAAAAACTGCTACTTATAGACCCCTAGTCTATATTTGGGCATTCCTATCCCCTTCTTCTTCCTCCTCTAGATCTCCTTTTTTTTTCTTTCTTCCTCAGATCCCCAAAAGTTCCTTCCGCAGATCTGGCCAGGTTCCCGAGGAACCAGCCGCCGATCGACCGGGATCCCCTCGAGGAGCACGAGGTCAACGCTTCGCTCCATCGCGTTGGGGTCTTCGACCGCATCGGGCCGCCCGAGCGACCGGTCGCTACCGCAGGCCGTCGTCGCGCGTCGCTGCCGCGTCGGGAGAGCCGGGCCGTACGCCACCCCGCGGCCCAGGGGGACCACATCCCCGGCCTCCGCGCGCAAACGGGCCGCGCGCCAGCAGGTTCGCCAGCTTCCAGCGCCAGCAGCCGGCTGGGCCGAAGCCACCCGCAGCTGGGCCGCCTTCCGGCGCGGTCGCCACCGCCTCTCCGCCGGGCGCCTCGCCAGGTGGGCCGCTCCACCGGGCCGAGGTCAACCGGGCCGCTTCGCCCCTCCGCGCCGCCGTGGGCCTCCGCCCGAGCAGGCCGCCGCCGCACCGCACAGTGCCGCCCCGCGCGGTTCGGCCCAGATCCCAGCCGCCGGCCCGTCTACTCTTTTGTCCTCAGATCCAGATCTGATCTAGGTGGAACCCTAAACTTCTAATTCACTGTTTCCTGATCTGAAATGCAAACTTTGAACTGCTCTAACTTTGTGCTTGTTGCTCCGTTTTGCGCATGTAGCATGTCCAGATGTTCGTGGAGATGCCCTCTACGTTTTACCTGTTGTAGTCATGCATGTTAGATGTCATCTAGACACTTGTTTTGCTGTTGCAAGAGTGCATCATGTTATAAACTGCTGTTATGTGTTATTTTCATGCCACCTTTGACTTGTGATAACTTTTAGCTCGTTTGTCCAAACGATGCAAATGACATGTCCACGTGTTTGTCTTGCCACGAACTACGTGTTGTGTGTGATAGGTTGCATGGTAGATTTATTGTTTCCTTGTTATCATCGTTGCAAAGTGCCATGTTCACATGTTGTGTTTTCACTTGTTATGAAATGCCATCTTGTTGAGCTCGTTGTAATTGGTGTGTTCACCACAATGATGCATGCTTGTGTGTTTCGGGATCACCGTCATATGTATTTTGATGAGGTGCTTACCCTTTGCCATGTTTAGTTTCGAGGTGACTTAAACATGCTCTTTTGTGTGCTAAGATGTTATTGCTGTTTTAGGACTTAGTGAAATTTCACTAAGTCTGAAATCTGTAACGTTCTGATGCCATGTTCGTGTGATGTTGTAGGACAAAGCATGATAGTTTTGGGGTGGATTTTGATTGTTCCTTGTAGTATATATTGTTGTCTTTCCATCCATGTCCTCACATGTCCATTTGAGTGGCTGTAGCATGTTTATCTTTTGCTCTAAAGTTTCAATAAAAATTCTGCTGCCAGAATTTTATTTCAAAGTTCATTATGTCCAAGATCATTGCTATTGATCCGTAACTCCGTTGGGGGTGCACTTTGGACCTAGTTGCTGTACTATATATCTAGTTTGTGTTCAAGTCCTTTGCCATGCTTTTTGGGTGCTGTAGATTAATTATTTTGAGCTCCAAAGATGCTATGTTGCTGTAATTTTCAGTTTTCGCTCAAATCTTGTTTCGGGCATAACTTTTAGCCCGTAACTTTGATTTCAGCGAATCTTATATCAAACTTGGGTGATTTTCTGTGTAGATTAATAATATCAGCTTGTTATCTTGTTTTGAGGTGTTTTTCTTGAGTGATGTTTTACGTGCTCCAAGTGCATCTTTAGTGCATCCATCATGCATTCATGTTTTTCGAGTGCGCATTGCATTTTGTTGATTGGTGTTTGGTGTGTTTGTTGTGTTTAGAGCCGGAAGCTGAGACCGGGTTCGAAGTTGAGCACGAGTTTTCCAACGAGGTTGAGCACGAGGACCCTTCTTACGATCCGAACGAATTCTCTTCAGGCAAGATGACCGAACCCCGATAACATTACTATCTTTGCCTATTGCTAGTAGTCTCGATCTATAGTTTTGCCTCGATGCCCATGTTCTTCTTGTCAGCCTCCTACTTGTAACCAATTGCCATGTTTAACCACCCTACCTATGCAAACCGTTGCTTGGCTAAGTACGCTTCGCTCAGCCCTTCTTATAGCGTTGCTAGTTGCAGGTGAAGTGAAGATGCTTGCTCCATGTTGAAGTTTGGTTGGGTTATATCACACTATCTAAATGCTTAATTTGAAATCATCTATATATTGGCAAGGGTGGAAGGCTAAGCCTTTTGCTTGGTGATTTGTTCCACTCATGCCGTTAGGATCCGTATAAGCCGGTTTTATGTTCCATGATTATGCGTTCCTAACACGGTTGGGGTGTATGGGACCCCCTCGATAAACCGCTAAGTGCTAAGTCTTTTCCAGCAAGTCCCAACATTGGTACTATTTGCCTAATAACAAACTAAACATGCATAGGGAGTAATTAACCCTCTTTCTTGATCAACAACCCCGGGCCAGTGCTCCACATGAGTGTTGGTCCGAAACGGGGAGCCTGCGGGGCCACCTCGAGGAAACTCAAGGTCTGGTAAAAACCCGTAGCTTCACCCATCCGGTCGTGGCCTGAGACGAGATACGCGCGGCTACTATCAGGGTGTCGGCACGCCGGGAGGATTTGCTGGATTAGCCTTACCTTAGCTCGGTATATCTTGAGCACGGGATTCCGAGGATACTCGGGTCTTCCCACTTTGGAGTTGCGACTCCGCGGATCGTGGGCTTGTAATGGGTCAAGTTGGAACACCCCTGCAGGGTTTGAACTTTCGAAAGCCGTGCCCGCGGTTATGTGGCAGATGGGAGCTTGTTAATTCCGGTTGTAGATAACTTGACACAATGCTACTAATACACTACCAGCGTGTGTTCCGTGACTGTCTATTTCCGAATCGGGATTCGGGAGTTGAACACGGAGGGGGTTATGTTTGTGAGCTTGTAGCTAGGATCACTTCGTGATCACTTCTCACCGATGCCTTCTCTTCTCGCTCTCACTTGCGTAAGCTAGATGCTAGTTGCTGCTGCAGACTTGTTCTTTCTTCAGCCTTTTCCCTCACCTAAAGGCTTAAATAGTTCTGTTACCCGGGAACGGGATTGCTGAGTCCTCTGTGGCTCACAGTTACTTCACACACCAGATGCAGGTCCAGCTGTGAGCTATCCAGGTGATGGCACTGAGCTGGATTGGGAGTACGACGAGGAGAGTAGTCGGTACTACGTGCGGTACCCGGACGATCAGTAGTGGAGTCTCTTACTAGGATTCGATCCGCCTGTGGTTGTTTTATCTGAGTTTGGTACTTTGACATTTGGCTTTTGCCCTTAGAGGGTTGTAGTGCTCTTAATGTATGATGTTTGAGACTTGTACTGTAATCCTGTGACGTGGCGAGTGTAAGCCAACTATTTTCAGTTTACTATCCCCTCTTTTACATGAGTTGTGCAAAGATTACCAAACTTGAGATCATTCTAGGATGGACTTATGCCTTTAAGTCGTGCCTCGACACGTAGGAGGTATAACTCCATCCTGGGCATTACACGGCGCCCCCCCTTGGCCCCTATATATAGTGAGGGGGGGAGAGGGCAGCCGCACTCGAAGCCTCTGGCGCCTCTCCCCCCTCCCGTCACACTTCCTCCTCCTCTGCAGGGCGCCGGCGAAGCCGTGCAGGATTTCCCGTTGCATCCACCACCACGCCGTCGTGCTGCTGGATCTCCAACGACCTCTCCTCCCCCCTTGCTGGATCAAGAAGGAGGTGACGTTGCTGTAACGAACGTGTATTGAACGTGGAGGTGCCGTCCGTTCGGCGCTAGGATCATCGGTGACGAAGAACGCGAAGAGTACGACTACTTCATCCACGTTCCTTCGAACGCTTCCGCACGCGATCTACAAAAGGGTATGTAGATGCACTCTAATATGCTCGTTGCTAGATGACTTCTTAGATTGATCTTGGTGAAAGCGTAGAATTTTTTTTAATTCTGCTACGTTCCCTGACAATAAGTGGGATGCTTGTCCAAGTAACGGCAGTACCCAAGCATCGGTCCACCCACATACCAAATTATCAAAGTAACGAACGCGAATCATATGAGCGTGATGAAAACTAGCTTGTCGATAATTCCCATGCGTCCTCGGGAGCGCTTTCCTTTATATAAGAGTTTGTCCAGGCTTGTCCTTTGCTACAAAAAGGATTGGGCCATATTGCTGCACCTTATTTACTTTTATTAATTGTTACCCTTTACAAATTACCTTATCATAAAACTATCTGTTACCGATAATTTCAGTGCTTGTAGAGAATACCTTACTGAAAACTGCCTATCATTTTCTTTTGCTCCTCGTTGGGTTCGACACTCTTACTTATCGAAAGGACTACGATAGATCCTCTACACTTGTGGGTCATCACCTGGCCGGCCCTCTCTCTCTCCACTAAGGCCCACTAGGCCCATTATCTCTCGCGGGGGGTTCTGGTAACCCTCCGACACTCCGGTTTTCTCCGAAACCACCCGGAACATTTCCGGTGTCCGAATATAGCCGTCCAATATATACATCTTTATGTATCGGACATTCCGAGACTCCTCGTCATGTTCGTGATCACATCCGGACTCCGAACTACCTTCGATACATCAAAACACATAAACTCCTAATACCGATCGTCATCGAACGTTAAGCGTGCGGGCCCTACGGGTTCGAGAACTATGTAGACATGACCGAGACTCATCTCTGGTCAATAACCAATAGTGGAACCTGGATGCTCATATTGGTTCCTACATATTCTACGAAGATCTTTAACGGTCAAACCGCATAACAACATACGTTGTTCCCTTTGTCATCGGTATGTTACTTGTCCGAGATTCGATCGTCGGTATCATCATACCTAGTTCAATCTCGTTACCGGCAAGTCTCTTTACTCGTTCTTTAATGCATCATCTCGTGACTAACTTATTAGTCGTTTGCTTGCAAGGCTTATTATGATGTGTATTACCGAGAGGGCCAGAGATACCTCTCCGACACTCGGGGTGACAAATCCTATTCTCGATCTATGCCAACACCACAAACACCTTCGGAGACACCTATAGAGCATCTTTATAATCACCCAGTTATGTTGTGACGTTTGATAGCACACAAGGTGTTCCTCTGGTATTCGGGAGTTGCATAATCTCATAGTCATAGGAACATGTATAAGTCATGAAGAAAGCAATAGCAGTAAAACTAAACGATCAAGTTTCTAAGCTAACGAATGGGTCTTGTCCATCACATCATTCTCCTAATGATGTGATCCCGTTGATCAAATGAAAACTCATGTCTACGGCTAGGAAACTTAACCATCTTTGATCAATGAGCTAGTCTAGTAGAGGCATACTAGGGACACTCTGTTTTGTCTATGTATTCACACATGTACTAAGTTTCCGGTTAATACAATTCTAGCATGAATAATGAACATTTATCAAGATATAAGGAAATACAAATAACGACTTTATTATTGCCTCTAGGGCATATTTCCTTCAGTAGCGTTGAAGTTACTCGCTAATAGCAGTGACACGAGCTCGATGAAGTCGCCACCTGAATCTGTAAAACTTCTTCAGTCTCAACTTCAAGCAGCAAGACATGGTTTAGCTGAACCCCTGTTTGAATTCCAATCTCTATGGAAGATCAACAAGAAGTCAAGTGCATCCATTGATACTATGCAGCAAGAGTTGGAAGATACAAGCGTCAAACAAGAGCAGTCTCATCAGCTTGCTCAGCTGCTTGTGCTGCAGCTCCTAAGTAGGGATAACCTTTCTTGAACTCTATTGAAGTGATGTCGGTTTTGTATATTATTTTGTCGGTGTGTTTATTTGCACTGGTGGTGATCTTTGATGCCCAGTGTATGTAATCTGTTGTCTGCTTGTGTTTTATTATCACTGGTGGCAAACTTTGATGCCTAGTGGATGTAATATGCCGTAATTTCTTTATTGTATAGTCTAGGTTTTTTATTATTCATGATACTGCAATTATTTTACTGTATATATATCATGTCTTCGCTCTAAAGTAAACGGGCCAAAACGTAAAATTACGGTACATAATCGGGCCGGCATGATGGGCCGCATCGTGGGCCTAGTCATCTCGGTCCGTTAACAGGCCTAAATGTAAACTAGCCCACTTGTAGTTTTGAGCCTTTAAGAGGCCGAGTAAACCGCCGGCCCTATTTTGGCCAGAAAATTCAATGGGCTTTTAGTAGGCTGATACGTAGGGTGGGCCTGAAACGTGTCGAATAGCTCACAGGCCGACAAAAGGCCGAAATAGACCCCGGCCCATGATTGTGCAAATCACATCACGGGCCGTTAATAGGCCAAAAATGTCTCGGTCCTTGTTTGGCCCAATCAGATTATCGGATGTGAGCTGGCCGGATGCAAAGCAGACCATAATAAGGCCCAACTATATGACAGGCTTTTAGCAGGTGGATAGAAATATATGGCCAAAATGTTAAACATGCCCTTAACAGGCGAAAACTAATATCATGCCGTACTATTAAATGGGCCTTTAGCAAACAGAAATCCTAACCGGGCCTCAAGGGGCCCAAAAGCACAACATCCAATTGATGGGCCGAATCTAATATGGGCCATAATTTAGCCCAAAGATTAAAAGGCTCTTAAAGGGCCGGATCTGATATGGGCTGTAATATGGCCCAGAACTTGGTAGGCTATTAACGGGCCGGATCTCTTATGGACCCTTATTAGGCCCAGAACGTGGCAGGTTGTTAATGGACCGGATCAAATATGGGCCGGCATTTGGCCCAAAACATAGCCGCCTCTTAACGGCCCGGCCCACTAGTGTCTTCAAAATCTTGTGGGCCTTTAGATGGGCCAACCCGTTATGGTCTGCTAAATCTTGTGGGTCTTTAGCTGGGCCGGCCCGTTATGGTCTCCAAAATCTTGTGGGCCTTTAGCTAGGCCGACCCATTTAATCTTTATGGGCCACTTTTGGGCCGGTCCATGTGTCAACATATCATAGGCGCATCTCGCCCATTGGATGAGTGACATCTGTGCCAACTCGGAGCTGACACGTGGTTCCTTCGGCCAATAAAAATTTTACACGTGGAAAATCGTCATTGGTCGTGGCTGTTAGCGGGTTATCGATCCAAAATCAGACATGATAGGTTAACGGCGACCCATTACGGTGGATGCCACGTGTCGGTTACCCTTGACGAAAGCACTTCCATGACTGGCATTTATCGTCATGGAAGTGGACACTTCCGTGATAATAATTTTGGTATTGTCATGGAACACTTCTACGACAACACAGGTATGACTATCTTGATTCTGTCATAAAATCGTCATGGATGTACATGCATGACAGAAAACGTGACCTACTATGACAAAAATGTATTATCACGGGAGTGGTTTTTTTGTAGTGCTCGTTACCGATTTTGTTTTTCTTTCTCATTAACATGTTCCATCATCCCCGTGACCTAGTCACCCGTGTCTGGTCAGATGATGATGGATGCTGTCACACCCAGAGGGCTCTAAGAATATATATCCATCGTCGAAGGAGCAAATCCCACTCTTGAGCTATCTAGTCCCTTGTCAAACTTTCTGATGAACCGATAAGTTGTCGTTATGACCACCATGTTATAGATGATGTTTTAGCAACCCCAAAGTCCATTGTATGGTAAGAAGTGACTACGATACTCTCATAGTCTAAGGAACTAAAGCATACATTAATTCCCTACGGTATAATTATTGACTTGCGGCGATATTATCTCAAATTATAACAAACAAGCAGGGTCAATTAAATATGATCGTTCTTCTAACATACTCTCAAAGTTGTTTTAGGACTATCATTACACTTAAAGATATCATAAGATCCTAAAAATATGATAACAAACAACACTTGAGCTAGTTCTAGAGGCAAGACTAGGAATCGGATTTTACCGTTTATTATTCCACACATGCATATGAGTTTTCCACTAGATCACACATTGCAGGATCATATCAGTTATAGCATAGAATATAAGGGCTCTTTGATTTTGAAGGATTCAAATCCTTTGAATTTTTTTTCTACGTTTGCCCTTTGATTCGTATAATTGAATCAGATAGGAATTTTTCCTATGGAAACTTTTGTACTACATATTATAGGAAATCTAGCATCCACTCCAACCTATTTTTACAATTCCTTTGATTTTCTCGTGACATCAAACACTCATTGCTAATCCTATAGGATTCACGTGGGCATGCCACTTCAATATACTTTTCCTATTCTCGCATTTTCAAAATTCTACAAATCAAAGAGGCCCTAAGCTCTTAATTATAAACATGGAAATAAATAATACAATGTTATAGTCTCTAAAGCATATTTCCCATGGTTTCCTCCATGCACCCAAGAAAATCTCTAGGATTATAGAATGAATCGTAGTGTATATGTGATTTTCTTACTGTACGTTGTATGTAGTGTGTATATATACACCTGTACTCGGAGCATACAGTATATAAACTTGTTTTTTAAATGAAGACATGAAGCATATAAATTGACTACAAATTTAAAACGTACAAATCATCTTGCCAGAGAGAAACTTGTCTTTGACATAGTATGTTGATGTCTCCCACAAAACTACACTGTGTCTAGGTGTGTATTGCTTTAGTCGAAGATGACATCATACTGTGTATTTGCATAGTTCAAGAACCAGGGGCAAAGGATTGACCTTCCACAGTCATGGAAGCTTTGAGCATGAAATCATGGATACGCGTCCTTGCCATGATTTGGGTGATATTGCATCTGAGAAGGAGATTAATCCATGACGGGGAACATCAAAACCCTATTTCTACTGCTTTGTTCGCCAACAATTTTTGGGGAGAGCTTGACCAGGTTGAAGATAGTGTGGAAGTGACTAGGGGAGGTAATGAAGATCAATGTCGACGTGGCGGTCAGAAAAGGAGGCGGGGCCAGAGCACTGGTTTCAATTTGTAGGACAATGGAGGGTGCTTTCACGGGGGCCTCGTCCATCACCATCATGGGTTGCTTCGATCCGGCAATGCTCAAGGCCATGACGTGCAAGGAGGCACTTGCTATCTCTATGGATTTGGGTGTCATGCATGTGTGCGTTGCTTCAGATTGTCTTCATGTGATTTAGAACCTCGAGTGACCGTTCCTAGGCTCATACTGTCCTATTCCGGGAGGTCAAGGAGGTATCGCAACAGTTCGCAATAGAATACTTCCGTCATGTAAATAGAACCACCAACGGAGATCACAACCCCGCACTTTCTTTGACCTTGGTTCCTACGAGATGTAGATTTTGGTTTGATCAACCACCTCGGGTTTATGCATTTTTGTCGATTTTGGTTTGATCAAATTATGAATTAAAACCGCGACACTTATTTTGGTTTGGAGGAATTAGTTATGTAACAGTGCGAGTTTGTCAGAAAAAACAAAAAAAAGATTAACTGGCTGGCTGACACGGGTCCAAGACCGCAAGATCCCAGGTGCATGAGCGAGAGTGCGCAATCACACAGCCGCAAAACCCAACGACGAGGGGTAGCCGTCGGAGCGTGACGCGCGGGGGTGGGGAGTCCAAGTGCAACGAAAAGGAGCCATGCACGCACGCACATCTGCTTGGCCCGGTCGAGCCTCTCGTGACTGCGCACTCCTCGTTTTTTCCTCTCTTTTTTTCTCCATGCAACGCACGGCACGTCGTCGGTACGTACTTAACTTACCTGCTTTGCTTGGCCTAGAGTGGCTGGGCACTTCTGTGGATGTCGTCGCGCACAGTGCCGCGGTATGTGGTACAGTCACACCACCTTACCCGTGATCGATCATTTGCTTTGCTCTCAAGAATTTCATTTCGGTTTCGATTCCAAATCTTGTTTTTGTTTGTTCACTTCACCACTTGTTTATATAGGATCAGAAGAGAGAAATGCACATATACTTTTGGTCGATATAACTGTCTTTCTACCTGTACTACCAGCATTTGTGCCTGATCACCCGCAAAAAAAAAAAAAAAAGTGTCTGATCTGCCATACGTGGGGGATTGTTAGCAGATATTATTGTTTTCTAAGAAAATGCGTCTTTTGCTGACAGTTTTGAGCCTCACCGCAACGTAGTTCTTCACGCATGCATCATTTCCACCATGTGTCGCTCTTGATCCAGGAGAGGACAAGAAGTGACCAGCGCGACATATCCATTATCTTCGATTGCAACACACTGCAAGTTGCAACCATGCATGAATGGTGTTTTCTTGCAGTTCAGTAATTGATTCTCTCGAACCAGGATTATTACTCGTGGCCCAGAAAATTCGAGCAAGTCCATCTGCTTACTATCTGCACAAATGTCATGCGCAGATTCTTCAGCCGTGAGTTGCTATTTTTTTCGTGCATTCTAAAAACAGCGACTGAGTACTTTTTTTCTCATAATCGTCGAGTTTTTGAGATGAGATCGCTGACCACCCTGGCCGGGTGGTTTCATAATCGTTGAGTTGTAACCATTCCGAATGCCTGCAGCATGTTTCTTCGTGCCAGCACCACCATCCCTTTTTTTTTGAAACAAGGCAAAAGCTTTGCCATTTCATTAATTCAGCAAAAGGAATTTGTGCATGAGAAAAGGCCGTAGCCAGAATACATACATCTACTCTTTTTTTTTTGAGGAACCGGCAGGAGCACTGCCTTTTCTTATAGAAGGGAAACAGAAGCGCAATTTACAGGGGGGCGCACGTTTTTAGGAAACATGGCAAAAACCAAAAAATGGCCCATAAGCATGAACCATGTAAAACCTAGCACATACTCAGCCTATGCCGACAGATGGCAAGGCCCCAACAAAAGCCATATCCCGTTGCTTAATGGCCTCGAAAGCTAGTAGAGCAACCTCGCGATGAGTCATCCGTTGTCCTGTGAAAACGCGTCTGTTCCTCTCTTTCCAGATAGCCCAAATTGTGTAGATGATCCTACCGCTCCTTCGTCTCCGCACTTGGGATGGCTCATCTACTAGCATCTTGTCCCACCAGTCAGAAACAATGCCTGGCTCAGGCAAGAAACCTGAGATGGCGAGACCCTCGTTTGTCCAGGTGTTTACCTGGTTCCAAACAGCGACCGCGAAGGGACAGTCCTTGCAAAGATGGGTTGCCGTTTCTGGCTGCTGAAGACATAGCCGACACCTTGGGTCATGTGGCCAGCCGCGAATAGCCAACATATCTGCGGTGAGGATTCTACCATGCAGGACTAGCCACGCAAAGAATTTGCATTTGGGCTCAGCGTAAGCAGACCAGACCTTTGAAGAGTCAAATCTTGGGTGTGAGCCAAAGAACTGCGCCGCATAGGCCGATGCGGAAGAGTAAGCTCCATTAGTGGTCAGGTTCCAGGAGATTGTGTCATCCTGATCTGGCAGCAGAACTGTCTGGCTAATCCATGTATGAATTTCTACTCTCCATGTATGAATTTCCCTAAATTTTTTCCTGCAGTGTTACTCCATAAGTGTGCCTCTCATGTAATGTTGGCGAAGATGGTTGGAGAAATTGTCGCGATGACCAAGTGTACCAGTCGTTCTTCATCGTGGAGATTGGAGAGGACAAGTTACCAGCCTGCGACTTTCAATAATTTGGAGAGGAAAAATAGAAGCAATGACACACCATGCATTCTTAAATAATGGGCTTATCTTTTCACTTCAGTTTTGCCAAATCTCAGCCGATGCTATATTTCTTTGATGTTACGTGAAGATTTGTGTAACTTAAAAAAAAAATCTCAGTTGGTTGAAACCTAGCCACACTCTTTTCAGTTCAGATTTTTCACGTACCACAAACACTAGTACTTCCTCCGTCCGGAAATATTTGTCATCAAAATGAGCAAAAATGATGTATCTAGAACTAAAATACATCTAGATACATCTCTTTTATTCATTTTGATGACAAGTATTTCCGGACGGAGGAAGTACTAGTCAGCATGTTTTTTCGCGTACCACAAACAGGCGGTTGAACCGCCCGCACACGGCTAGTCTCTGCTCGTGGATAAGAAAATTCGAGCAGGTCGATGAGGTAGCTGCCACCTTCCCAAGCTGCATTAAGATCTGGCTCACGGTCACGGGTCACGAGCATGAGACGTTGAGGCCGTGTAGCTCGGCACTAGCCGAACCAAGTAACCGTTAGCTAATCGTAGCCATATGAATGTTGAGAGATCTACGGCTTCCAGGTGATCCCTCTCGTCTTCTTAATTATGAATGTCACGAGCAGAGACTAGCTACCGACTCGTCCGCTCCACACGTATCCGCGCCGCTCCGTGAGCGGCAAGGTGGATGCATACGTACCCCATCGCTCGACGGCGTATAAAGCTCGCCTCGTCCTTCACACATTGATATTCAACTCACACTTGCAACCGGTCAGAGTTCACTAGCTGCTATACGATCGACCAGCTGCTTTGATAATCAGCCAGAGCTTTCCAGTTAGTTTGTGGTTGGTTTCTTGCATCAAAGGGTTCGTAGCTAGATCGATGGCGCCTAATGGTGACGCGGCCGTGGCGGCGGCGGAGGCGGTGCCGATGGGGCGGCCGAGGCAGCAGCAGAAGCCCCGGAGGATCTCGATGGAGGGGCTCCAGCGCGCGATGTCCGACCTGGCCCTGGAGTTCACCAAGAAGGCGGCCGTGCTGGACGCGGCGGCCAAGCTGCCGGCGGTGTCGGAGCAGGTGGACGACGCGCGCTGCGAGTGCTGCGGCATGACGGAGGAGTGCTCGGCCGAGTACGTGCGGCGCGTGCGGGAGCGGTACTGCGGGCGGTGGGTGTGCGGGCTGTGCGCGGCGGCGGTGAGCGACGAGGCGGACAGGAGCCGGAGCACGACGGAGGAGGCGCTGGCCGCGCACATAGCCGTGTGCGGGCGGTTCAACCGCCTGGGGCGCGCCAACCCGGTGCTCATGCAGACGGAGGCCATGAGGGAGATCTTCAGGAAGAGGGGCAAGTCCAGCAGCCCCAGGGACGGCGGTGGCCTCACCAGGAGCTCCAGCTGCATGTCTGCCATCACCAAGGACCTCAACTGTACCATGAAAAAATAGTCAAGTAGTACTATCCGACCTCTTTTTCAGCTGTCTGGGCGCAGGCCAACGCAAGAGGATCGTGAAATCTATATCTCATAAAGCTATGTGTGCATGTACATACAGCTCAAACTCAGTGCGGAATCATCAGTGGTATATGCTGTATGATACTAGTAAGGTTTATAGCTGAACAAAGAAGAAGAAAAATTCAGGTATTAGTAAAGGGCTCGTTCAGAACGAAGGAAGTTTGTCTGCGTGTAAAGCCTTTCGGGCTTGTTTCTCGTTTCTATGCTTGGTTTGGTGTCTACTACGCATGTATATATACCACTTTGTCTTTGTTTTAGGGTACCATGTGTGTATGTGTCGGTTGCACGTATATACAGTTTGTGCGGCTTGGTTAAGGAGAACAAAAGAATGGGCAATTTAAGGAAATGCCACATTTTTCCTGGCACTTTACTCCTATAGCACACCTTTCTTTTTATTGGATTAACTACCACACTTTTCATCGATAGCTGGATAAAACATCACAAATTGAGTTTTTTTCCCTTGTTTTCCACGTCCAGACCCACACTTAATATTTTTTAGGACGGATTTATCCTCAAAGTCATTTCAAGCGCTTCTCCTGGTCGATCAAACCTTTCCAGGTCTTATGAAAGGACTCTGAGGTGTGCTATAGGAGTAGGGCATGAAACGATGAATGTACATGAGACCGATTGACAAAGCAGTGCACCGTGCCTCCTCCGATCCTCCCGATGCCGCCGCCTCGCCGTGCCTCCTCCCGGGTGAGCCGCCGCCGGCACCGTCGGTCGCGCTCCAGCCCCTCTGTCTTGCCAGAGAAGAGAGGCGCCGCCTCTTGAAGTGCCTCTTCACTCTGCAGCGCGTCCCCGTCCAGGTGCAGGTGTACAAGCTGGCTCGAGCTGCTCGTTGGCTGGAGCTATACATGTTGGTCGTTGTACATGTTGGCTGGAGCTGCTCGTTCCTCAAGTTGTTAGCTTTGTCACGTGTTGATTGTTTAGATGTAGGAACTGTTACAAGAGGATATGGAAGCTTCTTCATATGGATGGACGGACAACTGTTTCAAGAGCTTTCAATTGCGGCTCGTAGTCGACTCGCGTCCGCGCTCATGGCCGTGTGAGCATGCGGCCGCCGCCGCCGGCCGGATCTCTTCGCTCCGACCACCCCCGCTCCCGCCGCGCCCGAATCCGGCCTCCACGCCAGCTGCTCTTCCTCTCCCTCCCGCAAGGACGAGCAGGTGTGCAAGATGAGGCCCCGCAATCTCGCGCCGTCCCTTTCGTCCTCAACACCAGCAGCTCCGTCGGCCTCCCCGTCGCCGCCCTCCGTCCTGGCCAGCATGCTTCCGCCGCCTCCCGCGGTGCTGCCTGCTTGCTGCATGGCGTGCGTCGTCCTGCCGGCGCCTCCATCCGCTGCTCGATCCGATCTGGATCGGGAGCTCCTGTCCGCGTTGCCGCAGCCGCTGGGCCGCCCCGTCCAGGTTGGTGGGGAATCCGTGAGGCTGTGTTCGGTTGAGGGGGATTTGAAGGGGGTTTGGCAGGGATTGAGGTGGATTTAATCCCCTATAAGTCAAAACCTCCCCAAATCCCCTCCAATCCTCTTGTGGAGGGGTGTAACCGAACAAGGCCTGAAGGTGCCTGAGGTGCCCATGGGAAAATTGCAGGCTTCCGCGTCCGCGAGGCTCCCTGTGTCGGCTGCTGCTTCGACCTCGCCCATCGTCTCCGCCGCGACGCTGGCTGCGGCTGCGCTGGCCTCCCGCAAGGCCGACTCGTCCATAGGTGGGCGGAGGGCCGGCACCTGCGCCACCCCTGCTCCCATTGTCGGCGTCTCCCCCGACCAGCTGCCGTCATCCCCGGCGTCGACGCCATCATCCCTGCCGGGGCCAGATCAGGCTCCTCCGGAGCTCCTACGGACTGGGTTTCTGCAGCATGTGGCGAGCCCCTGCTTGGTCGCCACAGCATTTGATGTCCAGGAGGAGCCGGCCATGCCCATGTTGCTCCAACACGCACCCCATTCCCCGGTTCTCATGCCTAATAGTGTGGGCACGTGGGGTTCTGCTGGCAATGAAAAAGAGGACGACGAAGAAGAAGAACTGATGCCACAGGCTGCCTCCATGGTCTTCGACTCCACCCTGGTCCCTACGACACCGCTTGCTGCCAATGGCTTGGCCCTGATCGCTGCACAGTCAGATGTGGGACGTGTGCCGGAGGCGTGCGGAAGATGGCAAGAGGTGTTGCCACGACGTGGTCCGCGTCGTCCAATGATGCCGGCCCCGGCAGTGGCTCCTCGCCCCATCCCTGCTTGGATGCATGGTCGATGCTGCAGATGCCTCACTCGTGGGCACCGCGCGGCTGAGTGCAGAGATCCGTTTCGATGCTCCCGTTGCTTGGAGAATGGTCACCGTGCACGCGGATGCCGCAATCCATGGCGTCCTCTAAGCTCGTTGTCTTGCCTTGTTGTGCAGCCATTACTTTGTTCCGTCCATCGTCCTGCTTCAGCTTCATGTGAGGGTCCGATGAAATCCACGCTCCCATCCAAGATGCTTCCTCGTGGGTCTTGGGCGTCTGCCGTCTCTGCTACCGTTGGCTCAACTACCCAGCCCGATGTGATGTCACAATCTGCTTTGACTGATCAGACCGCACTGCTGCAGGGTTGGATGGCACGGGCCGAGAGCTTTTTAGAGAGAGCAGAGGCTGCTTTGGGAAGGCTCGCCCTTGTGCCGACTATGTTGCCGACCACTCTGACGTCATGCCCTGCTGGTGTGGCCGGTGTTGCCTCCACGGAGGAAGGGAGCCAAGAGCTATATGGGTGTTTCTCTCCTCGTGTTGGAGACAACTCATCGACATTGTTGACCTTGTCTCCTGTGTTGCGTACCAGTGAGGGCGAGCCCATTGCCGTGGCGGAGGCTCCAGTTCTGCAGATCATGCCCGACCTACAGGAGCTATGTATGTGCCCTGTTTCGCCTTTGTCTGTGGAGCGCGTGGAGGTGAACTCCTCGGTGATCTCGTGTGAGGGGTATGTTTCGTCTACGTCATGTGAGCAATTGGAGGTACCTGAGTCAATCGTCTCAGTGGTTCCCGTGGGCGATGTTGTCGTGTCGGTGGTTTCGGTGGCTGATGATGTTGAGGCGGTCGGTATGCTGGCGCCTGACCCTTTGGGGCCTAGCCAGTCGCTCGCCCTTGTGGACCGCGAAGGTTCCGACGTTGCGGTCACCCACTCGCACGTGGCCGTTGGGAAGGTGATGTCTGTGCGTGACAAGGTCGATGAGATTCTCTTCGAGTTAGAGGTTCACAGTTTGCTCAAGCGTTTGGAGGCGGCTTGTCCTGGATCTGGCAAGACGATTGTGGAGAAGGCTCTCATCAAGAGCAAAAGTAAGAAGAGTGGCGGCGCAGGAAAGGCGTCCGCAGCTGCTTGATGGATGATCTTCGGCCAAGGTACTCTCGTCGGGATGGCCATCAGTCTCTTCGGTTGTCCCTATGGCCTGACATGTGTATGTGGTCTTGGTGGTGCTCGTGGTCTTCGGCCAAGGTACTCTCATTGGGGGTGTCTTTGCGATGTAGCTGTGTGGAGGTTGGTGGTTGTTACGTGTTAGGTATGATTGTCGGGCTGATTGTGTGCTTATGGGATTGCATATTATGTCAGTAGTCCTCATGTGATAGGTTTGTATCGGTTTTCGCCCGGTTTTCCATTAATTAACTGGGCAACTCTCTTCTCCTTAATTAATCGATGAGGCAAATCTTTTGCCTCCGTTTCGAAAAATATGGATGGACGTAACATACTTTGATGTACAGTTTAATTTCTATTTGGATATAATCAAAATTTTGACAGCATTTTCACCTATAATTTTGACATGGCATCTATATTTTTGTACCATTTTCAGATATCACAAGAATATATATGACAACCACATAATTAGCTCAATAAGTGTATATGTGCCCAGAGACTTGACAATCCAGAATTAATTCGCACGCACGACACAAAAACACAAAAGACATTGAAAAGGCAGGAATTAAATCCAAAAGCATCGACTTCTTGAAGAAGTGGCATCAACTTCATGAAGATCAGTAAACACATGACAAGATCACAAAATGACATGCTACACACTTTTTCTCTTCCTCGGCGTGATCCTTTTTGGTGTAAGTATTCATCAATATTCGGCTAATTATTAAAAGAACACTCCAATTCAGAAGCTTAATTAGATTGATCGACTAACCCTTCTGGAGCTGCGCCCTTGGCTCCATCTCCTTGAACAGCACGTTCTACACGTACTTGTGAAGCCTGGGTACTAGCTCTGCTCATCCACCATAATCTCCATGGTTTAGAGTTCCTTAGTACACATGTGAGACCAAATTAGAGACCGAGAGAGAGGAGAGAGATGAGCAGGGCCGGCCTGGGGGGGGGGGGGCAGGGGGCGGCCGCCCCGGGCCCCCAACATCCAGGGGCCCCTCGGCAGGGTACGTACACACACGTAGGGCCGAGGGAGGCAGTCAGGCTCCAGGGAAGTTGCCTACTAGGCTTGGCCCGCAGGACCCAGGTAATCGAACGGCTGGTACGTACACGCATCATGCATCTCGCATCGCGATCTTCCTTCCGATTGCGAGACCTAGCGACGAACCCTATTCCCCAGGCCCCAGGCTCCGATCGAGTTTCACACCGGAACTCTGCTCGCCGTTGAGGCCTTGGCTGCGGTCTCCATCCTCTAGGACAAACCAGCACTCGCGCATATCACCTAGCCGAGGGCCTCCTGCCATGCACGAACCCACGTCACCCCGTTGCCAACACGCCGATCTAACCGAGGTATATACGTCTCATATTACTATTCCCTGCTGTATATTGCTACTTAAATAATTTTGCATTTCCCTACATGGTGCATAGCTTGCACTCTTCAATCTTTGACTTGTTTTTAAAATTCTCAGTAGTCAGCACCCTGTGTTATCATGTTGTCCAGAAAGTATTATGCCCATAAGAACGGAAAAAGTGAAGAAAACAGCATGTGATTGGTTTGATAAAACCACATGGAAGTGATATTATTTCTTTGAGTACCATTGGTGCATTGGTGAAACCCAATAAAGAGTTAGTGATAGTTTCGTCAGTAAGAGGACCAACTAATAGAAATTCTGAATTTGAAGGAAAGAAACATCATTGAGAACAATGTAAGTGGCTCTAAGTTTTTCTTTTGAGCGGTAAGGACAAACTTTTATAATCAATGTCCACAACTAGTGGGACACAATTTGGGTCATATGGTTGGCCACACCAAACTTGACGACCTGGAGCTAAGGAAAACGATAATCTAGCTAAACTATACGCGTCAATATTGACTGCTCGACCTTCAAAAGTGAAGATACAATTAAGCAAAACTACAACTGCTCTGGTTCTGATATCGATGATAATTGCTCCATCTCTACCTTGATTTCCTTGATTAATAAGTCCCACTACTTGTTTTGAGTCGGAGACTATAATTAGGTTGTGTACCTTGACTTCCTTGGCTCTCAGTATTAATTAGTATTGTTACGATCTTTATTTTGAGGGGCCCCAAAATTTAGTTTCGCCCCGGGCCCCCGAACTCTCGGGACCGGCCCTGGAGATGAGAGAGGAGTGGCAACCTAACGAGCGTGTTGCAGAACGTACGTGTGGAGCGTTGGGGGAGGAGAAGAAGCAGGACAAGGCGACGGAGGGAAGGAAGGAACGGCGATGTGGTGGTGTGGGTGAGGAGGCACGGCGAGGCGGCGCCGCCGGAAGGAGGCGAGGCGAGGCGAGGCGGCGGCGCCGTGCTTGGATCTGTGTTGGCTGCGTTGATCGGTTCCTCTCTTTTTTATCTGTCATGTGTTGATCGTGGAAACGGTAGGAGGGTAAATTCATCCTAGCAAAAATATGTTGTGGGTCTGGAAGTGGAAAAGAAGGAAAAAAAATCAATTTATGGTATTTTGTCCAACTATCAATCAAAGATGTGCTATTTACTCCAATAAAAAGAAAAGTGTGCTATAGGAGCAAAGTCCCAGGAAAGTTGTGGCATTTTCTCAAATTGCTCCAAAAGAATCAGACATTAGTATTTTTTTTTAGTCGAAGAATCAAACATTAGTAAGAGACTGTTTCAGAACGAAGGAACTTTACTTTTTTTTTTGCGGGGTAAATTTTACTCCCTCTATCCCAAAATAAGTGACTCAACTTTACGCTACATATTTTCGAGAAAAAGAAGAAAGCAATTTTGTCCATCGGTGAATTACTTTTTTCACCCAGTTTTGGCCTCTATGATCTGTTTGCTCTGTAACATGCCTCTATACATTTTGTCTTTTTAAGGTAAAATGTTATATATATGCTTTGGGACACGTAGGTGCCCAGGCTCCTTACCTCATGACCGTCGGATCTTAGACAGATGCATGTAGATAGTAATGGGTGCGAGTATATTAAGCAGCTTCCATATATGCTTTATGGAAGTAATTGGCAAGTACCAATAAATGTATAATTTAGGTGTTTTAATAACATGCGTTGAATAGGAAAGTGATAAATGCAATTTCTTCTTAATTTATTTCATTGGACGTATAATGGAACAGGTTTGCTATTTCACATCTAGATGTGAGATATTATCTCACATCTAACTCCCTCACCTTTAGAGACAAAAAAGAAAATCCACGGGAGATAATATCTCACATCTAGATGTAACATAGACAGACCCATAATGGAAACATCCTATGAAGGTATATACGTACAAACTTAGTATTTTTTATGGGGTATGCATGTGCGTCCTTATGTATATTATAGAAATGCACGTACTAATGTCTTGGGTATATACCTATCTTTGATGTATTCTCGACCGATAATCCATACTTAATTTGGGGTACATCACATGTGAGTATATTGATTTTGGGTATATAATTTCCGAGTATGTCACATTTATTTATATTCTTGGGGTATATATATTTTTGGGTATGTTTTGGGTATATACCTACCTTTTATGTATTTTCGACCGATAGTATATACTTAATTTGGGGTACATCACATGCGAGTATATTGATTTTGGGTATATAATTTCTGAGTATGTCACATTTATTTATATGAGGTATCATACATAAGTCATACGATATATTGGGTATTATACATTTGATGCGTATATATGACAACGCCCGAAATACATGTACTCGATACCTGTTGAGTAACAATTGTACAGCATGATTCACCTTATTAAAAATGTATATGCATACAATATCTTAGGTACATGTACAAGCAAATCTATTGGTTCTTGGTACACACATGCTTTCTACATACCTAGAAGTAAGAAAGGTAACTAGGACGACGTATTATATTTTTGTTAACCATTGAAATAGTAGGAAAGGTTGCTACTGCATATGTATTATTTATTCACATTAAATTAGTCGTCAAAAATTTCAAACCGGCTTAATTTTTCTTAAAAGTTCAGATACATTGAAATTAAATATATCTTGTGTATATACGTAGACACGCTATCTTTTTTTGTAGAACGGGTAGTAGCATGCATTAGTAGAGAAGAAACACCATACAATTTTGTTTTGAAAAGGAAGTATTGCTAGCAAATAAATAGAATACTATTTTTTGGAAAGCAATCATAGACTATTATGGTAATAATGCATGCAAACAGAACAAGGAAAACTATTATTACGTGGCTTGTATAGCATGCACTAATGGATATGACTTGCCGTAATGGGTCTAGGTGCCCAGGCACCTAGGTGCTCCACATAATTTACCTATATATATATATATATATATATATATATATATATATATATATATATATATATATATATATATATATATATATATATATATATATATATAGGAAAATGGTTATGTACTCCTGGGAGTACGTACTCCCGCTCCTCATGTACCACATAGATGAATCTTTTATACCTCTTTATTATTTTTAATATACTTCATTAGTAATTATTAATAAATAGGTTGTTGCTTCTAATAAATAGGTTGTTGCTTCTACCCGTCGCTATGTCGCAGGTAAATCGATTACAAGAGCTCCTAGTCGGCGCCGGCTAGGAGAACCGGCGCCCACTCGCCCTGCAGGTTGGGCCGCCCCACGAAACGCGGAACAGTAAACTAGCGCGGAAAAAACCCTAAAAAAGTTGTACCTATGGAGATTCAAACTCACAGTCACCTTCACCTTCAAAGCTTGCTAACCACTGGAGCTACGGGACTTGATTGGTTAGAAACAACATGAAAGATGAAATAACATGGTTTCAGCGATGTTTGTTGCACATAACCTTGCACGGTATCTCGTCAATTTTTTGGAAAACAATTGTGATTAGATAACGTTCATGGATTTTGAAAAAAGTTCATCATTTTTGAAGAAAACTTCGCAAACTGGAAAGAAATTCATCGATTTTCGAAAAGTGTTCGTTAGATTTGATAAAAAAATTGCCAAATTCGAATAAATGTTCACCCCGTAATAAAAAAGTTCATTGAATTTGAAAAAAAATCGCCGAATTCAATAAAAAGTTCACTGAATCAAAAAAAGTTCATCAAATTAAGGAAAAGTTCATTGAATTCGAAAAAAAAATCACCCGTTCAAAAAAATGTTCACCTAATTTGAAAATAGTTCATCGAAATCGGAAAAAAAAATCACTGATTTTGATATAAAATAATCATCGACTTTAAATAAGAAGTTCACTGAACCTAGGAAGAAGATAAATAAATAAAAAAGGAAAAAGAAAATAGAAAAACCAAAACAGAAAAACACAAACAGAAGAAATAAAGAAGGAAGAAAAGACATAAAAAATATAAAACTTAGCACCCAGTTGGGATGGCGCAGTGGTTACTGCCGCTGTCTGTTGTTCGACTCAGAGTACTAGCAATTATTTTTTGCGGTGTGATTAGAACAGCGGAAAAAAGCTAAATGGGCCGGCCCAGCGGAGCAGTGGGGGCGTGCGCCCATCTGCGAGAGCAACTAGTTAACGAGCGCTCCTTCGAAAGCCTTACCGCGATCAGCGCCACTTGACGCGCTCTCAGCCGTTCGTCACGTGTCGCGCTCTGGGTGCTTCCTCCGGATATTGTTTTTTAATATTTTTCCGCACGCGTTTTCGACTTTTTAAACGGTTATTATTATGGTTTTTTTCGATGATTTGGTTTTTCACCGGTCTTCCTTAACTTTTCGATCAAAAAAAATTTGAAAAAAAATTGTGCGAAAAAACTCATTTTTTTCTGCGAGAGTCACGGTTTTTGCTTTCGCGAGAGTCACGGCCGTGCCTTCGGAAAGGGAAAAAAACGCGTTTTCTGTTTTTTTTTCCTTCCGCGAGAGTCACGGTTTTGCTTCCGCGAGAGTCACGGCCGTGCCTCTTGGAAA
>LR738711.1:194956628-194997956 GCA_902687465.1 Secale cereale
AAAAAACATGTTTTCTGTTTTTTTTTTCATTTCGCGAGAGTCACGGTTTTGTTTCCGCGAGAGTCACGGTTGTGCTTTCGCGAGAGTCACGGCCGTGCCTCTCGGAAAGGAAAAAAAATGAGTTTTTTGTTTTTTTTTACATTTCGCGAGAGTCGCAGTTTTGCTTCCGCGGGAGGCACGGTTGGGCTTCCGTGAGAGTCATGGCCGTGACTCCTCGGAAACAGGAAAACAACGCATTTTCTCTTTTTTTTTCTCTTCCGCGAGAGTCATGGTTTTGCTTTCGCCAGAGGCACGGTTGTGATTTTGCGAGAGGCACGGGCGTGCCTATTTCGGAAAGGGAAAAAACCAGTGCGCCCGGTTCGGTTTTTTCGTCCGATTTTTTCGTCCAATTTTTTTCGTGAATTTTTTTCACGAAACCTATCAACATGGGATCTGGTTTTGAAAATCTCGACACGAGGAATTCAACGGCGAAAACGGTTCGAGATTTGGACGCACGGTTTAAGAGATAAAACGTTTTGAATAAATGGATCCACGAAAAAAGGGAAAACGTCCATGTTGCGACAAGTGGCGCACATGCAGCACGCCACTTGTCGCAAGATTTTTTGTCCAAAAGGACCCCTTCCTTAGTAGATATGTCAAAAAGGACCAGCTTCGAAATATAATGTCAAAAGGACCCCCTAGGCCGTGGCGGCAGGCGCGGCAGGCGACACGTGGCCACCTGCCGCCACGGCAGGAGGCGGCGGGACCTGCCGCCACCCAGCAAGGCGGCCGCCAGGCTGGAACGGGTTTTACCCGCCAGGACGGAACGGGGCAGGGCTGGCGGGCCCTGCCGCCACCGCGTGAGGCGGCAGCAGCTGGAGATGCCCCGCGCATGCCGACATCACTCATTTTCAGGGCAGCCTCGGTATTGCTGCGTGGCCTCGGTGTTGCTGTTGCACGCGGCCCGACCAGATGATTCCCACGTCGCTTATTTTCACGACACTCATTTCAGGGCAATGATTCCCACGCGACATCGCTTATTTCCACGAGCGGGAATCTGATGCCTTGCTGCTGCCTGGGAATGACTCCGGTTTTTGATTACTTTGCCTCAGCGGATGCGATGGTACTGCGGGAATCACTCACTCGTTGCTGGAATTCGAGGCTGCGGAAACCTGTTGTGCCGACACTCCAGGGATCCTCTTCCTTTTATATAGCATGCTTCTGCTCGCTGGATTACTAGCCGTAGCCTCCTCTTCTCCTCGTCTTCTCTCTTCTAATCAGTGAGTGTGTAAGAACACAGAGAAAGAATAACTTTGTAGGCACTTTGACTCATGATTTAGGGCGATTTGAAGTTGGATTTTGAATATGTTGAAGTTGAAGAAAAGATAGACGAAGGTAAGATCTATCCATTTTTGTTGGTTTCGTTTGCATGCATGGTGTTTTTACTCATTTTGTTTAGTTCATAACTATGTATTCTTTGTTGTGTTAGACATTATTTCATCACTTTTTGGAGTCATTTAGAGCTTCGGGAGTAGGATTTGCCTAGCGAAGTGAACTACGGAGTTAAAGATCAAGGTATGAGCTTTGCAATACATTGATTTTTTCGCGCATGCAGGTTGGTAATTAGTTAGTCTTTTAGCTCGTCATAGATGTTAGTGCTTAGAGATTAGAAATAATTTGAAACGACAGATGTTGCAATTATACTATATTTTTTAGAAGAGTAGGTTCATTAGTGCTTAGATATGTTGTATCAATGTTAGCTGCGTCCATTAGTATTGACATGCGAGAAAATCTTTATTTGGTAATTATGAAAAAAATTGGTACTGTAATTGTTCATTTGCATGGGGTATGTTATTTCATGTGGTATGTTTATTAATAAGTTTATAGTTAGGAAACCGTATGTCTACTTTGTTATATAATCTAAATGTTTTAGGTTAAAATAACGTGCTAATGTACTTGATGTTGTATGTAATTAGGTTAAATAATTCATCTTAGTAGCAATCAAGGAGGAGATGACGTGATTGAATAAATTGTGTTTCCATTTTCGCTATCCCTTTTGAGGTGATGAGCACATACATGCAAGTACTATTTTCATGCTTTTGATAGGAGAAAGAAAATTCCATGTATAATATTGATGTTCATGTGATAATAGGTTGACTTCGTTCATATAATACTGGTGACGAACATTTATTCAAACTCGTTTGACGCTTCATTGCATTCGCAAGCACATCCATATTGGAGCTGAGGTATAAATGACGCCGTAATTATGTTAATATTTTTTATATTGATGTACTGTTGTGAAAAATGTGCATGTCGTTGGGAATATTATTATTTGTAAAAAAATGAATTTTACAGTATGATATGAAAACATTATTAAAAACCGGAAGATATTAAATGTTTTACCCATATGATATGAAAATGTTATTATCGTACTATTATGTTTAGTGGTTGTTTGGATAGCTTAGTTTTGACTAATAGTCGTATTTCCAAAAGCTCACTTTTTACATGTTATGAGAAACATATTAGGATTTTTTTGGGGTAGTTAGAGAAAAGCAAACAGAGTTTTAGTTTGTTACGCTGCTAGAGGAGTTTCGGAACAAACAATAGATATGTAAATACTCGTATGATCTGTAAATGTTGTCAACGTACTACTACTAAATGTTCAGTTACTAATTACTTGAAAGGTAAATATGGATGTTGGTTAGGTACTATGAAAAATTTGTTAGTGTACTATGGGGACGTCTAATGCGGCGGTCCTTTCGGGGTGGATGTGTCCTTGTGCGGGTCGACTACAGTTGTAGTGAGAGACATGGTGAACGTGGGTTACGCAGCAGTAAGAAGGTGCATCCGAGCGGTGTTTGGCCCAGGGATGCAGGGAAAAAAATGACAATGAAGGCATTTGTTGTTGACAGAGGAAATGCTGGGACTGCTGCCCGTTGGGGTTTGCGGCCTGTCACAGGTGACCAGTCATGGGGCTCGTACATGAGGTTTGCAAGCAATCCCAAGAACTCAATGTTTGGTCAGCCGATGGTGTATATGGAGTTCATTTCTGTCACTGATGTTGCCGGATGCAGTAGCAGGGGTGGTGAGGTCGAGTTGGCCATCACATCAGCCCCTAGCGCCGGCCCATCGGAATCGATCGGCGGTCAGCCTGTGTATGACACATGATATTGGTCAGCGGCCATTGACATGAGCGAACACGTGGAGGGATTGCCGGAGGCGCTAGATGACGACGATCATTCTTCCGCATCTTCGGACTCAAGCGAAGAAGAAGATGTTCCTCCTCAGAGGGCGGCCGCGGCGGCACTGCAACCTGGGTTTTTACAGGATATGAGCATCACCAATGAATTTCACTATGTTTCTGGCCTAGAAGCGGGCAACCTGGAGGTTGGGCAGGTTTTCCCAGACAAGAAGTATGCTTACCAGGCAATAGATAGCTATGCAATCACCCTCCACCGTCAGCATCGAGTGAAGCAGTCTGATAAAAAAGAGTTGAAGGTCATATGCATCCACTCCGCGAATGGTTGCCGCGGAAGAGTTCTCGCTAGACTGAAGGCTGGGGTATGTCAGTCATGGTATATCAAAAAAATAGCGCAACATAGTTGTGAGCAAACTGGGACTCTTGCAAATCACTGCAATGTGACTGCAAGATATGTGGCACAGAAGATGGAAACGACTGTGCAGGAAAGTCTCAATATTAGTATTAGGGCTTTGCAAAAAGCTGCAGAAGATCAAATTGGCTTCCCTGTCCGCTACAACAAGGCTAGGCGTGCGAAGGAAAAGATATTCCACAACTTGCATGGAACCTATGAGGAGGCATATTCTTGTACCCCCAGAATGCTTCATCAGATGAGTCAGTAGTCACATGGAACCCGTGGACTCAGGAGCGGATAGATATGGTGTTCGATGCACGACCCATCACAGCAGGCATCTTGACCGATAATGCATTCTGGCTAACTCGCTGCAACTTATTGTTCTTGTGGTGTGTTGAGCCTTACAACCCAGAGCGTGTCATGTGATAGTTCTGTTGGGGAACGTAGCAGAATTTTAAAATTTTCTACGCATCACCAAGATCAATCTATGGAGTCATCTAGCAACGAGGGAGAGGGGAGTGCATCTACATACCCTTGTAGATCGCGAGCGGAAGCGTTCAAGAGAACGAAGTTGATGGAGTCGTACTCGTCGTGATCCAAATCACCGATGACCGAGCATCGAACGGACGGCACCTCCGCGTTCAACACACGTATGGTTGGGAGAGACGTCTCCTCCTTCTTGATCCAGCAAGGGGGGGAGAGGTTGATGGAGATCCAACAGCACGACGGCGTGGTGGTGGAAATAGCGGGGATCTCGGCAGGGCTTCGCCAAGCTCAGCGAGAAGGAGAGGTGTTACGGGGGAGAGGGAGGCGCCAGGGGCTGGGGTGCGCAGCCCTCCCTCCCCCCTCTTTATATAGGGGCCCTAGGGGGCGCCTTCCCCTAGAGATCCCATCTCAAGGGGGGGCGGCCAAGGGGGGACTTGCCCCCCAAGTTTGGTGGGGCGCCCCCACCCCAGGGTTTCCAACCCTAGGCGCAGGGGGAGGCCCATGGGGGCGCACCAGCCTACTAGAGGCTGGTTCCCTTCCCACTTCAGCCCATCGGGCCCTCCGGGATAGGTGGCCCCACCCGGTGGACCCCTGGACCCTTCCGGTGGTCCCGGTACAATACCGGTTACCCTCGAAACTTTCCCGGTGGCCAAAACTAGACTTCCTATATACAAATCTTTACCTTCGAACCATTCCGAAACTCCTCGTGACGTCCGGGATCTCATCCGGGACTCCGAACAACTTTCAGGTTACCGCATACTAATATCTCTACAACCCTAGCGTCACCGAACCTTAAGTGTGTAGACCCTACGAGTTCGGGAACCATGCAGACATGACCGAGACATCTCTCCGGCCAATAACCAACAACGGGATCTGGATACCCATATTGGTTCCCACATGTTCCACGATGATCTCATTGGATGAACCACGATGTCAAGGATTCAATCAATCCCGTATACGATTCCCTTTGTCCATCGGTATAGCACTTGCCCGAGATTCGATCGTCGGTATACCGATACCTTGTTCAATCTCGTTACGTCAAGTATCTTTACTCGATCCGTAACGCATCATCCCATGACTAACCCTTTAGTCACATTGAGCTCATTACGATGATGTATTACCGAGTGGGCCCAGAGATACCTCTCCGTCATACGAAGTGACAAATCCCAGTCTTGGTTCGTGCCAACCCAACAGATGCTTTCGGAGATACCCGTAGTGTACCTTTATAGCCACCCAGTTACGTTGTGACGTTTGGCACACCCAAAGTATTCCTACGGTATACGGGAGTTGCACAACCTCATGGTCTAAGGAAAGGATACTTGACATTGGAAAAGCTTTAGCAAACGAACTACATGATCTAGTGCTAGGCTTAGGATTGGGTCTTGTCCATCACATCATTCTCCTAATGATGTGATCCCGTTATCAATGACATCCAATGTCCATGGTCGGGAAACCGTAACCATCTATTGATCAACGAGCTAGTCAACTAGAGGCTTACCAGGGACACGTTGTGGTCTATGTATTCACACATGTATCACTGTTTCCGGATAATACAATTAAAGCATGAACAATAGACAATTATCATGAACAAGGAAATATAATAATAACCATTTTATTATTGCCTCTAGGGCATATTTCCAACAAGTTCGGTCTCTATCAAGATATTCTACCACCTTTTCCAAGATGTATCGACGTGGAAACCCATAAGTATGATGTGACCTTCCTAAATAGTTAGTGTTTTTTTATTTACTAAACTCACACTTTGTTACATAATTTGCAGGCTATCAAATATGGGCAGGGGTTGGAGTTCTTACGATTGGAGGGAACGCAACATTCAATTTGTACAGAAGTGGGAAAATGAAGCGCTAGTAGATATAGTGCATCAACTTAGGTACATTATATTTACATTATTTTATTACGATGACCATATGATGCATGGAGATGTTTTGTTTCATCACAACTGTTGCTGTAATTATTAAATTTTGCAGACCATACGATCGGCGTACATATCAAGCATACATGCAGTGTGATGGCTTATCGCCCCTTGTTGGTTACCCCAAGTGGAAGGTTGAGATGTAGCGTAGCGGCAAATTTCCCTTGGCAAAGATACCAAGGATCGAATCCCGTGAAACTCCGAGGGTCGAGGGTCGACAAGTAGGTGTCAACGGCGCCAGAAACTTAGCGGTTGACGGGACCTGCACACAGATACAGATAACTTTGCTCCCAACGAGTACAGAGAGGTTGTCAATCCCTCCGGCCTTGTTGTTTACAAAGGATCAAACACAAGAGATAATAATGATAGCTAAGACTGCAACTAGGAAATAAAAACAGGAAGTAAATAGAAGGTGTGATCAGCGGTGGTAATATGGACCGGGGTCCCATGATGTTCACTAGTGATGTCTCTCTCCCAAAAGACGATAAAACAGCAAAGCGAGGTAAACAAATTACAGCTGGGCAATTGACAGGATTATGTGCGCAAACCACTGCTAACTATGCTGCAAAGAAAGGTAGAGGCTCAAAAGCATGGGCGGTACGCCAAGGCAAGTAGACCGAAATCCATCTGCATCTACTACTAATCATCCATCTTGAGATATCTATCCAGAACATCTCGCTGGTATTAAGTTGCGAATCCCACCCAAAGTGTAAACTCAAAGCAACAGACAACTGCATTAAAAGAACTTTGTGTAAAGTAAACAATCCTTGCACCCGCAAGTACAAGCACCGTAGTTTTCTCCCTTGTGGCAACCGCACATCCCCTAGACTCATGTTTCTGTCACTCAAGCTAGTCATCAGGGGGGCATGAACCCACAATCAAGCATAACGCTCCCTCTTGGAGTTACTACCTACTACTTGGCCAAAGCAATAAACAGCAACGGAGAACATGCAAGAATTACTCAAGAACAAAGATATAAAAGAGGTGAATCAAATATATTACTCAAACACAATCTGAACATAGTGTCATAATCCATCAGATCCCAGCAAACTCAGCAAAGCAACAGCAGAAAGATTACATATGTGCCTCGATCATGTAGGGCAGCTCACGAGGTCTAAACCATGAAGAGAAAAGAGGGGAGGAGAACATCACATAGCTACTGATCATGGACCCATGGTCCAAGGTGGACTACTCACGACTCATCCGGGAAGCGTCCATGGTGGTGGAGAAGCTCCCGGTGGTGGTTCTCCCCTCCGGCAGGGTGCCGGGAAGAGTTCTCCTGATGCTCCCGATCTTGGAAGCGCTACGGCGGCGGAACAGAGGCGAGATCGCGAAAAAGGGTTCTGTCCTCAAGGGTTTCGAGACGAGATGGATATATAGGCGAAGGGGGGCAGCCAGAGGCGGAGCAGGGGCCCCAGGCGCCCCCCTGGCGCGGCCAGGGGTGGGGCCGCGCCAGGTGGCCGCCTGGGCCTCCCCTGGCTCCCCTCTGGCACATCTTTGGTTCTTCGCGAAGCTTCCTGTATGCTGATTTTTCCTATATTTTTCCTGAAAATTTTGGAGCACTTTTAATATGGGGGAAACCTGAAATAGAAAAACAGCAGAAAACAAGAACTGGCACTGTGGTGCACTGTGTTAATAGGTTAGTCCTAATATGATCAAAAGTGTATGGAAGTGCATCAATATCATAGCAATATCACACAAAAGAAGCATGGAGCATGCAGAAATTATAGATACGTTTTGGACGTATCAACATCCCCAAGCTTAATTCCTGCTCTTCCTCGAGTAGGTAAATGATGACAAGCATAATTTCTGTGGTGACATGCTACCAACCATTTAAGAACTTTTTAAGTAAAGCAATCAAGGCATGTAATTCAATTCAAGTCATAACAAGCAAGAGTCTATACTAGCATTGTAACAAGCAACATAAGAACATAAAGGTGCAAGAGCTCTCGCTGTCCGTGACTCGAATGTCTCCAAATGGTGTTTGCGTGCAAGAAAGGGGATAGGGATATACGAGAGAGTAAAACATAGTTTTTGTATTGTTGAGAACTTAATCTACTAAAGTTTCACACTTGATCTTCTTTGGAATCTTATCTTGACTCATCCCCAGACCACTAGCCAGGTACAAGTCAAAATGATCCACTCCCTTTCGATATTTTGAGCACTCATGCAATGGATGAGCGTAAGCAAGAAAGTTGACACTTAGGATGGCAAAGAGAGAAAAATGATGAGGGGGGAAGACAAAAAAGGTGTGAAAGGCTCACATCAATGAGGACAATCATAGGCGAGAGAAAGCCAAATGATAGATATGATGTGAGGAGTAGGGATTGCCATGCAACGGATGCACATATGAGCTAAGGTAAGCTCTCCAATGGAACTAGTGGGGGGTGCATCCAACTTGCTCGCTCAAGAAGACCTAGAGCTCTTTTGAGGAGGCTCATCATTGGAATATACAAGCCAAGTTCTATAGTGTGAAGGTCCCCACATAGCTATATGCATGAATGATAATCTCTATGGAGTACAAGGTATAAGATGAAGTACGAATGTGGATCTCTCAAAAGGAATAGTAGTGTGCCCCCTTCTCTCTTTTTATTTCTTTTTCTATTATTTTTTTGTGGCCTCAATGGCTCTTTCTATTTAACTCTCATTTGTCCTCTTTGGGATCTTTTGATTTTGTCCTCTTTGGGATCTTTTCCTCACTTTAGGGGCAACACTCTATGTATTACAAGAAGTATAGAAGATCTTTCACACTTTACAAGAGTACTCAACATAAAGAAAATGAAACTATCATGATGTATGCAAATGTATGCCTCTGCCGGTGTAGCAGGATATGCAATGATACTAGCGTGTCATGTAGCAATGATTAGGGCAAGGCCCAACTAGCATGCGGCTCATCGATCAAGCAAAAGGCATGTATGACATGAAGATCAAGTCATGAGAAGATGGATGTTGCATGGCAATGTATCTCGGAAAGGCTATGGAAATGCCTTAATAGGTAGGTATGGTGGTTGTTTTGAGGAAGGATATAACGAGGCTTATGATGACAGAGCGTATCGTGCCAAGGATTTGGATGCACCGGCGAAGTATGCGCCAACTCTCGAGGTGAGAAAGGGCAATGCACGATACCGAAGAGGCTAGAAAAATATGGCTAGGTGGAAGTGTCAACTTTCGAATACTCACATTAGTCCGAAGAACTCATGCACTTATTATCGGTAACTCTCAATCTAATTAGGAGGTTCACAAAGAGACAAGTACCCCGAGGAGGAGTGTATGGGGGTTTGGTTATCCTTGCGCATCCTCGACTCATGGTACGTGAGTGTACTCTAATATTCGATCCCTCCAAAGATTAGTGATCCATCTAGTAGCTAAAGTTCTCAACTATTTTGTAGGTTTTCGAAAATAAACACGGATTGCCCAAAATACGACATCTATCACTAATAGGCTAAAGCTCTTGACACCAAAAGTTCAGACATCACTCATGGCAATACCTCAAAACTATTGCAAGTTACTACTAAAATAAAATAGCAACCTCAATTACCTACTTTAAGTTAAGACACACAACTCAGTGCAACAGGCAAACTCTCTTAACAAGATAAACATGAAAACTCAAGAGAGTTCAGCAACCAACTAAACAAAAACTCTTTAAAAAGAAAAGCATGAAAACTAAGAGCTAAACATGACAGCAGCTATGGAAAGACAAAGAACACACACAGCAAAGATAAGCATGAAAATCCTATGTTGTGTTCTAGGTTGAAGTGGAGCGTGTTTCTCTCCCACACAAAGAAAGCTGGGTTCTAACTTGTTATGAACAGCAAGCAAAGCTAAAGAAAACTAAAAAAAGAAACTAAGACCAAGACGCTCCAAGCATAGCACATAACTTATGAAGTGATAAAATTATAGTGGAACGAAAGACGAACTGATAATTGTTGATGGAGAAGGGGATGCATGGGGGCATCCCCAAGCTTAGACGTTTGAGTCTTCTTGAATATTTCTTGGGGGTGCACGGGGGCATCCCCAAGCTTGAGCGTTTGACCCTCCTGAATCTTCTTTTATCATCTTACCTCGCACACTTGAAAACTCCCTTCATACATAACTCATCATAATCTGATTAGCGAGGTTAGTACCCATAATAAAATAATTTTTTCCCTACTGTAAATAAAGATAATCTTGAAGAGCTACTGTTTCTCAAGATTGCCAAAAGGTTTTTGCAAAGAAAAAGCAAGCTCAAGGTTTGCAAAACAAAGAAAAGGCAAAACAGGACAGAATCTATGAAAAACAGACCAGCAGGTAGTAAATAATTTTTTCGGGGCACTTCTGCAACTCAAATCAAAAAACTCAGAACAGACGCTCGAAAGCCAATTGTATAGAGCACGCTGTCAAACAAATTCAGATCAAAAAGATGATCTGGTGATTTTATTCGAATTTTTCTGTCCAAGGATAGAATCTGTTTTCTGGACAGCACGTCACAACTTTTTAACTTTCTTGCAATCGGCGGCTAAACTTGGCACAAAGCTGAAAAAGAAAAGATACAATGATGATGCTACTGTAGTAACAAACATCAAGACACAACAAAAGCAAAATAAAACCTAATTCATTGTGGGCTGCCTCCCAAAAGCGCTTTCTTTTATGCCTTTAAGCTAGGCATGATGCAAAAAGAGAAGATCAAGTTTTATCAAGAGTAAGAGAATAGCTAGCCCGTGTAACGGTCTCAAAAGGCAACTTAATCTTCTTTCTAGGGAAGTGTTCCATCCCTTCCTTGAGAGGGAATTGGAATTTTATATTCCCCTCTTTCATGTCAATGATAGCACCAACGGTGCGAAGAAAAGGACGTCCCAAAATAATTGGACATGAAGGTTCACATTCAATATCCATAATAGTAAAATCAACGGGAACATAATTGTCATTGACAATGATAAGAACATCGTCGATCTTCCCCAAAGGTTTCTTTACGGAAGAATCAACAAGACGAACACCAAAAGAACAAGGATCAAAAGGTTTCAATTCAAACATATCGTACATTCTTTTGGGCATAACGGAGGTACTAGCTCCAACATCACATAAAGCATAGCAAGATAAGTTATTCAACTTAATTTTAATCATAGGATCCCAACTATCTTCTAGCTTTGTAGGTATGGAGGCTTATACCCTAAGCTTCTCCTCCCTAGCTTTGATAAGAGCATTAGTGATATGCTCCGTGAAGGCAAGATTAAGTGTGCTAGTGTGGGGATCTCTAGACATCTTGTGAAGAAAACCAATAACTTCAGAAAGGGTGCAATTATCAAAATCAAGGTCACTACTATCAAGTAAAGTGGTAGTGGTGTCATTTAGGCTCACTTGTTTGGTAGCTTCTATGGTCATAGGAGTTTCTTCTTCTACGGTTGAGGTCATAGCATCACCATTAATAGGTCCAATGGGACTAGGAGTGCATTGGGTGCTAAGAGTTTGGATATCCTCAACAACTTGGATAGTAGCAACAGTTGAAGGAAATATGCCCTAGAGGCAATAATAAATATGTTATTTGTATTTCCTTATATCATGATAAATGTCTTTTATTCATGCTAGAATTGTATTAACCGGAAACTTAGTACATGTGTGAATACATAGACAAAACAGTATGTCCCTAGTATGCCTCTACTAGACTAGCTCATTGATCAAAGATGGTTATGTTTCCTAGCCATAGACATGAGTTGTCATTTGATCAACGGGATCACATCATTAGGAGAATGATGTGATGGACAAGACCCATCCGTTAGCATAGCACGATGATCGTTTAGTTTTACTGCTATTGCTTTCTTCATGACTTATACATGTTCCTATGACTATGAGATTATGCAACTCCCGAATACCGTAGGAACACCTTGTGTGCTATCAAACGTCACAACGTAACTGGGTGATCATAAAGATGCTCTACAGGTGTCTCCGAAAGTATTCGTGGTGTTGGCATAGATCAAGATTAGGATTTGTCACTCCGAGTGTCGGAGAGGTATCTCTGGGCCCTCTCGGTAACACACATCACAATAAGCCTTGCAAGCAAAAGACTAATGAGTTAGTCACGAGATGATGAGTTACGGAACGAGTAAAGAGACTTGCCGGTAACGAGATTGAACTAGGTATAGAGATACCGACGATCGAATCTCGGGCAAGTAACATACCGTTTGACAAAAGGAACAACGTATGTTGTTATGCGGTTCTGACCGATAAAAGATCTTCGTAGAATATGTAGGAGCCAATATGAACATCCAGGTTCCGCTATTGGTTATTGACCGGAGATGAGTCTCGGTCATGTCTACATAGTTCTCGAACCCGTAGGGTCCGCACGCTTAATGTTTGATGACGATCGGTATTATGAGTTTATGAGTATTGATGTACCGAAGGTAGTTCGGAGTCCCGGATGAGATCACGGACATGACGAGGAGTTTCGGAATGTCCGAGACATAAAGATTGATATATTGGACGACTATATTCGGACACCGGAAGTGTTCCGGAAAAGTTTCGGATTTATCGGGAATGCCGGAGGGGGTTACCGGAACCCCCTACGAGAGGGGATGGTCCATAGTGGGCCTAAAGGGAAAGAGAGAGGCAGCCCATAGGGCTGGCCGGCGCCCCCACCTAGGGTTCCTAGTTGGACTAGGATTGGGGGGGGGGCGCCACCTCTCCTATTCCTTTCCCTCTTCCTTCTTTTGGTGAATCCTACTAGGAATAGGATTGCAATCCTATTCCTAGTAGGAATCCACTCCCTAGCCGCACCAGGAAGGGCCGGCCGGCCTCCCCCCTTTGCTCCTTTATATACGGGGGCAGGGGGCACCCAAAGACACACAAGTTGAATTGTTTTAGCCGTGTGCGGTGCCCCCCTCCACAGAATCACACCTCGGTCATACCGTCGCGGAGCTTAGGCGAAGCCCTGCGCCGGTGAACACATCATATCCGTCACCACGCCGTCGTGCTGACGAAACTCTCCCGTGAAGCTCAACTGGATCAAGAGCTCGTGGGACGTCATCAAGCTGAACGTGTGCTGAACGCGGAGGTGCCGTACTTTCGGTGCTTGATCGGTTGGATCACGAAGAAGTTCGACAACATCAACCGCGTCACTTGACGCTTCCGCTCCCGGTCTACGAGGGTACGTAGACACACTCTTCCCTCTCGTTGCTATGCATCTGGTAGATAGATCTTGCGTGATCGTAGGAAAATTTTAAAATACTACGTTCCCCAACAGTGGCATCATGAGCCAGGTCTATGCGTAGATGATATGCACAAGTAGAACACAATGAGTTGTGGGCGATACTAGTCATACTGCTTACCAGCATGTCATACTTTGCTTCGGCGGTATTGTGAGATGAAGCGGCCCGGACCGACATTACGCGTACGCTTACGCGAGACTGGTTTCATCGTTACGAGCACTCGTTGCTTAAAGGTGACTGGCGGGTGTCTGTCTCTCTCACTTTAGCTGAATCAAGTGTGGCTACGCCCGGTCCTTGTGAAGGTTAAAACATCACATACTTGACGAAACATCGTTGTGGTTTTGTATGCGTAGGTAAGAACGGTTCTTGCTAAGCCCGTAGCAGCCACGTAAAACTTGCAACAACAAAGTAGAGGACGTCTAACTTGTTTCTGCAGGGCATGTTGTGATGTGATATGGTCAAGACATGATGAGTTATACGGTTTTTGTATGAGATGATCATGTTTTGCGAGGGTGATCATGACGGTGCTTTGGAGATGGAGATCAAAAGCACAAGATGATGATGGCCATATCATGTCACATATTTTGATTGCATGTGATGTTTATCTTATTATGCTTCTTATTTTGCTTAGAACGACGGTAGCATTATAAGATGATCCCTTACTAAATTTCAAGGTATAAGTGTTCTCCCTGAGTATGCACCGTTGCGAAAGTTCGTCGTGCCGAGACACCACGTGATGATCGGGTGTGATAAGCTCTACGTTCAAATACAACGGGTGTAAGCCAGTTTTGCACACGCAGAATACTCGGGTTAAACTTGACGAGCCTAGCATATACAGATATGGCCTCGGAACACTGGAGACCGAAAGGTCGAGCGTGAATCATATAGTAGATATGATCAACATAAGATGTTCACCATTGAAACTACTCCATCTCACGTGATGATCGGACATGGTTTAGTTGATTTGGATCACGTGATCATTTAGATGACCGGAGGGATGTCTATCTAAGTGGGAGTTATTAAGTAATATGATTAATTGAACTTTAATTTATCATGAACTTAGTCCTCATAGTATTAGCATATCTATGTTGTAGATCAATAGCTCGCGATGTTGCTCCCCGTTTATTTTTCATATGTTCCTAGAGAAAACCAAGTTGAAAGATGTTAGTAGCAATGATGCGGACTTGTTCCGTGATCTGAGGATTATCCTCATTGCTGCACAGAAGAATTATGTCCTTGATGCACCGCTAGGTGACAGACCTATTCCAGGAGCAGATGTAGATGTTATGAACGTTTTGACAAAAGCTCGATATGATGACTACTTGATAGTTTAGTGCACCATGCTTTACGGCTTATAACCGGGACTTCAAAAACGTTTTGAAACGCCACGGAGCATATAAGATGTTCCAAGAGTTGAAATTAGTATTTCATACTCATGCCCGTGTCGAGAGGTATAAGACCTCTGACAGTACTTTGCCTACAAGATGGAGGAGAATAGCTCAACCAGTGAGCATGTGCTCAGATTGTCTGGGTACTACAATTACTTTAATCAAGTGGGAGTTAATCTTCCAGATAAGATAGTAATTGACAAGGTTCTCTAGTCACTATCACCAAGTTAGTAGAACTTCGTGATGAACTATAATATGCAAGGGATGACGAAAGGAATTCCCAGCTCTTCGCGATACTGAAGTCGGCGAAGGTAGAAATCATGAAAAAACATCAAGTGTTGATGGTTAACAAGACCACTTGTTTCAAGTAAAGGGCAAAGGGATAGAAGGGGAACTTCAAGAAGAATGACAAGAAAGTTGTCACTCCCGTGAAGAAACCCAAAGCTAAACTCAAGCCTGAAACAAGTGCTTATACTGCAAAGGAAATGGTCACTAGAAGTGGAACTGCCCTAGATACTTGGCGGATAAGAAGGATGGCAAAGTGAACAAAGGTATATTTGATATACAGATTATTGATGTGTATTTTACTAGTGTTCATAGCAACCCCTCGGTATTTGATATTGGTTCAGTTGCTAAAGAGTAGTAACTCGAAGTGGGAGTTGCATAATGAACATAAACTAGTTAAAGGATGAAGTGACGATGTGTATTGGAAGCAGTTCCAAGATTGATGTGATCATCATCGCACACTCCCTATACTTTCGGGATTAGTGTTGAACCTAAATAAGTGTTATTTGGTGTTTGTGTTGAGCATGAATGTGATTTAATCATGTTTATTGCAATACGGTTATTCATGTAAGTTAGAGAATAATTGTTGCTCTGTTTACATGAATAAAACCTTCTATGGTCATACACCCAATGAAAATAGTTTGTTGGATCTCAATCGTGTGATACACATATTCATAATATTGAAACCAAAAGATGCAAGGTTAATAATGATAGTGCAACTTATTTGTGGCACTGCCGTTTAGGTCATATTGGTGTAAAACGCATGAAGAAACTCCATAATGATGGACTTTTGGAATCACTTGATTATGAATCACTTGGTGCTTGCGAACCATGCCTCATGGGCAAGATGACTAAAACTCCGTTCTCCGGAACTATGGAACGAGCAACAGATTTGTTGGAAATCATACATACTGATGTATGTGGACCAATGAGTGTTGATGCTCGCGGCGGGTATCGTTATTTTCTGACCTTCGCTGATGATTTGAGCAGATATGGGTATATCTACTTAATGAAACACAAGTCTGAAACATTTGAAAAGTTCAAAGAATTTCAGAGTGAAGTAGAGAATCATCGTAACAAGAAAATAAAGTTTCTACGATCTGATCGTGGAGAAGAATATTTGAGTTACGAGTTTGGTCTTCATTTGAAACAATGTGGAATAGTTTCACAACTCACGCCACCCGGAACACCATAGTGTAATGGCGTGTCTGAACGTCATAACCGTACTTTATTAGATATGGTGCGATTACCGATTTACCACTATCGTTTTGGGGTTATGCATTAGAGACAGCTGCATTCACGTTAAATAGGGCACCATCTAAATCCGTTGATACGACACCTTATGAACTTTGGTTTAGCAAGAAACCAAAGTTGTCGTTTCTTAAAGTTTGGGGCTGCGATGCTTATGTGAAAACACTTCAACCTGATAAGCTCGAACCCAAGTCGGAAAAATGTGTCTTCATAGGATACCCAAAAGAGACTGTTGGGTACACCTTCTATCACAGATCCAAAGGCAAAATATTCGTTGCTAAGAACGGATCCTTTCTAGAAAAAGAGTTTCTCTCGAAAGAAGTGAGTGGGAGGAAAGTAGAACTTGATGAGGTAATTGTACCTTCTCCCAGATTGGAAAGTAGTACATCACAGGAAATTGTTCCAGTGATTCCTACACCAATTAGTGAGGAAGTTAATGATAATGATCATGAATCTTTGGATCAAGTTTCTACTGAACGTCGTAGATCAACCAGAGTACGTTCCGCACCAGAGTGGTACGGCAACCCAGTTCTGGAAATCATGTTACTAGACCATGATGAACCTACGAACTATGAAGAAGCGATGATGAGCCCAGATTCCGCAAAATGGCTTGAAGCCATGAAATCTGAGATGGGATCCATGTATGAGAACAAAGTGTGGACTTTGGTTGACTTGCCCGATGATCGGCAAGCCATCGAAAACAAATGGATCTTCAAGAGGAAGACCGACGCAGACGGTAATATTACTGTTTACAAAGCTCGACTTGTTGCGAAAGGTTTTCGACAAGTTCAAGGAGTTGACTACGATGAGACTTTCTCACCTGTAGCGATGCTTAAGTCTGTCCGAATCATGTTAGCAATTGCCGCATTTTATGATTATGAAATCTGGCAAATGGATGTCAAAACTGCATTCCTGAATGGATATCTCAAAGAAGAGTTGTATATGATACAACCAGAAGGTTTTGTCGATCCAAAAGGTGCTAACAAATTATGCAAGCTCCAGCGATCCATCTATGGACTGGTGCAAGCATCTCAGAGTTGGAATATACGCTTTGATGAGGTGATCAAAGCATACGGTTTTATACAGACTTTTGGAGAAGCCTGTATTTACAAGAAGTGAGTGGGAGCACTACAACCTTTCTGATAAGTATATGTGAATGACATATTGTCGATCGGAAATAATGTAGAATTTTCTGGAAAGCATAAAGGAGTGTTTGAAAGGAGTTTTTCAAAGAAAGACCTCGGTGAAGCTGCTTACATATTGAGCATCAAGATCTATATAGATAGATCAAGACGCTTGATAAGACTTTCGATGAGTACATACCTTGATAAGATTTTGAAGTAGTTCAAAATGGATCAGTCAAAGAAGGAGTTCTTGCCTGACTTGTAAGGTGTGAAGTTGAGTAAGACTCAAAGCCAGACCACGGCAGAAAAATATAGAGAGAATGAAAATCATTCCCTATGCCTCAGCCATAGGTTCTATAAAGTATGCCATGCTGTGTACAAAACACGTTGTGTACCTTGCCATGAGTTTGACAGGGAGGTACAATAGTGATCCAGGAGTAGATCACTGTACAGCGGTCAAAAATTATCCTTAGTAATTGGATGACTAAGGAAATATTTCTCGATTATGGAGGTGATAAAGAGTTCGTCGTAAAGGGTTACGTCGATGCAAGCTTTGACACTAAATCCAGATGACTCTAAGTATCAATCTGGATGCGTATTGAAAGTGGGAGCAATTAGCTAGAGTAGCTCCATGCAGAGGATTGTAGACATAGAAATTTGCAAAATACATACGGATCTGAATGTGACAGAGCCGTTGACTAAACTTCTCTCACAAGAAAAACATGATCACACCTTATTACTCTTGGGTATTAATCACATAGCGATGTGAACTAGATTATTGACTCTAGTAAACCCTTTGGGTGTTGGTCACATGGCGATGTGAACTATGGGTGTTATTCACATAACGATGTGAACTATCGGTATTAAATCACATGGCGATGTGAGCTAGATTATTGACTCTAGTTCAAGTGGGAGACTGAAGGAAATATGCCCTAGAGGCAATAATAAATATGTTATTTGTATTTCCTTATATCATGATAAATGTCTTTTATTCATGCTAGAATTGTATTAACCGGAAACTTAGTACATGTGTGAATACATAGACAAAACAGTATGTCCCTAGTATGCCTCTACTAGACTAGCTCATTGATCAAAGATGGTTATGTTTCCTAGCCATAGACATGAGTTGTCATTTGATCAACGGGATCACATCATTAGGAGAATGATGTGATGGACAAGACCCATCCGTTAGCATAGCACGATGATCGTTTAGTTTTACTGCTATTGCTTTCTTCATGACTTATACATGTTCCTATGACTATGAGATTATGCAACTCCCGAATACCGTAGGAACACCTTGTGTGCTATCAAACGTCACAACGTAACTGGGTGATCATAAAGATGCTCTACAGGTGTCTCCGAAAGTATTCGTGGTGTTGGCATAGATCAAGATTAGGATTTGTCACTCCGAGTGTCGGAGAGGTATCTCTGGGCCCTCTCGGTAACACACATCACAATAAGCCTTGCAAGCAAAAGACTAATGAGTTAGTCACGAGATGATGAGTTACGGAACGAGTAAAGAGACTTGTCGGTAACGAGATTGAACTAGGTATAGAGATACCGACGATCGAATCTCGGGCAAGTAACATACCGTTTGACAAAAGGAACAACGTATGTTGTTATGCGGTTCTGACCGATAAAAGATCTTCGTAGAATATGTAGGAGCCAATATGAACATCCAGGTTCCGCTATTGGTTATTGACCGGAGATGAGTCTCGGTCATGTCTACATAGTTCTCGAACCCGTAGGGTCCGCACACTTAACGTTTGATGACGATCGGTATTATGAGTTTATGAGTATTGATGTACCGAAGGTAGTTCGGAGTCCCGGATGAGATCACGGACATGACGAGGAGTCTCGGAATGTCCGAGACATAAAGATTGATATATTGGACGACTATATTCGGACACCGGAAGTGTTCCGGAAAAGTTTCGGATTTATCGGGAATGCCGGAGGGGGTTACCGGAACCCCCTACGAGAGGGGATGGTCCATAGTGGGCCTAAAGGGAAAGAGAGAGGCAGCCCATAGGGCTGGCCGGCGCCCCCACCTAGGGTTCCTAGTTGGACTAGGATTGGGGGGGGGGGCGCCACCTCTCCTATTCCTTTCCCTCTTCCTTCTTTTGGTGAATCCTACTAGGAATAGGATTGCAATCCTATTCCTAGTAGGAATCCACTCCCTAGCCGCACCAGGAAGGGCCGGCCGGCCTCCCCCCTTTGCTCCTTTATATACGGGGGCAGGGGGGCACCCAAAGACACACAAGTTGAATTGTTTTAGCCGTGTGCGGTGCCCCCCTCCATAGAATCACACCTCGGTCATACCGTCGCGGAGCTTAGGCGAAGCCCTGCGCCGGTGAACACATCATATCCGTCACCACGCCGTCGTGCTGACGAAACTCTCCCGTGAAGCTCAACTGGATCAAGAGCTCGTGGGACGTCATCAAGCTGAACGTGTGCTGAACGCGGAGGTGCCGTACGTTCGGTGCTTGATCGGTTGGATCACGAAGAAGTTCGACAACATCAACCGCGTCACTTGACGCTTCCGCTCCCGGTCTACGAGGGTACGTAGACACACTCTTCCCTCTCGTTGCTATGCATCTGGTAGATAGATCTTGCGTGATCGTAGGAAAAATTTAAAATACTACGTTCCCCAACAACAGTGTGGTGGGTAGGAAGGCTCTTAATTCTATCTTCTTCCTCCTTTTCTCTAGCCCATCTCTCTTTAAGTTTAGCATCATCCTAATGTTTTCATTAATTTGCACTTGAATAGCATTCATAGGAGTGGTCTTCCTCTCCTCAAGAGGAGAAGTTCTAATTTTAAGCAACTCTACCTCATGGGCTAAATTGTCTACCTTCGAAGAGAGATTATCTAGTTTGTCTAGTTTTTCTTCTACACTCTTATTGAAGGCCTTTTGGGTAGTGATGAAGTCTTTAAGCATAATCTCTAGTTTAGAAGTGGAGTTCTTGGTGCTAGGATAAGTATTGTTGTTCCCATAGGAATTAGAGGGGAACGGTCTAGGGTTGCTACCAAAATTACTCCTATAAACATTGTTATTGAAGTTGTTTCTAGAGATAAAGTTCACATCTACTTGATCTTGAGCAATCAAAGAATTTAAAGAAACATCATGAGGATTAATAGAAGATTGGCTGGGAAAGTAGAGACATGATCAAGTCAACCTTTTCATTTAGGGAGGAAATATCCTCGACAGAGTTTACCTTCCTACCTGTTGGAGCGCGTTCGGTGTGCCATTGGGAATAATTGGTCATCATCTCGTCGAGAAGTTTCGTGGCATCACCAAGTGTAGTTGACATAAAGGTTCGTCCCGCGGCCGAATCTAACAAGTTCCGCGAGGTAAAGTTCAAGCCTGCATAAAAATTTTGGATAACCATCCAAGTAGTCAAACCATGAGTAGGGCAGTTCTTGACAAGAGATTTCATGCGTTCCCAAGCTTGGGCAACGTGTTCATTATCCAATTGTTTAAAATTCATTATGTTACTCCTTAACTGGATAATTTTAGCAGGGGGATAGTACTTCCCAATAAAGGCATCCTTGCACTTGTCCCAAGAATCTATACTATTCCTAGGCAAGGATTGAAACCAGATTTTAGCTCCTCCTCTCAAGGAGAAAGGAAAATTCTTAAGCTTAACAATATCACCATCTACTTCTTTGTACTTTTTCATATCACAGAGCCCAACAAAATTATTTAAGTGCAAAGCAGCATCATCTCCAGCACCGGAGAATTGATCTTTCATAACTAGGTTCAGTAAAGCAGGTTTAATCTCATAAGAAGGTGCTGAAGCAGCAGGTGTAGCAATAGGCGTGCAGATAAAGTCATTGTTGTTATGACTAGTGAAGTCACACAACTTGGTGTTCTCGGTGGAACCCATAGCAGCAGCAAGCAAGATAACTATTTTTGTGGTTTTTGGTAAGGGACACTAAAGCAAAAACTACAAGGTAAACTAACAAGACTAAAAAGCAAAGATAAAAGATAGCGTGCAACTCCCCTATCTTGAAGAGTGGAGTCCCCGGCAACGGCGCCAGAAACTTGCTTGATGGCTTCTCGCCCCTCGTTGGTTACTCCAAGTGGAAGGTTGAGATGTAGCGTAGCGGCAAATTTCCCTTGGCAAAGATACCAAGGATCGAATCCCGTGAGACTCCGAGGGTCGACAAGTAGGTGTCAACGGCGCCAGAAACTTAGCGGTTGACGGGACCTGCACAGAGATACAGATAACTTTGCTCCCAACGAGTACAGAGAGGTTGTCAATCCCTCCGGCCTTGTTGTTTACAAAGGATCAAACACAAGAGATAATAATGATAGCTAAGACTGCAACTAGGAAATAAAAACATTAAGTAAATAGAAGGTGTGATCAGCGGTGGTAATATGGACCAGGGTCCCATGATGTTCACTAGTGATGTCTCTCTCCCAAAAGATGATAAAACAGCAAAGCGAGGTAAACAAATTACAGCTGGGCAATTGACAGGATTATGTGCGCAAACCAATGCTAACTATGCTGCAAAGAAAGGTAGAGGCTCAAAAGCATGGGCGGTACGCCAAGGCAAGTAGACCGAAATCTATCTGCATCTACTACTAATCATCCACCTTGAGATATTTATCCAGAACATCTCGCTGGTATTAAGTTGTGAATCCCACCCAAAGTATAAACTCAAAGCAACAGACAACTGCATTAAAAGAACTTTGCGTAAAGTAAACAATCCTTGCACCCGCAAGTACAAGCATCGTTGTTTTCTCCCTTGTGGCAACATCACATCCCCTAGACTCATGTTTCTGTCACTCAAGCTAGTCATCAGGGGGGCATGAACCCACAATCAAGCATAACGCTCCCTCTTGGAGTTACTACCTACTACTTGGCCAAAGCAATAAACAGCAACGGTGCCTACTACTTGGCCAAAGCAATAAACAGCAACGGAGAACATGCAAGAATTACTCAAGAACAAAGATATAAAAGAGGTGAATCAAATATATTACTCAAACACAATATGAACATAGTCTCATAATCCATCAGATCCCAGCAAACTCAGCAAAGCAACAGCAGAAAGATTACATATGTGCCTCGATCATGTAGGGCAGCTCACGAGGTCTAAACCATGAAGAGCAAAGAGGGGAGGAGAACATCACATAGCTACTGATCATGGACCCATGGTCCAAGGTGGACTACTCACGACTCATCCGGGAAGCGTCCATGGTGGTGGAGAAGCTCCCGGTGGTGGTTCTCCCCTCCGGCAGGGTGCCGGGAAGAGTTCTCCTGATGCTCCCGATCTTGGAAGCGCTACGGCGGCGGAACAGAGGCGATATCGCGAAAAAGGGTTCTGTCCTCGAGGGTTTCGAGACGAGAGGGATATATAGGCGAAGGGGGGCAGCCAGAGGCGGAGAAGGGGCCCCAGGCGCCCCCTGGCGCGGCCAGGGGTGGGGCCGCGCCAGGTGGCCGCCTGGGCCTCCCCTGGCTCCCCTCTGGCCCATCTTTGGTTCTTCGCGAAGCTTCCTGTACGCTGATTTTTCCTATATTTTTCCTGGAATTTTTGGAGCACTTTTAATATAGGGGAAACCTGAAATAGAAAAACAGCAGAAAACAGGAACTGGCACTGTGGTGCACTGAGTTAATAGGTTAGTCCAAATATGATCAAAAGTGTATGGAAGTGCATCAATATCATAGCAATATCACACAAAAGAAGCATGGAGCAAGCATAAATTATAGATACGTTTTGGACGTATCACAGTGGTACAACATCAGCACGCTGATGTCTACACACGCTTCTACTCTTGTAGACTATGTTGGGCCTCCAAGCGCAGAGGTTTGTAGGACAGCAGCAATTTCCCTCAAGTGGATGACCTAAGGTTTATCGAACTCAGGGAAGTAGAGGTTGAAGATGGTCTCTCTCAAGCAACCCTGCAACTAAGATACAAGAAGTCTCTTGTGTCCCCAACACACCTAATACACTTGTTAGATGTATAGGTGCACTAGTTCGGCGAAGAGATGTTAAATGGCAAGTGATATGGATGGCAAAACAAAGTAATATAAATCTGTAATAAAAAGTGCAGCAAGCAAACAAGTGGTAAACGTGAGCACAAATGGTATTGCAATGGTGGAAACAAGGCCTAGGCTTCATACTTTCACTAGTGGCAACTCCAAACAACATTAACATAATCGAATCACATGATATTTCCCATAAAACATGCAAAGGGGACGCACTCGGAGGTCATTCCTTCGTGATCAAGAGAGGACGAGAATTATGTAGGGCTACAAAAGTACACCTCAAAGTTCGTAGTTCTCAATCTAAGGATTTCCCAATGTCACCACGGCCATCCAAAGAGAGTCCCACAATCACCACAACATATCTAAAGGATAGTCAAAGACAAGCACCAAGCGACTCTCAATCTTCAATCAACACACAAGAGGGGAAATCACTCATGAAAATATTGTTCTAATCCATGTCCAATAGACCGCTGTCACCTTGGTCTCGGGGATTATACTAGATAAAGACAAGTGAGTACATCAATCCAATACATAGAGGAAGGGGAAATATCATGGGATCACCCTAGATTAACATAGCCTATGATCACAACGAAGATCACATCATGGGAGAGAGAATTGACCACATAGCTACTGGTAAGAACCTCAGCCCCGAGGAGGAACTACTCCCGCATCATGGAGGGAGGAAGCAACATCGATGGAGATGAATCCGGGGGCACTTCCCCGTCCCGGCAGGGTGCCGGCGCAGGAATTCTGGTCCCCCGAAGCTTGATGGCGATGGCGGCGGAGATCGGAATTGCGTCTGAAGAAAAGGGGTCTGGAATCAGGGTTTCCGCTACACGGTGTAAATATATGCCAAAGGGGGGCATCAAAGGGGGTCAGGGGTGCCCAGGCGCCCCCCCCGGCGCGGCCAGGGGGGACGCATGGGCAGGCCGCCTGGAGCCCCTGTGGGTCCCCTCCGACCCTACTTTGGCCGCATGGAAGCTTCCGGAAAGCTGATTTTTTATATAATTTCTCTGGATTTTTTCTGGCAGTTCTCGTAATGTGAAAACATGAAATACAAAAACAGCCGAAAACAGAAACTGGCACTGGGGTGCACTGAGTTAATAGGTTAGTCCAAATATGATCAAAAGTGTATGGAAGTGTATAAATAACATAGCAATATCACCCAAAAGAGGCATGGAGCAAGCAGAAATTATAGATACGTTTTGGATGTATCAACATCCCCAAGCTTAATTCCTGCTCGTCCTCGAGTAGGTAAATGATAACAAGAATAATTTCTTTGGTGACATGCTATTAACCATATATGACTTTTCATAGTCACGTGACAAAAGCTTACTGAGACAATGAATCTGTAGTAATTAAGTTGCCTTATGAGAAAATCACAAAGAACTGAAAGTTTTACAATATGATACTGAAACATCAAATAGATTTGTAATGAGCATGGTGTGCAAATATGATAAAGTGATATCTCGCTTGCCCCCTTTAGTGAAGCAAAACATAAATGCAGGGGCACCTCCAAGGTTTAAGTGATGACTAGATATAATGATTTCAGAATAAACGATATCACAATCATGCAAAAGACAATGCTACTTTGGGACAATGCACATTACACTCAGAATGACAATCATGCTCTCAGTAGTTGGTGCTTTAAAAGAAGGTGGAGACTCTCGAACCGTGGCTTTTGTTGGCAAGGTTGAAAACCCGTAGTCGGAAACAAAGACAAAACATGTACCAGAGCTCTTGGTTTTAAAACAGAGGTAATATTTTTTTTAGATCATGCATGTTTCGTCAACGAATGCTAGCAGACAACTCAATCACTTCTTGAGATGGACAAGTTTCGAGGAACGGCTCCCGAATGAGGACGATCACATCCTCTTAATCTCCTTTGTTTATCACTGCCAAAGTTTTCTGATTTCTCATGAACAAAGCGTGAAGGAGGGTTTGTTTGTTATATTATCTTTTTGAGCCGGGCGCACTCAATGTCAGTTCCTTCTCGTATTATGGGTTTGCACATTATACATGCAATCCCGGGGTGAAGCTTGTCCAACTTAAAAAGATCATGAATTAACTACTACTTCCTCATGAACTTAAAACAGAGGCACAAAATAGGAATGTTTTTCTTTGAATAATTTTGAGATGGTACATGCAAGTCTCCGTTAGGAATGGCAGGTAAATACCATGTAGGAAGATATGATGGACTCATATGGCATAACTGGATTAAAAGGATGTGGATGCACAAGCAGTCAGTCCGCTTAGTACAGGCGAAGGTTAGCAAAAGACGGGGAGCGACCAACTAAGAGAGCAATGGCGGTCATAATCATGCAGAGCGACAATACAACATTGAATAAGGCATGGAAGTTATATCGCTACTCAGAAACAAAAGATCATCAAGGCTTGACAGACTTTCTTTACAGTCTTAAATATGCGTGAGCATACGCCAAGTCAATCAAAATAAATTCTTTGAAGGAAGATATTACTAAACCATACCACATCATAGGCAAACAAATCATGTTGGTACTCCAATAACACATTGGGACCCCCCCAGCTATTTGAGACTAACCATAAGAAAACATGAACTACTAAGCGCCATTATGCACGTAGCATCTTTATCATAGACATATCAACCAATGCAACGGAAGCAAACTCTCTTAATAAGATAAACATGATAACTAAAGAGAGTTCAAGCAACCAACTAAACAAAAGCTCTTTACAAAGATAAGCATGAAAGTTAAGAGCTAAGCATGATAGTAGCTATTGAAAGACAAAGAACACACACAGCAAAGATAGACATGCAAATTCTATGTTATGTTCTAGGTAGAAGTGGAGCGTGTTTCTCTCCCACATAAAGAAAGCTGAGTTCCAACTCGTTATGAAAAGCTAAAGAAAACTAAAAGGAAAACTAAAACAAGACGCTCCAAGCATAGCACATAACACATGAAGTGATTAAAATATAGTGGAACGAAGGACGAACTGATAATGTTGATGGAGAAGGGGATGCACGGGGGCATCCCCAAGCTTATACGCTTGAGTATCCTTGAATATTTCTTGGGGGTGCATGGGGGCATCCCCAAGCTTGAGCGTTTGACACTCCTGAATCTTTTTATCATCTTCCCTCGCACACTTGAAAACTCCCTTCATACATAACTCATCATAATCTGATTAGCGAGGTTAGTACCCATAATAAAATAATTGTACCTTGCTGGAAATAAAGATATTCCTGAAGTTCTACTGTTTCTCAAGATTGCCAAAAGGTTTTTGCAAAGAAAAAGCAAGCTCTAGGTTTGCAAAATGAAGGAAAGGCAAAACAGGACAGAATCTGTGAAAAACAGAACAGAAGGTAGTAAATGATTTGTTCGGGGCACTTCTTCAACTCTAATAAAAAAACTCAGAACAGACGCACGAAAGACAATTATATAGAGCACGCTGTCGAAAAAATTCAGACCAAAAAGATGATCTGGTGATTTTATACGAATTTTTCTATCCAAGGACAGAATCTGTTTCCTGGACAGCACGTCACAACTTTTGAACTTTCTTGCAATCGGAGGCTAAACTTGGCACAAAGCTGAAAAATAAAGATACAATGATGTTGCTACAGTAGTAACAAACATCAAGACCACTAAAAACTGAAAGAACAAACTGAAAGCAAGGATAACAAGGGTTGTCTCCCTAGAGCTCTTTCTTTATAGCCATAAAGATAGGCTTAAGACTTTAATGATGCTCTCGTAGGAATAAGAGTTGAAGAACAAAAGAGAGCATCAAGAAGCAAATACCAAATACATTTTAGCCTAACATGCTTCCTATGCATAGGAATATTGCAATAGAATAATTCATTGAAGCACAAAGCAACTAGCATAGGAAGGCAAAACAAGCATAACTTCAAAATATTCACCATAAAGAGAGGAAACTTCTTATTATTAAGATATTTAGAACCAAGTCTCCCTCTCTCATTATAAATTTCAGTGGCATCATGGATGAACTCAACAATATAAGCATCACGTAAAGCATTGTTACCATGATCCATATGCAAAAAGGTACTCTTACTCTCCACATAAGCATAATCTTTCTCATTGGTAATAGTGGGAGTAGGACTATCATAAACAACTTGAACACTATAGATTACTTGTGTATTAGGAGGGTGGTGTTCAACAAGGGAGTAATTCCCTCCATGATTATGACAAGTTTCATAAGGATAATTTCTCCTTATGTCATAGGTACCTTTATAATCACTATAGGTTGGAGTTATGACATCATCATAGTAGAGAAGAGCATTATCATTGCTAGCAACTATATTTGTAATCATGTTGTCTTTATTCTTACTAGCAAAAGAATTATCAATTATCACATCACTAGTGGGTAAAGGATTTGCAATCCTATCATCCCCAAGCTTAGATCTTCCCATATCATCACTTTCAGAGTTGGTACCAAAAAGATTTTCAAGATCATAAGTAGCATTATCATCATTTTCCCAATCACAATAAGTAACATGCATATCATAATCAAAATCATCTTCAATAGTACCTACGGACGTATCATCAAGATGATAATTAAGGCAATAAACTTCACCTTCTTCTTTAAACTTACAACCGTTAGGATAAAGTTGATGGGAGGAATATGCTCAGGCCAGGTTGATACCCATTCTTCTTCTTTCTTGCTCCTCTTCCTCCTCCTCTTCTTTTTCTTCTTCTTAACCTTAGGAGGGAGTGGTTGGAGATGAAGCTTCTCCACATATCCTGGTTTATCATTAGAAACAATAGGGGAAACTTGGGAGAAACTCTCCTTTTTATTAGCAGAAATATAAGAGACATTTTTATACTTTGGTAAAGTCCCCTCCTTTCTAATCTTACTTATGTAATCATTTTCATGGCAATTAACAACACAATAGAGATGACAGTTTTGCAAAGTGTTTTTTATTCCTATGGCATTAACATCTAGCCAAGAAGTCTTTTCTGATAACTCTTCACACATCAAAAATAACATAAGCTCATCATAAAGGTCAGAGGTGATCATGTTATCACACAACCGGTTAACAGTTATGTTTTGAAAGTTCATGCATTGAAAATTAAAGTGACCCTCTATACGGCAAAGTTCACAAGTAAAAGGATAAAGGTCACACAATTCTCTAGCAATTTCATTTAAATCTCTGACCCAAGTGATTGTTCTTTCATGCTTATGTTGCTTACAATACTTCTCTTCTTCAATCATAGGCCTTTCACAAGGTCTATCCACTCCACAAAAATTAACATGCTTATATAAAACTTCATTTTTAGGAATTGGATCATGCATGTTGCAATCATCATGAACAATTTCATTTTCTTTGCAAGTCTCTTTAAAAGGTTTATGATACTTGATCCAATCCTCCTTAGGCATATTAAGATGTGAAGCAAAAGATTTGAGGAAATCAACAAGGAGTTGAGAATCAAGCCCAAACTTAGCACTAAACTTATTAAAACTTGTAGTTTCAACAAAGGACTTAATGCAATCATACTCATAAATTATACCTGACTCTTTACCTTTGTCAATCTCCCAATCTTCAGTGTTGCGTTGAATTCTTTCAAGGAGTTCCCATTTAGCATCAATCTTTTTGTTTGTGAAAGAACCCATAGAGGAAGCGTCGAGCAAATCTTTATCCTGTCGAGAAAGCCTCACATAGAAATTAGTAATAATCATATCTTTGGGGAGCCCATGGTTAGGACATTTTAGCATTAACGTTTTCAGTCTCCCCCAAGCTTGAGCTATGCTCTCTCCGTCATGAGGATAAAAATTATAAACATAATTCCTATTCTCATGGACTTCATGAAGAGGATAAAACTTGGAGTAAAAGAGAGACTGGATCTCTTCCCACTCCAGCAGGTGAGAGTCATTTAGTAGCCTATACCATTCCAATGCTTTTCCTTTCAGTGACAAGGCAAATAATTTCCTCATGACAAACTCCCTTGATACACCTGCAAGCTTAAATAATGAACATAGTTGTGACAGATATAGCAAGTGTTCACCGGGATGTCTGTCTCCTGCATAACGATCAACCAAAACATAATCGATAATACCAGCTGGTATTTTATAGGGCACAATTTCAGTAGGGGGAGGAGCAACCACCACAGGTGTGGGGCGTCTTCCCGCAAGCAACGATCCAATAGCAAGGTTGTCCATAAGCATAACTAGAGAAATAAAAACAAGAAACAAAAAGATTTAATTGCAAGATCTAAAGATATACCTTCAAGCGCTCACCTCCCCGGCAACGGCGCCAAAAATAGCTTGATGTCTACACACGCTTCTACTCTTGTAGACTATGTTGGGCCTCCAAGCGCAGATGTTTGTAGGACAGCAGCAATTTCCCTCAAGTGGATGACCTAAGGTTTATCGAACTCAGGGAAGTAGAGGTTGAAGATGGTCTCTCTCAAGCAACCCTGCAACTAAGATACAAGAAGTCTCTTGTGTCCCCAACACACCTAATACACTTGTTAGATGTATAGGTGCACTAGTTCGGCGAAGAGATGTTAAATGGCAAGTGATATGGATGGCAAAACAAAGTAATATAAATCTGTAATAAAAAGTGCAGCAAGCAAACAAGTGGTAAACGTGAGCACAAATGGTATTGCAATGGTGGAAACAAGGCCTAGGCTTCATACTTTCACTAGTGGCAACTCCCAACAACATTAACATAATCGAATCACATGATATTTCCCATAAAACATGCAAAGGGGACGCACTCGGAGGTCATTCCTTCGTGGTCAAGAGAGGACGAGAATTATGTAGGGCTACGAAAGCACACCTCAAAGTTCGTAGTTCTCAATCTAAGGATTTCCCAATGTCACCGCGGCCATCCAAAGAGAGTCCCACAATCACCACAACATATCTAAAGGATAGTCAAAGACAAGCACCAAGAGACTCTCAATCTTCAATCAACACACAAGAGAGGAAATCACTCATGAAAATATTGTTCTAATCCATGTCCAATAGACCACTGTCACCTTGGTCTCGGGGATTATACTAGATAAAGACAAGTGAGTACATCAATCCAATACATAGAGGAAGGGGAAATATCATGGGATCACCCTAGATTAACATAGCCTATGATCACAACGAAGATCACATCATGGGAGAGAGAATTGACCACATAGCTACTGGTAAGAACCTCAGCCCCGAGGAGGAACTACTCCCGCATCATGGAGGGAGGAAGCAACGTCGATGGAGATGAATCCGAGGGCACTTCCCCGTCCCGGCAGGGTGCCGGCGCAGGAATTCTGGTCCCCCGAAGCTTGATGGCGATGGCGGCGGAGATCGGAATCGCGTCTGGAGAAAAGGGGTCTCGAATCAGGGTTTCCGCGACACGGTGTAAATATATGCCAAAGGGGGGCATCAGAGGGGGTCAGGGGTGCCCAGGCGCCCCCCCGGCGCGGCCAGGGGGGCCGCGTGGGCAGGCCGCCTGGAGCCCCTGTGGGTCCCCTCCGGCCCTACTTTGGCCGCATGGAAGCTTCCGGAACGCTGATTTTTTATATAATTTTTCTGGATTTTTTCTGGCAGTTCTCGTAATGTGAAAACCTGAAATACAAAAACAGCCGAAAACAGAAACTGGCACTGGGGTGCACTGAGTTAATAGGTTGGTCCAAATATGATCAAAAGTGTATGGAAGTGTATAAATAACATAGCAATATCACCCAAAAGAGGCATGGAGCAAGCAGAAATTATAGATACGTTTTGGACGTATCACACGCGTACTAGCTTGGCCATTCAACCCGCTATGATACCAACAAATCTCACACGGGAGTAGCAAATGCACAGAAATACTGAGCTCCATGCAGCTTACTATCGTGGCCAGCTGGTAATCACTAGTAACTTTTTCAGGTCCATCATTTCATAATCATTTGAACCAAATAACAACCAAATATTTTTCAGATTGAAACTTGCAACGAAGTAGGGAAGATGGCGGCGAAAAACATGTCGGCACGGGGCCCGGCTCGCAAGTCATTCCACAAACGTCTTCAAGACTACGTGGCAACAAGGTTCAGATGTGGTAGAGGCAACGACGTTGTCACTGGAGCGCACAACATGCCGGTGGCGAGTTTAGCCAGACCAAGTGCGGCGCCGTCGTCCAGACCAAGCGAGGCGCGTAGGAGCCATGTGCAGTGGGGGGAGGGTCCGAGTACTACAACGACATTGCCACGACATGACTCATCTCTGCAACTGCATCGCTCTTCTTCGGTGCATCTTCGTCAGGGGCAGACATCTCAGGACCATGGCATGGGCTTGGATTCGATGCCCGAGCATACTCTTTCCCCGAACCCATATGCGTTCACAGAATACGGCGCATACACACAAGGTGAGGGATCTCAGCCGTATCTCTCCATGTGAGGGATCTCCATGCCCTAGGAGTCTCGTGTTCCAGACATAAACCAATACCACGTACAATGGTCAGACAGTACAGGCGAGGAATCTGATCAGGTATTCATGTTTACATTTTAATGCATGGGACAATGATATCACATATTATCCTCTCACAATTTGTTTTCAATATTTCTATGTGTAGGACATACCTAGTCGTACATGGGACGATGAGAACACCCAAACTGTCCTAAACACACGCATCCGGGGAGCATCACCTTATCACGCGGACCCGGTTATAGCTGCAGTTATAGATTTCTTCGGAGGAGAAGTTATTGGCCCATCTTTTATCCCCGAGGAGTCACAAGCATATGCCTACAATTACACATCAGGTTCGCAACAAGGATTACAGACTCCACCACCTACGCAGAAGTCGCAGACACAGGAAGCCGAAGTGGAGTACGGTCGCGATTTTCGTGTACCTCGAGCACCTAATCGCTTGTCACTTTCCGGTCCTAAGGAAAGGCCAGGTGGTCGTCGTCGACTAGGGTGATTCATCTATCTACGCGTGCGACCCATTGTATCTACATATGTCAGTATCAGACTTTCTGTTTTATGTAAGAAACATCTATGTACGCTGAAATAAAAATGCACCAGTCGGCAACAATGTTTCTCGTCTATATCTCCCGCCATACTTTCCCGCTTCTTAGTTCCCGCGTATACCTCGCACCGCCGTTTCCCGCCTATATCTCCTGCCATACTTTCCTGCTTCTGAGTTCCCGCCTATTCCTCTCTTCTGAAGCTATAAAAAACCCTCCACACTATGGTGGATACACACTTCAGTGTAATCTCCTCAAGATGTCCGGTTATCCTTTTGATCATAGTTTTCACCCTACTATGTCCCAATGTCTTCTGCGTTTAGCCGCCAATTTCAAGATAGACAATAAAGACGTTCCATGGGATGAACTCATCAGAAGTAAAACTGTCATGAATGAGCTGAGTCACGCATTATCTAGGAGTGGGTGGCCTTCCAGGACCTTTCAGGAGATACGAAAAGAACTTTTAAGGTTGAATGGAAGATGGAACAAGATACATCATAAGAGTAAATCAGACTTGAAGTTTGCAGCCAAACATCCTTTTTTATGGACTGACAACAGCGAGGACGAAGATGATATCTTCATGCCCAGCGCCAAGGCCACAACTGCCGCATCGATCGTCGAAGGGCAAGAGTTCTGCATCATCCAAGAGCAAGAGTTCTGCATCCACGAAGGCCAAGAGTTCTGCATCGTCCAAGGGTAAGAGTTCTGCATTCTCGAAGGGCAAGAGTTCTGCATCGACGGAGGATGACGATGATGCCTTCATGTAGTTTTTAAGCAAGTCCAGTTCTACCGTTTAATTCAGATGTACTTGCATTATTAGTTTGTACTTTCTTATTGTAGGGCATTATGTTTTATCTTAATTTCATGTTGTAGTTGTTGCACGACGGTCGATAATTAGTTGAGAGAAATAAAATGCCACATTTTATTTTCTAAAACTATATTTTTTTTCATTACGCCACGCTCCAACTCTAATAAGATACATCGTACAATTGAAATAAAGCTACATTTAAGTACTGAAATAAAGCTACATTAAACTATAGAAATTAATATAAAAACGATTGTGAAATTTAAAATACTACCCCAGATATCTACTGAGTCCAGCGTGGATATTTTTCTTTTCCATCGCCAGCTTCTTCTGCTGCCTTGGCCTCACGTGCCCTTTCTTTCTTTCTCCGTCTCTCCGCCTCACGAGCCTTCTTTCGCTGTCGTTCCTGCTCCTCCATGCGACGAGCCTCTTCTCTGTTTTTCTTCCCTAAATCCTGAAAAATACGGCGTTGCTCTGCGTAGTATTCTCTTAACTCCCTCTCTTGCTCTGCTTTCTCTTCAGCTTCCGCCTTCTCACGTTGTTTTTCCGCAAATAAACTACCCCATGCACGGCGACTCCTTTGACGAATCTCAGTCACTGCCCAAGCTGGCTTCTCCGTGTCGATCCAATGATAGTACATGCACAGAGGTGGGGGAGACTACAAAAAAAAAACAAGAATGTTAATAAAGAAACAACAAAAAAAACAACAATATATTTATTCGTGATGGTTAAATCATACCGGAGGCTTGTCATACTCTGAAGAAGGTACGGGTGGATCCTCCTCATAATTGGCGCACATGAAAAACTTCATGACCAACCAATCTGAGAAATCTGTCACCTCCTTCACTTTGCAAAGATCACCACACCAACATTGCAAGACTGCCACACCCGGAGGCAAACCTGCATTCTTCATTTTCCTAAGCCTAATGCTTTGATCCGAGCAAGGCAAACTCATACCGACTGGAAAAAAATATGTTACACATTTTGCGCAGTGAATATTTCGAGGATGGGTGGACGAGGATGACGATAGCCTCGGTGTCTCCTTTTATAGGCTCAGCCGACAAATGATGGCGAGAAAATAGACATGAACACAAAATTTTAGGCGGGAAGCACGCGTGATCGTAAACAGTGATGAGTGATTGATGTCGTCCAGTCGTCTTCGGCAAAAGCAGAACTGAGTGACTGATGCGGTCGCGTCCGCTAAAGCAAAAGCTAGCGGAGTGCGTGATTCCCGCTCAAGCAGCCAGTGCACAAGCACCGCTGAGTGTTAACACAAGCCGTCAAAATTTAGGCGGGAATCAGCGTCCTGGAAATGAGCGTCGCGTGGAAAGAAGCGCCATGAAAATGAGTGTCGCGTGGAAATCAGCGTCGTGGAAAGAAGAGCCGCCTGGTCGGCCCGCGTGCAGCAGCAACAGTGCGGCCGCCTCACGCGGTGGCGACATGGCCCGCCGTCACGTCCAGAGCATGGGGTGTGCGGTCGGCATGCGCGGCGTAGCTCCAGCTGCTGCCGCCTCACGCGGTGGCGGCCGGGCCCGCTAGCCCTGCCCCGTTTCGTCCCGACGGGTAAAACCCGTTTCAGCTTGGCGGACGCCTCCCTGGGCGGCGGCATCCCGCCGCCTCCTGCCGTGGCGGCAAATGGCCACGTGTCGCATGCCGCGCCTGCCGCCACGGCCCAGTGGGTCCTTTTTGACATTATATTTCGAAGGCGGTCCTTTTTGACATATCCACTGGGGAAGGGGTCTTTTTGGACAAAAAAATCATTGTCGCAACCCTGGGTGTTGAGATGATCTTTACAACGAGTACTTTCAATTAATGATTTCCCCATTTGCAGATTGCACTGTATCAGGCGCAAAGGGCGCCGAATAGGATCCGGCATCGATTACGTTGCTCTTATATTCGTTAGTCTCACGTTGCTGGGCTTGGGTCCGGCATCGATTACGTTGCTCTTATATTCGTTAGTCTCACGTTGCTGGGCTTGGGCCTGCATAGAACGACATTTTATTTTCGATTTTCTATTGGACCGACACATGGATGAAAGAACGATTCGTTGCTGGCAGAAGCAGCCTGCACGCGGGCGAACAGATTTTTTTTGTTAAAAAGAAGGAACACACGTGTACGGTTCCTCTTTTTTCGGCCACTTTGTCCGTCGTCCGTAGCAACCTGGCGGTCTGTCATCCGAACGAGACGAGGGACCGTACGTACCTGAGGCGCAGCGGCGATGGGGCTGAGAAGGAGGCAAGTAGCACGACTACGGCGGCTACAACACCGGGCAATGGCCGACTCAGCTTTCATGCTTGATCACAACGGCGGCGCGCACGACTCTGCGTCTCTGTCCAAGCTTTTATGGCCGCTGGCTTGGGTAGAAAGGAGTGCACCGAAAGTCATGTTCTGCTACCGAGCTCATTTGAGCCTGGAATGAACGGTAAAATCTAAAAAAATGAAAAGTATTTGAAAAATTAAAAAAAAATTGATGGAAACATTGATAAAAGTTCTCACTGCTTGCAAAATTTCATACAAAAATGGCATTCATACAAGTCGTGGCAAAAAAAAATGTACTCTAAAAGTTTTTGGAAATAACATTTTTGTAACATCAATTTTGTTTTTTTTTCTACGACTTCCACGAATGTTATTTTGTGATGAAATTTTGTGAGCAATAGGACTTTTGTCAATGTTTGCGAAAAAAAAATCAAAATTTTCTAAAATTATCTTCGGGGTTACTGTTCACCTGAGCTCATTTGAGCTCGGGCTCAAATACATCACGTCCGGAGTGCACCCTCAATAATAGGAGGAGAGAATGCAAACAATGTTGCAGTGCAAAGCACGCTTGCTCAAATAATTCAAGCTCACTGTCAGGTGTTGATTAAGAATCAGATATCCTCCGCCGTGATCCAGTCCTGTGAGTGCTCGGCTTGGAGATCCAGTTAGCTGTTTCATGTCACCTCCATACGTACGAACTCCCTCGCTGCATCTCCCTTGCTCTCCTTTATTATGCATCTTTGTTTCAAAATGTTGAAGAAGTATGGGCCCTCTTGTGTTTTGCATGGGTTATTGGATTTGGCATACACTTACCTGATTATCTATGCATGCTTAAAAAGTTTTCTTTTAACATATTACAGACACAGACGCTCATGTTTACGAGCATACACTCATCAATATGAACACATACACACCTACCCATATGAACATCTCCGAGAGATTAAACCAGCACATCATATTGAGATTGACAAAGTCATTACAAATATCTTTGTAGTCGACAGGAATGCCTCATACCAGTTTTAGAGCATGAACTCTTGTTAAAAATTCCCCGTGAAAGTGGTTTTACGGGTGTCCGTAAATTTTAGGGGAAGTTGATGAGTGAGTTGTTTTCTTAGTTTTTGCAAAAAAACATTCTCTAAAATTATTTTTTGGTGGTGGCGTAACATCAGCAGTGAACTTCGGCGGCAGCTAATAGCAGACGATAGTGGTTGGCAGCAGCGAACGAGTGGTGTGGCGGTGATGGTCAGTGGTGGTGGCATGATTATTGGCGATGCTCTTGCTTTGGTTTTTACAATGTCGTTGATAAATTTCAGGGCACCAGCTGACATGTTATCTTCACATTCATTCTAGCGGTAGGCATATCTTTGTCATGCTTATTGGGTTATGGAGATATTTATTTTCTTCTCCCGTATCAACGCACGGATCCTTTTGCTAGTAGTTTCCTAATCTACTAAACCGGTAATTTTTTCCTTGATGGAGTACGATCAGTCAATATAAATTGCTAAATGCACAAAGAGAACGGATTAAATCAAGGTTAGCGGTTAGATTGAGTTTATAGCCTTATCATGAGATGGTAATGGATCCGTGTATATTTATGAGGTGCGTTTAGAGAAGTTTATGTTTGCTTTTTTATTACTCCCTCCGTAAACTAATATAAGAGCGTTTAGAATACTAAAATAGTGATCTAAACGCTCTTATATTAGTTTACAGAGGGAGTAGTAGAGATAGAGTTGACTAATTCTCATCTTTGTGATCTGGGATCCAGAGACAAAATCTGACAAAGATGCAGCGGGTAGGAGCAAAAAAGTTGCAATGAGTAGCAACTGCAATTTTTCATGATAGCAAAGGATGGGCTCAACGCCTCAAAGAATTGTTGGCAGTTTCGCTTTGCACAACAATATATTAGAAAAAGAAATGGGAAAAAATTTGTGTAAGTCCGACTTGCCGGAATCGAACCAGCGACCTAAGGATTAATCTGCATACACTACAGTCCTCCGCTCTACCAACTGAGCTAAAGTCGGTTTGTGCTATCAAATGCATTGGCACCTTTATAGTATATATATAAGACATATTCGATTTACACACTGTGCGTGATATGAATGCATCAGCAGTACTTGTTTTCGAGCAGGTACTTGATTTCAGTAGTTTGTACCGAGTACTGACTAATTCCCAAAGCACTTCTCCAGAAAATTACGGCCTTTGTGGTTCAAAGAAAGCTGATCGGGCCCCAACACCATGAGTCCATGAATCAGCAATTGATTATCAAAGTTCAAAGAAATCAAAGAAAGTTGTTGCTACTCTCGCATCCCAGAGGCCGAAAGAAGAACACTCAAAGAAATGGAACAAGGAGGAGGTTTGGGCGGCGGAGAAGAGGAGCAAGAGGGAGCTGCGTGCGGAGGAGGAGGCGCCGGTGGCGTGGCCGGCTGCGAGGCAAGGCACAGGGTGCTGCCCACTCCCTCTGTGTGTGCGCGCGCGTGCGTGCGGTGACAACGCTGGAGAGTGGACGTGGAGCTCCTAGTCGCCGCTTGTTGCGTCAAAATGCTCGCATTTTGCACAGGGGCGGCTAATGTGGGCCGGCCCAATTGCCGTGCATGCGTGCTTGCGCTGACACTCGAATGCGCAACTTCGTATCAAACCGGGGGCTGCGCTAGCCACTGCGCCTGAGAACTTCACGTGTTAAATTTTCAGCGCAACACTTAAAGAAACATAAAAAAGCGGGAAAAATTTAAACAACAATTTGTAAAAAAAAAATAAAAAACTAAAATTCGTCTAAAGGCTTGAACCGAGGACCACCTGCAACTAAGTTCTTGAAATCACAAACATTTTCTTCAAAACTCGAGCATTCTTTGAATTTTGCATTTAAAAAAATATGAACATTTTGATGATGTGAACGAAATTGGAAAACTGGAACAGTTTTGAAATTATGAATAAAAATTAAAAATCTGAGCATTTATGAATTTTCACATTATTTTTTGAATTTGCGTACGATATTTGAAAACATAAACATTTTATATATTTGTGAACAAATTTCGAAAGCTGGAACATTTTTTAAAATCCCTACACATTTTTCGAAATTGCAAACAAAATTTAAATACATGAACATTTTTGGATTTGTGAAGAAAATTAAAAATACAAAAAATTGAATACGCGAACAATTTTATCAAACTTGAAAAAAAAATTGAATTTGTAAACATTTCAAAAGAGGAACAATTTTTTAAACGAACATATTTTAAATCTTTAGAACAAAATCTGGAAATGCGAACAAATTTTGAATACATGATTTTTCAGAAAACAAAACAAGAACATTTTTTGAAATCCCCAAAGAATTTTTAAAAATGCAAACACTATTTGAATTTGCAAATATTTTCTGAAAATATAACCATTTTTTGTAGTATTGAACGTTTTTTTAAAAGCACGAACATTTTTTAAAGATTTCAAAGAATTTTTGAAACATGAAATCTTTATGAAAATATAAACTTGTAAAAAGGATAAAGAATAAAGTAAACTTGTAAAAGGCAGAAAAGAAAAATGAAACAGAAAAAATATTAATGAGAAAATAATACAAAAAGGAAAAATAAAAACAGAAAAGTTAAGGAAAAATAAAAACGGAAACAACAATGGAAAAACAGAAGAAAAGAAAACCGATTTAGGAATCTTCTAGAAAGTTCCCAAAACCAGGAACCTCCTAGAAGGTTCACAAACTGGTGCTGTCGTACGCACAGTTGGTCCGGCCCATTGGATCGATAGGGTGTACGGTAGGTCGACAATCTGCCGCAAAATGCGGCAGATAGGATTTCCAAGGGGACGAGGGAGAGACGAGAGAGGGATGTGGGAATCGGTCTCCTTGGCTCTAGAGTTAATGAGGTTAGATGGGTCGGTCGACCTAGGCAGTTATTTTCTAACCCACTCTAACTCAAATAAGCACCTCTCCACCGGGATAGTTGGGTTAGATGGAACTAACCCACTCTAACCCTACATGTTTGAATATTTTTGGGTTATTTAAGCCCCCAACTAACCCAAACTAGCTCTAACCTCATGATCCAGACATGGCCCTAGAAAAGTTAGGTTGTGCCGATAGTGTTGGGCTCGTTGGACTGCCTCACTCCTTTTTTCCTTTTTCAATTAAACAGAAACTTGAATAAAATAAAGATAAAGAAGGGATTTAGAATAATACAACTATTTCTCCGGGATCAGAGAAATATAGGGAATTTAAATAAAGTGCTTTGGGGACTTTTACGAACTTTATATTTGCTGATAGACACATCAAGTTTTTTCCGTTGCAACACACGGGCATATGAGCTAGTATATGCTTATGGAGTTTTTATGTGAATGTTTTATAAGCTTATGTATATTGACAAAATATTTCACTAGTAATTTTCTCATCTCCATTGTGCTACACTGCCATGACCGAGTACAACGGAGGTCAAACTATTGTAGATCATAATTTGTTGAGGTGTGCTATTGATTTATATAAGGATTTATTTGATCATCCTAAAATCATGTCGATCAATATTGATGGAATTGAATACAATAAAGCATCTCAAGAAGATAGAGAATTTCTCACCTCTCCTATTAATTTGGATGAGATAAAGGAGGCTTTCTGATATGAAGCATAACAAAGCTACTTGTCCAGATGAGTTACCACAATAGTTTTACCAAATATTTTGGGAAGATATTAAAGATCTAATAGAACCGTTTGATACTTTTCATCAATGAAAAACTGGATGGTGGGAGATTAAATCATGGGATTAACTCTCTTGTTCCAAAAGTTCATGGTGTGGTTTCTATTAAAAACACACATATTTATTTGTCTGCTAAATGTGAGTTATAAATTACTCACAAAACATTTAGTTGACAATATTACGGTTTTTGGTTACGAAGGTGATGTCTACCACTCAAACAACTTCCATTAAAGAAATACACAATATGAAAGGGCTTATATATATATTGTTTCATGAAACAACTCATGAAATTTTTCACAACAAAAAAAGTCTAGAATCTGCTTAAAATATATTTTGAAAAGACATGATAAAGTCATATGGACTTTTGCTTTTGAAATCATGCAATAAAAGTTTTAGGAAATGTTTGGCGTGAATGGATAATTAGAGTACTGGGAGGAAGGAAAGCGGTCATTAGATTGATTTATACTGTGGGCCCTTAGTTTCCTACTTTTAAGAGAGATTGTTTGTAAATTATGCGACCTCATTGCTGATGGGCTAGTGATTTCCTACATGTGCACATGGTATAATTGTAGCATTATTTAAGTAAGAATATTGATTCCACGAAGAGCTTAGGAAACAGTCCCCGCTATGTTGTAGAGGTTCATCAATACGTGCCTCCAAGTTATCTTCTGTCCAAAGAAAAAGTGTTACGAAGGTGGAAATATCGCAAGGGCGTTTAAAAAGGAATCAAATTTCCCTAGAAAAGTAATAAAGAACAAAAGAGTAATAGAAAATGATGAAAACGACAATAGGGCTACAACGTTCTCGGAGAGTCGGAATTCACCACTAGTATGTGTTGTTTAATTATGCGGAAGAAAAATTCTAGGTTCAGATGAATAATCCACATTAATGTGTGGGCAGAGCCAAATAATGATATGTGCATACAAACGCAACTCTGTATCACCCACACTACTATCGTCCCTCGCTGCTGGTGAAAGAAGTGATGGTTAAGGGTCTCTCCATGGACACAACTTAAGGCTTTTGAGTCTCCGTTAGCAAAGGAGGGAGATAGCTTATATCACCATAGTAACTCTGCATCCCCGCTTCCCAGTTATAGTATCATGCTTCATGTCCATTAAGGAAGATGTTGTGCGGTCGACTTCACGCAACATCAAGAAGAATAGTTAACACAAACATATAAAGATAATACTGTGTATTATTGGCGTTCAGTTCTTACTCACATGTGTTCCTCCGTATCCCCGAGAACTAGGGTTCTACTCATGCATAGAGAAAATCGACATGGTCATGGTGTTTATGGCAATAATTTATGAATGACTAATATAACACAATCATAAATCCACACTAGGGTTGGACTTTACAAAGAGATGAATGGAGGGGTCGATGTCGAGGATGTTTATGATGATCGATGTCGTAGTCTCCTTCATTGAGGTGATGGCATGGTGGCGCCCTCCCCCCCCCC
>LR738711.1:194998049-195016023 GCA_902687465.1 Secale cereale
CCCCCCCCCCCCCCCCCCCATCGCTTCTAGAGGTGAGCTTTTCTGCTCTTGTTTCATGGATGTGGCCTCTCTATTCATCGCCTGCGAGATTCGATCACACAGGATAATGTAATATGTTGACCAGGGGGAGTCGGCGGCATATGGTAATACAACGCTCATACCATGCACCGTGTTCTCTCTTGGAAGGCCTTACATGGCTTTTCTTCTTCCCAAGTGATTTCTAATAATGCTTAAAAATCTCATGCTTCTTTGGGACTATGAGGAAAACATGCAAAAAGGGTGCGCGACCTTGATAAAATTATGAAAATCCTAAGACTAGGATGCAAAACAAACGGTAAAAAGACATGCAAAATGTACTCATCACCTAGCATTACTTATCAAGAAAACGCAAACCAAAACATTGTGAAGGGTTAGTGCCTTCTCTTGTTGAAGATGGGTTATCAATCCTTCAACTTGAAGATGATGCTGCAAGATTACTTGGAAAATGCTAGAATATTTAATGTTTATTTTGTGCATCTTGGAGCAAATCTCGGGCTTGAAAATTAACTTTCACAAAAGTGACATACACTGCCTTGGCAATTACGTTCAAAGTAATAATGCTTATAAAGAGATTTCACAGACAATACTGGACGTGGATTTTGTACATGCACGTGTGGGTACATGAGTCATCATCTTCCTCGACGCATCCATCTATGTGAACACATCCTTTACATGTTAGCTTTGCTCATGGCACTCAAGTGGTCGCCCCTCTCTCACTCACAGCAAAAGCTTTCACTCTCGTTTGACCCACCAATCACCAGGTCCCACTCCCCACGATTGTTTGTAGTTCTAAAAATATTATTATCAAATTTTCAAGTGCTATATTTATGTGAACGGCCCTACTAATAAATTTCCAAAAGGACAGAATTGCATGTGCTTATGTTTGTGAATGCAGGAAACTTCCCCAACTCAGAAAAAATTGAAAAATATAGGCATCTATATTTTCCCAGATATGAAGGCTTGCAAAAGGAGGCAAGCAAGGGTCTCCACGGGCTCCACACCCCCTCCCCACGTGCCTGGAGACATGGTGTGCCAAGGGGGTGCATGGCGATTTTGGATTTTTGCCCGGGTTTCCCTTATGGCATAAACTTAACCCCAAAAAATTTAGAACTACATGTTTTCCCAGACTTTTGGGGGTTACAGATCCCCATGAAATTGTAGAGCTGTTACAAAATGCATAAAACATCATTCATAAATGGCTCCCACGAAAATGAGATCCAATCTAGCACCATACAACTTTTGTTGTATTTCACTCAAAGTGATATGCATGGAGACCCCATTGAGGCTATGGGTTTGTACGTAGTAGTTTGTGCCATCTCTCTTTCTCTCCTGGTCATATGAGTTTGTCGAACATGATTATGGTCTTCAGCTTTTCTTAATGAAGTTGAATTATACAATGTGCTTCTGGATATACTTTTCTTTATGTTGGATGTATTTTTGTTCATCTTGTGCATTGAACTTTTGGGATCATGAGATCATATGGTGTTTGTTATGTATAATTCTTGGGTGCTCCGTGCTCGTTAGATTCAGTTTAGAAATATAGTTATTGGATGTGGTTATCACATCTAATTAATCGCATCCTCTTTTCATCTAATACAGTGGGAACTTTACAAGGATAATGGAATTATTAGTGTTGAAAGACGCCACTAGTGAACCTATGAACCCTAGGTCTTGTTTTCAACCTTCAATACATCGTTTCAGTCACTTTTTCATACTTTTTACTTGATGTTATTTATTTATTCCAAACATACAAAACACTTATATCATCTATACTATCAATCTCATATTCCAAAAACATCAATGCGTATTAGATAAATTATTTTTGTCAAATTAGTACATACCCTTTTATCTACTACACATATAAAAAGACGAGAGGGCAGATCCAACCTAAAATCTGAACCGTCTAATCACATCATCAAGGGTCTAAAGACGCTGTTAACGAAATTGTCTTCGTTAACGAAACGCTAACCCTCCCGCAAAAAAAAAAAAACGAAACGCTAACCCACCGGATCATCGCGCATGTCTTCGCCCTGCCAACCGCTCCCACCTCTCTTTCACGCACCCGCCGCCCACCCATGCCGCCGCCCCGCCGACCCGTGCGCAGCCCAGCCACGCCGCCGGACAGCCCTGCCGCCCAGCCCCGCCGACCCCTGCGCAGCCCAGCAATGCCACCGGACAGCCCCGCACCCCCGCCGCCCATCCCTGCCGGCCCCTGCACCACCCATCCCCGCCTCGGCCCGCTCGCCTCGCCTGCACCGGTCGCCACGCGCTCGCCCCGCCTGCGCCGGCAGCCGAGAAACTGCGAGGCGCAAAGATACTGCGCGAGACAAAGACAAGGGCAAGGCGCCGGCCGCCTTTGCTCACAAGGACGCTGCGGTGAGCAGAGGCTGCACACGCCCCTGACGCCGGCCGACCAGGAGTTGGCCCACCTCTCCATCGTTCCTCTTGGCAGCGACGCGACGAGGATGGACATCTTCCAACCATGGCTTGTGCGACGGGGAACTGTGACGAATTTCATCTCTAACGCATCCTTGCAGGGCGACATGGCAAGCTGGAGAGGGATGAATTGGAGAGGAGGGAGGTGGGAAGGCGGGGACATGGACGCACGCGGGGCGGCCGTTTGCGAACAAGGTCGCACGCGCGCGAGCCCGCAGCGCGGCGACGCTGAGTCCTCTGCCACCAGCACTGTCGGTCAGTGCTATCCTGCCCAAGTCTTCTTACTGAATTTCAGAACGCTTTCACAGTTTCTATATCAATGAACATGAACATGCAGTGCGTGGATTTCCCCCCCTATCATCTCTTCCTGAGTACAATTTTTCTATATCAATCAAATTATTGATATTGCAAAGGAGCAGCTAGATGTGCTCTCAGGCTCCTTTTTTCCCCTTGCATATATCGAGTGGTTCATATACCTGAATATGAGTCTGCTTTTCTAAACTCTAGGGAGAAAGCTCCTTATCTTGTATGTGTTGATGTTTTCAATGCAGAAACATCAAGGTATGGAGCTAGGGCTCCATGCATACGAGTGCTCGGTGTTTATGTATTAATCTAAAAGGATCATATTACACAGTCGAGGTTGTGCCAAAAGAATGTTCGATACTAAGCACATTAAAGCACTGTATCAAAGCCTAATTCACCTGTTTCAGATGAATCTTCTGGCAAAACTATTAAAGGTTAATTATCCCAATCCTGTCCATGCCGATGAAACAGAGTTTCCAAAGGAACAAACAGCCTGCTGCCAATGGGCGTCATGCATCTTCTCAAAGAGTACTGTATGGAACCAGGAATTCCAACAGTGTGCATGTATTACTCCAATTTGTTCTTATAAATAGTCAAACATCGGAATCATCGAAAAATAGTTTTTTTTTTTTGGAAAAGGAGGAAAGACCTCCGGCCTCTTATGATGCTCACCTCCCAGATTTCCTTAAACATTTTCATTTACATTAATATGAGAAGCATGCATGTGACCAAACAGATCATGTATCCATGTCCACTGGAATCTGTTTGCAATGAACCAACAAAAACTGAAGTGCTAAATTATCTGGAATGATGCATATGAGTACATTATATCAAATCTTCGTAGAATATGGACAACATGTGCTACAAGAACCAAAAATAGAAAGAAAATGGTTATCTTTATGCTATGCCATGAAGCTGTCAATTTATCCACGATTTGTAATGTTCATATTGCACAACAGTTCTTTATAGGTATAAAATAACTGTAGTTTTCCAGGTATAAACTATCTATAGTTAGCACCGCTTTTCCTTAAATGTGTTTAGTAAAGATTAATTTATGCATGTTGTAAACACATTGGTGGCATAAATTTCATGCTTAGTCTTATGACTGACTTCCTGCAGTTGAAAGCACTGACCCTAAATCCAAAATTCGGTGGACATATCAATCCCGTGCAACAAAATGTTGGATAAATTAATTTGTTTTCTGGTCTTGTTATGATTTTTAGTGCAGAAATAAATTAGAAATGGTTAGTATGATGATAAATTCATTTTTGGGCTTCAGGTTCTTGTCTTCTGAACTACGTTTGTGATTTTTAGTCAATTTTGGGATATGAAGTGATTTTCTTTAGTCATGCAAAATTTGGTCCCATCCGAAGGAAATGCTGCAAGGAATTGAGCGTCAGTTGGTGAAACAACATCTTTAAGGACTAGGGTAAATTGTTTGTATGTCATGAACCTTTTTCTTAAAGGCTTCAGAACCACTTCAAATCACATTCAAGTATTGTATTTTTTTTTATGTTGACATGTATCATCGGAGAAAACAATGACACTAAAGAGGATGCTGAAGGAAGTTTTGCAATAACAAGGTATTATGTTTACAACCTCTGATTGGCAACATTCCTCAGATATGCTGGTTGTTGTATCCTCGGATATATAAAATATTTTTCCATTATTTTTCTTTCCGTACTTTCATAAACTGAACAATCTTCACGATGCACAAAGGACTTTCATATTGAAATTGTACTTCTATTGAAACTTTATCCTGCAACCATATATCAAAAAGAGAGTGGTGGGAGTATCCAGCCGACATTTAGTTAGAAGTTGAAAAAAGAAAATATAGCATCTCAAGGAGCCAGAATAAAATAAACCGTAGAGCTGGATGAGTCAAAGTCAAGCATATTCAGTAAGTCTTCTTAGCAAGTTCTGTTCTTTCCCTCTCATATTTTTTTATCTACATGTCACATGGAGGTGCTCTTAGGTGTATGGAATGTTGGGTATCTTTGCCTTTCTTCCTTGTTGCATATTGAGATTTATATGCAGCTGTCAACATTGCCTTCTTCAAATTCAGTGACCGTTCCTGTAAAAAACAATGGCCAATTGCATTGTCTTCTAGAATGTAAATATGCACCGCGTAGTACTAGCATATGATAGATCTATTGGTAGTAGACCATAATGAAAAACATTAAGGACAACCCGGTGCATGTAGCTCCGCTTGCGCAGGATCCGGAGAAGAGTCCGGCCACTTTGGGTGAAAAGCATTATGAATTAAAATTTACAGGTGTGAGTAATCTGATTCAAAATAATTACCATCCATTCCACATATTTGTACTATTTGGAACGGTTGATTTGTAAGTGTCCAAAATGCATATACTTTTATTTTGTACGCTTGACCTAGATATTACTAGCTTTTTATAATTAAATGGAACTACATAGTGATTTCAGCTTCTAAGCAACATATTTATGTGCCTATCTAACTAATTCCCCTTCTATTTGAATCACAGGAAACAGAAAGTTTACTGGGATTGTGGGAGAAAATCTACATGGCATCATGAGGAAAGAGGGATTGAGGTACGGTATGGGATACCACAGAGTGTAAATTGTACTTCTATTTTCTTCTTCAATCGGATCTTTCTCTATGAATCAATTTATGTCGTATACTGAAATCATGTTATATTAAGAAGTATCATGATAGAGTTAGCTTGTCCAATAAATCGATATGTTTGACAATGGGAATTTGAAGGATTAATTAGTTGAATTAAAATTCTTCTTTTACAACCTATTAGAGATCAAATGGATGAAACAATATATTATTGTCTTTATTACGTGGCAACATGATTCCATGATGTTCATTTTTAATTATACATAGCTATCGCAAACATTGTGTATTTAGTTAATATACGTGTTTTAAAACACTATTACTTATTTTCGTACGTGCATTGCACGTGCAAGCTTACTAGTGTTTATGAAAATACAAGACTCCGGAGCCCAAGAAGCGGGAACTAAATCGCTGCACTCCTGCGAGGGTTGCCCGCAATGAATCGTCAAGCGGCGTATAGTAGTGAATCACCTGTAGGGACATAGTATTGCACGTGGGCGAGCAGCAAATTGCCCGAGTGACTCGTCTTCATTCATCACTTTTTTTCACCTGATTACGGCTCTTACGCGAGAGGTGCCTGTGTGCCGGAGATAAGGACACATATAAATCACCCTCGTCCACCTTTTTTTTTGCAATTTTCCCTATCTCCCTCCTTTACTTTTTATTTCACCTTTTGTTTTAAATAAAAAAAGTATATGCAATTTCAAAATACACTTATTTTTGCAAAAACGTTCATGATAATTTTAAAAAATAGAAATATATTTAAGAAATGTTCATGTATTTTGTAAAAATTTCATGAAATTTAAATACAATTATGAAACTTTAATAAGTGTTGTGAAATTTTAAGAGGTGTAGAAGGGTTTGAAAAATTGTTCACTTACTTTTTCTAAAACAATGTTCATGTATTTTAGAAAAGTATGCAAGAAATTTATATGTGTTCATTTATGTAGTTTTCTCAAATATTTTCTAAAATCTTCATGGAAATAAAAAGTATTATATTATAGAAATGTTCAGATTTTATAGAAAATGATCGATTTTTAATAAATAATAGTTGTATGCTAATAAAGTGTTATTGTACTATAAATAATGTTCATGTAATTCTTTATAATATACATTTAAAGAATGTCCGTTGAGTTGTAGAAAATATTCACCTCTTTTAGGAATATGGTGGTGCAGGAATTAGAAAGTGCTAAAAATGTTTTTTTAATAAAAGTTAAAATAAAAAATGCCAAATACAAAAAGAAAAGGAAGATAACCTAATAAAAGATATAAAGAAAGAAAACTGGAAAAGAAACCAAAAAATGGAAAAAGGTACATTTTGATCTTATATCACTGCATGTAACACACTTTGTATATACCCATTTAATAGAAATTGAGACCTGTAGGGGCTTTCCCCACTGCATTATACTCCCTCCATCCCAAAATAAGTGTCTTAAGCTTAGTACAACTTTGTACTAGAGCTAGTACAAAGTTGAGACACTTATTTTGAAACGGAGGGAGTATATGCTTAAAAATGGAAAAAAGATTGAAGGAACCTACGGGTGGAAGTAAAACGGAGCAGCACCACCAAACCGATAAAGAAGAGACAAGCCGTGTACCTCTTTCCTCTTTAAAAATCACTTGATAGCTGGTCCAACATACTCATCTAAAAAAGCTAGCCCAGCACACTATCTCCTAAGTATGCGAACCGGGGGCGCGGCTATGTGCCGTGCGATCTTATTTGGGGCAGATCCTATTTGACGCTCGTTAGCGTCAAAAGGTCATGCCTTCGCCGAGGCGAGCCTCCGCTCGGGCCGGCCCACGTACAGGATTCACCTACTTTTCGTTTCGCTGCTTCTTGCTTCGTTCGTTCGTACGCATTTTTTTTGTTTTTCTTCTGTGGCTTTTTTCCTTTTTGTTGTTGCAATGTTTTATGCAGTTTTCAGTGGTTTTGTTCTTTTTTTTCTTTCGTCTTCCTTTATTTTTTGTATATTTTCTTTTATGTTTTTCTTCTATTTTTGTGTGTTATATCAAATGTTCACCGCGTATTACAAAAATGTTCATCTTATCTAAGAAACTGTTCAGCATATATTATTGAGTTGTTCAACATGTATTACAAAAAATGTTCAAAACATTTCACAAAATGTTCAACGTGTATTTAAAAATTGTTCAACATATGTCACAAGAATGTTCAATGTGTATTTCAAAATTGTTCAGCAAATTTCAGAAAATGTTCAACGAAAAAAATGATATTTTTTATCTGCCGCTGCGTATATTCTTAAATATTCGCGCGGCTTATTAATAACTAACCCTTGGTAGCTCAACCGGTAACGAGCAAATACTCTTTAATATAGAGTTGCGCATTCAATTCCTGAACTAAGCATGATTTTTCTGGATTTTAGTAGCTGCTCGCCACCGTATGGGCCAGCCCATTCAGATCGCTCGCCTTGCGCGAAAGCTCGGCTGTTCGACGCTAACGAGCGTTAGCTAGGGGCTCTCCCTATGAGAGTCCCTATACGACGCATTTCGCATCATGCAGAAAGTTGACGCATAGGGTGACGTGTGACTGGGCCGGCCCACCAACGCGCCCGTTCGTTGATATTTTTTATCTGCCTCTGCATATATTCTTAAATATTCGCGCGGCTTATTAATAACTAACCCTTGGTAGTTCAACCAAAATGTAAAACAAGAACATTTTTTCAGTTCATAAAAAAATGTTTAAACAGAACATTGTCTACAATGGCTCGCCTTCAGGTAGCACGTATTGTGGTATTGGGTCGGCCCGGCAACCACGGCTTGCCATCTGACGTCCTGTTACCTTTTGTTTTGTTTTGTTTTTTCTTTCATTTTATTCATAATTTTTTCCTATGTTTATATTTCAGAACATTCTAAATACGTATAATACCAAAAAAATAGACGACATATTGATGATACAAAATAGACGACAACTAAACAATTTATTACATGTCAAAATAAAATGGGAAACGATTACATTCAGCCGACGGATCCTGTGTGAGCGTCCGCCACCTTCCTGTCCGTCCGATGCGATGTTAATCGAACGATGGAGAGCGATCCCTTTCATCTCCATATTTTCTGTAACAGGTGCTCTGTTTCAGAAATGGAGCTTGCAACTAGCCCTTTGTTGCAAACCAAACAGGACTAGATCCGGCAGCGCGGCCAAGCAGAGCGCCGCCGCCCGTACGTCGTCGCCGCCGAGCGCATCAATGTTGGATCTCCACCTCCAAACGCATCCTCGCCGACGAGATCAGGCGAGATCTGCCATGTCGGTCATGAAGTACCATGAACTTCGCCGCCCTCCTGTCACCACCGACACTGGCAGCAACCACATCACCGCACACATACGTCCAAGTCCACTATGCGCTCGACCTGCGTCGCTGTTTTGCAACAACACCTTCAGTACCGCAACGACGGCATTGTTGCGGAACGGTGACAACGAACGACGACTGTGCAAGTGTGCGACGCGACCCGAGTTGTTGTTGCAATTCTTGCAACAAGGGTCTTGTTGCAGAAAATTAGATGCAGCAGCAAGAGATATTGTTGTAACTTTTGCAACAAAGATTTTGTTGCAGAAAATTAGAGAAGTGGGTTTGGAACATAAGTCTTGTTGCGGAAAATTAGAGAAAAAGACATTTTGCAACAAGAGTCTTGTTGCGGGAAACTAGAAAGAGAAAAAACGGGCAAGAGCATAGTTTTTTTCTATAACAGAGGTTTTGTTTCTGAAACACAGGCCTTGTTTCAGAAAAAAAAAACGGTTCGACAGGAGCGTAACACAAGCTTTGTTGCGAAGGTTGATGCACGCTCACTGAAAGAAGATCAGACGGTTTGCTAGCTCACGATCCTACGGCTACTAAGGTGGCGGATATTTTATAAACATCATCCGGCAGACGTGTAGCTGCCCCCACAAATAAAATTCAACAATTCATATATGGATAGGCGATACGTGAATGAATCAAAACACCTCCGTTTGTTGCGGTCGCTGATACACGTCTTCATGGTTCGTGTCGATCAATCACTTCTTGCCTTTATCATCGAAGATGTTAGTGTCCTCCATCATGATGCATGACTCCTCCGTCTTTCTCGCAAGCCTCAATTTCTTTTCTGAGCTTAGTTTCTTGCAATCTCGCCGCCTTTTCAAACTTTCATTTTGCATAGTTCTATTGCCTCTCCAATTTTATTTTCTCCCCCTCCATGTTCAACCTCTCGCGGCCGAACTCAATCTTCTCACTTTGCACATCTATGAAGATCTTGTACCACTCCTCCTTCACCTCCTTAACGGAAAAATGGTCGTCCATGTGGCAATGTTTTGTTTGTCGCGCCATCACGCTTGATCATATCTTTCTCTTTGGCACGATGGCTTGTATATCTGTGCCTCCATATTGCTCTTCTTCATCATCCAATCCAATTGATTGATTGGAGCTAGACCCATCGTTTTTCTTCATCTTCTTGCTGCCATTTTGGAGGTGTTAAAGGATGGGTTGTCACTTTATTTTTTCATTTAACTTCATCCAACAATGGGACAAAGTGAATGGCTTCTTCTCGGTTTGTTGGTACATACTCGCGTCAAAGTTGCATGGCTTTAGACTCTAATTTCACTTTGGTTCCAGCCAGCCACTTGTTTGTAGAACCAAACAAACTTGCTCATGTTCTCTTGGATGGTGGACCATCTATAGTGGAGAGAGCCCTCATTGCGGTCGGTGTTGCGGCTGCACATAATGTTTTTGCTCATGATAGAGTTTTTGAACTTTTTGCCAATATTTGACGTCCTTTTACGGTTGGTATTGATTAAGTGCTGCTCCACATAATGTTTTTGCTGATGACAAAGTTTGTGATATTTTTGCCAATATTTGACACCTTTTGCTCGGTTTCACATGCCAAATCCATGCTTGTGGCCAACCAAGATTTAACCAACAAAGCATCTTTAAAATTTCCACATAGAAACAAGGGGTATACTTGTGACGCGGCCTTGGTGTCCCGAGTCTCGTCTCCTCACCTTTGTTGGTTGGAATTGGGGCTATGCTAGTTTAGGGTTGTGTTGTTTTTGTTCTCTTTTCCCACATTTTGGTGTGGTGCCCTCCATCCCATCCCTATGTTATGTTCTCTCTTTGTATTGTTCTCTCCTAGTTATCAATGAAAAGATATGCAATCTTTGCGTATTCACGAAAAAGGAGTTCTACATACCATTTTCTTTTTACTGCGTGTTGTATGCCCGACTTCAAACAAAGGGGAATTGGTGTACCCCATATCAAAATTCAAAGACTCTTGACCACCATTAATCATGTTTAGCATTATTTCGTCCTACAATCTGCATCGCAATTAAACTAGCATCCCTAGATTGACCACTATATTTGTTTAATAATACGTGCAACAAATGAATTAATCAATACAAATGCTATATGGGGCAAATAATGGGATGCCCGGCCACTGGATGGCTGGAACAAAGTCCAAACGACCTGAACGTTTGGGACCGATATTGTACATGCTCTTAGCAGGCACTTGAAGCGACCCTGATAATTACGAGTGTGTATGCTCCAAAAGTCCTTTTTTTAGGATCATATGTTACCGCTTTATTCAATCAAAGGCATTCGGAATCTCGTCCGAAACAACGTCTAGCACAAAGTCTGGGGTAACCCCTAGCCAAACCTTACAAAGTTCATCACCAACACTGACTCTAGCAAATCTATGAGCGACAACATTTGCAGACCGACGAATCCACGACACTTTAAACTCAGAAAAAGAAGCAAGCATTGCTTTAAGTTCTTGTATCCACGGCCCAGCGCTGGACAGCTCCTTTTGTGGGTTGTTGAGCATCCGCACCACCCCCTGAGAGTCCAGCTCCACGTGCACCCTCTCGACGTTTATCACCTACGCCACTTGCAAAGCTCGCTTGCATGCCAATATCTCCATGGATTGAGGGACAGCAGTACCGCGGATGGAATGACAGAGCCCAGCTCTGAATGCGCCGTTATGGTCCCGAAGAACAGCCCCAACTCCTCCTTTGTCACCTCCTTTTGACATGGCCCCGTCGGAATTCACTTTGATCCAACCGTCATCAGGGGGCGCCATTTTTGCTTGGGAGCTTGCACCGTCGGGCGAGCACATCCTGCGTGAGCCTCTTTCCATTCACTCATGTGAGAGAAGACTGTTCCCATGATTTCATGTGGGGAGGCTATCCTTTTACCATCGCTAGCTTCATTCCGCGCCAACCAGAGTCCATACGTTGCTTGGATCATCGCCGCCCTTTTATCATCTGCAGCTCCAACGAACCACCCGAGAAGCCAGCTAGCTAGAGCACCCTGGGAGTCGAACGGACTTGGCGGGGTCGCCACCAAAACTCCCTTTTCCGAGTGAAGAAGCTGCCAGAACAGTGCCGAGTGTTGACAGGTCCAAAAACGGTGCAGCACCGTCTCCTCCCGCCCCCACGCGACGCAAAAAACACCAGGTTTAATTCGTCGGCGATGAAGCTTGGCTCCCACAGCTGAGCCATTGCGAATCAGTCTCCACATATGGATATTCGCTTTGGCCGGCGCACTAGTATCCCACAGCGCCATATACCCTCTATGCTTCGCCACCGAGCTTGAGGCCTCCGGCTGTCCGGTCCTCGCTCTATTCAGTGCCATTCTCAGATGATATGTTGACCTTACCGTGAAGTCGCCATTCTTTGTAAAATTCCATGTAGGGTAATCTTCAGAGCCCGGGCCACCTATGGCAATTTGCTTTATGTCATCAGCATCGTCATCAGAGAACATCGCATGCACCTTGTCCAGATCCCAGGTTCTTCCATCCGGAGTGAGCAAGTGATCTACTTTGGTGATGCCCGCCATAAAAAAACTGTCCAAGTGGGCGCATACTCCCTGACCGCGGGATCCAGTTGGTGTGATGGATATTGATACTGCTTCCATCACCTATACACCATATCACTCCCTCACGCAGCAGGTCCCTTCCGTGAAGGATGCTACGAAAAGTATAAGAAGCAGAGGAAGGTGCCGTTGCTGTCAAGACCGAATCGTCGCTGAAATAACGCGCCTTGAGCACTCTTGCACATAGTGAAGATGGCACCTGTAGAATCCTCCACGCTTGCTTGGCAAGTAATGCCTGGTTGAACGCCTCGGGGTCTCTGAACCCCATGCCTCCATCCCGCTTTGCTGCACACATTTTTTGCCAAGATATCCAGTGTACCTTACGCTCTCCATCTGTTGCTGCCCACCAGAATTTTGAAGAAATCGAAGTCAGGTTCCGGCACATCTTCTTAGGTAGGTGAAAACAACTCATGGTGTGGTTCGGTATAGCTTGTAGCCCAGATTTTATTAACACTTCCCTTGCCGCTTTTGACAATCCTTGCCCCTTCCATCCGCCAACCTTACCTTACCTTTCAAACTCTCCTTACCTTACCGAAAGTCCTAATGTGTGGGCATGTTTGGCATACCCGGATCACCCATTGCTTCCACAGAAGTGCTGCGTCTCATGAATCGTGTTTCGATTTCGCGATGACGTGCGAGCTATAGCCTCTCCTTAAGTATAGTTACGGCACGAGCACCCCCCACGTCACTCGTTTTGGGCGACTCGGGCGCCACGAGCGCCGCCACGGCAGCGGCCCTCTCGTCGGCCTCCCCCCCTCGCCGCCGCCGGTCAGCACCTCCAGGGTAAAGCCCCGCCTGGTCGCCGGTGACGAGGTTACAGACCTAGGGTAGGGTCACATGCCCGACCAAGGTACCCCACCCAAGGTTACTACCCTAGAAGATCAAAAGACAAAACTCATGATGACAAAGACAGTCGACTGAGACGGCCCAAGAGGACATCCCACTCGACTGGACATCACCTACAAGACGACTCAACTCCACTCGACCAATCCAAGGCACTCGACCCCCGAAGGTCAAGGATCCCTTTTAGGACAATAACGGTCTGATATTTACTCGCCGTAGTAAATGCCTTAATTACTCTTTACTGTAGGCGTTATCAGTAACGCCTGCCTTAATGTACATTGAACCCTTGGTAACGTGGAGCATGGCTGGGGTCCTAGCGCGCTATATAAGCCACCCCCTCCTCCGGTACAAGGGTTCGCATCTTTGTAACTCACATATACACATACCAGTCGACCGCCTTCGGGCACCGAGACGTAGGGCTGTTACTTCCTCCGAGAAGGGCCTGAACTCGTAAACACCTTGTGTACAACTCCACCATAGCTAGGGCCTTGCCTCCCCATTCGTACCCCCTACTCATACTGTCAGAATTAGAACCACGACAGTTGGCGCCCACCGTGGGGCAAGGCGTCTTAGCGACATCTGGTGAGGTTGCAACTTCTTCTCCGACCTCCTTCATCATGGTGTCAGGCGGTGGTCTAGCGTTGGGCCGCGAGATCCGGCTCGGCGCGCTCGTTTTCATCGCCGACGACTCTGCGTGGCTCCAGGAGGCCCCTCTTGACGTCGAGGCTCTGCCCGCTCGGGAGGCTGCGCACTTCCACGCCAGCGCCTACGGCGTCCTCCTTCGGCAGCCGTCGACTCAATATTCATCGATCCCTACATCGTCCCCATCCCCGCCGGACGCCGCCGCGAGCGATCCGGTCGCTCACGGTTCCAGCGGTGGGTGAAACACGCGGTGGCCCATCAAACGACCACCCCTCAAGTCGCGGCCATTGAGCCCGACGGTTACCTCTACGGGCCGGCCGATTAGTCGACCGAGCCCGTGGATTCTGTTTCCGAGTGAGGGAGCAGCGATCCCACAGCGGAAATCCTCATGGTCGATTCGCGCCGCAGCCCGCCATGTTTTCCTCGCGGTGGAGACGGCGGCAGCGGCGGTGGCCAATCACACGACAACGACGGTTACATTCCTCAACCCCTCACCTCCGAGCAAAGGGCTGAGCTTTGTCGCCGCAATGAAGATGCACTCTTCACTCCCATCGTGGGGGATTCTCCGGAGGCTCTGGCCCTCGAAGCCACACGCTTGGCCACTATGGCCGAGCGTGCGCGCTTGGAAAATATCCAACGCGCACTCGACGAACAGGCCCGCCGATTGGTCCCCGAGTCCAGTCGACGACCGCGGCAATCGCGCCAGCGCGAGACTCAGGTGTTCCGCACGCCAGTCCAGAACCTCGAAGCCGCGGCTCGCATCGCGGAGTCAATTCAACCCTCTCAGTCGGAGGCTGGGAGAGGCCTTCAGCAGATCCGAGCTTTGCTCCGAATGGCTGAAGAGCAAAACGTGGCTGTTTCTCAGTCGCGCAACAGGATTCACAGCAGATCGGTGGCTGCAGACACCGTATGGTCGGCCCACAGTCCAAGATCGCCCCCGAGGCGTGAGGAACGTGGCCCGCGGCAAGACCGGCATCTGGGTCGGAATGACGAGCAACACGACCGTCGACACGGACATCATGACCGCCGTCGAGTGCCTACGCCTTCTCCGGGAAGCGGATCGTACTCGCCCCAGCGGCACGAGGGCAGGCGCCTGCGCGACGGTGAGCGGAGGATTCCCCCAGATCCCCGGAGGCCAGGTTTCGATGCAAGGTCTATCCTTGTGCAGGGACGGGTCGACCGGAACAGGGCATTCAGAGAAGAGCAAGGCAGAGATCAACCGAGTGGCAGCCGAGCACCTGTCTCTGGACCTGAATGTTTCTGTAGTGCTATCAGAGCCGCGGAGATCCCCCCGAACTTCAGGTTAGCAGCGGGGGTAAGCAAGTTCACCCGTGAGTCGAAACCAGACACCTGGCTAGAAGACTACCGAGTGGCTGTACAGATCGGAGGCGGCAAGGACGACGTGGCCATGAAGCACCTTCCTCTGATGCTGGGCGGTTCTACTCGGGCGTGGCTCAATCAGTTGGCCCCCGGGAGTATTTATAGTTGGGAAAAGCTCGCGCGAGTGTTCATTCGGACCTTCGAAGGCACCTGCAAGCGGCCCGCTGGACTCGCAGAGCTTCAGCACTGCGCGTAGAAGTCGAATGAAACTTTGAGAGATTACATCCAGCGATGGACCACCTTGCATCACACGGTGGAGAATGTGTCTGAGCACCAGGCGGTTTGTGCTTTCAAGGAAGGCGTGCGTAACCGAGAGCTGAATCTGAAGTTTGGACGAACAGGCGATATGTCCCTATCGCGGATGATGGAGATTGCCAGTCGGTACGCCAACGATGAGGAGGCCGATCGGCTTCGCAGCGGCAAGAAGCCAGTCGGACATGATGATCAGAATTCCAATCAGAAGAACAAGCGCAAGGCCGAGCCAGCTGCTCAGGGAGAGGATGCAGTGGTCAATCAGGGAAAGGGCAAAGGAAAGCCGAAAGGTTCCCGGGCCCCCAAGAAAGGGAAGGATCAAGCTGGAGATGATGTGCTCGACCAGCCATGCCCCATACACACGAAGAAAGATGAAGAGGGAAACTTGGTATATCCCAAGCACACCACTCGACAGTGTCGGCTCCTGATCCAGAACTTCCAGAAAGATCAGTCGACTGAGAAGGGGAAAGAATAAGAAGAGTCCGAAGACAAGGAAGGGGATGGAGGATACCCCCGGATCAACTCCACTTTGGTGATCTTCGCAGACGTCGAGAGCAAAAGTCGACTGAAAATCATCAATAAAGAAGTAAATATGGTTGCCTCGGCGACCCCCACATTTTTGAAATGGTCCAAGACCCCCATCACATTCGACCAGTCTGATCACCCAGCACACATTGCCACCCCCGGGTGGCAGGCACTGGTGGTCGACCCAGTGATCGAGGGCACACGTCTGACCAGAGTCCTGATGGATGGGGCAGTGGCTTGAACATCTTGTATGCAGCAACCCTCCGGGATATGGGCATTCCGATGTCCAAGCTGAGAAAAAGTAACATGAGGTTCCACGGGGTAATCCCCGGGAAGAAAGCTGACTCACTTGGCCAGATCACACTCGACGTGGTCTTTGGTGAATCGAAGAATTATCGCAAAGAGAAGCTGACGTTCGAAGTGGTAGACTTCAACAACGCTTATCACGCCATCCCTGGTAGGCCCGCCTACGCCAGGTTCATGGCTCGACCATGTTACGTTTACCTCAAGCTGAAGATGCCGGGACCCAACGGCGTTATAACCGTCACTGGGAACCGTCAGAAAGCGGAAGAGTGCTTCCAGAAAGGCTCGAAGATCGCCGACGAGCAAATGGCAGCAGTAGAGATGGAGCAGTACCAAAAGAGCGTGGATCCGAGTGATCTGCTGAGGGCGAAGAAGCCGGCTTCCGAGTCAGCCTTCCAGTCGGCTGGGGACACAAAACCCGTGCACATCCACCCCACCAACCCCAACGCAGCACCGACCCACATTTCCACTACACTCGACATCAAATAGGAAGAAGCGCTCGTCCAGTTCCTCCGTGAGAACTGGGACATCTTCGCATGGAAACTATTAGACATGCCAGGTGTACCCAGGGGACTGGCTGAGCACCATTTGCGAGTCGATCCGAAGGTAAAACCTGTGAAGGAACATCTCCGTCGGTCCGCTGCGGAGAAGCGAAAGGCAATTGGCGAAGAAGTGGCTCGGCTCCTGGCAGCTGAGTTTATCCGCGAGATTTACCACTCCGAGTGGCTCGCCAATGTCGTCATGGTCCCCAAGAAGGACAAGTCTCTCCGCATGTGCATCGATTTCAAGCACATCAATCGGGCCTGCCCGAAGGATCATTTTCCTCTTCCCCGCATCGATCAGATAGTCGACTCGACTGCGGGATGTGAACGTTTGTCCTTTCTGGACGCGTATTCCGGGTACCATCAGATCCGTCTGTTCGGACCCGACGAAATCAAGACAACTTTCATCACCCCCTTCGGGTGTTTCTGTTATGTCACCATGCCTTTCGATCTCAAAAATGCCGATGCTACCTTCATGCACATGATCCAGAAGTGCTTAATAAAGCAAATCAGTCGGAACGTCGAGGCATACATGGATGACATTGTGGTCAAGTCACGGAAAGGTTCCGACCTGCTGACCGACCTCGCTGAGACATTCACAAACCTAAGAAGCTATGATATCAAGCTCAATCCATCAAAGTGTACATTTGGAGTTCCTGGCGGCAAGTTGCTCGGTTTTCTCGTTTCCGAACGGGGAATCGACGCCAACCCAGAGAAGGTCAGCACCATCCTCCGAATGAAACGCCCCGACACCCAGTGGGTGCATAGCTGCGAACCCGATTCGCCTAAGTTTCAAACGCTCACTCCGAGTGAAGAGCAACCCTCTCACTCGGGGGGCTTAGCTGCGGTACTCCGAGCTACGTCGTAAGTATAATGTGGCTCTGTCTTCCGAGCTCCGCCACAAATACAACGTAGCTCGGAATCGCCTAAAGTTACAAACATCCACTCCGAGCGAAGAGCAACCCTCTCACTCGGGGGCTTAGCTGCGACCCCGTGACTCGCCTAAGTTTCAAACGCTCACTCCGAGTGAAGAGCAACCCTCTCACTCGGGGGCTTAGCTATGGTCCTCCGAGCTGCGTCATAAGTATAATGTGACTCTATCTTCCGAGCTCTGCCACAAATACAACGTAGCTTGGAATCGTCTAAGTTTCAAACATCCACTCCGAGTGAAGAGCAACCCTTTCACTCGGGGGCTTAGCCGCGGTCCTCCGAGCTGCGTCATAAGTATAATGTGGCTCTGTCTTCCGAGCTCCGCCACA
>LR738711.1:195016187-195212079 GCA_902687465.1 Secale cereale
CTTCCGAGCTCCACCACAAATACAACGTAGCTCGGAATCGTCTAAGTTTCAAACATCTACTCCGAGTGAAGAGCAACCCTCTCACTCGGAGGCTTAGCTGTGACCCCGTGACTCGCCTAAGTTTCAAACACTCACTCCGAGTGAAGAGCAACCCTCTCACTCGGGGGCTTAGCTGCGGTCCTCCGAGCTGCGTCATAAGTATAATGTGGCTCTGTCTTCCAAGCTCCGCCACAAATACAACGTATCTTGGAATCGTCTAAGTTTCAAACATCCACTCCGAGTGAAGAGCAACCCTCTCACTCGGGGGCTTAGCTGCGACCCCGTGACTCGCCTAAGTTTCAAACGCTCACTCCGAGTGAAGAGCAACCCTCTCACTCGGGGGCTTAGCTGCGATGTTGACTCGAAGATTCAAGCGGTCAAGAAAAAGAGCCACAAGCCAAAAGGTCGAATCCAGATAAAAGTCCTGCAAGATTCGGGCAAGAGTACCTGGGCCACAGGCCCACCAGAGTTTAACGGTTACAAGACCACTCGGCATTCCAAGGCAAATTGAATTAAAGTGACAAAGTTAGCTCATTCCTCAGGTGGAGGCGGACTCGCGGGCGCGACGAATCGGTCTAGGTCGATCCCATCAGCAATACGAGTGGCGGCTTCCAAGAAAGTATCCATGAATGACTGGAACTGAAGCTCCTTCGTATTGGCAACCTTGAGCGCCGCGAGTCTCCTCTCCTTCACTTCCTTGCAATGCACGCGGACCAGAGACAACGCCACGTCGGCTCCACCCCGGGCAGACGGCTTCTTCCACTCCTGCACTCGGTTGGGGATCTCGTTGAGTCGAGTCATCAGAGACTCGAGGTCGTTCTCCTGCACGACTCCCCTCCAGAGCGCGGTGTCGATCCGAGCCATCACCGCTTTCAGCCGCCCCAGATAGTCCGTGGCCGCAGTAAGGCGGGACTCCAGCCTTAAGATGTTCATGGCAACCTCGTCCTTCATGATGGAATTGGCTGGGTCCAGGCTGGGCTCGACCCGCCCAGTCTCTTCTTCGAAGTTGCGACAGAATTCTGCACCGGAAAATAGCGAGTCGAGTCAGCAAGCAAAACATGGGTCGACCGATCCAACTTAACCCGAGCCAAAAGAGACATACCTTCAAGCACAAGGTACCACTTCTTGGTAAGGTCGCCCAGATAGGCCTCAAGATCAATCCTCTTCTGGAAAAGGGCCTCGTACTTGTCGTTCAAGATAGACTTGGAATTCTTCAGTCGAGTCACCTCTTGATTGGCTGCGTCGAGTGACCCTCTCAGCCTGATAATCTCCGCCTCGAGCGCGCCTACGGAGGCCAGCTTCTGCGCCGCCAGTTCTGCCTTCTCTTGAGCCGCCTGCTGCGCCGCCGCTAGGTCGAGGTCTTTCTCCTCCAAGGCTGCTTTCAGTTGACCTACCAAAGACGCCACTGGACAGATGAACATGAGGAAACACAAGGCACATTTATCAAAAATCAGTCGACAAATGGTTAGCGTCAGTTACCGGCCACGTCATCCTGCGTCTTCTTCAGATGGTCCCGAGCCAGCTGCAGGTCGAGATTGAGCTGGATTTGTTTCTTCTCAAAGTCTGCAAATTTGGGCCAAAACTCGCAAGATTTTTGCATCAACACAACAAAACAAGATTCTAAGACTACAGCCGAGTCAAACACTCAACCGCAGTCTCGGGGACTACACCCAGTGGGTGCACTGAGTGTGCCCCCACTGGTTTACACTCGGCCAAGATCAGTCTGGCTCGAGCTAAAAAAATAACAAGGAAGAGAAGTTCTATCGTCAGACCATGGCCGACTGCCAGCAGTCGACCACGGTCTCGGGGACTACACCCAGTGGGTGCACTGAGCGTGCCCCCACCGGTTCTCACTCGCCCAAGATCAGTCTCGCTCGAGTTCAACGAAAGTTGAAAACAAACACATCAAGACCCTCACCCAGTGGGTGTGACATCATCTTACGAACAAAGCAGCAGATTCTCTCAAAGCCAAAGACTAGCACAACAAACCAACTAGTGGAGAAAAGAAACCTGGACGTTGGCCCGAAGAGCAGAACTAGCGTCGTAAGCAGCCATGCTAGCCTCGTACGCCGCCTTCGTCTTCTCCATAATCAACCCCGCCTGGCGAACGGCTTCTTGAGCCGCTCCCACAGGGTCCTCCGGGAGGCGGTAGGAGGAGAAGAGAACGGACGACGGAGCGGGCGCTGGGTCGACGAATGGAGCAGGCGCTGGGTCAATGTCACACCCTGATTTTCATGTCACATTGCTTAAGCTAATTTTCATGTTAAAAATGTGGATTTGCAAAAACTTTTGAGTGTTTTTGACTTTGATTGATTTGACTCTTGTCTGCTGTTTGCTAGTGCTCTAAAAATCAAATAAATCCCCCAACTCTTATACTTCATCTCCTTGACCCAAAACCTTTTCCCAATGATCATGCCATATGTATAGACCAGTATAGAATTTTCTTATAAAAATATTTTGGCCAAATGGTATTTTCTAAAAATTAGTTTTCCAAAAACCCCTGAATTGAGGTTTGCACTGCAAGTACCTTATTTAGGGTGTGAAAAATCTTTCAAAAAGTTTATTTGAATCCTATTAGGCATAGGACTCCCAAAAACCACACAAGTATAATTTTAAAAGTTATTTTTATATTTTATTTAAAAGCTTTTTCTTAAGGCCAGAAATGGTCTTTAATAGGGAAAAATTATTTAATCATTTCAAAAATATTTGCCAAAATTCAGGGAGACCCATAGGACATATATTGTCCATATATAAGAGTTTCAGCACATGGTCATGTTCAAAATATTGGACAAATCCTTCCAAAACCCTTTCTGGATATTTCAAGCTTTTGAAATATTTACAAAGGAAATATTCTCCAAAAAATCCAGGGAAATTCTATCATGTCATGTATGACGTATTTGATGATCTTGCAAAGCCTCATGCATTGAAGATCAAGGAAACATCCTCAAATCTCCTCAAAACCATTCTGCCCATATTTGAAGTTTGAGCAACTCTACATTGCCAAACTTGTCCAAATGCTCTCAAATTTGGTGCACATGCTAGAATGGCCTAATAAGGCATCTAGACCAAATGGCACAAGATTTGGAAAAGAGCAACTTGATCAGATCACCCCAAAACCACTTCTGTTCAAACTCAAATTTGAACAACTTTACAGTCAACTTTTTATCTGGAGCCTCAAACTTTGTGGGCATGTTCATAACCCCAAATGATGATGCTACACCAAATAGTGCATCAAGGGGAGATGAATTGCTTGACTCAAACAAGGTGAACCCATTTCTGTTGATTTCTAGGGTTCACCAAAGTTACATTGGCCACTTTGCCCAAATGAGTTCAAATTTGGTGTAGGGGCCTAATTATATGTGAAATTTGATCCTGTTAAGTCCCATGTCAAGTGGATGTCATTTGATTGACCAAACCCTGATCAAACACCTTCTGTCCAATTACCAAAACTAGTAGTTGAACCTCTTTTACTTTCTCCATGGCCTCAAATTCTTACCACAACCTATTCTGATCATCATCTACCCCCAGTAACCTTCCCATGGCCTCAGCTCAATTATTGGAGGGTAAAAACCCCATTTTTACTCTTGTGGACAGCCACCTTCTTCTCCTCCTTCACCTCTCTCCTCACTCCAGTGGCTCCCAGAGCATCCAAGACTGCCTCCCCCATTCTTTACTACTCCCTCTACCCACTGGACACGGCTGGACACAAGAGGACACGGCCAGGAAAGCACAGGCACGACCATGCCGGCCAAAGGCGTGCTCTGGAGCACGCTACAGTGCACCGAGGCACTGTAGCTCGGCCCTCCCGAGGCTTCCAGACGGCCTTGGGCAGAGAGACCGTGTCCCCCGAGGTCCCCTCGACGTCCTCAACACGCTGGGCTGTCGGCCCCCTCCTCTCTCCTCCTCCCTCACCCCTGCCCGCACGCGCACCGGCCGACCCCGAGCTCCAGTGAAAAACCTCGCACGCGCGGCCTCTCTGGCGCCTCCCCGCTCCTCCTCTCTCTCCCTCTAAGCATGGACTAACCTCACGAACGCCCCGGACACCCTGCGGCAGGCTCGTGTGGCCCGTGGCAGCGGCAACACGCTCGCCGGCGCACGGCGCCTCGGTGGACCGACGCCCCCCTACTTAAAGGGCTCCCCGAGCCCCCCTTGGACCTACTTTCGCTCCATCCCTCTCCCGTGCGTCTTCCGAGTCATTCCATCGCCCTTCTCGTACCCTGTGGTGCCCGCTCCACCAACGTCCGACGAGGCCGCCGCCATGGCCAGGTGCGGGAGGTGCTCCGGCTTCTCCCCTGCCGCCCCAAGGGTCCTCCTGGATGCGCCGCTCCCCGAGGATCCCTCCGGTGGCCGCGCCCTGGCCGGAGGTGGCCTGTGCCGCCGGGGACGGGTGCCGGCGTCGCGCGGCTCGGGCCTCCCCTCCCCTCTGTTGCGGGAGTGGGAGGAAGGAGACGACCCTGCAGAGGGGGCCCACCTGGCAGCGACCCGGCCAGCCAGGCCCAGCCGTTTAAGTGGAAACGGCAACGGCGCAGCCCGCCTTCCCAGCGCGGAAGCGCACCGCCGAAAGGCGCCTCCGACGTCACCGCTCCCCCCTGTGCACGCGGCCGAGCCATGGGCCGGCCCAGTTTCTATGCGGCTATCCTCCGCCCAGTGTGCAGCATAAGGGTATAACTCCTATTCTTTTCCTCTTTCTTTATTCTGCCAACTTCAAAAATGCCTAGAATATTCATATGAACTCCAAATTGCATGATTCAAATTTCTGGTAGCTTCTAAAATCACGCCCTATCACATGGTGCAACATGCACATTATTCCAGAAACTTTTCCTATACAAATATTTATCAAATGCCCATTTTCCACTTTCTGTGATTAACTTTAGAAAATCACAGAGAGCTCATTTTTGATCCAAATGCAGTGATTCAAGTTCCTAGATGCTTGTCATGTCCAAACTTAGTTTTGGAACATTTTTAATAATAGTTTCTGTACCCCACCAAATAATGAGCCATTTCTTCCTATTTATCAGCTTTGGAAAATCCTAGGAAATTCATTTCAATTCCAAATCCATTGAAACCAACTCCTAAATGCTTCTAAAATCATGACTTGATGATGGGTACCTTTTCTCATCATTCAAGGAATTATTTCTGTATACTTCTTCCAAATCCATAAGCCCTTTGGTTCCATCATATTGAAATGTTCCCAACTACCTATTGATCCAACACCTATGAAACCACCTTGGTCATTTCTAATATGGCCAGAGGTATCCTAGAAAAGTCCAACTCCTATTTTTAGAGCACTTTTATTTTTCCTTTTGATTGTGTTGCTTATTATGATTGTTTCCATCGTTAGTTGACGTCATAAACGGAGTGATCGGAGATGGACCAGAAGATTTGAAGACTCTGAAGAATAAGGCAAGCAACCCTTTGACCATGTTCAAGAAACCTTTTTATGCATGTCTCATAGCACCTTTATTATTCAATGCATCGGAATCATGTTGAGGTGGAAACCACTTTGGTTGCTACCCCTGTTACCTTACTGTTGAAACTTGCATCAAACATGACCCTACCTTCCTATGAGGGTTATGTGGGTGGGAGTAGATAGAAGTATGCTATAGTAGTTGGCTACGCAAAGTGGGTCGGGGTTATGCATTGAGTGAAACAAGTGTGGTCTGACATACTTGCAAATGACCCAGTGGGTGCCACTAATGCCCCTGGGAGTTGATGAGGAGCTAGGGCACTACTTGGTGAGAAGTAGTGTGCCAAGGCTTGACGAGAGTGTTGTTTACAGAGATGGATTAGATTTATGTGTGACTACCGTCCCAACCAAACATGCGCAACCACTCTACCCTTATATGGGAAAAGGGCATTATTGATTACCTAGGTCGATACTAGCATGGTGCCCGCATTACTAGTGACGGGGGTGACATGAGGTCACTCTCGGGACGGGGTCGTGCTTGGATAGGCGGCCATGACTGTTTTCACAGGGCACTGGACACACCGTTGGTACCCCGTGCTTGTGATATGTGATGAATACGGAGCGAGTCTCCACAAACCTTGAGACGTGAAATGTTGGCACGGGGCTGCTACCAATCGAGTGGACTCTATGTTAGTGTCGTCTAGGGAAAGGTAGTGATCAGGTGCTTACCCCGGGTACTTGAGGTACCGCGGGTCGTGGATGACACGGAAGTTCCCCGGATCTTGTGGGTAAAGTGTGAAACCTCTGTAGAGTGTCAAACTATTCGAATAGCCGTGTCCGCGGTCAAGGACAGTTGGGTGGTGCTACTTAGACTATGTCCATAAGTTTCTGGGAAACAACACGATTCAGAGATATTGTTGATGTGATTGTGAGAAAGTTACTATGAGCTTGAACATGAGTTGATTACAACTCTTTCTCGATATGATGTCTGTGACCTCCTGTTACTTGTTATAGACACATGCATATCCATGTTAATTGTTGATCATACTTGCATATGAAAAACTAGCTTTTCGCAAAACTGCCAACCTAGCAGTAGAGCCTTGCATAATTATTCTGTTATCACACTTGGGTTGCTTGCGAGTACATTCAATGTACTCATTGGCTTGCCACTAGTTATTTTATTGGCCAGGCAGGAGAGAACAGGTTATGATGAAGATTTCTTGGTGACGAGCATGCAAGCTAGGACGCTTCCCAGTCAGAATGCCTGTAGGGTTAAGGCAGATGGCATGGGTCCCAGTTGTCTTTGAAGATTTTCCGCTGCGATGTTATACTCAAGACTTGACCATTATGGTCCTATTTGTGTAACACGGTATGTAAGGATGTAAGACTCTTGTTATTCAGCTTCTGTGTGTTCAGTGAGCATTGATCTCTGGGATCACTGTACACGTGCATTCGGTGATCACGACTTATGAGTCGGGGTCCCCACAGAGCTGGTATCAGAGCCATCCTGACTATAGGAAGCCTTAGTTAGCATGGTCGTTAGTTAGAGTAAAACTATTTCCAAAAACTATTAGTAGTTTTCAAAACTATCTATACTCCTCTTCCCTTCTCAGTTTTTCGAAAACTAGGCTATACTTGATCTTTTCCCCTTCAAAACCTTGGTCGCTAAAACCCCTATGCCCCTGACCACCGGGTTTTCTGTAATCCTCGTGGAGTGCACCTTGCCAAACACTCACCCACCACTTTTGCACGCAAGATTGGTGACACCGCGACAAGATGATACCAATAGAAACTACACCCTCGATGAGTGAGGACATGAAGACCCAGAAGATGGGGGACACCCTTGACAAGAGCCCCCAAGATGGTGCAACCTTGGCCTACAAATGACCAGGGTATAGGTTATGCAAAATCATGATATGCATCGCTAATAGAGTAATCCTGTCACTACCGTTGTTGTATCGGCAACCACCGGTGGATGAGAACCTTGCCATTTGGTCCGCCTCACTATAGTGAGCAGGAAAATGGTTCTCTTCGTCCCCCGCTCTTGGTGTCGAAGTTTTCATCAACGAACCCGACATGGTGGACCTCTATTATGCCTTGTTATTGTCATTACACATGGATTGCCTACCTGGTACCATCGACGCCCCAGAAGGCACAAGGGATCGCCATGATTAAAGAGACAAGTGAAGACCAAGTCAACGCCAGCTACAAGGAGGCACCTTCACCCCATCACCTCATCAGGCGAGAAGATGTTGAAGATTCTTCAGGCTCAACCCGGATCGTTCATCAAGCAACTACAAGGGACATAGCAATATCCGAGGAAGCTCAGAAGACTGCACGAGGCACAAGTCACAACACATGGTCCGAGAACCCCTAGGGCAGGATGAGTCGTGTACCCCCTATGCGCAGTCGAGTCCATATGATGGTTCGAATAGAACCATGATTCTGTGTTGTTTGCTTTTATTCGTTTGTGTTTTGATATAAGTCGCACTTTTGCCCCAGGCAACAAGTGCATGGCTATATCACCTCCCTTGCCTTGCTTCTTTTGTTTCTGCCTTTTTGCACCTGTTTGTTGCACCTGCACTATAGAACCCCCTTTAGGCATTTCCCTCCTCTACGCTGCTTCTTCCCTCTATTCTCTCTCTCCCCAACTAAAGACCCGCAAGACAAGATGCACCAAGGATTCTACCTCGACGACCAACTGGCACTGAAGACTTCTGCTACAACCTCCACGATCAATTGCAACCCCGTAGAGTTATGTTTAACCCTCCAGACCAGTAACCCCATTCCTAGACCCTTTGAGACTTCCCGAGACACTCCAGCACGAATCCTTAACCATGTGCCTAACCCATGGTAAAGCGAGAGAACCTGTTAAGCCTTTGTAACCTTGCACAACACTGGGTTCGTAAAGGAGCTAGTGGACATGATGAGTGAGCACATTTTCATCCTGACATAGCACGAGGTCTGACGATGCCATAGGTAGACCAGTTCGAGGATGTTGGGCAGATGACTTGGTGGATTACATCAGTGACTTCGAGGAATTTTCGGAGACCTTGATGGATTGTGAGGTTTTCATGTTGGTAGGATCATGACTTTAGGGAAGTATGTAGGAGTGCCCGTTGGGCATGAGATTTGGATTTATGTAGGTGATTCTGGTTGGTATAATGCTGGATATGTCTGCATGATTCAGAGTAAGATTGGGTTTAGACCTATGATCCTGATTATGATATCATGCTTCTCGGTGGTCAATGACCTAGGAGATTGGATTATTTGTCGGAGTTGATTTGGGGATCTATATAATCGTGATCTTGGAGTTTACTTGACCCGGATGATGAGAATTTGGTGGATTTACTATCGTGATGCATAGTCCTTCCGAGTATTTGGGGATTATAGGGACTTGAGATCTTGCGAAACACCTTAGACATCGGATTTGAAGGATTGTTGGATTATGTGGTGATTGATGGAATTACCAGGCTGTTGGAGTTGATCTATAGGAAGGAAACAAATCTTGGAGTGGCATATGACGTGTTTCCTTAGAATAGAGATGCATTATCCTGAGCCTTGCAAGACTAGGTTGAGTGCTTGGATTGTGAAGATTAAGTTAAGCTCAGCAGCATGTATGGTCTACCTTTGGATTTTAGAGGTAGACGTACATATGGATTTGGGGATCTTAGACAAGGATGATTTTGTTAGACCATCTCTTGAGGATCATGAGGATATGTATGGCAATGAGTGGTGATTGAAGTTGGTCTCTGCGAGAAGATGCTTTTCTGTTCGGAGTACTAGATAGAGCTATTGGCATCTCAGAAACTGTGCTTAAGGATAAGATGATATAAGTTCACTCACTCACTAGAACCCTTGAAACCCTTAAGCCCCACCGAGCCACAACCTGGTCAGATTCTAACCATGGGCCTTGACTTAGAGTCAGGAAGGCCTCTGCAATACTCAACCGAGACCACCACCAATACCCCAGCTTACCTTGCGTGCCCCTTAGACCTCATGGAGTAAGTGGACAAGATGGGTAACATCATTATTTGATGGCCTACTTGTCTGCCCGAAGACAAAGAAGAGACGGACAGCTGGACGGAAGACATTTGAAGACCGCCCTGAAGGAAGATCTACACCGACCACCGTCATCAAGAAGAAAACTTCTGCGTTGAAGACCGGGCGTATCTGCAAACCACTCCTCCCGGAGGAACCGAGCAATTCCATGTCGAAGGAACGCTTACACCAAGATTGTATCAAGACTTGAAGGCACGATTCTGGTGGCACGAGATGAAAAGAGAGATTTGCAACCTACGTTGCAAAGTGTGATGTGTGCCAAAAGGTCAAAGCTGAATATCAGCGACCTGCTGGATTGCTTCAACCACTCAAGGTTCCCGAGTGGGAGTGGGATAAAGTCGGAATGGACTTCATCACTGGATTACCAAGGTCGAATAGAGGACATGACTCTGTTTAGATCATAGTCGATCATTTGACCAAGGTGGTCTATTTCATTCCTGTCAAGACGACTTATGATGGCAACCGGCTGGCAGCTCTCTACATCGACCGAATCGTAAGTCTTCACGGTAATCCCAAGGAGATTGTGTCAGATCGAGGAACCCAGTTCACCTCAAGGTTCTGGAAGAAGTTCCGAGAAGCCTTGGGAACCAAGTATCTTTCAGCACGGCTTTCCACCCACAGACCGGAGGTCAGACAGAGCGAGTCAATCAGATTCTCGAAGTCATGACTCCGAGCCTGTGTCTTGGCATATGGAGCCAAGTGGGAGGATTGTCTCCCTTTTGTCGAGTTCTCCTATAACAACAATTACCAGTCGAGCCTTCAGATGGCACCAATTGAGGTGTTGTACGGACACAGATGTCGCACACCCCTCAACTGGTCAGAGACTGGAGAAGGACTAGTCTTTGGACCAGTTATTCTCCGCGCAGCGAAAAAGCAAGTCCAACTAGTCAGAGAACGTTTGAAGACAGCCAAGTCAAGGCAAAAGAGCTATGCTGACACTCACCGTCGGAACATGAGTTTCCATATCGGGGACCACGTGTACCTGCGGGTAACTCCTCTGAAGGGAAACCAGCGTTTCCACGTCAAGGGGAAGCTCGCACTAAGGTTCATTGGACCCTTTTTAGATCACTGCAAGTCATGTAGTAGACGGCTCCCCAGCTATATCTACCACCTGAGATACCCTCCGTGCACCAAATCTTCCACGAGCCCCCACTCTGGAAGTGCTTCTTACCTCCTAGCTAGCCCGATGCCCGCAAGGACATCGATCACCGAGCCTTTGGCAGCTAACCCAACCTAACCTATGCAAGAGACCCCTCAGCAACCTCCATCAAGGAAGGCATCAAGCAAGAAGCCATACCATCAAGCACTTCAAGATTCCAAGGAGCACCGCTCGGAAGCAGAACCCACAAGAAGAAGTGAAGACTACCCCATATCCAAGACTCCGCCTTTCTTTCCACGCCTAGTCTGGGAATCTCGGGGACGAGATTCTTGTAAGGGGGGTAGGTCTGTCACACCCTGATTTTCATGTCACATTGCTTAAGCTAATTTTCATGTTAAAAATGTGGATTTGCAAAAACTTTTGAGTGTTTTTGACTTTGATTGATTTGACCCTTGTCTGCTGTTTGCTAGTGCTCTAAAAATCAAATAAATCCCCCAACTCTTATACTTCATCTCCTTGACCCAAAACCTTTTCCCAATGATCATGCCATATGTATAGACCAGTATAGAATTTTCTTATAAAAATATTTTGGCCAAATGGTATTTTCTAAAAATTAGTTTTCCAAAAACCCCTGAATTGAGGTTTGCACTGCAAGTACCTTATTTAGGGTGTGAAAAATCTTTCAAAAAGTTTATTTGAATCCTATTAGGCATAGGACTCCCAAAAACCACACAAGTATAATTTTAAAAGTTATTTTTATATTTTATTTAAAAGCTTTTTCTTAAGGCCAGAAATGGTCTTTAATAGGGAAAAATTATTTAATCATTTCAAAAATATTTGCCAAAATTCAGGGAGACTCATAGGACATATATTGTCCATATATAAGAGTTTCAGCACATGGTCATGTTCAAAATATTGGACAAATCCTTCCAAAACCCTTTCTGGATATTTCAAGCTTTTGAAATATTTACAAAGGAAATATTCTCCAAAAATTCCAGGGAAATTCTATCATGTCATGTATGACATATTTGATGATCTTGCAAAGCCTCATGCATTGAAGATCAAGGAAACATCCTCAAATCTCCTCAAAACCATTCTGCCCATATTTGAAGTTTGAGCAACTCTACATTGCCAAACTTGTCCAAATGCTCTCAAATTTGGTGCACATGCTAGAATGGCCTAATAAGGCATCTAGACCAAATGGCACAAGATTTGGAAAAGAGAAACTTGATCAGATCACCCCAAAACCACTTCTGTTCAAACTCAAATTTGAACAACTTTACATTGTCAACTTTTTATCTGGAGCCTCAAACTTTGTGGGCATGTTCATAACCCCAAATGATGATGCTACACCAAATAGTGCATCAAGGGGAGATGAATTGCTTGACTCAAACAAGGTGAACCCATTTCTGTTGATTTCTAGGGTTCACCAAAGTTACATTGGCCACTTTGCCCAAATGAGTTCAAATTTGGTGTAGGGGCCTAATTATATGTGACATTTGATCCTGTTAAGTCCCATGTCAAGTGGATGTCATTTGCTTGACCAAACCCTGATCAAACACCTTCTGTCCAATTACCAAAACTAGTAGTTGAACCTCTTTTACTTTCTCCATGGCCTCAAATTCTTACCACAGCCTATTCTGATCATCATCTACCCCCAGTAACCTTCCCATGGCCTCAGCTCAATTATTGGAGGGTAAAACCCCCATTTTTACTCTTGTGGACAGCCACCTTCTTCTCCTCCTTCACCTCTCTCCTCACTCCAGTGGCTCCCAGAGCATCCAAGACTGCCTCCCCCATTCTTTACTACTCCCTCTACCCACTGGACACGGCTGGACACAAGAGGACACGGCCAGGAAAGCACAGGCACGACCATGCCGGCCAAAGGCGTGCTCTGGAGCACGCTACAGTGCACCGAGGCACTGTAGCTCGGCCCGCCCGAGGCTTCCAGACGGCCTTGGGCAGAGAGACCGTGTCCCCCGAGGTCCCCTCGACGTCCTCAACACGCTGGGCTGTCGGCCCCCTCCTCTCTCCTCCTCCCTCACCCCTGCCCGCACGCGCACCGGCTGACCCTGAGCTCCAGTGAAAAACCTCGCACGCGCGGCCTCTCTGGCGCCTCCCCGCTCCTCCTCTCTCTCCCTCTAAGCGTGGACTAACCCCACGAACGCCCCGGACACCCTGCGGCAGGCTCGTGTGGCCCGTGGCAGCGGCAACACGCTCGCCGGCGCACGGCGCCTCGGTGGACCGACGCCCCCCTACTTAAAGGGCACCCCGAGCCCCCCTTGCACCTCCTTTCGCTGCATCCCTCTCCCGTGCGTCTTCCGAGTCATTCCATCGCCCTTCTCGTGCCCTGTGGTGCCCGCTCCACCATCGTCCGACGAGGCCGCCGCCATGGCCAGGTGCAGGAGGTGCTCCGGCTTCTCCCCTGCCGCCCCAAGGGTCCTCCTGGATGCGCCGCTCCCCGGGGATCCCTCCGGTGGCCGCGCCCTGGCCGGAGGTGGCCTGTGCCGCCGGGGACGGGCGCCGGCGTCGCGTGGCTCGGGCCTCCCCTCCCCTCTGTTGCGGGAGCGGGAGGAAGGAGACAACCCTGCAGAGGGGGCCCACCTGGCAGCGACCCGGCCAGCCGGGCCCAGCCGTTTAAGTGGAAACGGCAACGGCGCAGCCCGCCTTCCCAGCGCAGAAGCGCACCGCCGAAAGGCGCCTCCGACGTCACCGCTCCCCCCTGTGCACGCGGCCGAGCCATGGGCCGGCCTAGTTTCTATGCGGCTATCCTCCGCCCAGTGTGCAGCATAAGGGTATAACCCCTATTCTTTTCCTTTTTCTTTATTCTGCCAACTTCAAAAATGCCTAGAATATTCATATGAACTCCAAATTGCATGATTCAAATTTCTGGTAGCTTCTAAAATCATGCCCTATCACATGGTGCAACATGCACATTATTCCAGAAACTTTTCCTATACAAATATTTATCAAATGCCCATTTTCCACTTTCTGTGATTAACTTTAGAAAATCACAGAGAGCTCATTTTTGATCCAAATGCAGTGATTCAAGTTCCTAGATGCTTGTCATGTCCAAACTTAGTTTTGGAACATTTTTAATAATAGTTTCTGTACCCCACCAAATATTGAGCCATTTCTTCATATTTATCAGCTTTGCAAAATCCTAGGAAATTCATTTGAATTCCAAATCCAGTGAAACCAACTCCTAGATGCTTCTAAAATCATGACTTGTTGATGGGTGCCTTTGCTGATCATTCAAGAAAATATTTCTGTATACTTCTTCCAAATCCATGAAACCCTTGATTCCATCACATTGAAATGTTCCAAACTACCTATTGATCCAACACCTATGAAACCACCTTGGTTATTTTTCATATGACCAGAGGTATCCTAGAAAAGTCCAACTCCTATTTTTAGAGCACTTTTATTTTTGCTTTTGATTGTGTTGCTTATTATGATTGTTTCCATCGTTAGTTGACGTAATAAACGGAGTGATCGGAGATGGACCAGAAGATTTGAAGACTCTGAAGAATAAGGCAAGCAGCCCTTTGACCATGTTCAAGAAACCTTTTTATGCATGTCTCATAGTGCCCGCATGGTGCCCGCATTACTAGTGACGGGGGTGACATGAGGTCACTCTCGGGACGGGGTCGTGCTTGGATAGGCGGCCATGACTGTTTTCACAGGGCACTGGACACACCGTTGGTACCCCGTGCTTGTGATATGTGATGAATACGGAGCGAGTCTCCACAAACCTTGAGACGTGAAATGTTGGCACGGGGCTGCTACCAATCGAGTGGACTCTATGTTAGTGTCGTCTAGGGAAAGGTAGTGATCGGGTGCTTACCCCGGGTACTTGAGGTACCGCGGGTCGTGGATGACACGGAAGTTCCCCGGATCTTGTGGGTAAAGTGTGAAACCTCTGTAGAGTGTCAAACTATTCGAATAGCCGTGTCCGCGGTCAAGGACAGTTGGGTGGTGCTACTTAGACTATGTCCATAAGTTTCTGGGAAACAACACGATTCAGAGATATTGTTGATGTGATTGTGAGAAAGTTACTATGAGCTTGAACATGAGTTGATTACAACTCTTTCTCGATATGATGTCTGTGACCTCCTGTTACTTGTTATAGACACATGCATATCCATGTTAATTGTTGATCATACTTGCATATGAAAAACTAGCTTTTCGCAAAACTGCCAACCTAGCAGTAGAGCCTTGCATAATTATTCTGTTATCACACTTGGGTTGCCTGCGAGTACATTCAATGTACTCATTGGCTTGCCACTGGTTATTTTATTGGCCAGGCAGGAGAGAACAGGTTATGATGAAGATTTCTTGGTGACGAGCATGCAAGCTAGGACGCTTCCCAGTCAGAATGCCTGTAGGGTTAAGGCAGATGGCATGGGTCCCAGTTGTCTTTGAAGATTTTCCGCTGCGATGTTATACTCAAGACTTGACCATTATGGTCCTATTTGTGTAACACGGTATGTAAGGATGTAAGACTCTTGTTATTCAGCTTCTGTGTGTTCAGTGAGCATTGATCTTTGGGATCACTGTACACGTGCATTCGGTGATCACGACTTATGAGTCGGGGTCCCCACAGTCAATAGCTGGGACAAGCACCGAGTCGACGGCCCCTCCAGCTGACGAAGCGGGACGTACGGTCGACACGGGGTCGGCAAAGGAGACCGTGGCTCGGGCCGCGTCTTCCTGTTGCTGGGCCTCTGAGCCAAAAGGCGCCTTCCGGCCCTTCTTCCCTGTGCGTCGTCGATCTCCTCCCAAGCGCTCCTCATCAACATCATCATCGTCATCTGGGAGCTCTATGACGTGGCGCGGCACTTCAAGACAAACAATAGCGAAGTTCAGTCGACCGTCACCCCTAGGCGACGAAAAAATAAGACACGATCTATAACCCGCACCTGCGCGGGATGTCGCGGCATCTGCGGTCTCCTTGTTGTCCCGGCCCTTGTCAAGGTCCATTGAGGTCGTGGAAGCAGCAGCGCTGAAGAAACCCCTCGAAGATGAGTCGACGGAAGACACGGTCGACCTCCAAAAGACAGAAAGAAACAAAACCAAATGATACTTACATGGAGGCGATGGGAACATCCACCTTAATCCTGGGCAGGGCCTTTCGGGGCTTGGTGGTGGTAACCTTGGGGTGCTTGGGCACCTTCTCAGAGGGGTCAGGAGTGGCCGTGCGAGCACGCTTGGGCTTTCGGGAGCCTGCGGGACCTGTCCGATGGCGCGCAGCCCTGGATCGTGCTTCCCCTTGGACCACCTCTCATCACGGGAAGATGACTCGACTTCCTCCCCGCTGCTGTAGTCCTCACTCTCCTCCTCGGTCTCCTCCTCCGACTTCCACTCGGTGGCGTCACCCACGCCCTCCTCGCCCTCCTGGACCAAATCCCCGTTGGGCAGCGAGTACATCTCAGTATAGATCTGCAAAAAGGGGAGATTTACCAAATATCAGTCGGATCCGTCAAGACAAATTACAAGCCAAGGACAGAAACATCACTCGGGAGCCGAAGACGAACCTTATCGGGCAGATGATCAGCGTCGAATGGGAGGACCCTCCCGGACCCCCTGGGGTTGTCTTTGTTCCCTGTGATGCACTTCAGGCACTGCGCCACGTACTTCACATCGGCCGCCTCCGGGTGGACTCGCGACAAGTCGTCGGTGCCGGAGTACAACCACATCGGGTGGTCCCGAGCCTGGAGCGGCTGGATCCTCCGCATGAGGTGCACCTCAAACAGATCCATCCCTGTTACACTCTCGCGGACCAACTGGACGACCCGCTCCACCAACATGTTCACTTCGGCCCTCTCGGCCTTACCCACTATCATTGAAGGAGGCCGGCTGGCTCGACCAAGAGAGAAAGGGGGAAGACCAGTCGACTGGCCCAGGGTCGGACTGTCCTTATAGTAGAACCAAGTCGACTGCCAGCCCCGAATCGACTCCGGAAAGATTATGGGAGGAAAGGCGCTCCTATTCCTAAGTTGGATTCCGAGCCCGCCGCACGCCTGGAGGATGTGCGTCTTATCGTCGCTCGTATTCGCCTTCTTGACGGTTTGCGAGCGGCAGGTAAAGATATGCTTGAACAAGCCCCAGTGCGGCCGGCAGCCGAGGAAGTTCTCACACATGGAAACGAATGCGGAAAGGAAAGCGATGGAATTGGGCGTGAAGTAATGCAGCTGGGCGCCGAAGAAAATCAAGAAAGCACGAAAAAAGGGATGCGGAGGCATGGAGAAACCTCGGTCGACGTGGGTCGCGAGGAGGACGCACTCGCCCTCCCGCGACCGAGGCTCGAGTTCGCCCTCCGGCACCAGCCAGGAGCCGCGAGCAATCAGTCCCTCCTCCTCCAGCTCCTCCAGATCCTCCGCCATGACGGTGGACCTGATCCAATCCCCCTGGATCCAAACAGGAGGGAGCCCAGACCTCGACGACGATCCGCTCCGACCGGACCGCCTCCCCTTCCCCGTCGCCGCCTTCTTCGAACGCTCCATCGCCGTGGTCTTGTCCTTGCCCATGGCACGCGCACTGGCGGTCGCTGTGGAGAAAGGCAAGAAGGAGCGGAGGCACGGCGAAGAGGCGGAGGCGGAAGAAGAAGGATTGGGCACAGTGCTCCCGCTTCGGGCTCGGCGCACACTTATAGCGCCCCGGTCGAGTGGCTGACCGGTGGCCCCGAGCGATCTTATCAAATCCTGCAACAGGTGCAGACGCGATACGTGGCGAAAAAGGGGGCACGAGGATCGAGGCATCTCAAGCATATCCGCCCAATTGCTGCGGCACGTCCCGTCCCGCGCGCTTCCCCAAAATTTCGAAACCCCGTGGAATCCGGCGACCAAAGAGCAACCAACCACGCCGAAAACTACGCACGCCAATGACACCCGACGCCTAGCGCAAAGTTCAGTCGACGGAAGAAGCAACCAACACACTCGACGGTTCCAGAATCGATCAAGGCGACCAAGACAAAACTGAGGAGGACAGCCTAGTCCGCGAGCTCAGAAGTAGACTACCCCAGGGGCCTCGAGCCAGAACCGGAGCTTTCCTCAGCACTCTCTCTCTCTTGCTCAAGCCTCAATCCATTTGGGGGCTACTGACGAGGTTACAGACCTAGGGTACGGTCATAGGCCCGACCAAGGTACCCCACCCAAGGTCACTACTGATGACCCACAACCGTAAGGGATCTATTGCAGCGTTTTCGATAAGTAAGAGTGTCGAACCCAACGAGAAGCAGAATGTATTGATAAGTGATTCTGAGCAAGGAATAACTGCAAACACTGAAAGATAACTTTTTAGGGGTTTTCTTGATATAAGCAACAGGAAAGTAAAAGCAAGCAAAGTAAAAGGCACTGGAGAGTAACAAGTGGCCCAATCCTTTCTGAGCAAAGGAGAGGCCTAGCAACTGAACTTATAAAGGCTAAAGTGTTCTTGAGGACACACGGGAGAGGTAGTCATGTGCCTTCGCCATATTCCGTATCGGTACTATGTGATGTGTTGATAAGTGTTGAGTGGGTGGATCTATGCTAGTACACCCTCTAGACTAAGATGAGTGCACTCTTATGATTAAACACCTTGCAAGCATCCGCAAATACAAGATAGTATTTAAGGCAAAAGCCTAACCATAGCAATACGATCGATGATCCATTGTTCCCTTGTGCAAAAGCGTGCGAACTGGGGTTCAGGTTTCTGTCACTCCGGCAACCCACCATAAGCATTCTTTGTACACAATGTATTCCCCTAGGTCCTTAATAAGGCGAAGTGTTGAGTGTTCGACTCACACAACACCACTAGGAAAATAACAACACAACTTAAGTATCAAACAACACATATTACCTCAACATCATATGACTACTAACAACAAGACTTCTCCCATGTCCTCAAGAACTAAAGTAACTACTCACAAGACATAAAAGAGATCATGATCAGTGGAGATAGATGGATGATAAAAAATCTGGACACAATGAAATTTCTCCAACAAAACTCAATAGCATTCACCACAAAGTAGTAATCAACACCGATAGGGTAGAGAGGATAGATAGTACGTATTACAACACAAGTTGCAATTGTGAGATGAGATTGGATGAAGATGGAGATGGTGCTGATGTTGGGGATGATGTTGATGATGATCTCGATGATGCCCGTGACGATGGTGATGACGATGGCGATGATCTCCCCTTCCGGGAGGTGATCTCCCATGCGGAATTTGCCCGCCGGAGATGGCTTTTCTTCTCTGTAGGTTTCCGCCACGGAGCGGCGGCGGAACTCCGTAAACTCCCCTCCTTTTAGGGTTTCTGGATGGCGAGGAGTATATAGGCCAGAGGGGGGAGCCTGGAGTGGGCCAGGGGCTCCAGGCGCCCTCCCGGCGTGGCCAGGGTGGGGGCCGCGCCAGGTGGCCGCCTGGGCACCCTGTGGCCCCCCTCTGGTTGCTCTTTTGCGTATCTTCGTGATCCTTCTGGAAAATACCCTCCGTCGATTTTCAGGTAATTTGGAGGTATTCTTCTTCAGCAACTCAGCGTGCACTTTTTACCGCTGAATCCTGCGTGTGCTGCTTCGGCACCGGAAAGTTGCAAACTGTGTAAAATAGGCCAAAACAACATATAAACATCATCGTAATGTGAAATATATCAATGAATAAGGATGAATTACGATATAAAATAGTGATGCATTCTGGACGTATCAACACCCCCAAGCTTAGACCTCGCTTGTCCCCAAGCGAATACTGAGCTCGGTAAACCTGTCCACAAGTTTAGAGAGCGAAGTGTCGATAAATAGAATACGGACAAGAAGCATCACAGTTTCTTCACCAAACTCAAATATCCTCAACAACAATCTTCAACTCATAAGGCCCTTATAAAAGAGTGGTAACACTTATAATCGAAAGTAGGGCTAAGAAAACTCATCAAATCATGGCAAACATGTCCTTTGGTCAAAGAACAACTAATAGCTTTTACTTTTGCTCTTTCTCTTTATGTTTTGATGAGATTAATTGAAGCTTTTGAAAGAACATGTTATTAGGCAAGAAGTGAAAGTGTTAACACAAAGGAAGATGTTTGCTTTAGCTGGGCTTGACAAACAACTTACTTATCAAATGATAATGTCAACAAGGATATGATATGACAAATCTTAATGCAACTTTATATGAATGAATCCTCGTCAACATCAAATGTCTGCTCTCTTTAAGAATAGAAGGAAGTAGGAATAACTGACTCAACCTAAAACTAAGAGATAGGCCCTGCTCTAGGGAAGTAGGGAAAACTCATGTGCTATCCTTAAATCAAACAGAATGAAAACAAGTTTTGAAAGGTGCATGATTTGTCAACGAATGCTAATAGATAACTCAATTACTTCTCAAACTGGACAAGTTTCGAGGAACGGCTCCCGCACGGGGACGATCACATCCCCTTAATCTCCTTTGTTTATCACTGCCAAAAGTTTTCTGATTTCTCATGAACAAAGCGTGAAGGAGGGTTTGTTTGTTGTATTATCTTTTATGAGCCGGACGCACTCATGCTAGTTCCTCCTCGTATTAGGGGTTTGCAGATTAGACATGCAATCCCGGGGTAAAACTTGTCCAACTTAAAAAGATCATGAATTAACTACTACTTCCTCATGAGCTAAAACAGGGGCACAAAATAGAAGATTTTGAACATTTAAGGATAACACATAAATTCTATACTTTAGGAGGTGGTAGTGGAATACCACGAATAGGAAGGTATGGTGGACTCATATGGAAGGTATTGGTTTAAGGGTATGGATGCACAAGCAGAATTCCGCTTAGTACAGAGTTTAGGCTAGCAAAGGCTTTGAGAGAACAGACAATTGATGATGACTAAGATGCAAAGCAATATAAAGCATAAACATTAAAATAAGCATAACACATCAAGTTGTCTTCCTTGTCAGCATAACACTTCAAGCATAATAACATAAAGGTTTTGGCTAGGTCGCTACTTTAAGAAAATCATGCTTGTTGTTATGACCAAAGCTATGTTTGCCAATATTAAATAAAGTTTTCAAAGCCATACATGATATAAGGTCAATACTCCCCATAAGAATCATCATATAAGGTCGATTGCGTGAAGAGAATACCGAGTGCAGCAAAGGAACCAATAGACTTCTCATTAATATTCCATCATAGATGACTCCACACTCACGGATATAATCTCTCCACAAAAGGAGTGATAGACCTCAATGCACACACCTATTTCATATAATAACCTCCCTAGACATGATACGACTCTACTTGACTCTAAAAGACAAAAGATAAAGATAAAGATACCGGGCACTCCCCCAAGCTTGGAACAAGCCAAGGGGATGCCATTACCCAAGGAGATTTCACTCCTCATTCTTGTTGACGTTGATCACGTAGTACTCGGCGAAGCGCTTCCATGGAAGGGGTTCTCCAGTCTCATATGAGAAGTTTGTTGATACGTCCAAAACGTATCTATAATTTTTGCTTGCTCCATGCCTCTTTTGTGTGATATTGCTATGATATTTATGCACTTCCATACACTTTTGATCATATTTGGACTAACCTATTAACTCAGTGCACCACAGTGCCAGTTCCTGTTTTCTGCTGTTTTTCTATTTCAAGTTTCCCCCATATTAAAAGTGCTCTAAAAAATCCGGGAAAAATACAGGAAAAATCAGCGTACCGGGAGCTTCGAGAAAAACCAAAGCAGGGCCAGAGGGGAGCCTGGGGTGGCCCAGGCGGCCACCCGGCGCGGCCCCACCCCTGGCCGCGCCAGGGGGGGCGCCTGGGGCCCCACCTCCGCCTCTGGTGACCCCCCTTCGCATATATATTCCTCGCGTCCCGAAACCCTCATGGACGGAACCCTTTTTCGCGATCTCGCCTCTGTTCCGCCGCCGCCGCGCTTCCAAGATCGGGAGCATCAGGAGAACTCTTCCCGGCACCCTGCCGGAGGGGAGAACCACCACCGGGAGCTTCTCCACCACCATGGACGCTTCCCGGATGAGTCGTGAGTAGTCCACCTTGGACCATGGGTCCATGATCAGTAGCTATGTGATGGTCTCCTCCCCTCTTTGTTCTTCATGGTTTAGACCTCGTGAGCTGCCCTACATGATCGAGGCACATATGTAATCTTTATGCTGTTGCTCTGCTGAGTTTGCTGGGATCCGATGGATTATGAGATTATGTTCAGATTGTGTTTGAGTAATATATTTGATTCACCTCTTTTATATTTATGTTCTTGAGTAATTCTTGCATGTTCTCCGTTGCTGTTTATTGCTTTGGCCGAGTAGTAGGTAGTAACTCCAAGAGGGAGCGTTATGCTTGATTGTGGGTTCATGCCCCTTGATGACTAGCTTGAGTGACAGAAACATGAGTCTAGGGGATGTGTTGTTGCCATAAGGGGCAAAACAACGGTGCTTGTACTTGCGGGTGCAAGGATTGTTTACTTTACGCAAAGTTCTTTTAATGCAGTTGTCTGTTGTTTTGAGTCTACACTTTGGGTGGGATTCGCAACTTAATACTAGCGAGATGTTCTGGATAGATATCTCAAGGTGGATGATTAGTAGTAGATGCAGATGGATTTTGGTCTACTTGCCTTGGCGTACCGCCCATGCTTTTGAGCCTCTACCTTTCTTTACAGCATAGTTAGCATTGGTTTGCGCACATAATCCTGTCAATTGCCCAGTTGTAATTTGTTTACCTCGCTTTGCTGTTTTATCGTCTTTTGGAAGGGAGACATCACTAGTGAACATCATGGAACCCCGGTCCATATTACCATCACTGATCACACCCGCTATTTACTTCCTGTTCTTATTTCCTAGTTGCAGTCATACCTATCACTATTATCTCTTGTGTTTGATCATTTGTAAACGACAAGGCCGGAGGGATTGACAACCTCTCTGTACTCGTTGGGAGCAAAGTTATTTGTATCTGTGTGCAGGTCTTGTCAACCGCTAAGTTTCTGGCGCCGTTGACACCTTCTTGTCGACCCTCGGAGTCTCACGGGATTCGATCCTTGGTATCTTTGCCAAGGGAAATTTCCTGCTACGCTACATCTCAAACCTTCCACTTGGGGTAACCAACGAGGAGCGAGATGCCATCAAGCAAAGTTTCTGGCGCCGTTTCCGGGGACTCCACTCTTCAAGATAGGGGAGTTGCACGCTATCTTTTATCTTTGCTTTTTAGTCTTGTTAGTTTACCTTTCAGTTTTTGCTTTAGTGTCCCTTACCAAAAATCACAAAAATAGTTATTTTGCTTGCTGCTGCTATGGGTTCCACCGAGAACACCATGTTGTGTGACTTCACTAGTCATAACAACAATGACTTTATCTGCACGCCTATTACTACACCTGCCACTTCAGCACCCTCTTATGAGATTAAACCTGCTTTACTGAACCTAGTTATGAAAGATCAATTCTCCGGTGCTGGAGATGATGCTGCTTTGCACTTAAATAATTTTGTTGAGCTCTGTGATATGCAGAAGTACACAGAAATAGATGGTGATATTGTTAAGCTTAAGCTTTGTCCTTTCTCCTTGATAGGAGGAGCTAAAATCTGGTTTCAATCCTTGCCTAGGAATAGCATAGATTCTTGGGACAAGTGCAAGGATGCCTTTATTAGGAAGTACTATCCCCCTGCTAAAATTATCCAATTAAGGAGTAATTGTTTGATGAATGATCCGGGTTGAGCCTGAAGAATCTTAAACGACTTCTCGCTTGATGAGGTGAGGTGGTGAAGGTGCCTCCTTGTAGCTGGCGTTGACTCGTCTTCTCTTGTCTCTTTAATCATGACGATCCCTTGTGCCTTCTGGGACGTCGAGGGTACCAGGTAGGCAATCCATATGTAATGACAATAACAAGGCATAATAGAGGTCCAACATGTCGGTTTCGTTGATGAAAACATCGACACCAAGAGCGGGGGACGAAGAGAACCGTTTTCCTGCTCACTATAGTTTGGCGGACCAAATGGCAAGGTTCTCATCCACCGGTGGTTGTCGATACAACAACGGTAGTGACAGGATTACTCTATTAGCGATGCATATCATGATTTTGCATAACCTATACCCTGGTCATCATAGCGCGACCCCGTCCCGAGAGTGACCTCATGTCACCCCCGTCACTAGTAATGCGGGCACCATGCTAGTATCGACCTAGGTAATCAATAATGCCCTTTCCCATATAAGGGTAGAGTGGTTGCGCATGTTTGGTTGGGACGGTAGTCACACATAAATCTAATCCATCTCTGTAAACAACACCTTCGTCAAGCCTCGGCACACTACTTCTTCACCAAGTAGTGCCCTAGCTCCTCATCAACTCCCAGGGGCATCAGTGGCACCCACTGGGTCATTTGCAAGTATGTCAGACCACACTTGTTTCACTCAATGCATAACCCCGACCCATTTTGCGTAGCCAACTACTATAGCATACATCTATCTACTCCCACCCACATAACCCTCATAGGAAGGTAGGGTCATGTTTGATGCAAGTATCAATAGTAAGTAACAAAGGTAGCAACCAAAGTGGTCTCCACCTCAACATGATTCCGATGCATTGATAATAAGGTGCTATGAGACATGCATAAAAAGGTTTCTCGAACATGGTCAAAGGGCTGCTTGCCTTATTCTTCCGAGTCTTCAAATCTTCTGGTCCATCTCCGAATACTCCGTTTATTATGTCAACTAACGATGGAAACAATCATAATAAGCAACACAATCAAATCAAAAATAAAAGTGCTCTAAAAATGGGAGTTGGACTTTTCTAGGATACCTCTGGTCATATGAAAAATAACCAAGGTGGTTTCATAGGTGTTGGATCAATAGGTAGTTTGGAACATTTCAATGTGATGGCATCAAGGGTTTTATGGATTTGGAAGAAGTATACAGAAATATTTTCTTGAATGATGAGCAAAGGCACCCATCAACAAGTCATGATTGTAGAAGCATCTAGGAGTTGGTTTCACTGGATTTGGAATTCAAATGAATTTCCTAGGATTTTGCAAAGCTGATAAATATGAAGAAATGGCTCTATATTTGGTGGGGTACAGAAAGTATTAATAAAAATGTCCCAAAACTAAGTTTGGATGTGACAAGCACCTAGGAACTTGAATCACTCCATTTGGATCAAAAATGAGCTCTCTGTGATTTTCTAAAGTTCATCACAGAAAATGAAATATGGGTATTTGATAAATATTTGTGTAGGAAAAGTCTTTGGAATACTGTGCATGTTGCACCATGTGATAGAGCATGATTTATGGAGCCATAGGAAATTTGAATCATGCAATTTGGAGTTCATTTGAATTATCTAGGAATTTTTGAAGTTGACAGAATAAAGAAAAAGAAAAGGAATAAGGGTTCAACCTTATACGGTGCTCCGGGCGAAGGATAGCTCGCGGGCCGGCCCAGCGGCTCGGCTGCGCGGGCGAAGGTGGTGACGCCGAAGGCGTAATCCCCGAAGTGTGCTTCCGCCTGGGGAACACGGCTCCCGCCCGGCCCGTCTCCACTTAAACTGCTGGGCCCGCCCCGCTGGGTCACCGACGAGCGGGCCCCTCCAGCAGGCCTTCTTCTTCCTCCGGCCCGCGACAGAAGAGGCAGGGGCCTCGTCGGCGGGAGGTTGCTGCCCTGCCCCCCGGCGGCTCAGGCCACCTTCGGCCAAGCGGTGGCCACCAGAGGGGCCACTAGAATGCGGCGCATCGGGGGAGATCGGCAGGGCCGGCAGGGGACGACCGAGGTGCGCTCGACACTGCCTCGGCGGATGCCCGTTCGGGCGACGAGCAGCTGGGGAATGTGGTGCCCCGGTGGTCTGGGAGAAGTAGGCGAAAGGGTCACCGTACCCTCGCATCTCTTCTGGTGGAGGAAAGGGAGGGAGGCGAGCTCGGGATGGCGAGGATTCGAGCGGAGGCCGGCGGCGGAGCTCCGGCCAGAAGGGAGGCCCTAGGGCACGGGGGGGAAGGGGAGCATCGAGTCGGCCCGGGAGGCGTAGGAGGGAAGGAAAGAGCTAAGGGAGGTGCAAGGGGGCTCGGGGGCGGCCTATAAATAGGTGAGCGCCGGTCCACCGATGATGCATGCGCCGGCGAGGTCGTTGCTGTCGTTGCAGGCCACGGGGGAAGCAGTGGGCATGTCTAGGGCGTTCGTGGGGCTGGTCCACGCCTAGAGGAAGAGAGAGGAGGAGCGGGGAGGCGCCAGAGAGGCCGCGCGTGCGAGGTCGCTCACTGGTGCTTAGGGTCGGCCGGTGCGCGTGCGAGCAGGGGTGAGGGAGGAGAAGAGAGGAGGGGGCCGACCGCCCGGCGTGTTGCGCACGTCGAGGCCGCCTCGGGGGACACGAGGGGGAGGCCCTAGGTGGTCGGGGCTGGTGATTGGAGGGCGGCTGCAGTGCTCCAGAGCACTGTAGCGCGCTCCAGAGCATGCTTTTGTCCGGCATGGCCGTGCCTTTTGCTCCTTGGCCGTGTCCTCTTGTGTCCAGCAGTGCTAGGGAGTAGTAAACAATGGGGAGGCAGTCTTGGATGCTCTGGGGAGCCTCTGGGATGAGGAGGGATGTGATGGAGAAGGTAAAAACTGCTGTCCAGCAGTAGGAATTGGGGTTTTACCCCCCTCCAATAATTGAGCTGAGGCCATAGAGAGTTACTGGGGGTAGAGGATGATCAGGGGAAGCTGTGGTAAGAATTTGGGGTAAATGGAAATAGTAAAAGAGGTCCAAACACTTGTTTTGGTAATTGGACAGAAGGTGTTTGATCAGGTTTTGGGAGAGCAAATGACCTCCACTTGGCATGGGACTTAATAGGATCAAATGTCACATATAATTAGGCCCCTACACCAAATTTGAGCTCATTTGGGCAAAGTGGCCAATGTAACTTTGGTGAACCCTAAAATCAACAGAAATGGTTTCACCATGTTTGAGTTAAGAAAATCATCTCCCCTTGATGCACCACTTGGTGTAGCATCATCATTTGGGGTATTGATCATGCCCACAAAGTTTGAAGCTCCAGATAAAAAGTTGGTAATGTAAAGTTGTTCAAATTTGTATTTCAACAGAAAGGGTTTTGGGGTGATCTGATCAAGTTGCTCTATTCCAAATCTTGTGCCATTTGGTCTAGATGCCTTATTAGGCCATTCTAGCATGTGCACCAAATTTGAGAGCATTTGGACAAGTTTGGCAATGTAAAGTTGCTCAAACTTCAATTATGGACAGAATGGTCTTGAGGGGATTAGAGGAGGTTTCCTTGATCTTCAAGGCATGAGGCTTTGCAAGATCATCAAATATGTCATATATGACATGACAGAATTTCCCTAGAATTTTTGGAGAATATTTCCTTTGTAAATATTTCAAAAGCTTGAAATATCTAGAAAGGGTTTTGGAAGGATTTGCCCAATATTTTGAACATGACCATGTGCTGAAACTCTTATATATGGACAATATATGTCCTATGAGTCTCCCTGAATTTTGGCAAATATTTTTGAAATGATTAAATAATTTTTCCCTATTAAAGACCATTTCTGGCCTTAAGAAAAAGCTTTTAAATAAAATATAAAAATAACTTTTAAAATTATACTTTTGTGGTTTCTGGGAGTCCTATACCTAATAGGATTCAAATATACTTTTTGAAAGATTTCTCACACCCTAAATAAGGTACTTGCAGTGCAAACCTCAATTCAGGGGTTTTTGAAAAACTAATTTTAGAAAATACCTTTTGGCCAAAAATATTTTTATAAGAAAATTCTATACTGGTCTATACACATGGCATGATCATTGGGAAAAGGTCTTGGGTCAAGGAGATGAAGTATAAGAGTTGGAGGATTTATTTGATTTTTAGAGCACTAGTAAACAACAGACAAAAGTCAAATCAAGCAAAGTCAAAAACACTCAAAAGTTTTTGCAAATCCACATTTTTAACATGAAAATTAGCTTAAGCAATGTGATATGAAAATCAGGGTGTGACAGACCTACCCCCCTTACAAGAATCTCGTCCCCGAGATTCCCAGACTAGGCGCGGAAAGAAATGCGGAGTCTTGGATACGGGGTAGTCTTCACTTCTTCTTGTTGGTTCTGCTTCCGAGTGGTGCTCCTTGGAATCCTGAAGTGCTTGATGGCATGGCTTCTTGCTTGATTCCTTCTTTGATGGAGGTTGCTGAGGGGTCTCTTGCATAGGTTAGGTTGGGTTAGCTGCCAAAGGCTCGGTGATCGATGTCCTTGCGGGCATCGGGCTAGCTAAGAGGTAAGAAGTACTTCCAGAGTGGGGGATCGTGGAAGATTTGGTGCACGGAGGGTAACTCAGGTGGTAGATCTAGCTGGGGAGCCGTCTACTACATGACGTGCAGTGATCTCAAAGGGTCCAATGAACCTTGGTGCGGGCTTCCCCTTGACGTGGAAACGCTTGGTTCCCCTTTAGAGGAGTTACCCGCAGGTACACGTGGTCCCTGATATGGAAACTCATGTCCCGACGGTGAGTGTCAGCATAGCTCTTTTGCCTCGACTTGGCTGCCTTCAACGCTCTCTGACTAGTTGGACCTGCTCTTCCGCTGCGCGGAGAATCTCCGGTCCAAAGACTAGTCCTTCTCCAGTCTCTGACCAGTTGAGGGGTGTGCGGCAATTGCGTCCGTACAACACCTCAAATGGTGCCATCTGAAGGCTCGACTGGTAACTGTTGTTATAGGAGAACTTGGAAAAAAGGGAGACAATCCTCCCACTTGGCTCCATATGCCAAGACACAGGCTCGGAGTCATGACTTCGAGAATCTGGTTGACTCGTTCAGTCTGACCTCCGGTCTGTGGGTGGAAAGCCGTGCTGAAAGATACTTGGTTCCCAAGGCTTCTTGGAACTTCTTCCAGAACCTTGAGGTGAACTGGGTTCCTCGATCTGACACAATCTCCTTGGGAACGCTGTGAAGACTTACGATTCGGTCGATGTAGGGAGCTGCCAGCCGGTTGCCATCATAAGGGGTCTTGATAGGAATGAAATGGACCACCTTGGTCAAATGATCGACTATGACCCAGATAGAGCCATGTCCTCTTATCCGACCTTGGTAATCCAGTGACGAAGTCCATTCCGACTTTATCCCTCTTCCACTCAGGAACCTTGAGTGGTTGAAGCAATCCGGTGGGTCGCTGATATTCAGCTTTGACCTTTTGGCACACATCACACTTTGCAACATAGGTTGCAATCTCTCTTTCATCCTGTGCCACCAGAATCGTGCCTTCAAGTCTTGATACAACTTGGTGTGAGCGTTCCTTCGACACGGAATTGCTCGGTTCCTCCGGGAGGAGTGGTTTGCAGATACGCCCGGTCTTCGAGACGGAAGTTTACTTCTTGATGACGGTGGTCGGTGTAAATCTTCCTTCTTGACAGGGCGGTCTTCAAATGTCTTCCATCCAGCTGTCCGTCTCTTCTTTGTCTTCGGGCAGACAAGTAGGCCATCAAATAATGATGTTACCCAACTTGTCCACTTACTCCATGAGGTCTATGGGGGGGGGGGGTACGCAAGGTAAGCTGGGTATTGGTGGTGGTCTTGGCTGAGTATTTGCAGAGGCCTTCCTGACTCAGAGCGAAGGCCCGTGGTCAGAATCTGATCAGGTGGTGGCTCGGTGGGGCTTAAGGGTTTCGAGGATTCTAGTGAGTGAGTGAACTTATATCATCTTATCCTTAAGCACAGTTTCTGAGATGCCAATAGCTCTATCTAGCACTCCGAACGATAAGCAGCCTCTCGCATAGACCAACTTCAATCACCACTCATACCATACATACCCTCATGATTCACAAGAGACGGTCTAACAAAATTATACTTGTCTATGATCCCCAAATCTATATGTATGCCTACCTCTAAAATCCAAAGGTAGATCATACATGCTGCTAAGCTTAAATTAAACTCCATAATCCAAGCACTCAACCTATTCTCGCAAGGCTCATGATAAGGCATCACCAATCTAAGGAAACACGTCATATACCACTCCAAGATTTTGTTTCCTTCCTATAGATCAACTCCAATAGCCCGGTAATTCCCATCAATCACCACATAATCCAACAATCCTAAAAATCTGATGTCTACGGTGTTCCTCAAGATCTCAAGTTTCTATAATACCCAAATACTTGGAAGGACTATGCATCACGATAGTATGTCCACCAAATTCCCATCATCCGGGTCAAGTAAATTCCATGATCATGATTATATAGATCCCTAAATCAACTCCGACAAATAATCCAATCTCCTAGGTTATTGTCCACCGAGAAGCATGATATCATAATCAGGATCATAGGCCTAAATCCAATCTTACTCCGAATCATGCAGACATATCCAGCATTAATACCAACCAGAATCACCTACATAAATCCAAATCTTATGCCCAACGGGTACTCCTACATGCTTCCCCAAGGTCATGATCCCACCAATATAAAAACCTCACAATCCATCAAGGTCTCAGATAATTTCCTCGAAGTCACTGATACAAAGCCACCAAATCATCCGTCCAATATCCTCGAACTGGTCTATCTATGGCATCGTCAGACCTCGTGCTATATTAGGATGAAAATATGCTCACTCATCGTGTCCACTAGCTCCTTTACGAACCCAGTGTTGTGCAAGGTTGCAAAGGCTTAACAGGTTCTCTCGCTTTACCATGGGTTAGGCACATGGTTAAGGATTCGTGCTGGGGTGTCTCGTGAAGTCTCAAAGGGTCTAGGAATGGGGTTACTGGTCCGGAGGGTTAAACATAACTCTACGGGGTTGCACTTGATCGCGGAGGTTGTAGCAGAAGTCTTCAGTGCCAGTTTGTTGCCAAGGTAGAATCCTTGGTGCATCTTGTCTTGCGGGTCTTCAATTGGGGAGAGAGAGAATAGAGGGAAGAAGCAGCGTAGAGGAGGGAAAATGCCTAAAGGGGGTTCTATAGTGCAGGTGCAACAAACAGGTGCAAAAAGGCAGAGACAAAAGAAACAAGGCAAGGAAGGTGATATAGCCATGCACTTGTTGCCTGGGGCAAAAGTGCGACTTATATCAAAACACAAGCAAATAAAAGCAAACAACACACAATCATGGTTCTATTCGAACCATCATATGGACTCGACTGCGCATAGGGGGTACACGACTCATCCTACCCTAGGGGTTCTCGGACTCAGTGCCGTGACTTGTGCCTCGTGCAGTCTTCTGAGCTTCCTCGGGTGTTGCTATGCCCCTTGTAGTTTTTTGATGAATGATCCGGGTTGAGCCTGAAGAATCTTCAACGACTTCTCGCCTGATGAGGTGAGGTGGTGAAGGTGCCTCCTTGTAGCTGGCGTTGACTCGTCTTCTCTTGTCTCTTTAATCATGACGATCCCTTGTGCCTTCTGGGACGTCGAGGGTACCAGGTAGGCAATCCATATGTAATGACAATAACAAGGCATAATAGAGGTCCAACATGTCGGTTTCGTTGATGAAAACATCGACACCAAGAGCGGGGGACGAAGAGAACCGTTTTCCTGCTCACCATAGTGAGGCGGACCAAATGGCAAGGTTCTCATCCACCGGTGGTTGTCGATACAACAACGGTAGTGACAGGATTACTCTATTAGCGATGCATATCATGATTTTGCATAACCTATACCCTGGTCATCATAGGCCAATGTTGCATCTTCTCGGGGCACTGTCAAGGGTATCACCATCTTCTGGGTCTTCATGTCCTCATCCATCGAGGATGTAGTTTCTGTTGGTACTGTCTTGTCGTGGTGTCGTCAATCTTGTGTGCTGAAGTGGTGGGTGAGTGTTTGGCAAGGTGCACCCACAAGGATTACAGAGAATCCAGTGGTCACGGCATAGGGGTACTAACGATCAAAGTTTTGAAGGGGAAGAGGTTAAGTATGGCCTAGTTTTCGAAAAACTGAGAAGGGAAGAGAAGTATAGATAGTTTTGAAAACTAGTAATAGTTTTGAAAATAGTTTTACCCTAACTAACGACCATGCTAACTAAGGCTTCCTACAGTCAGGATGGCTCTGATACCAGCTCTGTGGGGACCCCGACTCATAAGTCGTGATCACCGAATGCACGTGTACAGTGATCCCAGAGATCAATGCTCACTGAACACACAAAAGCTGAATAACAAGAGTCATACATCCATACATACCGTGTTACACAAATAGGACCATAATGGTCAAGTCTTGAGTATAACAATGCAGCGGAAATCTTCAATAACAACATGGACCCATGCCATCTGCCTTAACCCTACAGGCATTCTGACTAGGAAGCGTCCTAGCTCGCATGCTCGTCACCAAGAAATCTTCATCATAACTTGTCCTCTCATGCCTGGCCAATAAAATAACCAGTGGCAAGCCAATGAGTACTTTGAATGTACTCGCAAGCAACCCAAGTGTGATGACAGAATAATTATGCAAAGCTCTACTGCTAAATTGGCAGTTTTTGCGGAAAGCTAATTTTTCATATGCAAGTATGGTCAACATATATCAAGGATATGCATGTGTCTGTAACAAGTATCAGGAGGTCACAGACATCAATATCGAGAAAGAGTTGTAATCAACTCATGTTCAAGCTCATTGTGACTTTCTCACAATCACATCAACAATATCTCTGAATCGTGTTGTTTCCCAGAAACTTATGGACATAGTCTAAGTAGCACCACCCAACTGTCCTTGACCGCGAACACGGCTATTCGAATAGTTTGACACTCTGTAGAGGTTGCACACTTTACCCACAAGATCCGGGGAACTTCCGTGTCATCCATGACCCGCGATACCTCAAGTACCCGGGGTAAGCACCCGATCACTATCTTTCCCTAGACGACACTAACATAGAGTCCACTCGATTGGTAGTAGCCCCCGTGCCCACATTCACATCTTAATAATTGGGGAGACTCGCTCCCATATTCATCACATACCACAAGCACGGGGTACCAACGGTGTGTCCGGTGCCCTGTAAAGACAGTCATGGCCGCCTATCCAAGCGCGACCCCGTCCCGAGAGTGACCTCATGTCACCCCCGTCACTAGTAATGCGGGCACCATGCTAGTATTGACCTAGGTAATCAATAATGCCCTTTCCCATATAAGGGTAGAGTGGTTGCGCATGTTTGGTTGGGACGGTAGTCACACATAAATCTAATCCATCTCTGTAAACAACACCTTCGTCAAGCCTCGGCACACTACTTCTTCACCAAGTAGTGCCCTAGCTCCTCATCAACTCCCAGGGGCATCAGTGGCACCCACTGGGTCATTTGCAAGTATGTCAGACCACACTTGTTTCACTCAATGCATAACCCCGACCCATTTTGCGTAGCCAACTACTATAGCATACATCTATCTACTCCCACCCACATAACCCTCATAGGAAGGTAGGGTCATGTTTGATGCAAGTATCAATAGTAAGTAACAAAGGTAGCAACCAAAGTGGTCTCCACCTCAACATGATTCCGATGCATTGATAATAAGGTGCTATGAGACATGCATAAAAAGGTTTCTCGAACATGGTCAAAGGGTTGCTTGCCTTATTCTTCCGAGTCTTCAAATCTTCTGGTCCATCTCCGAATACTCCATTTATTACGTCAACTAACGATGGAAACAATCATAATAAGCAACACAATCAAAGCAAAAATAAAAGTGCTCTAAAAATAGGAGTTGGACTTTTCTAGGATACCTCTGGTCATATGAAAAATAACCAAGGTGGTTTCATAGGTGTTGGATCAATAGGTAGTTTGGAACATTTCAATGTGATGGAATCAAGGGTTTCATGGATTTGGAAGAAGTATACAGAAATATTTTCTTGAATGATGAGCAAAGGCACCCATCAACAAGTCATGATTTTAGAAGCATCCAGGAGTTGGTTTCACTGGATTTGGAATTCAAATGAATTTCCTAGGATTTTGCAAAGCTGATAAATATGAAGAAATGGCTCAATATTTGGTGGGGTACAGAAAGTATTAATAAAAATGTTCCAAAACTAAGTTTGGATGTGACAAGCACCTAGGAACTTGAATCACTGCATTTGGATCAAAAATGAGCTCTCTGTGATTTTCTAAAGTTCATCACAGAAAATGAAATATGGGTATTTGATAAATATTTGTGTAGGAAAAGTCTTTGGAATACTGTGCATGTTGCACCATGTGATAGAGCATGATTTATGGAGCCATAGGAAATTTGAATCATGCAATTTGGATTTCATTTGAATTATCTAGGCATTTTTGAAGTTGACAGAATAAAGAAAAAGAAAAGGAATAAGGGTTCAACCTTAAACGGTGCTCCGGGCGAAGGATAGCTCGCGGGCCGGCACAGCGGCTCGGCTGCGCGGGCGAAGGTGGTGACGCCGAAGGCGTAATCCCTGAAGTGTGCTTCCGCCTGGGGAACACGGCTCCCGCCCGGCCCGTCTCCACTTAAACTGCTGGGCCCGCCCCGCTGGGTCACCGACGAGCGGGCCCCTCCAGCAGGCCTTCTTCTTCCTCCCGCCCGCGATAGAAGAGGCAGGGGCTCGGGGGCGGCCTATAAATAGGTGAGCGCCGGTCCACCGATGATGCATGCGCCGGCGAGGTCGTTGCTGTCGTTGCAGGCCACGGGGGAAGCAGTGGGCATGTCTAGGGCGTTCGAGGGGCTGGTCCACGCCTAGAGGAAGAGAGAGGAGGAGCGGGGAGGCGCCAGAGAGGCCGCGCGTGCGAGGTCGCTCACTGGTGCTCAGGGTCGGCCGGTGCGCGTGCGAGTAGGGGTGAGGGAGGAGGAGAGAGGAGGGGGCCGACTGCCCGGCGTGTTGCGGACGTCGAGGCCGCCTCGGGGGACACGAGGGGGAGGCCCTAGGTGGTCGGGGATGGTGATTGGAGGGCGGCTGCAGTGCTCCAGAGCACTGTAGCGCGCTCCAGAGTGTGCTTTTGGCCGGCATGGCCGTGCCTTTTGCTCCTTGGCCGTGTCCTCTTGTGTCCAGCAGTGCTAGGGAGTAGTAAACAATGGGGAGGCAGTCTTGGATGCTCTGGGGAGCCTCTGGGATGAGGAGGTAGGTGATGGAGAAGGTAAAAACTGCTGTCCAGCAGTAGGAATTGGGGTTTTACCCCCTCCAATAATTGAGCTGAGGCCATAGAGAGTTACTGGGGGTAGAGGATGATCAGGGGAAGCTGTGGTAAGAATTTGGGGTAAATGGAAATAGTAAAAGAGGTCCAAACACTTGTTTTGGTAATTGGACAGAAGGTGTTTGATCAGGTTTTGGGAGAGCAAATGACCTCCACTTGGCATGGGACTTAACAGGATCAAATGTCACATATAATTAGGCCCCTACACCAAATTTGAGCTCATTTGGGCAAAGTGGCCAATGTAACTTTGGTGAACCCTAGAAATCAACAGAAATGGTTTCACCATGTTTGAGTTAAGCAAATCATCTCCCCTTGATGCACCACTTGGTGTAGCATCATCATTTGGGGTATTGATCATGCCCACAAAGTTTGAAGCTCCAGATAAAAAGTTGGTAATGTAAAGTTGTTCAAATTTGTATTTCAACAGAAAGGGTTTTGGGGTGATCTGATAAAGTTGCTCTATTCCAAATCTTGTGCCATTTGGTCTAGATGCCTTATTAGGCCATTCTAGCATGTGCACCAAATTTGAGAGCATTTGGACAAGTTTGGCAATGTAAAGTTGCTCAAACTTCAATTATGGACATAATGGTCTTGAGGGGATTAGAGGAGGTTTCCTTGATCTTCAAGGCATGAGGCTTTGCAAGATCATCAAATATGTCATATATGACATGATAGAATTTCCCTGGAATTTTTGGAGAATATTTCCTTTGTAAATATTTCAAAAGCTTGAAATATCCAGAAAGGGTTTTGGAAGGATTTGCCCAATATTTTGAACATGACCATGTGCTGAAACTCTTATATATGGACAATATATGTCCTATGAGTCTCCCTGAATTTTGGCAAATATTTTTGAAATGATTAAATAATTTTTCCCTATTAAAGACCATTTCTGGCCTTAAGAAAAAGCTTTTAAATAAAATATAAAAATAACTTTTAAAATTATACTTTTGTGGTTTCTGGGAGTCCTATACCTAATAGGATTCAAATATACTTTTTGAAAGATTTTTCACACCCTAAATAAGGTACTTGCAGTGCAAACCTCAATTCAGGGGTTTTTGAAAAACTAATTTTAGAAAATACCATTTGGCCAAAAATATTTTTATAAGAAAATTCTATACTGGTCTATACACATGGCATGATCATTGGGAAAAGGTCTTGGGTCAAGGAGATGAAGTATAAGAGTTGGAGGATTTATTTGATTTTTAGAGCACTAGCAAACAGCAGACAAAAGTCAAATCAAGCAAAGTCAAAAACACTCAAAAGTTTTTGCAAATCCACATTTTTAACATGAAAATTAGCTTAAGCAATGTGATATGAAAATCAGGGTGTGACAGTTATCCAAACTTTTTATGCAGGCTTGAACTTTACCTCGCGGAACTTGTTAGATTCGGCCGCGGGAGGAACCTTTATGTCAACTACACTTGGTGCTGCCACGAAACTTCTCGACGAGATGATGACCAATTATTCCCAATGGCACACCGAACGCGCTCCAACAGGTAGGAAGGTAAACTCTGTCGAGGAGATTTCCTCCCTAAATGAAAAAGTTGACTTGATCATGTCTCTACTTTCCAAGCAATCTTCTATTGATCCTCATGATGTTCCTTTAAATTCTTTGATTGCTCAAGATCAAGTAGATGTGAACTTTATCTCTAGAAACAATTTCAATAACAATGCTTATAGGAGTAATTTTGGTAGCAACCCTAGACCGTTCCCCTCTAATTCCTATGGGAACAACAATGCTTATCCTAGCACCAAGAACTCCACTTATGAACTAGAGATTATGCTTAAAGACTTCATCACTAGCCAAAAAGCCTTCAATAAGAGTGTAGAAGAAAAACTAGATAAACTAGATAATCTCTCTTCGAAGGTAGACAATTTAGCCCATGAGGTAGAGTTGCTTAAAATTAGAACTTCTCCTCTTGAGGAGAGGAAGACCACTCCTATGAATGCTATTCAAGTGCAAATTAATGAAAACATTAGGATGATGGCTAAACTTAAAGAGAGATGGGCTAGAGAAAAGGAGGAAGAAGATAGAATTAAGAGCCTTCCTACCCACCACACTGTTGCTACTATCCAAGTTGTTGAGGATATCCAAACTCTTAGCACCCAATGCACTCCTAGTCCCATTGGACCTATTAATGGTGATGCTATGACCTCAACCATAGAAGAAGAAACTCCTATGACCATAGGAGCTACCAAACAAGTGAGCCTAAAGGACACCACTACCACTTTACTTGATAGTAGTGACCTTGATTTCGATAATTGCACCCTTTCTGAAGTTATTGGTTTTCTTCACAATATGTCTAGAGATCCCCACACTAGCACACTTAATCTTGCCTTCATGGAGCATATCACTAATGCTCTTATCAAAGCTAGGGAGGAGAGGCTTAGGGTAGAAGCCTCCATACCTAGAAAGCTAGAAGATGGTTGGGATCCTATGATTAAAATTAAGTTGAATAACTTCTCTTTCTATGCTTTATGTGATGTTGGAGCTAGTACCTCCGTTATGCCCAAAAGAATATATGATATGTTTAAATTGAAATCTTTTGATTCTTGTTCTTTTGGTGTTCGTCTTGTTGATTCTTCCGTAAAAAAACCTTTGGGGAAGATCGACGATGTTCTTATCATTGTCAATGACAATTATGTTCCCGTTGATTTTACTATTATGGATATTGAATGTGAACCTTCATGTCCAATTATTTTGGGACGTCCTTTTCTTCGCACCGTTGGTGCTATCATTGACATGAAAGAGGGGAATATAAAATTCCAATTCCCTCTCAAGAAAGGAATGGAACACTTCCCTAGAAAGAAGATTAAGTTGCCTTTTGAGTCCGTTATACGGGCTAGCTATTCTTTTACTCTTGATAAAACTTGATCTTCTCTTTTTTGCATCATGCCTAGCTTAAAGGCATAAAAGAAAGCGCTTTTGGGAGGCAGCCCACAATGAATTACATTTTATTTTGCTTTTGTTGTGTCTTGATGTTTGTTACTACAGTAGCATCATCATTGTATCTTTTCTTTTCAGCTTTGTGCCAAGTTTAGCCTCCGATTGCAAGAAAGTTCAAAAGTTGTGACGTGCTGTCCAGAAAACAGATTCTGTCCTTGGACAGAAAAATTCGTATAAAATCACTAGTCATCTTTTTGATCTGAATTAGTTTGACAGCGTGCTCTCTACAATTGGCTTTCGGGCGTCTGTTCTGAGTTTTTTGATTTGAGTTGCAGAAGTGCCCCGAAAAAATTATTTACTACCTGCTGGTCTGTTTTTCACAGATTTTGTCCTGTTTTGCCTTTTCTTCGTTTTGCAAACCTTGAGCTTGCTTTTTCTTTGCAAAAACCTTTTGGCAATCTTGAGAAATAGTAGCTATTCAAGATTATCCTTATTTCCAGTAGGGAAAAATTATTTTATTATGGGTACTAACCTCGCTAATCAGATTATGATGAGTTATGTATGAAGGAATTTTTTTCAAGTGTGCGAGGGAAGATGATAAAAGAAGATTCAGGAGGGTCAAAGCTCAAGCTTGGGGATGCCTCCGTGCACCCCCAAGAAATATTCAAGAAGACTCAAGACTCTAAGCTTGGGGATGCCCCCATGCATCCCCTTCTCCATCAACAATTATCAGTTCGTCTTTCGTTCCACTATAATTATCACTTCATGTGTTATGTGCTATGCTTGGAGCGTCTTGTGCTTAGTTTCCTTTTTAGTTTTCTTTAGCTTTGCTTGCTGTTCATAACAAGTTAGAACCCAGCTTTCTTTGTGTGGGAGAGAAACACGCTCCACTTCAACATAGAACACAACATAGGATTTTTCATGCTTATCTTTGCTGTGTATGTTCTTTGTTTTTCCATAGCTGCTGTCATGTTTAGCTCTTAGTTTTCATGCTTTTCTTTTTAAAGAGCTTTTGTTTAGTTGGTTGCTGAACTCTCTTGAGTTTTCATGTTTATCTTGTTAAGAGAGTTTTGCCTGTTGCACTGAGTTGTGTGTCTTAACTTAAAGTAGGTAATTGAGGTTGCTATTTAATTTTAGTAGTAACTTAAAATAGTTTTGAGGTATTGCCATGAGTAATGTCTGAACTTTTGGTGTCAAGAGCTTTAGCCTATTAGTGATAGATGTCGTATTTTGGGCAATCCGTGTTTATTTTCGAAAACTACAAATAGTTGAGAACTTTAGCTACTAAATGGATCACTAATCTTTGGAGGGATCGAATATTAGAGTACACTCACGTACCATGAGTCGAGGATGCGCAAGGATAACCAAACCCCCATACACTCCTCCTCGGGGTACTTGTCTCTTTGTGAACCTCCTAATTAGATTGAGAGTTACCGATAATAAGTGCATGAGTTCTTCGGACTAATGTGAGCATTCGAAAGTTGACACTTCCACCTAGCCATATTTTTCTAGCCTCTTCGGTACCGTGCATTGCCCTTTCTCACCTCGAGAGTTGGCGCATACTTCGCCGGTGCATCCAAATCCTTGGCATGATACGCTCTGTCATCATAAGCCTCATTATATCCTTCCTCAAAACAGCCACCATACCTACCTATCAAGGCATTTCCATAGCCTTTTCGAGATACATTGCCATGCAACATCCATCTTCTCATGACTTGATCTTCATGTCATACATGCTTTTTGCTTGATCGATGAGCCGCATGCTAGTTGGGCCTTGCCCTAATCATTGCTACATGACGCGCTAGTATCATTGCATATCCTGCTACACTGGCAGAGGCATACATTTGCATACATCATGATAGTTTCATTTTCTTTATGTTGAGTACTTTTGTAAAGTGTGAAAGATCTTCTATACTTCTTGTAATGAATAGAGTGTTGCCCCTAAAGTGAGGAAAAGATCCCAAAGAGGACAAAATCAAAAGATCCCAAAGAGGACAAATGAGAGTTAAATAGAAAGAGCCATTGAGGCCACAAAAAAATAAAAAAAAAATAGAAAAAAGAGAAAAAGAAATAAAAAGAGAGAAGGGGGCACACTACGATTTCCTTTTGAGAGATCCACACTCGTACTCCATCTTATACCTTGTGCTCCATAGAGATTATCATTCATGCATATAGCTATGTGGGGACCTTCACACTATAGAACTTGGCTTGTATATTCCAAAGACGAGCCTCCTCAAAAGATCTCTAGGTCTTCTTGAGCAAGCAAGTTGGATGCACCCCCACTAGTTCCATTGGAGAGCTTACCTTAGCTCATATGTGCATCCGTTGCATGGCAATCCCTACTCCTCGCATCATATCTATCATTTGGATTTCTCTCGCCGATGATTGTCCTCATTGATGTGAGCCTTTCACACCTTTTTTGTCTTCCCCCTCTATCATTTTTCTCTCTTTGCCATCCTAAGTGTCGACTTTCTTGCTTACGCTCATCCATTGCATGAGTGCTCAAAATATCGAAAGGGAGTGGATCATTTTGACTTGTACCTGGCTGACGGTCTGGGGATGAGTCAAGATAAGATTCCAAAGAAGACCAAGTGTGAAACTTTAGTAGATTAAGTTCTCAACAATACAAAAACTATGTTTTACTCTCTCATATATCCCTATCCCCTTTCTTGCACGCAAACACCATTTGGAGACATTCGAGTCACGGACAACGAGAGCTCTTGCACCTTTATGTTCTTATGTTACTTGTTACGATGCTAATATAGACTCTTGCTTGTTATGACTTGAATTGAATTACATGCCTTGATTGCTTTACTTAAAAGTTCTTATATGGTTGATAGCATGTCACCACCGAAATTATGCTTGTTATCATTTACCTACTCGAGGACGAGCAGGAATTAAGCTTGGGGATGTTGATACGTCCAAAACGTATCTATAATTTCTGCTTGCTCCATGCCTCTTTTGTGTGATATTGCTATGATATTTATGCACTTCCATACACTTTTGATCATATTTGGACTAACCTATTAACTCAGTGCACCACAGTGCCTGTTCCTGTTTTCTGCTATTTTTCTATTTCAGGTTTCCACCATATTAAAAGTGCTCTAAAAATTCCGGGAAAAATACAGGAAAAATCAGCGTACCGGGAGCTTTGATAAAAACCAAAGCAGGGCCAGAGGGGAGCCTGGGGTTGCCCAGGCGGCCACCCAGCGCGGCCCCACCCCTGGCCGCGCCTGGGGGGCGCCTGGGGCCTCACCTCCGCCTCTGGTGACCCCCCTTCGCATATATATTCCTCGCATCCCGAAACCCTCGAGGACGGAACCCTTTTTCGCGATCTCGCCTCTGTTCCACCGCCGCCGCGCTTCCAAGATCGGGAGCATCAGGAGAACTCTTCCCGGCACCCTGCCGGAGGGGAGAACCACCACCGGGAGCTTCTCCACCACCATGGACGCTTCCCGGATGAGTCGTGAGTAGTCCACCTTGGACCATGGGTCCATGATCAGTAGCTATGTGATGTTCTCCTCCCCTCTTTGTTCTTCATGGTTTAGACCTCGTGAGCTGCCCTACATGATCGAGGCACATATGTAATCTTTATGTTGTTGCTCTGCTGAGTTTGCTGGGATCCGATGGATTATGAGATTATGTTCAGATTGTGTGTGAGTAATATATTTGATTCACCTCTTTTATATTTATGTTCTTGAGTAATTCTTGCATGTTCTCCGTTGCTGTTTATTGCTTTGGCCGAGTAGTAGGTAGTAAGTCCAAGAGGGAGCGTTATGCTGGATTGTGGGTTCATGCCCCTTGATGACTAGCTTGAGTGACAGAAACATGAGTCTAGGGGATGTGCTGTTGCCACAAGGGGGGAAACGACGGTGCTTGTACTTGTGGGTCCAAGGATTGTTTACTTTACGCAAAGTTCTTTTAATGCAGTTGTCTGTTGTTTTGAGTCTACACTTTGGGTGGGATTCGCAACTTAATACCAGCGAGATGTTCTGGATAGATATCTCAAGGTGGATGATTAGTAGTAGATGCAGATGGATTTCAGTCTACTTGCCTTGGCGTACCGCCCATGCTTTTGAGCCTCTACCTTTCTTTACAGCATAGTTAGCATTGGTTTGCGCACATAATCCTGTCAATTGCCCAGCTGTAATTTGTTTACCTCGCTTTGCTGTTTTATCGTCTTTTGGCAGGGAGACATCACTAGTGAACATCATGGGACCCCGGTCCATATTACCATCACTGATCACACCCGCTATTTACTTCCTGTTCTTATTTCCTAGTTGCAGTCATACCTATCACTATTATCTCTTGTGTTTGATCCTTTGTAAACGACAAGGCCGAAGCGATTGACAACCTCTCTGTACTCGTTGGGAGCAAAGTTATTTGTATCTGTGTGCAGGTCCTGTCAACCGCTAAGTTTCTGGCGCCGTTGACACCTTCTTATCGACCCTCGGAGTCTCACGGGATTCGATCCTTGGTATCTTTGCCAAGGGAAATTTGCTGCTACGCTACATCTCAAACCTTCCACTTGGGGTAACCAACGAGGGGCGAGAAGCCATCATTTGTCTCCTGAATCCTGCATGCGGCACCCATACCCATGCGCATAAACCTTAGTTCATACTCACAGTTCTGGTGATGTAGATCATAAATTTGCCCTTGGAGCTCTTCAATTCTTTCTTCAAATGTGGTGATGCTTTTCCACATCTCCTTCATCTCCTTCAGGATGTAGGTCTTCAGCTCGTTGAAGATGTCAAAGTTAGCTTCAACACCACGCTCGATCATCTTCTTGTACTTGAAGACTTCTTGCTCCACTTCTTCTAGCCTGGCCTGGATGCTCCCCTCCTTGATAGGTCCCTTCAGATCTTCTTGATGGAGGACACCGTCCTCCATCCGAACAACATGAGGGTGCTTCTTCACCTCAGCGAGGTAAGGGTTGATGACGTTGACGACGAACTTGTCCTTGGGGGAACTTGGGGAAGCCATGGCACCTAGGTCTAGCTAAAAGATTTCCTGGCAGAAACAGATCGAAAAGAAAACACACGAAATCGTGAGATACGTTGCCGGAACAATCCGGGCAAATATATAGCAAAAATTTCTGCACAGAAAGGAAGGTAACAAGCTAAAGTGGGGTCGGAGACGGACTCCTAGGTGCCCAGGCGGCCTCCCGGCGCGGCCAGGAGGTAGGCCGCGCCAGGGGGGGCGCCTGGGCCTCCTGGAGCTTGTCTCCGGCTCCACTTAGGCTTAGAAATTTCCTAATTTTGCAAAAACTCATAATATGGAACTTTTATGGCGGTTCGTGATGTTTCCTTACCGTAATACATACCTTTTCTTATTCTGCTTCTGCTGGTGTCTGAAACAGGGCTGCAACATGTTCTTCTTGAGTTGTTGTGTATATCATATTCACATCAACATTGACAGGGTCTCCTGCTATGTAATGCTTAAGTCTTTGCCCATTCACAACTTGAGGTTTGGTGCCTTCAAAATTGTTAATCTTGATTGCACCAGACCGATAGACTTCTTCAATATGAAATGGCCCTTCCCACCTGGAAAGTAGTTTGCCTGGAGAAAACCTGAAACGGGATCTTTTCCTTGATGTCCCTTGGATAGGGCATCCTCTCAATTGCTTCGATCTTGGCCTTGTCCACCTCAATTCCCCTTTCAGAAATCTTGTGACCAAGAACAATTCCTTCGTTAACCATGAAGTGGCACTTCTCCCAGTTGAGTACCAGATTTGTCTCCTCACATCTCTGCAAAACTTTATTAAGGTTGTGGAGACAATGGTCAAAGGAAGTTCCATAGACGGAGAAATCGTCCATGAAGACTTCCACAATCTCCTCACAGAAACCATGAAAGATAGCAGACATACACCTTTGAAAAGTAGCAGGGGCATTACATAAACCAAAAGGCATACGCCTGTAAGCATAAGTACCATAGGGACAAGTAAAAGTGGTCTTCTCTTGATCAGCAGTGTTAACATGAATTTGAGAGAAGCCAGAATAACCATCGAGGTAACAAAAGTGGGTATTTTTGGATAACCTTTCAAGCATTTGGTCGATGAACGGCAACGGGTAGTGATCCTTCCTGGTTGCCTTGTTCAGCTTCCTGTAATCAATACACATTCTATATCCAATAATAATTCTTTGAGGTATTAGTTCATTCTTATCATTAGGAACCACAGTTGTACCTCCTTTCTTAGGAACACAATGTACCGGGCTTACCCACTTACTATCAGCTATAGGGTAGATAATACCTGCGGCTAGAAGCTTGAGAATCTCAGTTCTTACAACATCCATCATCTTCGGGTTCAACCGTCGTTGATGATCAACAACTGGTTTAGCATTGGGCTCAAGGTTGATAGTATGTTGACAGATAGATGGACTAATCCCCTTAAGGTCATCAAGGGTATAGCCAATTGCACCTCGGTGTTAACGAAGTACTTCCAATAGTCGCTCTTCTTCATATCCTGAAAGGTTAGAGTTGATAATAACAGGATATACTTTCTTTTCATCTAAATAAGCATACTTGAGCGTATCGGAAAGAGGTTTAAGATCAAACACCAGGTCTTCTTTTGGTTTTGACAAAATTCCCAAAGGTTCAACCGGAAGGTTGTGCTTCAGGATAGCAGGTTGTCTCAAGAATATTTCATCTAGTTCATTTCTTTCCCGCATATGCAAATCATTCTCGTGGTCCTCCATATATTGCTGCAAAGGATCATTAGGGGGAATAGCAATAGAAGCAATACTTTCAATAATTTTATCATCACTAGGTAAATCGGTACCACGAGGCTGCTTAGAGAACTTAGAAAAGTTAAATTCATATGGCTCACCATTGAATTCAACAGAAACTTTACCTTTCTTGCAATCTATTATAGCTCCACAAGTTCTGAGAAAAGGTCTACCAAAATTAATAGGACAAAAATTGTCCCTCACTGAACCAAGTACTAGAAAGTCGGTAGGGTATTTTACCTTTCCACATAGGACTTCAACGTCTCTCACAATTCCGATAGGAGAGATAGTTGCTCTGTTTGCAAGATGAATGGTAACATCAACTTCTTCAAGTTCACAAGGTGAAATCTCACCGATGATCTCTTGATAAAGTGAATAGGGGATAGCACTAGCACTCGATCCCAAATCGCATAGCCCATAATAATTGTGATCTCCTATTTTAACAGATACTACTGGAGTACCTGAAATTGGGCCTTTATTCTTGGCTGTGACACGGTTAGTGGAAACAGCACAAAAATTTCCATTGGAATCCAAAACATCATTAGTAACAAGGTCTTTAACCAATGCAACTTGAGGATCAACCTTGATCTGGTCCTCAGGCTCATCAATTCTTCTCTCACTTTTATTTATTATGCCTGTCACAAGAGAGTGCTCCCTTATCCTTTCGGGAAAAGGAGGCTTTTCATATATAACTGCAGGCAAAATAGGGTCAGCAACATGAATATCAACAGGTAACTCTTTGAAAGGTTCATGATGCTGATCTCTCTTCTTTTTAAAAGAATCAACATGAGAGGCAAAATCCTTATAAAAATCAATCATTAGATGGGAATCAAGACCAATCTTAGAGCAAAAGGTATTGAAGTAATCAGTTTTCACATAGCTCTCAATATAATCATGCTCATAATTTATAGCGGGTTCAATACCTTTATCGATTTCCCAATCTTCGGTATTCCTCTGGATCCTTTCAATGAGATCCCACCTTTCTTCAACGCTCTTTGTCTGAAATACCCCACTAGAGGAGGCATCCAACATCTCCTTATCCTGACGAGAAAGCCTGGCATAAAAATTTGGAAGTATAATTTTCTTGGGGAGCTCATGAATAGGACATTTGAGCATTAGGGACTTCAATCTCTCCCAAGCTTGAGCAATGCTTTCTCCTTCACAAGACATAAAGTTATAGATATAGTTCCTGTCTCGATGAATTTCATGAAGAGGATAAAACTTGGTATAAAAGAGAGACATAAGCTCTTGCCAATCAAGCAAGTGTGAGTTATCGAGAAGCTTATACCAATCTGAAGCTTTATCTATAAGCGATACGGAGAACAATTTCCTCATGACAAACTCCATTGATACACCTGCAAGCTTAAATAATGAACATAGTTGTGACTGATATAGCAAGTGTTCACCGGGATGTCTGTCTCCTGCATAACGATTAGCCAAAACATAATCGATGATACCAGCTGGTATTTTATAGGGCACAATTTCAGTAGGGGGAGGAGCAACCACCACAGATGTGGGGCGTCTTCCCACAAGCAACGATCCAATAGCAAGGTTGTCCATAAGGACAAAGAGCAGCAACAGCAAAATAAAAACAGAAATATAAAAACTTCCTTACCAGCTTCACTTACCAATAGCGCTACACTCCCCGGCAACGGCGCCAGAAAATGGTACTTGATGACCCACAACCGTAAGGGATCTACTGCAGCGTTTTCGATAAGTAAGAGTGTCGAACCCAACGAGGAGCAGAAGGTATTGATAAGTGATTCTGAGCAAGGAATAACTGCAAGCACTGAAAGATAACTTTTTAGGGGTTTTCTTGATATAAGCAACAGAAAAGTAAAAGGGAGCAAAGTAAAAGGCACTAGAGAGTAACAAGTGGCCCAATCCTTTCTGAGCAAAGGAGAGGCCTAGCAACTGAACTTATAAAGGCTAAAGTGTTCTTGAGGACACACGGGAGAGGTAGTCATGTGCTTTCGCCATATTCTGTATCGGTACTATGTGATGTGTTGATAAGTGTTGAGTGGGTGGATCTATGCTAGTACACCCTCTAGACTAAGATGAGTGCACTCTTATGATTAAACACCTTGCAAGCATCCGCAAATACAAGATAGTATTTAAGACAAAAGCCTAACCATAGCAATACGATCGATGATCCATTGTTCCCTTGTGCAAAAGCGTGCGAACTGGGGTTCAGGTTTCTGTCACTCCGGCAACCCACCATAAGCATTCTTTGTACACAATGTATTCCCCTAGGTCCTTAATAAGGCGAAGTGTTGAGTGTTCGACTCACACAACACCACTAGGAAAATAACAACACAACTTAAGTATCAAACAACACATATTACCTCAACATCATATGACTACTAACAACAAGACTTCTCCCATGTCCTCAAGAACTAAAGTAACTACTCACAAGACATAAAAGAGATCATGATCAGTGGAGATAGATGGATGATAAACAATCTGGACACAATGATATTTCTCCAACAAAACTCAATAGCATTCACCACAAAGTAGTAATCAACACCGATAGGGTAGAGAGGATAGATAGTACGGATTACAACACAAGTTGCAATTGTGAGATGAGATTGGATGAAGATGGAGATGGTGCTGATGTTGGGGATGATGTTGATGATGATCTCGATGATGCCCGTGACGATGGTGATGACGATGGCGATGATCTCCCCTTCCGGGAGGTGATCTCCCCGGCGGAATCTGCCCGCCGGAGATGGCTTTTCTTCTCTGTAGGTTTCCGCCACGGAGCGGCGGCAGAACTCCGTAAACTCCCCTCCTTTTAGGGTTTCTGGATGACGAGGAGTATATAGGCCAGAGGGGGGGAGCCTGGAGTGGGCCAGGGGCTCCAGGCGCCTCCCCGACGCGGCCAGGGTGGGGGCCGCGCCAGGTGGCCGCCTGGGCACCCTGTGGCCCCCCTCTGGTTGCTCTTTTGCGTATCTTCGTGATCCTTCTGGAAAATACCCTCTGTCGATTTTTAGGTAATTTGGAGGTATTCTTCTTCAGCAACTCAGCGTCCACTTTTTACCGCTGAATCCCGCGTCTGCTGCTTCGGCACCAGAAAGTTGCAAACTGTGTAAAATAGGCCAAAACAACATAAGAACATCATCGTAATGTGAAATATATCAATGAATAAGGTTGAATTACGATATAAAATAGTGATGCATTTTGGACGTATCAACTACCCTAGAAGATCAAAAGACAAAACTCATGATAACAAAGACAGTCGATTGAGACGGCCCAAGAGGACATCCCACTTGACTGGACATCACCTACAAGACGACTCAACTCCACTCGACCAATCCAAGGCACTCGACCCCCGAAGGTCAAGGATCCCTTAGGACAATAACGGTCTGTTATTTACTCGCCGTAGTAAATGCCTTAATTACTCTTTACTGTAGGCGTTATCAGTAACGCCTGCCTTAATGTACATTGAACCCTTGGTAACGTGGAGCATGGCTGGGGTCCTGGCGCGCTATATAAGCCATCCCTCCTCCGGTACAAGGGTTCGCATCTTTGTAACTCACATATACACATACCAGTCGACCGCCTCCGGGCACCGAGACGTAGGGCTGTTACTTCCTCCGAGAAGGGCCTGAACTCGTAAACACCTTGTGTACAACTCCACCATAGCTAGGGCCTTGCCTCCCCATTCATACCCCCTACTCGTACTGTCAGACTTAGAACCATGACAGCCAGTGGCGGCAGGATCTTTTTCTCCTCCGCCGCTCCTCTCCGTGGGTGATTAGGCGGCTGCTCCTCGTGAGATCCGTCCAGGCGGCTGCGACTACTGAGATCCATTTGGCTCCCTTCAATTGATGGTCACCTCCCTGTCTACGCTGGCGTTGGATCCCTACCGGATGCGAGTGTGGGTCACGGCTACCGGCCTCTTCCAATGGGTGGTGATTCAAATCGGCTGGGTCAGTTCGGAGGTCGCCGAGTTGAGCCTAGGACGGTCGGAGAAGCGATCTCTGGCATGTACCATCTAGATCCAGCGTCAGTATGGGTGCGACATGTGCTCCGACGTTGGTGATGGTACGTGTGGTGGCAGAATATGGCTGGGCATCCGATCGGGCCTCCACCCTGGCATGCTGCAGCGGTCTCCATGTGGACGACGGTCCTTGGGGTTCTTTTTGCTCGAAGATGATGTTCTGTCGGTTCCCGACTCTCATGGATATTGCCGTTAACGAGTTCCGGAATGCTCCGCCGGAGATTTTCATTAGGAGCTTCACACCTGTAGATTGCTGGATCGGATGGGATTCGGTCGTGTGCACCTCAATTTCAGTCCGAGTGGCTTCAGGAGGGTGAGACGCGAAGCTTCGGTATATGTTGCCATTATGGGACATGTCGGTATTTCGATTTCCATGGTGAAGACAATGACGGAGAACATCAGGGGCCATGTAATGGCGGATTGAGCCTTCGTGGTGATGAGGGCTTTGCTTAGTGATTTGTGACTCGTAGCAACGGCATCGACAAGTGGGGGCGGCTGAGGGGTGGGCTGGGATCGAAAGAAATCCCCGTCGGCTTGGCCGACACCGGCGTGGCGGCGCCTGCGGGTGTCGTCAGTCCTTCCTGGAGGGCGTCGGGGCGACCCTTCTTATCCCCTTGCCGCGTATCGGGGGAAACCTTCGCAGCAGCGTCGTCGTCGTCGCATCCCTTCTTGGAGGTGTTGCTTGGTGCCGGCATTTCGGAGTCGTGGAGCTTGGCGGGAGTTCTTCGGTGGGCGCAGCGGTCGCGAGGCTTCTTCGTTTTTTGTTGATCCGTCGTTCTTGGCATTTGTTTCTTTTTTGTTTTCTCTTTCTTGTTTTGGCGTGATTGTGCTGCTTTCGCCCAAGCACCTATCGTTGGTTGTATCGTGATGGTTGCTTTGTAATACAAAACGGGGGAAACCTTTTCTCGGAGTGGGGGCGGCAACACAAGCGGAGTACAGAGTCTTAGCTTTCAGGGTGAAAACTCAAGGCCTGGCCTTAATTGGTTGTGTGTGGCAGTGACCTTGTTGAAGGCATTGTTTTGAAAGCACGGATCTTCTCGAGGGTGAAAACCTAAGATCTAGGATCGGGCGATGACGGTGTTTGTGCACTGTTTTCATCTTGGAGGCATCACTTTTGGAGAGTTTGGACTTTAGGTGTTGTTGAGGTGATGGTTCGTGCTGCAGCTACAAGGAAGATCACTGTAGCGGGATCTTTCCTTTTTTCTTTTTGTTTTTTTTTGTTTTTTGGTTGTGTGCAATCGTAATGTCTTTACGACATTGCGTTGTTGCAGAGGCTGGGTGTAATTGGTATCTTCGTGATATTAATATATTTTTCTTGTCAAAAATAACCTTTTCTTAAACAATTTTTTTTTGCCGCATTTCTTCTCATGGCATGGCCAATTGTCACCGCACGGGCCAAACGTGCGCCGTGCGCAATGCAGTCGATGGAGGCCGGCCGGCCACCTCCTCCATGTAATTTCCCTTGATAGGATCGACGAGTCTGACTCCATCGATCCCGGCTGTAACGTCGTTCTCACACACCCTGCTGCCTTCGCCGCTCCGATCTCCTTTCCTTTGGGTTACTGTGGCAAACTGACAATTTCATGGGCGACGCACGTCACGCACGTACCCTATCGATCTCCCAACCATAAGCAACTACAGTGTGCAAGATCCAAGGACGACGATGCCAATCATACCAACGGAGCGAACGGGCAACACGACACGTTCGTTGCGTGTACGTGCAGCACGCGCGTGGCACGCCGGCAATGGAGCCTTGTACCCGACGATTGACTAGCCCACTGGCGCTATTGGTTACGCGGCGGTCGATGACGGCACCGCGACAGTCTCCGTGTGCATCGCCAGTTCACCAACGACATAGATAGTACTGTGTGTGCGGCATGTTCACGTCCGTGGCACTGTAGCTGGTTAGAAAGTGTAGTGCCGGGAGTAGCTAATCTTGGCCATGGGCTCGACACGTGCACGGTGAGCCACATGCAGAGATGTCGTACGATCTGGCACGCCACAGCCTTGTTCTTTCTATCCGTGGGATGGGAGGGAGAGATTGGTACGTTTGGGGTGCCTGGTGATGGAAAGTTTTATCAGTGCGCTTTTATCATTTCTCGGTTTCCTGATAATTTTTTATGCGTTTTTTTAGCATCAGTACAGACGCAACCGCTCATATACACGCGTATACATTCATCCCTATAAACGCACACACGTACATCCTATCTTTATGAGCACCTTCGAGAAACTGAGTCGGCATATCATCTTGAGATTTACGAAGTCACCGTAGGCGCCTTGTCGTCGACGAAAACGTCTCCTCCCACTGAAAGCGCGTCGCCGGAAATCCTGAAATAAATCTAGTAATAATGCGAGCACTAGGATTTGAACCCTTATGCGTTAGTTGATTTGCATGAATCCCTACGAGTTGATTTGCATGAATCCCTACGTCAGATGTGAGGGCCAGTCAGGCCTGGGTCGTTAGCGACGGGTTCCTGGTGAAGGGTGATGGTTCGGGCCTTCGGAGTGTGGGGTGGAGGAAGAATAAGGCGTGTTTGGTTGCGTGCATATGGCCTAGCCTGGTTCGGGCGGAAAGAAAGTGGTCCGTTTGGTTGCATGCGTTTATTGTGCAGCCCGCATGGCACGAACCTTAAAGCACTTCCAGGCCAGGCCCAGAGGAAACGCCCGAATTGGCAGTAGCTCGCAAGCCTGGCTCGGGCGACGCAGGGGAGGGCGACGCGCTTCTCTCCTCGTGCGACCAGGGAGATGGCGCGAGTTCGCCCGCGTCATCGAAAAATCGGTGGGAGGATTTCGGCTCACCTCCCGCCGAGTCCGCCCCTATTTAGCCCCCTCCCTCACCACCCCAACTCCCGCCACCATTCTCCCACCTTTCGAGCTTTCCCGCCGACGCTCATTGGCACCAACGAGCAGGTAAGCGGCGCATCTTCATCGGCCGGCGGTCCACGGCATCGGCGGTTCTTCACCGGCCGGCGGTGATCTTCTACGACCGTTCCCCCCTCGTCCTCGAGCTGCAGCCATGGCCTCTGTGAGTTCAATCCCCCTTTCTCTCTGTTCCTTCTAGCTAGATCTGAGCTGCATCTAGGATTTGATGTAGATGCATGGTTGACTAGTGCTCTGATATGTGAGCTCATATGGTTGATTGCTATGATGCAGTTGCAATTTATGGTAGGGTTAGATGTTCAAGCATGTGGTAGGCTAGATTAGTACTCCCTCTGTAAACTAATATAAGAGTGTTCAGATCACTACTTTAGTGATATAAATGCTCTTATATTAGTTTACAGAGGGTGTAGTAGAGTTTGAAGTTGAACCTTATGCTTGTGTTGATTCATGCTTAGTTCTGTGATTTGTAGCTATTGGTGGTCCATTTGTAGCATGTTCTTTGTTGTAGATGTATGTTCTTGCTCATAGATTGTCTGGTATGCTTAGTATGATGGAGATGAACCGTGTGCTTAGTGTGATAGTGATGAAGCATGTGCTTGATATGATAGTGATGAACCATGTACATGTATGCTCCTTCTTTCATGGATTTTCCGGTATGTTGTGTGCTATGCTTAGTGTCAATGCGTGCTACGATTCCAGGACATGACCACGTAGACGCAAGATCTTAGTCAGGCCCTTGTCCTGTCCGATAGCCAGTTTGCTCGATCATTTGTCGAGGACTTGCAGCCTATGTCCGAGATGGCACCTGATTCAGAGGTGTTCGCGTCTGATTCTGTCTATGTGCCAGTAGTGCTCATTGAGCAAACTCCTGCTGTTGTTGCTGCCGCTGCACTCAAGGTAGTAACAACAAAGGCAAAGAAGGATGGTAGGTCAAACAACAAGAAGTGGCATCCGTTCATGTCCACGTTCGTGTTGAACAAGATGCGTGAGCTCATCTCTAGTGGAGTTAGGACTGACAAGGGATTCAAGGAGGTGCACTTGAACACCTGATACGTCCAAAATGCATCACTATTTTATATCGTAATTCATCCTTATTCATTGATATATTTCACATTACGATGATGTTCTTATGTTGTTTTGGCCTATTTTACACAGTTTGCAACTTTCCGGTGCCGAAGCAGCAGACGCAGGATTCAGCGGTAAAAAGTGGACGCTGAGTTGCTGAAGAAGAATACCTCCAAATTACCTGAAAATCGACGGAGGGTATTTTCCAGAAGGATTACGAAGATACGCAAAAGAGCAACCAGAGGGGGGCCATAGGGTGCCCAGGCGGCCACCTGGCGCGGCCCCCACCCTGGCCGCGTCGGGAGGGCGCCTGGAGCCCCTGGCCCACTCCAGGCTCCCCCTCTGGCCTATATACTCCTCGTCATCTAGAAACCCTAAAAGGAGGAGAGTTTACGGAGTTCCGCCGCGGCTCCGTGGCGGAAACCTACAGAGAAGAAAAGCCATCTCCGGCGGGCAGATTCCGCCGGGGAGATCACCTCCCGGAAGGGGAGATCATCGCCATCGTCATCACCATCGTCACGGGCATCATCGAGATCATCATCAACATCATCCCCAACATCAGCACCATCTCCATCTTCATCCAATCTCATCTCACAATTGCAACTTGTGTTGTAATCCGTACTATCTATCCTCTCTACCCTATCGGTGTTGATTACTACTTTGTGGTGAATGCTATTGAGTTTTGTTGGAGAAATATCATTGTGTCCAGATTGTTTATCATCCATCTATCTCCACTGATCATGATCTCTTTTATGTCTTGTGAGTAGTTACTTTAGTTCTTGAGGACATGGGAGAAGTCTTGTTGTTAGTAGTCATATGATGTTGAAGTAATATGTGTTGTTTGATACTTAAGTTGTGTTGTTATTTTCCTAGTGGTGTTGTGTGAGTCGAACACTCAACACTTCGCCTTATTAAGGACCTAGGGGAATACATTGTGTACAAAGAATGCTTACGGTGGGTTGCTGGAGTGACAGAAACCTGAACCCCAGTTCGCACGCTTTTGCACAAGGGAACAATGGATCATCGATCGTATTGCTATGGTTAGGCTTTTGCCTTAAATACTATCTTGTATTTGTGGATGCTTGCAAGGTGTTTAATCATAAGAGTGCACTCATCTTAGTCTAGAGGGTGTACTAGCATAGATCCACCCACTCAACACTTATCAACACATCACATAGTACCGATACGAAATATGGCGAAAGCACATGACTACCTCTCCCGTGTGTCCTCAAGAACACTTTAGCCTTTATAAGTTTAGTTGCTAGGCCTCTCCTTTTCTCAGAAAGGATTGGGCCACTTGTTACTCTCCAGTGCCTTTTACTTTGCTCGCTTTTACTTTCCTGTTGCTTATATCAAGAAAACCCCTAAAAAGTTATCTTTCAGTGCTTGCAGTTATTCCTTGCTCAGAATCACTTATCAATACCTTCTGCTCCTCGTTGGGTTCGACACTCTTACTTATCGAAAACACTGCAATAGATCCCTTACGGTTGTGGGTCATCAAGTACCGTTTTTTGGCGCCGTTGCCGGGGAGTGTAGCGCTATTGGTAAGTGAAGCTGGTAAGGAAGTTTTTATATTTCTGTTTTTATTTTGCTGTTGCTGCTCTTTGTTCTTATGGACAACCTTGCTTTTGGATCGTTGCTTGTGGGAAGACGCCCCACATCTGTGGTGGTTGCTCCTCCCCCTACTGAAATTGTGCCCTATAAAATACCAGCTGGTATCATCGATTATGTTTTGGCTAATCGTTATGCAGGAGACAGACATCCCGGTGAACACTTGCTATATCTGTCACAACTATGTTCATTATTTAAGCTTGCAGGTGTATCAATGGAGTTTGTCATGAGGAAATTGTTCTCCGTATCGCTTATAGATAAAGCTTCAGATTGGTATAAGCTTCTCGATAACTCACACTTGCTTGATTGGCAAGAGCTTATGTCTCTCTTTTATACCAAGTTTTATCCTCTTCATGAAATTCATGGAGACAGGAACTATATCTATAACTTTAGGCCTCGTGACGGAGAAAGCATTGCTCAAGCTTGGGGGAGATTGAAGTCCCTAATGCTCAAATGTCCTATTCATGAGCTCCCCAAGAAAATTATACTTACAAATTTTTATGCCAGGCTTTCTCGTCAGGATAAGGAGATGCTGGATGCCTCCTCTAGTGGGGTATTTCAGACAAAGAGCGTCGAAGAAAGGTGGGATCTCATTGAAAGGATCCAGAGGAATACCGAAGATTGGGAAATCGATAAAGGTATTGAACCCGCTATAAATTATGAGCATGATTATATTGAGAGCTATGTGAAAACTGATTACTTCAATACCTTTTGCTCTAAGATTGGTCTTGATTCCCATCTAATGATTGATTTCTGTAAGGATTTTGCCTCTCACGTTGATTCTTTTAAAAAGAAGAGAGATCAGCATCATGAACCTTTCAAAGAGTTACCTGTTGATATTCATGTTGCTGACCCTATTTTGCCTGCAGTTATATATGAAAAGCCTCCTTTTCCCGAAAGGATAAGGGAGCACTCTCTTGTGACAGGCATAATAAATAAAAGTGAGAGAAGAATTGATGAGCCTGAGGACCAGATCAAGGTCGATCCTCAAGTTGCATTGGTTAAAGACCTTGTTACTAATGATGTTTTGGATTCCAATGTAAATTTTTGTGCTGTTTCCACTAACCGTGTCACAGCCAAGAATAAAGGCCCAATTTCAGGTACTCCAGTAGTATCTGTTAAAATAGGAGATCACAATTATTATGGGCTATGCGATTTGGGATCGAGTGCTAGTGCTATCCCCTATTCACTTTATCAAGAGATCATCGGTGAGATTTCACCTTGTGAACTTGAAGAAGTTGATGTTACCATTCATCTTGCAAACAGAGCAACTATCTCTCCTATCGGAATTGTGAGAGACGTTGAAGTCCTATGTGGAAAGGTAAAATACCCTACCGACTTTCTAGTACTTGGTTCAGTGAGGCACAATTTTTGTCCTATTATTTTTGGTAGACCTTTTCTCAGAACTTGTGGAGCTATAATAGATTGCAAGAAAGGTAAAGTTTCTGTTGAATTCAATGGTGAGCCATATGAATTTAACTTTTCTAAGTTCTCTAAGCAGCCTCGTGGTACCGATTTACCTAGCGATGATAAAATTATTGAAAGTATTGCTTCTATTGCTATTCCCCCTAATGATCCTTTGCAGCAATATATGGAGGACCACGAGAATGATTTGCATATGCGGGAAAGAAATGAACTAGATGAAATATTCTTGAGACAACCTGCTATCCTGAAGCACAACCTTCCGGTTGAACCTTTGGGAATTTTGTCAAAACCAAAAGAAGACCCGGTGTTCGATCTTAAACCTCTTCCCGCTACGCTCAAGTATGCTTATTTAGATGAAAAGAAAGTATATCCTGTTATTATCAACTCTAACCTTTCAGGATATGAAGAAGAGCGACTATTGGAAGTACTTCGTAAACACCGAGGTGCAATTGGCTATACCCTTGATGACCTTAAGGGGATTAGTCCATCTATCTGTCAACATACTATCAACCTTGAGCCCAATGCTAAACCAATTGTTGATCATCAACGACGGTTGAACCCGAAGATGATGGATGTTGTAAGAACTGAGATTCTCAAGCTTCTAGCCGCAGGTATTATCTACCCTATAGCTGATAGTAAGTGGGTAAGCCCGGTACATTGTGTTCCTAAGAAAGGAGGTACAACTATGGTTCCTAATGATAAGAATGAACTAATACCTCAGAGAATTATTATTGGATATAGAATGTGTATTGATTACAGGAAGCTGAACAAGGCAACCAGGAAGGATCACTACCCGTTGCCGTTCATCGACCAAATGCTTGAAAGGTTATCCAAAAATACCCACTTTTGTTACCTCGATGGTTATTCTGGCTTCTCTCAAATTCATGTTAACACTGCTGATCAAGAGAAGACCACTTTTACTTGTCCCTATGGTACTTATGCTTACAGGCGTATGCCTTTTGGTTTATGTAATGCCCCTGCTACTTTTCAAAGGTGTATGTCTGCTATCTTTCATGGTTTCTGTGAGGAGATTGTGGAAGTCTTCATGGACGATTTCTCCGTCTATGGAACTTCCTTTGACCATTGTCTCCACAACCTTAATAAAGTTTTGCAGAGATGTGAGGAGATAAATCTGGTACTCAACTGGGAGAAGTGCCACTTCATGGTTAACGAAGGAATTGTTCTTGGTCACAAGATTTCTGAAAGGGGAATTGAGGTGGACAAGGCCAAGATCGAAGCAATTGAGAGGATGCCCTATCCAAGGGACATCAAAGGTATTCGCAGTTTTCTCGGTCATGCTGGTTTCTATAGAAGATTTATTAAAGACTTTTCTAAGACTTCGAGACCCCTCACTAATCTTCTCCAGAAGGACGTTCCTTTTGTATTTGATGAAGATTGTAAGGAGGCTTTTGAAGTTCTTAAGAAAGCTTTAATAACCGCTCCTATAGTACAACCACCTGACTGGAATTTACCTTTTGAGATTATGTGTGATGCTAGTGATTTTGCTGTTGGAGCTGTTTTAGGGCAAAGGGTTGATAAGAAATTGAATGTTATACATTATGCTAGTAAAACCCTTGATAGTGCTCAAAAGAATTATGCTACTACTGAGAAGGAATTCTTAGCTGTAGTGTTTGCTTGTGATAAGTTTAGGCAGTATATTGTTGATTCCAAAGTTATTATTCATACTGACCATGCTGCCATTAAGTACCTTATGACAAAGAAGGATGCCAAGCCAAGACTTATCAGATGGTAACTCCTTCTTCAAGAATTTGATTTGCAGATTGTTGATAGGAAAGGAGAAGACAATCCGGTGGCGGACAATCTTTCAAGGATGGAAGATATACCGCATGATCCCATCCCAGTCAACGACAGTTTTCCAGACGAGCAACTTGCCGTTGTAAAAGTACAATCTCTTTCCGATCCTTGGGTTGCAGATTATGCTAATTTTATCGTTGCGAAGTATTTGCCTCCAGGTTTAACATTTCAGCAAAGGAAGAAGTTCTTTCATGATTTGAGGCACTACTTTTGGGATGACCCACATCTTTTCAAAGAAGGTCCAGACGGGATCGTGAGAAGATGCATACCGGAACATGAGCAGAAGGACATTCTCAGACAATGTCATGATAGTCCCTATGGAGGACATCATGCCAGTGAGAGGACCGCACATAAGGTTCTTCAATCAGGTTTTTATTGGCCTACTCTCTTTAAGGATGCTAGAAATTATGTTTTAGCCTGTGATAAATGTCAGAGAGTTGGTAACATTAGTAGAAGGAATGAGATGCCTATGAATTACTCACTAGTGATTGAACCTTTTGATTGCTGGTGGTTTTGATTTTATGGGTCCTTTTCCTTCTTCGCACAAGTACACTCACATTTTAGTAGCTGTTGATTATGTGACCAAGTGGGTTGACGCAATCCCCACTGAAAGTGCTGATCACAAGACATCTTTGAAAATGCTTAAAGATGTAATTTTTCCTAGGTTTGGTGTACCAAGGTATCTCATGACCGATGGAGGATCACACTTCACGCACGGAGCTTTTAGAAAAGCTTTGGCCAAATACGATGTTAATCATAGAATTGCTTCACCATATCATCCTCAAACTAGTGGGCAAGTTGAGCACACCAATAGAGAGATTAAGTTGATCTTGCAGAAGACAGTAAACAGAAATAGAAAGGACTGGTCAAATAAGTTAGGAGATGCTTTGTGGGCGTATAGAACTGCTTACAAAAACCCCATGGGCATGTCCCCCTATAAGATGGTTTATGGCAAGGCTTGCCATTTGCCATTAGAATTAGAGCACAAAGCTTTCTGGGCTGTTAGAGAGCTTAATGCTGACCCAAAGTTAGCTGGTGAGAAGCGTCTCATGAACTTGACTTCTCTAGATGAGTGGAGAAGTGAAGCTTACGAGAGCGCTGAAATGTTCAAGGAAAAGGTAAAGAAGTGGCATGATAGGAGGATTCTGAAACGTGAATTTAATGTTGGTGATAAAGTTTTATTGTTTAGATCCCATTTCAGGTTTTCTCCAGGCAAACTACTTTCCAGGTGGGAAGGGCCATTTCATATTGAAGAAGTCTATCGGTCTGGTGCAATCAAGATTAACAATTTTGAAGGCACCAAACCTCAAGTTGTGAATGGGCAAAGACTTAAGCATTACATAGGAGACCCTGTCAATGTTGATGTGAATATGATATACACAACAACTCATGAAGAACATGTTGCAGCCCTGTTTCAGACACCAGCAGAAGCAGAATAAGAAAAGGTATGTATTACGGTAAGGAAACATCGCGAACCGCCATAAAAGTTCCATATTATGAGTTTTTGCAAAATTAGGAAAATTCTAAGCCTAAGTGGAGCCGGAGACAAGCTCCAGGGGGCCCAGGCGCCCCCCTGGCGCGGCCTACCTCCTGGCCGCGCCGGGAGGCCGCCTGGGCACCCACGAGTCCGTCTCCGACCCCACTTTAGCTTGTTACCTTCCTTTCTGTGCAGAAATTTTTGCTATATATTTGCCCGGATTGTTCCGGCAACGTATCTCGCGATTTCGTGTGTTTTCTTTTCGATCTGTTTCTGCCAGGGTAAAAAGTTATTGTTAGAGATGTCTTCTTGTGGCTCGAGCGGAGAGGACTTCTTGGGATGGCGTCTACGTCAAGTCCAGAAGGTTCTTAATCAAGGGAAGCACATTGACTGGGCTACCGAAGAAGAGATTGCCGCAAGACAAGCGGAGATGGAGCGCTCCGTGAGGAAGGAAGTCAAGACTATCACTGTCCAACAGCAAGGAGGCCCAAGCAATCCCATCATGGTGGGATCTGTCCAACCTCATTATGATCTTTCTCTTAACCTTTCAGGGCCCTCTACTTCACTTGAAGATCAACGTACGCTCTCCACCATCTCCGAGGCTTATCGCATCACCAATCAGCTGTGCGAAGATTTCCATGTACTAAAGGTACAAGTGGAGATCTTGGAGAAGGAAAACCAAACCCTTCGCCGTGTCATAAGAGATTTGAAGAATCAACGTCAACAAGAATGAGGAGTGAAGTCTCCTTGGGTAATGGCATCCCCTTGGCTTGTTCCAAGCTTGGGGGAGTGCCCGGTATCTTTATCTTTATCTTTTATCTTTTAGAGTCAAGTAGAGTCGTATCATGTCTAGGGAGGTTATTATATGAAATAGGTGTGTGCATTGAGGTCTATCACTCCTTCTGTGGAGAGATTGTATCCGTGAGTGTGGAGTCGTCTATGATGGAATATTAATGAGAAGTCTATTGGTTCCTTTGCTGCACTCGGTATTCTCTTCACGCAATCGACCTTATATGATGATTCTTATGGGGAGTATTGACCTTATATCAGGTATGGCTTTGAAAACTTTATTTAATCTTGGCAAACAGAGCTTTGGTCATAACAACAAGCATGATTTTCTTAAAGTAGCGACATAGCCAAAACCTTTATGTTATTATGCTTGAAGTGTTATGCTGACAAGGAAGACAACTTGATGTGTTATGCTTATTTTAATGTTTATGCTTTATATTGCTTTGCATCTTAGTCATCATCAATTGTCTGTTCTCTCAAAGCCTTTGCTAGCCTAAACTCTGTACTAAGCGGAATTCTGCTTGTGCATCCATACCCTTAAACCAATACCTTCCATATGAGTCCACCATACCTTCCTATTCGTGGTATTCCACTACCACCTCCTAAAGTATAGAATTTATGTGTTATCCTTAAATGTTCAAAATCTTCTATTTTGTGCCCCTGTTTTAGCTCATGAGGAAGTAGTAGTTAATTCATGATCTTTTTAAGTTGGACAAGTTTTACCCCGGGATTGCATGTCTAATCTGCAAACCCCTAATACGAGGAGGAACTGGCATGAGTGCGCCCGGCTCATAAAAGATAATACAACAAACAAACCCTCCTTCACGCTTTGTTCATGAGAAATCAGAAAACTTTTGGCAGTGATAAACAAAGGAGATTAAGGGGATGTGATCATCCCCGTGCGGGAGCCGTTCCTCGAAACTTGTCCAGTTTGAGAAGTAATTGAGTTATCTATTAGCATTCGTTGACAAATCATGCACCTCTCAAAACTTGTTTTCATTATGTTTGATTTAAGGATAGCACATGAGTTTTCCCTACTTCCCTAGAGCAGGGCCTATCTCTAAGTTTTAGGTTGAGTCAATTATTCCTACTTCCTTCTATTCTTAAAGAGAGCAGACATTTGATGTTGACGAGGATTCATTCATATAAAGTTGCATTAAGATTTGTCATATCATATCCTTGTTGACATTATCATTTGATAAGTAAGTTGTTTGTCAAGCCCAGCTAAAGCAAACATCTTCCTTTGTGTTAACACTTTCACTTCTTGCCTAATAACATGTTCTTTCAAAAGCTTCAATTAATCTCATCAAAACATAAAGAGAAAGAGCAAAAGTAAAAGCTATTAGTTGTTCTTTGACCAAAGGACATGTTTGCCATGATTTGATGAGTTTCCTTAGCCCTACTTTCGATTATAAGTATTACCACTCTTTTATAAGGGCCTTATGAGTTGAAGATTGCTGTTGAGGATATTTGAGTTTGGTGAAGAAACTGTGATGCTTCTTGTCCGTATTCTATTTATCGACACTTCACTCTCTAAACTTGTGGACGGGTTTACCGAGCTCAGTATTCGCTTGGGGACAAGCGAGGTCTAACCTTGGGGGTGTTGATACGTCCAATATGCATCACTATTTTATATCGTAATTCATCCTTATTCATTGATATATTTCACATTACGATGATGTTCTTATGTTGTTTTGGCCTATTTTACACAGTTTGCAACTTTCCGGTGCCGAAGCAGCAGACACAGGATTCAGCGGTAAAAAGTGGACGCTGAGTTGCTGAAGAAGAATACCTCCAAATTACCTAAAAAACCACGGAGGGTATTTTCCAGAAGGATCACGAAGATATGCAAAAGTGCAACCAGAGGGGGGCCACAGGGTGCCCAGGCGGCCACCTGGCGCGGCCCCCACCCTGGCCGCGCCGGGAGGGCGCCTGGAGCCCCTGGCCCACTCCAGGCTCCCCCCTCTGGCCTATATACTCCTCGTCATCCAGAAACCCTAAAAGGAGGAGAGTTTACGGAGTTCTGCCGCGGCTCCGTGGCGGAAACCTACAGAGAAGAAAAGCCATCTCCGGCGGGCAGATTCCGCCGGGGAGATCACCTCCCGGAAGGGGAGATCATCGCCATCGTCATCACCATCATCACGGGCATCATTGAGATCATCATCAACATCATCCCCAACATCAGCACCATCTCCATCTTCATCCAATCTCATCTCACAATTGCAACTTGTGTTGTAATCCGTACTATCTATCCTCTCTACCCTATCGGTGTTGATTACTACTTTGTGGTGAATGCTATTGAGTTTTGTTGGAGAAATATCATTGTGTCCAGATTGTTTATCATCCATCTATCTCCACTGATCATGATCTCTTTTATGTCTTGTGAGTAGTTACTTTAGTTCTTGAGGACATGGGAGAAGTCTTGTTGTTAGTAGTGATATGATGTTGAAGTAATATGTGTTGTTTGATACTTAAGTTGTGTTGTTATTTTCCTAGTGGTGTTGTGTGAGTCGAACACTCAACACTTCGCCTTATTAAGGACCTACGGGAATACATTGTGTACAAAGAATGCTTACGGTGGGTTGCCGGAGTGACAGAAACCTGAACCCCAGTTCGCACGCTTTTGCACAAGGGAACAATGGATCATCGATCGTATTGCTATGGTTAGGCTTTTGCCTTAAATACTATCTTGTATTTGCGGATGCTTGCAAGGTGTTTAATCATAAGAGTGCACTCATCTTAGTCTAGAGGGTGTACTAGCATAGATCCACCCACTCAACACTTATCAACACATCACATAGTACCGATACGGAATATGGCGAAAGCACATGACTACCTCTCTCGTGTGTCCTCAAGAACACTTTAGCCTTTATAAGTTTAGTTGCTAGGCCTCTCCTTTGCTCAAAAAGGATTGGGCCACTTGTTACTCTCCAATGCCTTTTACTTTGCTCGCTTTTACTTTCCTGTTGCTTATATCAAGAAAACCCCTAAAAAGTTATCTTTCAGTGCTTGCAGTTATTCCTTGCTCAGAATCACTTATCAATACCTTCTGCTCCTCGTTGGGTTCGACACTCTTACTTATCGAAAACGCTGCAATAGATCCCTTACGGTTGTGGGTCATCAACACCGTTGCGAAGCAGGTGTTCGAGTTCTATGGGTGGGAGGTGTCCGCCACCTAGGTGTACAACCACCTGAGGAAGTGGAGAGGTCAATGGATCCAAGTGTCCAAGCTGAGAGACCTTAGCGGCACCTTATGGGATGAGAACACTTGCTCCATAGTTCTGGAGGCAGAGCACTATGCCGGCCATGTCGCGGTTAGCTCACAACCCTCTTCTTTTTCATATTGTCCACCATTGCCTAATCCTAATCGCAACGAACAACACTTGTATTTCATTCTTAGGACTACCCAAGGGACGCTGAGTTCCTCAACACACCCATATAGAACTACAGCCAGATGGAGCACATCTTCCCCTTCGGGCTGGCAACTGGGAAGCATGCCATGGGTTCGGGGGAGCCTCTTGGTTCTCCCATGCCAGACTTTCCTAGGACCCTGGACGTCGAGGTCCTTGATGGCCCTGACAAGCCCTTTGACAAGCCCTTTGACCCCGTCCATGATAGGAAGAGGAAGAGAGGAGGCCTGATGGATGAGGGGATCAATGTCTTTTGCAGCATGACTGGGGCGGTGAAGGAGGTGGCAACATCCATCAGGGAGTGCAGGCCCCTCGACGTCCGCCCTGACCTGTATGGCGTTGTCATGACACAGGGTGGCTTCAGCAACGAGGCTCTCATTGCAGTTCTCAGCCACCTGCTTGACAACAAGGCCCATGGTGTTGGGTTCGTTTCCATGGCAGACGCTCACAGGGTGTTGTGGCTTAGGACCTTGCTGGGCAAGCACTACTACTAGAGTAGTGTTGCCTGTGAGCATGCATGATCCCTGACGGCGATGGCGATGGCGGTGGCGACGATGACAACATACATTTTGTGTAGCTAGGGCTGGAAAACTATTTGATGGTTTGTATATTTTGGTGAGGTGGTATATACTAACCCCTCACGATGATGGTGAACTTGCGGTGGTAGGAAGGCACCCTCTTTTGGATGTGGTGGTAGGATAACAACATGGCAGTGCTAGGTAGAACTTGCTATGCCATATGATCATGCATGCTTTACTTCTTCTCTTCTGCTCCATTGTTGTTTGTGTGCTACTTTGCTTGCTACTTGTGTGCTACATTGATTTGATGCTTCAACTCTTGCTCGCGTGCATTGCTAGGGCAAGTGGTATGTTGTGTTCATCGGTAATGCTCCAGGGGTTTACAGTTCATGGGAAGAAGTCAGTGCACAAGTGGCATCATATAGCAACAACAACCATAGAGGGTTCAAGACTAGGCAGGCAGCAGAACAACCTTACTCCAACTGGGTGCAAAAGCACAGAGGCAGCAGTGTTGAAAATGGCAAGGTTGGAGGTTTCAAAGTGGACGGTGCTAAGGTGGATCGTCAGTTTGGGCTGAAGCTGAAGAACTTCATCATCTTCGCCCAGTTCATTGTCATTGCTGTGATGTGGTGTTGGTATGCTAGGTGTGATCATTGTGGGTAAGTTCACCAACTAGGGTACAAGGTAAGCACACCATGTACGCCGTATGCAACCAAACACCGTGTTCATGTGTCGCTTGGGCCAATGCAGGCAACCAAACAAAGTGCACTTGTGCAGGGACCCTAGATGCAGGCAACGAAACAACTTGCAGATGACTTATTTGGGGCTATTTTTGCTCAACCAGGTTGGGTTGGGATGTGTATGCAATGTAGCTACTGTTCACTATTGCAACCAAACATGCCCATAACGGTGGAAATGGAAGACAGGGGATGGAGGGTGGCGCGCGGCAGAACAACGAAGGTAATGGCTTAAGAGCATCTCCACCCGTTCGGCCCCCAGGGGCTAGAAAAAAGCGCCGCTTGGGGGCAAACCGACGATAATTTTGGCGTGGGGGCAATCGGGTTCCTAGCCGCCGGCCCCAGGTCGCCCCCATACACCCTTTTAATAATATTTTTAAAAACATTCTCGGCTAAAATTCGACAAACACGACATAGATTCGGCGTTATTTAGGCGTTACACAGTCTTTTTCCATATAGAAAACATAGTCTACTAATACAAAGGGGAAAAAACTACCGTGTCTACAGGCCGAAGAACAGGCTGAAGGCGGCCTAGTCGCCGCCGTCATCCTCCTTCATCTCCTTCTTCACACCTCGGCCGTCCCTACTGGACCCCTGCCCGGGGTCGCCCTGGCGTACTGGTTTGTCCGGTGGCCGCGCGTCGTCGTCGCTATCCTTGAGGATGATGATGCCTCCCATGTCGCGCCCATGACGGCGAGCAGTGATCTCCTCTTGGGCACGGTGTTGGCGCTCCATCTCTAGCCGGGCCCAATCCTCCTGCCCTCACCTCATGGCGGCCTCATTGTCGAGTGCGGCGGCCATCTTACCAGGCTTGCTCTTCATGGGGGCGATCCCTGCCTTGGTCTTCGGCTCGACGAGGCGGGGCAGAGGAACAGAGGATGCATGCCTGCCCTCGTTGATGACGAGGGTGACGCCGTGGGTGCGCCGGACGAGAGGTGTTTCCCCTGGCTCGGCCTTGACGGTGGCGAGCGCCGGCGAACCGGAGGCACCGCGGGTGCGTCGGCCGAGCGGTGTTTCCACGGGCTCGGCCTTGACGCTGACGAGCGTCGATGACCCGGAGGAGTGGGAGGAGGAACGCAAGGAGGAGGAGGAGGATGACCCGCCCATCATGCGCCTCGGTAGCCAAGCGCCACCACTCCGGCGAGGGGCCGCGGGCGTGGTCGCCGGGTACTCGAGTGGCGGGTCGTTGCCGCCCTCGAGGTGCTCGAGGATGGCGTGGAGCTTGCGGCTGGGGGCGCCCCACCACAGGCGGCGGCCATCATTGTTGTTGCGCCCCTCACCACTGGTGCATTGTTGGTGGAGGCGAGCCGTCCTCTTGTCGGTGCTGGAAGTACGTCGCCCAGCACGCGTGGTCATCGGCGGCGTACTCCGGGAGGTCCCGCTCTTCCTCCGTCAGGGAGGCCCGAACACGCTCGATCTCGACATGGAAGTAGGCGGGGTGGAGGACGTCGGGCTGCGAGGGGACTAGGACACCACCGACGCAGAGCCTCCACCGCCCCGACACGTGCATGTCGGGCGGCGCCGGGTAGTTTTCCTCGTAGAGGAGATCGGCTTCCCACTCGTGCAGGTGGCGGTGGCCTAAGCCGTTGGCCGCCGCTCCATCATCAGGGAACCGCTCTCCCATCGACAGTGCGTGCATGCGGTGGATATACGGTGAGAGAGGGGAAGAGAGAGCACCGGCGACGAAAGAGAAAGACTACAGCGTGTGCATCCACCGGCGAGGGAGGTGCGTCTTTTATAGAGGTCGCGGGGCAAATGTGTGTACGCGTGGCGGGAGAGGGTGCATCGCCGCACTGCCCGCCCGTGAGGAATAAATGGAAGGCTGACCAGCGACAACCTTGGCATTTATTCCCCACGAGAAACCGAGGCGATGAGGACGACGATGCGTGGGGGGTCGCTGACTCAGCGGGCCCACCGTTCTTTCACGCCAAAGCGATTCCCCCAGCATCCCCGAGCGCCCCCAGCACACCGGGTTCGGCCTGGGTCTGGCGGCGCCAGTTTCGGGCCTAACCGGCGAAAACTAGGCTCCTGGGGGCGCGACTGAGCCATATTTTTCCTCGCCAGCTCTAAAAATGGCCTGGGGGCATGTTGGGGGCGCGGCTGGAGATACTCTAAGGAGGACGGGACGGCAAGATGAGGCGCAACTGTGCCGCCGGGTGCGGGTGGCGGCATTAGACGGTCACACATGGACAACTATCTGAGGGGGTTGGACATACGGTTGGGCGTGTGGTTGTGCAGCCTAACGATCTGAGTTTAATTTCCATAATCGAAAGGTGATGCATGATACGTCTCCAACGTATCTATAATTTTTGATTGTTCCATGCTATTATTTATGAAGTCTTGGATGTTTAATGGGCTTTATCATTCACTTTTATATGATTTTTGGGACTAACCTATTAACCCAGAGCCTAGTGCCAGTTTTGTTTTTCTCCTGTTTTAGGGTTTTACAGAAAAGGAATATCAAACAGAGTCCAATTGACGAGCCAATTTTTTATGATTTTTTCTGGACCAAAAGAAGCCCCCGAAGCAAAAGAGGTGGGGCAGGAGAGCCACGGGCTGCCCTCGAGGGTGGAGGGCGTGCCCTGAGAAGGGGGGCGCGCCCCCCTATCTCGAGGACGGCCCGTAGCTCCCCTTTACTTGGCCCCGACTCCAAAAATTCCTATAAATACTCAAACCTCCAGAAAGATACCTAGATCGGGAGTTCTGCCGCCGAAAGCCTCTGTAGCCACCGAAAACCAATCTACAGCTGTTCTGGCACCCTGCCGGAGGGGGGGGATCCCTCTCCGGTGGCTATCTTCATCATCTCGGCGCTCTCCATGACGAGGAGGGAGTAGTCCACCCTCGGGGCTGAGGGTATGTATCAGTAGCTATGTGTTTTATCTCTCTCTCTCTCTCGTGTTCTTGAGATGGCACGATCTTGATGTATCGCGAGCTTTGCTATTCTAGTTGGATCTTATAATGCTTCTGCCCCTCTACTCTCTTGTAACGGATTGAGTTTTCCCTTTGAAGTTATCTTATCGGATTGAGTCTTTAAGGATTTGAGAACACTTGATGTATGTCTTGCGCGTGTTTATCTGTGGTGACAATGGGATATCATGTGATCCACTTGATGTATGTTTTGGTGATCAACTTGCGAGTTCCGTGACCTTGGGAATCTATGCATAGGGGCTGGCACACGTTTTCGTCTTGACTCTCCGGTAGAAACTTTATGGCACTCTTTGAAGTTCTATGTGTTGGTTGAATAGATGTTTCTGAGATTGTGTGATGCATATAGCATAATCATGCCCACAGATACTTGAGGTGACAATGGAGTATCTTGGTGACATTAGGGGTTTGATTGATTTGTGTCTTAAGGTGTTATTCTAGTACGAACTCTATGATAGATTGAACGTTACTACAGACTCTTGAATAGATCGATCAGAAAGAATAGGTTTGAGGTGGTTTCGTACCCTACCATAATCTCTTCGTTTGTTCTCCGCTATTAGTTACTTTGGAGTGACTCTTTGTTGCATGTTGAGGGCTAGTAATATGATCCAATTATGTTATCCTTGTTGAGAGAATTTGCATTAGTGAAAGTATGAACCCTAGGCCTTCTCTACTATTATTGCAACACCGTTTATGCTCACGTTTACCACTTGCTACCTTGCTGTTTTTATATTTTCCAATTACAAAAACCTATATCTACCATCCATATTGCACTTGTATCACCATCTCTTCGCCGAACTAGTGCACCTATACAATTTACCATTGTATTGGGTGTGTTGGGGACACAAGAGAATCTTTGTTATTTGGTTGCAGGGTTGCTTGAGAGAGACACTCTTCATCCTACGCCTCCCACGGATTGATAAACCTTAGGTCATCCACTTGAGAGAAATTTTCTATTGTCCTACAAACCTCTGCACTTGGAGGCCCAACAACGTCTACAAGAAGAAGGGTGCGTAGTAGACATCAAGCTCTTTTCTGGCGCCGTTGCCGGGGAGGCTTACGCAAAAGTCATATACCAAGTACCTATCACAAACCCTTATCCTTCGCATTACATTTATTTGCCTCTCGTTTTCCTCTCCCCCACTTCACCCTTGCCATTTTATTTGCCCTTCTTCCGCCGTGTGGTTTTCGCTTGCCTCTTGTTCGCTTGTGTGTGTTGGATTGCTTGCTTGTCACTATGGCTCAGAACAATACCAAATTGTGTGACTTTTCCAATACCAACAACAATGATTTTATTAGCACTCCGATTGCTCCTATTACCGATACTGAATCTTGTGAGATCAATGCTGCTTTGTTGAATCTTGTCATGAAAGATCAATTCTCCGGCATACCTAGTGAAGATGCCGCTACCCATCTAAACAACTTTGTTGATTTGTGTGATATGCAAAAGAATAGGTATACGGATAAATATATTGTTAAATTGAAGTTATTTCCGTTTTCACTTAGAGATCGTGCTAAAACTTGGTTTTTCTCTTTGCCTAGAAATAGTATTGATTCGTGGAATAAGTGCAAAGATGTTTTCATCTCTAAGTATTTCCCTCCTGCTAAGATCATCTCTCTTAGAAACGATATCATGAATTTTAAGCAACTAGATCATGAGCATGTTGCACAACCTTGGGAGATAATGAAATTGATGATACGTAATTGCCCTACACATGGTTTGAATCTATGGATGATTATTCAGAACTTTTATGCTAGCTTGAATTTTGCTTCTAGAAATCTTTTAGACTCGGTCGCCGGAGGCACTTTCATGGAAACCACCTTAGGAGAAGCTACCAAACTCCTAGATAATATTATGGTTAATTATTCTCAATGGCACACCGAAAGATCTACTAGTAAAAAAGTGCATGCTATCGAAGAAATTAGTGTTTTGAGTGGAAAGATGGATGAACTTATGAAATTGTTTGCTGCTAAGAATGCTTCTTCTGATCCTAATGATATGCCTTTGTCCACTTTGATTGAGAATAACAATGAATCTTTGGATGTGAATTTTGTTGGTATGAATAATTTTGGTAACAATGCTTATAGAGGTAATTTTAACCCTAAGCCTTTTCCTAGTAATTCCTATAATAATTATGGTAATTCCTACAACAACTCTTATGGAAAGATGCCTTCTGAATTTGAAACTAGTGTTAAGGAGTTTATGATCTCGCAAAAGAATTCCAATGCTATGCTTGAAGAGAAATTGCTTAAGGTTGATGAATTGGCTAGAAGTGTGGATAGAATTACTCTTGATGTTGATTCTTTAAAACTTAGATCTATCCCACCTAAGCATGATATCAATGAGTCTCTCAAAGCCATGAGAATTTCCATTGATGAATGTAAAGAAAGAACCGCTAGAATGCGTGCTAAAAGAGAAGATTATATTAAATCGTGTTCTTCTAGTTATCGTGAAAATAAAGATGAAGATCTGAAAGTTATTGATGTGTCTCCTATTAGATCCTTGTTTTCTAGTATTAATCTTGATGAGAATAGGATTGGAGATGATTCTGCTTTAAGGTGTCCCAATGATTCGGAGTTTTTATATCCTGATGCTAAAATTGCTAAAAGTGGGAACGAAGAGATTAAAACTTTGCATAGTGATGAACCCACTACTTTGGATTTCAAGGGATTCAATTATGATAATTTCTCTTTGATTGATTGTATTTCCTTGTTGCAATCCGTGCTAAATTCTCCGCATGCTTATAGTCAAAATAAAGCTTTCACTAAACATATAATTGATGCTTTGATGCAATCTTATGAAGAAAAACTTGAGTTGGAAGTTTCTATCCCTAGAAAGCTTTATGATGAATGGGAACCTACTATAAAAATAAAAATAAAAGATCATGAATGCTATGCTTTATGTGATTTGGGTGCTAGTGTCTCCACTCTCCCAAAAACTTTGTGTGATTTGCTAGGGTTCCATGAGCTTGATGATTGTTCTTTAAATTTGCATCTTGCGGATTCCACTATTAAGAAACCTATGGGAAGAATTAATGATGTTCTTATTGTTGCCAATAGGAATTATGTGCCCGTAGATTTCATTGTTCTTGATATAGATTGCAATCCTTCATGTCCTATTATTCTTGGTAGACCTTTCCTTAGAACGATTGGTGCAATTATTGATATGAAGGAAGGAAATATTAGATTCCAATTCCATTAAGGAAAGGCATGGAACACTTTCCTAGAAATAAAATCAATTTACCATATGAATCTATCATGAGAGCCACTTATGGATTGCCTTCCAAAGATGGCAACACCTAGATCTATCTTGTATCGTGCCTGGTTAGGGGCGTAAAACGATAGTGCTTGTTGGGAGGCAACCCAATTTTATGTTTTTTGCTTTTGTTGCTGTTAGGGAATAAATATTGCATCTAGCCTCTGATTATATGTGGTTTCATGTTTTGTTTAGTGTTTGTGCCAAGTAGAACCTTTGGTAAGACTTGTGTGAAGTTTATATGATCTAGCTGTGAAAAACAGAATCGTTAGCGCTCGCTAAAGTAGTCGTGGGATTTTACTGGAGCGTGCTTTTAAGTTGATTCTTTTTGCTGATGATTTATAGACAAATTGCGCAAATTTAAAAATTTAGTTTGAAATTTTTGGAGTTCCAGAAGTAGGCAAACCTTGCAGATTACTATGGACTATTCTGTTTTTGACAGATTCTGTTTTTCGTGTGTTGTTTGCTTATTCCGATGCATCTATGAGTAATATTGGAGGATATGAACCATAGAGAACTTGGATTACAGTATTTGTAACACCAATATAAACAAATAATGAATTCCTTGATGTACCTTTGAGTAGTGGTTTGCTTTCTCTTACTAACGGGGCTCACGAGAATTTTTGTCTAAGTTTTGTGTTATGAAGTTTTCAAGTTTTGAGTATTGCTTTGATGGACTATGGAACAAGGAGTAGCAAAGGACTATGCTTGGGGATGCCCATGGCACCCCAAGTAAATTCAAGATAATCAAAATCCTAAGCTTGGGGATGCCCCGGGAAGGCATCCCCTTTTTCGTCTTCATCCATCGGTAACTATACTTGGAGCTATATTTTTATTCGCAACATGTTATGTGTTTTTCTTGGAGCGTCTTGTATAATTTGAGTCTTTGTTTGTTAGTTTGCCACAATCATCCTTTCTGGACACACCTATTTGAGAGAGTTAAACATGGCCTATAAGTTGTTAGAATACTCTATGTGCTTCACTTATATCTTTTGAGTTGAATAATTTTTGCTCTAGTGCTTCACTTATATCTTTTAGAACATGGTGGTGGTAATATTTTGTAGAAATTGTTGAACTCTCATGCTTCACTTATATCTATTCAAGAATCTATTAAAACAACATGGTAAAGTGTTTAGGCTAAAGAAACTAGTTCACATGATAAACATCCAATGTCAATGTAGTAAAAAAATCACACTAAGTGCATTGAATATGATGAGATGTTGGATGCTTGATAATTGTTTTGAGATATGAGGATAGTGATATTAGAGTCATGCTAGTGGAGTTATTATGAAATTGAGAAATACTTGTGTTAAGGTTAGTGATTCCCGTAGCATGCACGTATGGTGAACCGTTGTGTGACTAAGTTAGAGCATGAGGTATTTGTAAAGTGCCAACCTTTGTGTGGAGGTCGGGGGCGCGCGATGGTTAACTCCTACCAACCTCCCCCCTAGGAGCATGCGTTGATTGCTTTGTTTTGATGACTCGTAGATTTTTGCAATAAGTATATGAGTTCTTATGACTAATGTTGAGTCCATGGATTATACGCACTCTCACCCTTCCACCATTGCTAGCCTCTCTTGTACCGTGCAACTTTCGACGGTACCATACACCCACTATATACCCTTCCTCAAAACAGCCACCATATATTCCTCAAAACAGCCACCATACCTACCTATCATGGCATTTCCATAGCCATTCCGAAATATATTGCCATGCAACTTTCCACCGTTCCGTTCATATGACACGCATCATACTGTCATATTGCCATGCATGATCATGTAGTTGACATCGTATTTGCGGCAAAGCCACCATGCATAATTTTTATACATGTGACTCTTGCTTCATTGCACATACCGGTACACCGCCGGAGGCATTCATATAGAGTCATACTTTGTTGTTGTAGTATCGAGTTGTAATATCGAGTAGTAATGAAAGTGTGATGATCATCATTATTAGAGCATTGTCCCATGGGTGGAAAGGCTAAGTCTATAAAGCCCCTCCGCAAAAAAAGGCCAAAGAAAAAAAAAGGAAAAAAAAAAGAAAAAAAGAAAAAAAAAGAAAAGAAAAAGGGACAATTGCTATTATCTTTTTTCCACACTTGTGCTTCAAAGTAGCACCATGTTCTTCATTGTAGAGAGTCTCATGATTAGTCACTTTCATATACTAGTGGGAATTTTCATTATAGAACTTGGCTTGTATATTTCAACGATGGGCTTCCTCAAATGCCCTAGGTCTTCGTGAGCAAGCAAGTTGGATGCACACCCACTAGTTTCTTTTGTTGAGCTTTCATTTATATTTAGCTTTAGTGCATCCGTTGCATGGCAATCCCTACTCACTCACATTGATATCTATTGATGGGCATCTCCATAGCCCGTTGATACGCCTAGTTGATGTGAGACTATCTCCCTCCTTTTTGCCTTCTCCACAACCACCTCTATTCCACCCATAGTGCTATGTCCATGGCTCACGCTCATGTATTGCGTGAAAGTTGAAAGGTTTGAAAAGATAGAGCATGAAAACAAATGCTTGGCTGAAATCGGGGTTGTGCATGATATGAATATTTTGTGTGATAACAAGGGAGCATAGCCAACACTATATGATTTTGCAGGGATAACTTTATTTAGCCATAGTATTTTGAGAAGACATGATTGCTTTGTTAGTATGCTTGAAGTATAGTTATTTCTTATGTCAATATAGACTTTTATCTTGAATCCTTCAGATATGAACATTCATGCCACAATTAAGAGAATTACACTGAAAAACTATATTGGTTAGCATTCCACATCAAAAAAAAATTCTTTATCATTTACCTACTCGAGGACGAGTAGGAATTAAGCTTGGGGATGCTTGATACGTCTCCAACGTATCTATAATTTTTGATTGTTCCATGCTATTATTTATGAAGTCTTGGATGTTTAATGGGCTTTATCATTCACTTTTATATGATATTTGGGACTAACCTATTAACCCAGAGCCCAGTGCCAGTTTCTGTTTTTCTCCTATTTTAGGGTTTTACGGAAAAGGAATATCAAATGGAGTCCAATTGACGAGCCAATTTTGTTTGATTTTTTCTGGACCAAAAGAAGCCCCCGAAGCAAAAGAGGTGGGCCAGGAGAGCCACGGGCTGCCCTCGAGGGTGGAGGGCACGCCCTGGAAAGGGGGGCGCCCCCCCCTATCTCGTGGACGGCCCGTAGCTCCCCTTTACTTGGCCCTGTCTCCAAAAATTCCTATAAATACTGAAACCTCCAGAAAGAAACCTAGATCGGGAGTTCCACCGCCGAAAGCCTCTGTAGCCACCGAAAACCAATCTACAGCCGTTCTGGCACCCTGCCGGAGGGGGAAATCCCTCTGCGGTGGCTATCTTCATCATCCCAGCGCTCTCCATGACGAGGAGGGAGTAGTCCACCCTCGGGGCTGAGGGTATGTATCAGTAGCTATGTGTTTGATCTCTCTCTCTCTCATGTTCTTGAGATGGCACAATCTTGATGTATCGCGAGCTTTGCTATTCTAGTTGGATCTTATAATGGTTCTCCCCCTCTACTCTCTTGTAATGGATTGAGTTTTCCCTTTGAAGTTATCTTATCGGATTGACTCTTTAAGGATTTGAGAACACTTGATGTATGTCTTGCGCGTGTTTATCTGTGGTGACAATGTGATATCATGTGATCCACTTGATGTATGTTTTGGTGATCAACTTGCGGGTTCCGTGACCTTGGGAATCTATGCATAGGGGTTGGCACACGTTTTCGTCTTGACTCTCCGGTAGAAACTTTAGGGCACTCTTTGAAGTGCTATGTGTTGGTTGAATAGATATTTCTGAGATTGTGTGATGCATATCGTATAATCATGCCCACGGATACTTGAGGTGACAATGGAGTATCTAGGTGACATTAGGGTTTTGATTGATTTGTGTCTTAAGGTGTTATTCTAGTACGAACTCTATGATAGATTGAACGTTACTACGGACTCTTGAATAGATCGATCAGAAAGAATAGCTTTGAGGTGGTTTTGTACCCTACCATAATCTCTTCGTTTGTTCTCCGCTATTAGTTACTTTGGAGTGACTCTTTGTTGCATGTTGAGGGCTAGTAATATGATCCAATTATGTTATCCTTGTTGAGAGAACTTGCATTAGTGAAAGTATGAACCCTAGGCCTTCTCTACTATCATTGCAACACCGTTTATGCTCACATTTACCACTTGCTACCTTGCTGTTTTTATATTTTCCTATTACAAAAATCTATATCTACCATCCATATTGCACTTGTATCACAATCTCTTCGCCGAACTAGTGCACCTATACAATTTACCATTGTATTGGGTGTGTTGGGGACACAAGAGACTCTTTGTTATTTGGTTGCAGGGTTGCTTGAGAGATACCATCTTCATCCTACGCCTCCCACGGATTGATAAACCTTAGGTCATCCACTTGAGGGAAATTTGCTACTGTCCTACAAACCTCTGCACTTGGAGGCCCAACAATGTCTACAAGAAGAAGTGTCGGTGTACTAAGATAGGGGTACCTTAGTACCCCAACTTGTGCACGAGCAGTAGCAGCTTCCCGCAGCAGGGTTTACCACGTGCTCGCCGGAAACCTTTCTGGTCCCCATGAAGCCATTCAAAAACAAAGTATACAAGTCAGAAGATCAAGGCCCCGGCAAGAGGAGCTTGCCGGGAAGGCCGTCCCAGGCTCAAGATTATCACATTAACACAAGACCCTGGCAAGAGGAGCTTGCCAGGAAGACCAGAAGACTGCATCTCAGAAGACATGCCTCGGCGCACTCCGCGCCCCGGCAGGACCCGGGGAGCGACAAGCTTCCGAGCCCGGCAAGGTCAAGGCCCCGGCAAGGTGCTTGCCGGGGGGAACTCACGCTGTGTGCCCGCGCTCCAGCTCATCTGCCCACGCGTCGCCCTGGGGCCCTTACAGGGACGCGTGGCGGATGGCTGTGCAGCCCGGGGGACACGATGGCAATCCACGGTGACGAGGCTACCGCCGTGTCGAATGGAGAAGCATGGACGGACGCTTTTGGGGTCGACGGTGACGGGCATTTAATGCCCTTGTCCCCCACTGTCAAAGTTAGGTGATGGTCACTGTTCGTCCACTGTTCACGCACTATCCCCGCACTGTTACAACTACCACCAAAGTTACATTTTTACCCTCCTCTACGTTGACACCTGTCGGTGACCCCTTGAGCTATAAAAGGAGGCCCATGCACAACGTAGAAAGGGTTCGGAACCTAGACAGCTCTCTTGCTCGGGGTAGCTAGTTCTTCAAGCTCCCGAGCCCAAGAACTCGATACAATCTAAGCAGGAGTAGGGTTTTACGCGTCCGCGCGGCCCGAACCTGGGTAAACTGCCCGCGTGCTCTCCTCGATCTGCTCTTTGTGCTCCCTCCGCTCCCTTACCGCAACGTAGGAGGGTCTCCGGTCCCATAGGTGTTCGTGGTGGGCAGTTTCCCCCGACATCTTTGGCGCGCCAGGTAGGGGGCATCGAGGTTGTGCGAACCTGATCCGGCGCTCACGCGGGCGCATTCTCCATCAACCTCTCCAGCCACATCAACTTCATCAGCAACAGCATGGCCCCGAAGAAGAAAGCTTCGGAGGTCGCAGGCCCGTCTGCATCGATCCCACCACCACCAGAACCAACGGTTGGCGGAGGAGATGCTGGCGGAAGGATGGTCGTCGGCGAGGAAACTCGCGGCACCACCAAATCCAAGGACAAGACGGACGACCGAGCCTCGGTGTCCGTAGACGCACCACGTCCATCTCAGCAGACGACTGGCCAGCAGCGCCGTGGTACGGGAGGTACCATCCGCTTGCTGGGCCAAGGACAAGCTGGAGGATCGCGGGATGCTCAAGGCCATCGTCCTGGCACGAGCAAAGCGCGGTCGCCGGGGCGAGAGACTGCTCCTTCTAACCCTGTTAGGAGTCCGAGCATATCTCGCTCCTCGCACCATTCGCCGCCGCTCCCCTCCTCTCCTGCAGAAGCTCTCGCAAGAGCGCAACTGCTCCTCGATTTCCCTCCAGCGGCAGACAAGGCCGAGGACTGGAGGGCGACGATCCAAAGCCTCATCGCCTTCGCCAACAACGACACGCTGCAGCAGCCGGCGACATCGCGGCCACGGCAAGTCGACCAGACGAAGGCAGATGGCGACAAGACCGCCGGGGGTGCAACCACCGTGCACTCCCCGCCGCGGAAGCAGAAGACGCCTCCCCGCCGGATTAACGTCGACGACGACTCCACGGCGTCGTCGAATCCGCGGGCTCGTCGGGACCAGCGCCAAGTCCTTGACGATCGGCGACAAGAAGATGCTCGGACGACGATCGAGCGCCGACGAGAAGCCCGGCGACAATCGGATAAGCGCGCTGGGACCGTTGTCGACACGCACGCGCCCGGTGAACCAGGTGACTTGCCGTACGCGGCAGGTTGCCCTGCGTTCACCCGTGAGCTGCGGCGCGTCCAGTGGCCCAGCATGAAAAACTTCAAGCCCGACGTACCCGAGAAGTATGACGGCAAGACGCACCCCTCGGAGTTCCTCATCATCTACACCATCACGGTGCAGGCTGCCGGGGGGCGCGACGAGAAGATATTGGCCAACTACTTCCCGCTGGTGCTTAAGCCAAACGTTCGTTCTTGGCTTATGCACTTGCCGGAAGGCTCCATTTCTTCATGGGCAGATTTGTGCCACCAATTTGTTGGCGCCTTCACGGGCGGCCACAAACCCCACGGCCAGGAGAGTGATCTCCACATCTTGGCCCAGAAGGAAGGAGAACCCCTGCGCAAGTACATTCAACGATTCAGCCGCGTGCAGCACAATATTCCCGACGTCCACCCCGCCGCGGTTATCAGCGTGTTCCACCAGAACGTGCGTAACCGTCGCATGCGGGAAGAGATGGCCATGACCAAGATACGGGATGTCAGCGAGCTCTACGCTCTGGCCGACAAGTGCACGCGCGCCGAAGAGGGGAGGAGACTCCCCGGGGAGGATGCTGGCGCAGGGGGAAGCGACAGCAAGGATGCCGCCCCGGCAAAGAAGAGCCGGCGGCGGAACAATAGAAAGAAGAAGAGCAAGGAAGTGCTGGTCGTCGAGCAGTCCGGCAAGGAGGCTCCCGCCAAGAAGGCATAGGCTGGCGGCTCCGGCAAGGAGCCTGCCCCTGTGGCGGCAGCCGACAAGCAGGACGGCTCCGACAAGCAATACTGCAAGATCCACCGCACCAAGGGCCACGACCTTTCAAACTGCAAGCGAGTCGAGTACCTCGTAGAGCAGCAGAAAGCTGAATACGAGCGGCGCGACAAGGAGAAAGCCCAAGGTGGCGGAGGAGAGCCAAGCAAGAAGCGGCCATTCAATGGCCGGGGAGGACGCCGCGGCAAGGCCAAGCAGCGGCAAGGTGATCGACCTCCCCGGGGCCGCGACAAGGACGAGGGAGAAGACGACGACGACGACATGGAGGAAGACGATAACAGCGAGCAGGAGTTCCAGAAGGCCACAGAAGTTCTGTGTGTCGACGGAGGCACCTCTCTGCATACTTCCCACCGCCAACTCAAGCAGTGGGTGCGGGAAGTAAATGCAGCTGAGCCGCCCGTTGAGTCACGCAGGCTCCTGAAGTGGTCCAGCACGCCCATCATTTTTGATCTTGAGGATCACCCTGACCGCACAACTGCGGTCGGGTGCTTGCCGATGTTGGTCTCACCCACCATCCGCAACCTCAAGGTCACCAAAATGTTGGTTGACGGCGGGGCCGGCCTGAACTTGATCTCCTCGGCTGTGATCAAGAAACTCCAGATCCCAGACGGCGAGCTCGAAGAAACCGGGTCGTTCCAAGGAATAAACCCGGGAAGGAGCAAGCCCAAGGGGAAGATTACTCTGCCCGTGACCTTTGGCGGGGAGCTCAACTTCAGGACGGAGAGGATAACCTTCGATGTTGCCGATATCCCATTGCCGTACAATGGGATACTTGGACGTCCTTCCCTCGCCAAGTTCATGACAGCTTCCCACTTTGCCTACAACGTGCTCAAGATGCCGGGGCCGATAAGCGTCATCTCTGTCCCTGGCGACAAGAAGGACGCGCTTATCTGCGCCGACAAGATATACCGGGTTGCAGCAGCCGCAGCGGAAAGCGACACACTTGCCGCTGAAGCTCCCGGGGGGAAGAAGACCAAGACCAAGTCCGGCAAGAGCTCTGGGGCCCACTCCGGCAAACGCACCTCTTCGGAGTGCTGCGCTGCCGTCGAGGACGTTCCATCGAGCTCCACCGGCAAGTGCAAGAAAGGGATGGCCGCTCCACCGGCAACCAAGAAGGTGTCCGCCAAGGAGGACGGCACTGGTGGTACCTTCACCATCAGTGCTACGCTTGATAACAAATAGGAAAGCGCGCTCGTCGCCTTCCTGCGGGCGAATGTCGATGTGTTTGCATGGCAACCATCTGACATCCCCGGCGTTCCCAGGAAGGTGATTGAGCACAAGCTTGCTGTTTGTCCTCATGCGCGGCCCGTCAAGCAGAAGGTCAGGAAGCAAGCCGTGGAGTGCCAAGAATTCATCGCCGAAGAAATCAAGAAGCTGGAAGCAGCAGGTCTGGTTAGAGGCGTGATCCATCCCACGTGGTTAGCAAATCCAGTTGTCGTGCGTAAGGCCAACGGGAAGTGGAGACTGTGTATAGACTTCACTGATGTGAATAAAGCATGTCCCAAGGATCCATTTCCCTTGCCGTGCATTGACCAGATTGTTGACTCCACTGCCGGATGTGAGCTGCTTTCCTTCCTTGATGCATATTCAGGCTACCACCAGATTTTCATGGCCAAGGAAGATGAAGAGAAGACTGCATTCATTACTCCATGTGGCACATATTGCTTCATAGGCATGCCCTTTGGATTGAGGAATGCAGGCTCAACATTTGCAAGGGTGGTGCACACTGCTTTTGAGCCACAGATCCACAGAAATGTAGAAGCTTACATGGATGACATAGTGGTCAAGAGCAAGAGCAAAGATACCCTGATCAAAGATTTAGAGGAAACATTTGCAAATCTGCGCAAGATCCAGCTCAAGTTGAACCCCGAGAAGTGCGTCTTCGGAGTCCCCTCCGGCAAGCTTCTCGGGTTCTTTGTGTCCCAGAGGGGGATTGAAGCCAATCCCGACAAGATAAAAGCCATCGAGCAGATCGAAGCCCCGAAGCGCGTCAAGGACGTAAGGAGACTTGTTGGTTGTGTGGCTGCCCTCAGCAGGTTCATTTCAAAATCCGCAGAACGCGCCTTGCCTTTCTTTAAAATTTTGAAGAAGGCAGGTCCCATGAAATGGACTCCGGAAGCGGAGGCGGCGCTGCAAGATTTGAAAGCATACCTATCCTCCACTCCAATACTTGTCGCACCTAAACCACTAGAGAAGTTGCTGCTGTACCTAGCGGCAACCAATCAAGTGGTTAGTGCTGCGTTGGTAGCGGAAAGGGAGGCAGAGGAAGAGCCCACACCTCCGGCAAGCGAATCCAGCGACGAGCAGGGGGCTCCACCGGCGAGCTCTGGCCACGACAAGGACAACTCTGCGCAGGAGCAAGGAGAAGTGAGGAAGAAGATGGTGCAGCGCCCAGTGTATTTTGTAAGTTCCCTCTTGCAGGGGGCTAGATCAAGATACTCTGGGGTGCAAAAGTTGCTTTTCGGTCTCCTCATGGCCTCGAGAAAGCTGCGCCATTACTTCCAAGCGCACGAGATAACAGTGGTCACTCGCTTTCTGTTAAAAAGGATATTGCAGAATCCAGAAGCAACAGGCAGGATAGTCGAGTGGGCACTGGAGCTGTCGAGCTTTGGTCTCAAGTTTGAGAGTACTTCAACCATACAGAGTAGAGCTTTGGCAGAATTCATAGCTGAATGGACCCCAACGCCCGATGAAGAAGTTCCAGAGACAAGCGTCCCCGTACAAGAAGCGACAAGCGAGTGGGTAATGTACTTTGATGGTGCCTTCTCGCTGCAAGGCGCCGGTGCCGGCGTGGTAATCATAGCGCCCACCGGAGAGCACCTCAAGTACGTTGTCCAGATGCATTTTCCCAAGGAACAAGCGACAAACAATACTGCAGAGTATGAAGGCTTGCTTGCCGGCCTCAGGATTGCAGCCGAGATTGGGATCAAGAAGTTGATTGTACGGGGAGATTCTCAGTTGGTGGTCCCGCAAGTTAACAAGAGTTACCAGAGCCCTTTGATGGAAGCTTATGTAGATGAAGTGAGGAAGCTTGAAGAGCACTTTGAAGGTCTGCAAATGGAACACGTCCCGAGAGCTCAGAATGATATTGCAAATGGCCTCTCAAAGTGTGCTGCAATGAAGTTACCTGTGGAACTAGGGACCTTCCTGCTCAAGCTAACTCAGCCATCCGTTACACCGTCAGTTGGGAAGAACAAGAAGAGAAAGTTGGTCTCCGGCGACTACTTGCCGGCGGATCTCCCTGAAGCCGCCGCCAAGGTCCCCAAGATCAACAACCAGAACGCTGAGGAACAGTTTACTCCTGCAGACCCAAGGGTCTGTACAGTTGAAGCAAGCGTTCCCGACAAGCCTTGCCCCGGCAGGCTTGCCGGGGAACCGTCAGCTCCGGCAGAGCCAGAGGTTCTTGCCGTAGAAGCAGGGGTTCCCGTAGCGGCCCTCATGCCTTTAGTCCTTGCCGTTGAGCCTCGGGCTCCGGCATGGGCACAGCAGATCGTCCGTTTTCTGCAAACTGGAGAACTTCCCGACGACCCAGAAGAGATAGAGAAAATAACCAGGCAATCAAGTATGTACCAGTTCGTGGACAACGAACTGTACAGAAGAAGACTCAATGGTGTCAGGTTGAAGTGTATTTCCAGAGAAGATGGACAGAAGCTGTTGGCAGAGATACATGGAGGCATATGTGGCCACCACATTGGCGCAAGGGCACTTGCCGGAAAGGCGTTCCGGCAAGGGTTCTTTTGGCAAGAAGCCCTCCAAGATGCAACTGCACAAGTAACCAAGTGTGAAGCGTGCCAGTTCCATGCCAAGCAGATTCATTAGCCAGCTCAAGCTCTCCAGACGATCCCTTTGTCCTGGCCCTTCTCGGTCTGGGGGCTCGATATCCTTGGCCCCTTCCCCCGTGCTGTCGGGGGCTTTGAGTACTTGTACGTTGTGATCGACAAGTTCACAAAGTGGCCAGAAGTGGAACCAGTGAGAAAGGTGACAGCACAGTCAGCGGTCAGGTTCTTCAGGTCGATTGTTTGCCGTTTCGGAATCCCTAACAAGATCATCACCGACAACGGCACACAATTCACTAGTCGCACCTTCATGCAGTACGTCCAAGACCTTGGCGCCAAGGTCTGTTTCGCTTCTGTTGCTCACCCGAGGAGCAACGGTCAAGCGGAGAGGGCCAATGCTGAAGTGCTGCGTGGACTCAAGACAAGAACCTTCGACAGGCTGCGCAAGTGCGGAAGAAACTGGATAGAGGAGTTACCGGCGGCTCTTTGGTCAATCAGGACGACACCAAGTCGAGCCACCGGGCAGACACCCTTTGCTCTTGTCTATGGAGCAGAGGCAGTTCTCCCCACGGAACTCGTATACGGATCTCCTCGAGTGCTCGCTTATGATGAGCTCGAGCAAGAGCAACTGCGACAAGATGATGCATTGCTCCTTGAGGAGGAACGTCTCCAGGCTGCTGTACGAGCTGCTCGATACCAGCAAGCCTTGCGCCGCTATCATAGCCGCAAGGTTAAGGCCAGGAGTCTCGAGGAAGGCGACCTTGTTCTTCGGCGTGTTCAGTCCGCCAAGAATTCCAACAAGTTGACGCCGAAGTGGGAAGGCCCTTATCGGGTGAGACAAGTCACAAGGCCCGACGCTGTCCGCCTTGAGACCGAAGAAGGCTTACCGGTGAGCAATTCCTGGAACATAGAGCATCTTCGCAAGTTTCACCCATAAGGCGCGGTTGCCGTGATCCGCTCCGGCAACAACCTTTTGTACAAGTCCTGCCGCTGTTGCATGTAATCCTTTGTACAAAGCCGGGCGCAGATCCCGTGCATCAGTAAAGCTTTTGTGTTTCGCGCTATTTGCCGTTTCCATGCTTTTCTTCGTTATTTGCATGCATTGTTTGGCATCTTGTGCAACACGCATACCCGGTAAGCATTAGCACGCCGAGAAGTCCTATACTTGTTTTTCCCTCTTCTTTTTCTTTCCCTCTTAAGCAGAAGGAATATTCCTCGCGCACAAGTTTGCCGGGGGGGGAGGAGATGGAGGGTGAACCAAGTGCTGTTCAAGAAAGAGAAGCTTACCGGAGAACGAATAGACTATGAAAGCTAAGTTACCAGAATTTGAGCAGTTCAAAATTTTAAATTTTAGTTATCTTCCTTGAACAACCACACTTTGTATGGTAAACCTGTGCGCGGAGGAACCTACCCGTGGCTAGCCGCACCCTTACTTTGTTTTCGAGTACGCTCAACGACTTAAGTGAGCTGCGACAAGTGTCGCGCCCTTGCTTCGTTTTCGAGTTCGCTCAGCAAGCTAAGTGCGTTGCGACTAGCTACGGCAAGGTTACTTGCCGGTAAGGCCTTTGCCAGCAGGCTGCTCAGAGTCCAGCACTCAGCGCTCGCGGCAAGGGCCCCTTGCCGGCAAGTTTCCTAAAAGCGTAGGGTAAAAAAAACAAAGTAAAGGACCAAAGCAAGGGAGATAACACTGCATTGATTGATCAAAATAAGATAATATATTACAGAGATAACTTGTCGCAATAACTAATAGATTCATGTTCATGGCACACTTTGCAGCAGCAAAGGAAACAGAAAGAAAGAGGCCTAATCTACGCGGTCGCCTTCACGCCTGGAGATCTTGTTCACCTTGGCGATGATGTGGGCGACCTGCGCCTTCAACGCCTCCAGATCTGCATCGGCCGGCAAGCTGCGGAGGACGTTGACAAGATTGATGCCAGGGTTGCGATAGACTATCTTCGTCAAGACACGCTCCAAGGTACCCGCGCAGAGCTGACGCGACTCCTCGGCCAGCTGCGCGGGAAGCTTCTCCTGCAGCCGTGCGAGCGCCGGCGTGATTCCCCTGAAGAAAAGACTTAATTTGGCGCTGTGGGGGAGATTCTGGTCCGGAGAGTACACGAGGTGCTCCACCCTCAGCGCCATCAGTTCCTTGTCAATATTGGCGGCAGAGGCAACCAGATCGTCGGTCCACTGCTCCACGGCCCGGCTGAAGTTCTTCGGTGAAGTGGCGGCGCTCTCCACTAGGCCTCGTTCCTTGCGGAGCTCGTCCTTCAGCTTCGTTTCCCGGTCCCGAGCAGCGTCAAGTGAATCAGTCAAGGTGGAGACCTTCAACTCCAAGTCAGCGATTGAATCTTTGGCGGCAGTAAGCTCGTCGCCTTTCTTGGAGAGGCGTACCTGCAAGTCTGAGTTGGTATGGGCGTCCTTCTCCCGCTCTATGTTGAGCGCGGTGACCCTGTCCTCGCTCGCCTTCAGGTACTGCTCCAGTTGCTCCACCTTGAGCTCCAGGCTCCTCTTGGCGGTTTCCGCGGCGGCAGCAGCTTCCTTTGCCTCCTTCAGGGCCCCGCCAAGAGCCTGCTCCCGGGCGGTGAGCTCGTCATCATGGGCGTCGAGCTCAACCTTCCGCTGGTTGAGCGCTCCTTCTCGCCGGGACAGCTCTTCACCAACCAGTCGCTGCTGCTCCTCGGCCTCAGCTTTCTCCAGGAGGAACTCTTGCTGCTCTCCGGCAAGCCTTTCACGCTCCTCCGCCAAGTCACGGAGGGCCGCCTGGTTGGCGGCGCGGAGCTCCGCGGCGCGCTTCTCCAAGTCTGCTCCAGCCTTGGCGGTGAGGGCTTCCCGGGACTCCAATTTCGCCTGCCTGGCCCGGTAGAGGGCCAGGAGCTGGCGAAGAAGTTTCTCCTCTTCGGGCTCGTCGCTCCCGCCAGGCGCTTCAACAATCTTCAACCCCGCGGAGGCGAGGACCTCTCCATCAAAGGTCTCTCCCTCCACGGGGGCTCGCGACGAGGACCCCCACGGGACTTGTATGAAGACCCCGTTGGGGGCCTCAAGATAAACGCCCGGCTGCTCCTTGGCGGCGGAGGGATCGGCGGCCGGTGCAGCGCTTGACGCTCCTGCTGCCTCCGGGCCAGCAGTGTGGTCGCCGCCCCCCTCCCCAGCCGCGGCGTCTGCGGCCGGGGCGGTCTCCTCGGCAGCGGGCTCGTCGGCTCCAGCCATGCCCTCAGTGGCAGTGGCGTTGCCGTCGCCGCCGTGCGCCTCCTCCTCGACGGTGGCCTCCGTCTCCATCCGCTCTGGGGGAGGAGGATCTAACAGAAGAAGAAGAAAAGAAACGATCAAGCAAATATCCAAAAAGACAAGTCCAAGAAGAAGAAGCTACAAGACTTACCTTCGCGGACTTCTTCGACGACAGGCTCCCTCGCCGGGGAGTCCTCCCTTGGCGGTGGAGCGGTGGCCCCTGCTGGCGGAGGGCCGCCCGCGCCCTCCCTTGGCGGGGTGGCCACCCTTGTCGGGCTACCCGCCCTTGGCGGGGAGCCCGTCCTTGGCGGAGCGTCCTCCCTCGCCGGGGAGTTCGCCCTTGGCGGGGAGGGTGGAACGTGCAGCTCCTCGGGGGTGACCTCCGGTTGCTCCTGCGGCTGCAGCTCCACTTCTGCACAAGACGAACAAGACAACAAGATATTAGTACAAGCAAAAACCTAAAGCGCACCCGACGAATGGAAAGCTCAAGACCAGACTTACGCTGGGGGCTGCTCCTCGGAGCAGTGGGTTGATCCGGCAAGTTCGTCGCCGGCGCGTCCCCTGTCGCCGCGACGGGCGAGTCGTCGTCGACCTCGACCACGGGGATCTTGGCCCTCTTCGCCATCCGCTGGGTCAGGGTCCTGAAAGGAAAGCAAGAACAAGATCAGAATCATCAAGAAAGATCAAGACAGAATCGAAGAAATTACAAATTGCAAGTACTTACTCCTCTTCCTCGTCGTCGTCGGAGCTGAGGACGGAGAAATCGAACTCCACCTGAGGTGCTCCCGCGCGAGGAGCAGGAGGAGAAGGCTCCCTCGGGCACTTGGCGGTCTCCGGGGCTAGGGGCTGCGAAGACCCAGCCTCCGTTGATACCGAGGCCCGAGGAGCAGGCGGAGCGGCCGCTCCGCTCCGGGAGGATCCCCCTTCGCTTGGCGCTGGTGCGCGGGGCGCCTCCGTCGCAGCTTGGCTCGCTCTGGTGGCGCGCGTTGCCCGGCGAGCAGGTTGTTGTCGGGGCGCCTGCTTCCTCGTCGCTGTAGCCGCCTTGCGGAGGCGCTTCCTCGGTGTTTCCGTGGGACTTGCCGGAGGCGGGGAGCTCTCCGAGGACGAAGAGGCGTCGTCGTCAAGCCCCAGGGATCCACCAGTATCCTCATCGGCCCCGGCGTCCTCCTCCTCCTCCCCGGCGGGCTCGCTGGGCCCAGCACTTTGCCCTGCGGCCTCGCTCCCTCCGGCGGCTCCGCTCCCTCCGGCGGTTCCACTCCCTCCGGCGGCTCCGCTCCCTCCGGCGGCTCCGCTCCCTCCGGCGGCCCTGCCCCCTCCGGCAACCTCGCCCCCCGCGGCGGCCTCGCTTACAACCCCGGGGATCCCGGCATGCCTCAGGGAAGGGACCCCGGCGAGCTCGTCGGGCGGAAGCTTAAGCAGGCTGCGGATCTCTGCCTCCTCTGCTTTACACGACGCATCCGCAGCCTCTGCATCGTCGACGCTGAATCCGAAATCTCCTGCCGCTGCAGCTGCGACGGCTTCTTCCATCCGGGAAGCAATATAAGCAATATCCCACTCCGTGGTGGCCCGGGTGAGACCCTTGTTCTCCTCGGTGTTCTTCGGCACTTCGACCAAGTTGTCGAAGAAACTCAGAATCGCGTCCGGCGGAGGCTCTATCCAGGTGGGGTCGACACCGTGGGAGTCACACGCGGGCATCATCGCGCGCAAGGAGTCCCGGGCAGTGCTGTTGCATAGCGGCACCACTCCCCGGGGAGATCTAAACCACTCCGGATGGGCCGGGTCGTGCTTGAAGAGCTCCCGGACCATCCCCTTCAGCTCCAAAGCCATGAAGTTGAAGTTCAATCCTGGGCGCAGCCTCATAATATCCGCCGCATTGCCAAATTCCCATGCTGGCCTTTTCCTTTCTTGTAAAGGGGCAATGCGGCGGCGGAGGAAGTCTGCCCCTACTTCTCCAATGGTCAAATTGGCTACCCGGAGGCGGAGTATCCTGATAAGGGCGATGTTGAGCTTGCCGTCCTCCGGGGCCAACTCGCTCTAGTCTCTGCCGCGCACTATGGCTGTTGTGCGCGGCGCAGTGAAAGGCTCCGGCTGGTCCTCCACTATCCAACACCAATCTGCGCGCCACTCTTCCCACTTGCCGCGGAGTTCTCCTTTCAGATATGAGTCCTTCTTATTCAATCGGAAGATCCAGGAGATTCCTCCGGAGAGGGGAGCGCCAGCCTCTACTCTAGGCATAAAGAAATGGCGAAAGAGCGCTACGTTTGGATGGATCCCCACATAGTTTTCGCACAGATGTGTGAAAACCGCCATCGTAAGGATGGCGTTGGGGGTAAATTCTAGGAGGTGGAGACCGTATGTGTTCATAATGTCACCGAAAAACTCCGAGAACGGAGGGCACAATCCACAATGGAAGAAGACAGCGAAGAAGAAATACCCGCCGGGAAACAGATCTCTGGCGACGGCGGGGTAGGTTCCGGTGCGGGGATGAGCTTTGGTCTCCCCGGACCAGAAGAGGTAGTACTTGTTCCATAGCTCCCTCGCGCTGAGCCGCGGCGCGAAGACCACGTTCCTCTTCCGTAGGGCGACAAGCTTCGCCGCCTGCTCGGACTTCTCCTTCTTGGTCTTCTCCGCTTTCGCCTTCTCGCTCTTCGGAGCCATGGCGGAGGCGGCGAGGAAAGGGGCGAGGAGCTCGACGGCGCCGCGGATGCGGAAGACGGCGGAGGAAGGGTGGAGGCAAAGAGCAGCGGAGGTTTTCTGGAGGTTGAAGACGCAGTGAAGACGGAGGAGGGAAACTGCCCCTGCTCCCTCTGCTTTTAAGGGGGGGTGGGGGACGCTCCGCATTTCCCATTAAAGAACGAGGCCACGATCTCTCCCACGACGCCGCAATCGACGCGTGCCGTTAGGGAGGGGCGCGGCGGATGCGGAAGGGAATCTACGGCTTGCCGTGGGCCGCGCGTGCCCGTGCACTGTTTTGGGCCTGGCCCAACAGCGCTCGGCACCGTGTGTGGCCCAGGCCCGGGGGCTCCTGTCGGTGTACTAAGATAGGGGTACCTTAGTACCCCAACTTGTGCACGGGCAGTAGCAGCTTCCCGCGGCAGGGTTTACCACGTGCTCGCGGGAAACCTTTCTGGTCCCCATGAAGCCATTCAAAAACAAAGTATACAAGTCAGAAGATCAAGGCCCCGGCAAGAGGAGCTTGCCGGGAAGGCCGTCCCAGGCTCAAGATTATCACATTAACACAAGACCCTGGCAAGAGGAGCTTGCCAGGAAGACCAGAAGACTGCATCTCAGAAGACATGCCTCGGCGCACTCCGCGCCCCGGCAGGACCCGGGGAGCGACAAGCTTCCGGGCCCGACAAGGTCAAGGCCCCGGCAAGGTGCTTGCCGGGGGGAACTCACGCTGTGTGCCAGCGCTCTAGCTCATCTGCCCACGCGTCGCCCTGGGGCCCTTCCAGGGACGCGTGGCGGATGGCTGTGCAGCCTGGGGGACACGATGGCAATCCACGGTGACGAGGCTACCGCCGTGTCGAATGGAGAAGCATGGACGGACGCTTTTGGGGTCGACGGTGACGGGCATTTAATGCCCTTGTCCCCCACGGTCAAAGTTAGGTGATGGTCACTGTTCGTCCACTATTCACGCACTATCCCCGCACTGTTACAACTACCACCAAAGTTACATTTTTACCCTCCTCTACGTTGACACCTGTCGGTGACCCCTTGAGCTATAAAAGGAGGCCCATGCACAACGTAGAAAGGGTTCGGAACCTAGACAGCTCTCTTGCTCGGGGTAGCTAGTTCTTCAAGCTCCCGAGCCCAAGAACTCAATACAATCTAAGCAGGAGTAGGGTTTTACGCGTCCGCGCGGCCCGAACCTGGGTAAACTGCCCGCATGATCTCCATGATCTGCTCTTCGTGCTCCCTCCGCTCCCTTACCGCAACGTAGGAGGGGCTCCGGTCCCATAGGTGTTCGTGGTGGGCAGTTTCCCCCGACAAGAAGGGTGCGTAGTAGACATCAATGCACATGTTTTTTTCTTTGTATATTATGGATTAAGTCTGATGCGTGGTGGAACCACTCATCAAGAAATATCTTGACACTCACTTAAAAAATTCTGAGGACTTTGTTTATCTTGGCACTCATACTAAAAATGACCGTATGCATTCCTAACTGGTGCAGAGTCTGGGAAATGAAAATCTCTCCCATTTTATAGGCCGCATCTCGCCTCGCTCCCGCACCGGTGACTCGGGCGGGCCAGTACCCTAGCCACTGGTGAGGCCCGATCTAATCACTCCTCTCCTCCTATCGCCACCGCGTGACGCTGCCAGGCTAACCCCGGGGGCAGATGGCCGTGGTGGGGTTCTGCTTTGTGTGGGGCAGGGCCCCAGCGTGTGGAGGTGTGGCTGGTCGGGTCCTGTGGCAAGGCGACCAAGCTCGCCTCGCAGCGGCGGTGGGAGGCTCTGTCGCTGGCCGAATCTCGGATTGGTGGTGGCGGCATGGAGGCCTGGTTGATGGATCGGCTATATGTGTGGTCTGGCCTCGGGTCAGATCTGATCTGGCCGGTGCGGCCTGCTTCATGCGCGGCGACGGTGATCAGTGGCGGTGCCGTGCACATGGGGGTTCCCCGAGCGGATCCGGGTGAAAAATCTTCTCTTGGCTTGTTGCCAAGGCCAGCGATGGCGGCGTTTTCTTGGTCGTCCCCCTTTTGAAGGCATCATCATGAAGAAGCTCTAGACATTTATCCACCAACTCCAGGGTGAAACCCTTGATCGGTCGATCGGATGACGGCGGCGCTCTTGTGTCGTATCCCTCTTGAGGCGTCATTCTTGAAGGTATGCATAGGCTCGGGGGACCAGTGGACGACATCTGCGGTGGAGCGGTGTTCCATGTGACGCATCAATGACGTGGAGTCTCTGCGACGTGGCGCGGCAGGGCCTCAGCTACAGATGTGTGATGGTGGGCATGCGTAGGGAGGGTGTGTTGTCTGGCGCAGTGGTGGCGTCGACAACAGGCCTGACAAGGTTGATGCGTTAATATCTACTCCGAAGTTTGATAGATGGAATAAGGCGACGACATATGAGAGTCTGTCGGACCGGTTTGTGATGCAGGCCTGGTATGTGGCTTGATTGGGCCTCCGGTTTTGTATTAAGTGAGAGGTCTGGATATTCGGGTCACATTTTCTGCACCCCTTTATCAATGGATAAGAGTAGCGATCGATGTTGTTAAGAGGACGAATTCAAATATATTGATATATTACTTTGTATGGTTTTTCTAAATAAGTAATAAAATTATTGCATGCATCTTAGATACAGAAACTGGGGTCATCCTCATTTTCATAAAAAAACGCATGGACAACTATAGCAATAGATGGCAATAGATGGCCCTTATTAGTGATGCTGGCATGATCTTGAGGCGTGATTGTCGCTGGCAAGGTCACACACGACATAGAGTATGCGTCGCATTCTGCCGCCGCATCGGGCTTGCAGCAATAACCGCATGCGTGGCATGGCAGACATGAGATGGAGACATTTCACTTGTACTACTAGGACGCTGGTGGTGATTACATACTTAATGTATGATTGCACGATGTATTGCTCTTCGTGCATAGGCACGTATATATGATGTACAAAGCTAGCCACGGACCTCAACTATACAAGGAACTAGGAGGCGGGCCCAATACACAATATGCACATAACACATATACTGAACACCCCCCGCAGTCGAAGCGTCACCGCGGCTGACGCAAAGACTGGACCAGAACTCCTCAAATGATGTTGTAGGCAAGCCCTTGGTCATGAGATCGGCAAATTGTTGGGAAGTAGGGACTTGTAAAACACGAATATGGCCAAGGGCCATCAGTTCCCAAACAAAATGAATATCCAACTCAATATGCTTGGTCCGTCGTGTTGGGGAACATAGTATTTCAAAAAAATCCTACGATCAGGCAAGATCTATCTAGGAGAAGCATAGCAACGAGCGGGGAGAGTGTGTCCACGTACCCTCGTAGACCGAAAGCAGAAGCGTTTAGTAACACGGTTGATGTAGTCGAACGTCTTTGCGATCCAACCGATCCAAGCATCGAACATACGGCACCTCCGCGTTCAACACACATTAAACTCGATGACGTCCCTCGAGCTCTTGTGTAATGCCCAGTATGCGACTATGTCTCCCACGTGTCGAGGCACGACTTAAAGACATAAGCGCATACTAGAATGATCTCAAGTATGGTATCTTTGCGCATCTCATGTAAAATTCAGGGATGAAATAGAAAAGATAGTTGGCTTACACTCGCCACGCCACCCAAATGAATACAATAGCATACATCATCCAAAGAACATCAGAGTTCGACTACGGACGAAACCAAACGAAAAGATACCATGAATAACACAAGCCCGGATCCTCCTAGTAAGAACCACTACTGATCATCGGGATACGACACATAGTAATGACCACGCTCTTCATCGAACTCCTATTGAAGTTCTGATCCAACTCCTGCATCATTCTCAGTGGTACCTTCATCTGGCGTGTGTTGAATCTGTGAGCCACAAAGGACTCAGCAATCCCGTTCCCGGGTATCAAAACTACCAAAGCCTTAGGTGAGGAAAGGCTTTAAAAGTGTCTGCAGCAAGCACTAAGCATCTAGCTTACGAGTTTAAAGCGAGAAGAGAACAAGTGCCAACGGTCACCAAGTTGATCACGAATTGATCCTAGCTACTCACGGTCAAACATAACCCCATCGTGTTCACTTCCCGAAACCCTTCGGAAAGAGACCATCACGGTTACTCACATAGGTAGTGTATTCTTATGAATAAGGTGTCAAGTTATCTACAACCGGATATTAACAAATTCCCATCTGCCACATAACCGCGGGCACGGCTTTCGAAAGGTCAAACCCTACAGGGGTGTCCCAACTTAGCCCATCACAAGCTCATGATCTGCGGAGTCGCAACTCCAAAGTGGGAAGACCCGAGTATTCTCAGAATCCCGTGCTGAAGATATTTCGACAAAGGTAAAACTAATCCAGGAAGACCTCCCGGCGTGCCGACACCCTGATAGTAGCCGCGCGTATCTCGTCTCAGGCCATGACCGGATGGGACATCCTACGGCAGCCAAACCTCAAGTTTCCCCGTGGTGGCCCCGCAGTCTGCCCGTTTGGGACCAACACCATGTGCACTGGCCCCCCTGTTATGTAGAATTAAGAGCCCGGGGACATGACCCCCTATGCAATTAATTAATTAAGTATTTTATTATGAGGCAAATTAAAACCAAAGTTGGACCTTGCTGGAAAAGCTTTAAGCAGTGCGAATTATCGAGGGGGACCATAAACCCCAACCGTGTTAGGAACACAAAATCAAGGAACATAACACCGGTTTATCGGTTCCTAAGGTGGCATGAGTGGAACAAAACACCGAGCAAAAGGCCAAGCCTTCCACCCATTGCCAAGTATATAGGTGTGTTAATATATTTAACAGATATTGTGATATTCCAACAACAAGTTCCGACATGGAGCAATCTTCATCTTCACCTGCAACTAACAACGCTATAAGAGGGGCTGAGCAAGCGGGTAACATAGCCAAACAACGGTTTGCTGGGAAGGTGTCTAAGGTTAGAGGTTTCATGGAAACAATAGGAGGCTGACAAATAGGAATAGGCATCGAGGCATATCTAAAGAGCGAGACAACTAGCATAGGCAAAGACAGAGGTGATATCGGGGAATGGTCATCTTGCCTGGGATTCCGCAAAGAAGAATAAGAACAAGTCCAAGAAGTAGTCGAACAAATCCTCACAACTCCGGAACGAACCCGAAGCTAACAAGAGAAGCAAACCGGAAAGAAGCAAACAACACGGTAAACACACAAGCATAAACATGGCATATGATGCACAACCAAGTATGATGCATGTCCGGTTTAATTATGCATGGCATCGCAAAGTGCACAAACAACACTACGATTATTGACAAAACACCACATGATATTTATTTAGTTGACTCTCGTTTATTTACAACACAAGATTAAATGCTTGTTAACATGGCAAGAGGTGAAGAAAAAGTGAACTACCTATTTATGCAAGTTTAAATGAGGCCGGAATGACAAACAACAATTCCCGGAAAAACCCCATGTTATTTAGCAATTTTAAAGCAAACAACTATTTAAACATTTTAATGTTGTTATCATGATGCAGATGACATTTGCAAGTTTTATGCAATTTTTATTAAAAGTTAACAAGAGCATGATATGAAGCATTTGTCGCCACAACGGAAGGAAAGAGGTGTCATGGCGGAAACTTGTTGAGATGCCGATGCAAAAGAAGGGTGGCGAAGCGTGTCATGCAAGAAGATGGGGTGATCCCGTTACCGGGTTCCCATGGTTCGGCGGCAAGGCAACGAGGGGCACTTACGGTGCAACAAAGGGTGCATCTCATACAACATGCAATCGTCCACGGGGTCATCGGTTCGGCGGTTATACCTTCGGAGTGTGCATTTCGGGGCGGTTCGAGTTCGACGAGGAAAGTAGTGGTACACGGGTCGTAGAGGAAGTAGTTGAACACGGGGTCGTCATCAAAGTAGTCGTTTACATTTCGTTTCGGAGAGGTACTTGACGAAGCCATCGTTTTCGGAGCGACGGTAGTCGTACACGAGGCGTCGGGGTCGTCATTGACGTAGGGGTACACGGTTCGAGTTTGTTCGGGGCCGTCGTGGTACTTGCCGCAGGCGTACTTGTCGCATCGTCGGGCGTAGTCGACCTTGGCGTTTCCGAAGGGGTACTTGTGTTATCCATGTAGTCGAACTTGAAGGTCGTCGGCGTCGTGGTACTCATGTTGATGTAGTGGAACATGACATATCCACGGTCTTCGGGGTAACCATGTACTCGTTCATGTTGGAGTCGTACATGGTTCGTGGACGTCCATTGCATCCATGGAGGAACTTGGTGATCTGGGTGATCTTGGCGCGCATCTAGCAATGAAGAGCTGCCGAAGAGCAAGGCAACATCAGCAGCGAAGAGCTGCTCGTGGCCGAGGCCCGTCGTTGGAGGTGCAACGGGGAAGGGCGCGGGCAGCAAGGATTGAGACGACGAAGCACTACAGGGGAAACGAGGAGGCTCGAACTCCTTCGCTTCTAGCTGCGGTGGCGCAAGGTGGTGGCTGAGGCGGGAAAGGGAGGCGGAGGGTCGGGACGAGGCGCAGGGCGACGAGGAGGCGGGCGCATGAGAGGCCCGGCGAGGTGGCACCCCGTGGCTCGTGCTCGCGAGGGGGCGATCGGGGAAGGAGGCACGGGCGCTGATGGTGGCCGGCGAGGTGGTTGGCGGTGAGGCAGGAGTCGAGCAGGCGAGGAGGAGGTCCAGAGGCGCGGCTCGCATGGAGGCGCCGCTCTGCAGCAGCTCCGGTGGCCACCACGTAGGCCGGGCGCGGCTCCCTGGCGAGGCAGCGGTGATCCGGACCGGCGGCGGAGGTGCGGGTCGGCACCGGCGGGAAGCAGAGTAGACGGGAGAAGGCGGCGGCACATTGGAGATGGGGAGGCAGCTGGGAGGCGGCGGCGGTGGCGTTGGAGAACAAGAGGAGGGAGACGAGGGAGGGACGAGCGGGCGTCCTGGCGGCGCGACGGGGAGGACGAAAGGAGGAGATGTGAGATCGAGGCTAGGGTTAGAGAGGGGCGCGGGCTTGGCTTAGAAGAGGGGATCTGGTGGGCCGCGGGGGTAGGGTTGCAGGTGGATCCATGAGGCCGCGGCTGGGCCTCGAGGTAAAAGGGCTGGTCTGGCTGCAGGTAAGAGGGCTCTCCTCTCTCTCTCTCTATCTATCGAAAAAAGACAAAGAAGAGAAAGAAAAGAAGGGGGGTTAGGGGAAGAATTTGGGCATGGGGGTTATTTCTCTGGACTCGCAAAAATGCGCTGGTTCCAAGAAAAATAGAAAAGGCAAGATGCAAGAATTAAATTCAAACTCATTTGAATTTAATTCAAATGGTATGAATTAGGACATGGTTTAGGAAGTGCCCAAAAATGTTGAGACTTTAGGAGGAGCCTCGATAAAAGAGATAAGAATTGTTGACAAGATTTGAAGGTGAAACTTGAAGCAAAAGAGGCATGGGAATGTTTGCAAGTGTGTTATGGTTAATTCCACATCAATGGAATATTTTAATATAGCTCCCTAATAATATTGAGAGGCTTTTATATGTTATAAAGAGAAGTCACCATAGTGAGTATCCCTCAATTTAAGTGGATCGAAGATCCACACAATTTATTTAGTTTAGTTGCAAAAGATTTATGACATGATGGCATGATGACATGATGCAATGCAAAAATAAATAGAGCAAGCACAAATACGAAACACACGGCGAAACCCGGAATAGCTGGAAGTCTTCTGGAGCGTCGGTCTTGGGGCATCACAACTCTCCCACACTAACAGAGGATCTCGACCCGAGATCCTGAAGATGGCACCGGATAAAACGCAAAAGGAAGAGGTAAAACAAAGTTGCTTCTTTGACAAACGAGTGAAACCACGAACTTGAGAGGTTGACCAAATTGAAAGAATAATACAACGGAGATGAACGAAGATGAAAACACTCTGTTAGAAAAGAGGAACAAGGAACATTACGAGAACCTTGTAGGTTGAAAGACATGAAACAAGAGCTCATGAGCCAAAAGAATATGCACGGTATAACCAAGGAAAAACAATGACATAATTTGGACAGCACTCCGTCTGAAAATGTAAGTAATTGAACATGAACTTGCCAAGTTGGGATGATACTTGATGAAATCAATAGCACACTCCCTCCGGAACAATTAAAAGAATGGCACAAGGTTAAGAAAGATTTCAGATAGCACTCCGGTTGAAAAGAGAGGCAAAACTTGATAAGATGAGAGAATTTGAATGGAGGACACAACACTCCGGTTGAATGGATAAGTAAAGGAAAGATCATGATCTTTGACAAAAGAAATAGTGGAACAAAGATATCAACATTACAATACCTCCGGAATATAAGTTAGATCATTAGGAATAAAGAAAGTAGAAGAAAATGATAACTTCTACCACCAATGAATTTGAAAAATAATCCTTACAAAGATGGATTGAATGGGGTTGATGGAAAATCAACAACGAAAAGAATAAACTTGTTGTGGCCTTAATGAAAACATCCCAAAGTTATGAGGTGACAGCCGGCCACAAACGGAGAACAATTCCTTGGATTGAGATCAACAAGAAGACAAAAGCTTCTTTCACCGAGAGGATAATGAAGAACTTGGGTCATTGATAAGCACCACAATAGCAACAATCCTTAGGGAAAGCTTTTAGGTGAAATACAACCCAAGATTACTCCAACGAAGAAAAAGAGGGGTTGAAATGATCTCCTGAATGAAGAAAATGATGGGTTACATATTTCATTCTTGATAACTTGTGAATCATGAACACGAAAGGAAATTGTCAAGAATGAAATAACACCACCTCAAAAGATAAGGGAGCAAGAATTGCACTTCAAAATGCATGAAGAAGAATACTTGAGCTCCAACAAGAATCTTGATGAAGACTTCGAGGATAAATTAAATCATGAAGAACCACCATGAAGAACTCCGGTAACAAAAGGATGAGAAGTGAAGGATGAAAATAATAAGATTGAAGCCTTGCAATGATTAGATGGAGCTTCGCGACACGAGTGTTTGGAACTCCGGAAAGAAAAGATGAACAACCAATAATTTGATATCATGGACGAACTTCAGACAAAGGAATTAAATCACCTTGAAGAAATAAGAATAAGAATTATGTCATGCTTATCCTTCACCAATTTAAATTGATGACAACCAATGGATTTGGCATACTACTTATTCTTGTTGCAAAGAATTAAAGAGAGATCTCGCACAAACTTGAGAAAGTATTCAACGAATCACCGGTAGGATTATGAAAAGAACAAATGAGTTGATACGATAACAACGGAAGAGTAATCTTGAATGAACCACCGTAAGAATATGAAGACGAACGAAGAGGCATCGATTAAGAATAGTTGGAGGACGAAGTTGAAAACAAAAAATGAAGAAATCTTCTGAAATGATGGCCTTCGGAGGATCACAATGGAAAGAATTCATGAAATGCTTCGGATGGGTATAAAAATAATTCCTCACAATCGGAGTAATAATGGGGATGGCATGAAGCTAGAACCACGAATCTTGGAAGAACGGATAAGGATTCAAAAGGAACTCTTCTTCGGGTCTTCAAAATCTGAGAACACGATGAGATACACCACCATGAATTGTTGAGGCACTCCGGAATGAAGAATTAAAAGGTTGAGCCAATGATGAGAAGAATTTGAAAGCGATCTTGGAGGATACATTTAACCGATGAGAGTTCCATTCTTACGTCAAACTTGAAAAGAATTTGAGAATAACTCCGAAAAAAATAGAAGAGTCAGGCAAGATCCTGGAAAAAGGCCTGTGGGTTAGGGCCCACTCAAAAGAAATCACAGTTGAAAAAAGATTGCTTAAGAGATATTGCACCGGCTGAATTAAATGACTTGAGCGAGATGACCACCTCAAAATAGTTTGAATGGATTAAGAATGGAAACACGAATCTTCTGAGATGTCTTGAGCACTCCGAAGAAGAATTAGAGGGATTTGACTAATAAGAGAGACTTTGGATAAGAATTTTCAACATGGGAAAACATGTGAAACAAATAGGAAGAGATATGATCATGGTTGAAGCTTGAATTTAGTCCACCAAAGAAGAAACGAGAACGGAGAATGATAACGGAGAATGATAAACTTGATGCTCCTGAGCATCTTCCCGAGAATCACCGGATAAGGACATTGAAGGAAAAGAATGGAGAAACATCACATGAATAAAATGGATACTTGATTAAGAATTCTGGCTCCATAAAGGAAAAAGGGTGGGAGGGTGGGTTAAACAAAGACAACTTAGGATGAATGAAATAGACACCGTTGAGAAAAACCAAGACTTGGTCTTGCACAAATTGAAAGGATCGGGTTAACTTGAAGAGAAGCGCACCGGTTGAAAAGAGATTACATGACAATTTTGATGATCAAGAAGAACTAGCACTCCCATACAAATATGAGAACACCGATTAGGAAAGGTATGGAATCAACACTTGACATCGAAGCAACTCGAATACCAGAATCAAAACAAAAACAAAGGATATATATGTTGCAACATAATCTTGACAATATCATTCGAACAGAGAATTGAACGAATGAATTCCATAGCTTAATGGTACATCAACTTGACGAGAAGCCACTTGGGAGAACAAAATGATAGAATAAAACAACAAGGTACAGATGGAAGAAATACATAATAGAAGTTTCGTCCCACGTGTTCGTGTTGAATGCCCCATGGCACGTGTTTCAAAGGGTCTTACAATCCCCGGATCAGCATAGCCAAGGATCCTTTAAGATGCAACTCCCAATTGGAACAACGCCCATGAAACCTCTTCACTCGATGTTGAACCCCAAACCTCATACCATGCACTCGTTGGAAGAATGCCTACGAGCTACTTGAAACCCACCTATTAATTCCCGAAGGTTTCTGGTTATGCAATCTGGTGTTGGGGATACAGGGGAAGCACCGCACACTCAACTCTAAACCTACATCCAGCTGTATCCATCCGTCAACACATAACTAGTCATCCTCGGAAACTGTTTACCTCGGACCTTCGAAACGCATCCGCTATACTAGCTGGGGCAATACTCCCGAACTATCTTGCCAGTACTGGGTGACGTCGGGGTTATCTCACCACTAATCGCATAGAAGAGTTTTCGATGTCGGCCGCCTCTGGTATTCTAGAACTGCCATGATACATTTGTGACGACAACACCTCGGAGCTCAACTCCCCGGGACACTGCCACAACCCCTAAATGATAGGAGGCATCGAGAACAATGTTCTCGTCACAAAGATATAATAACAATCCAAACAATATCCACGTGAAGCTAAAAAAAATTTGGTGGAATTTTGAGAGTAGTGAAGGTAAAACAACGTCAGGAGTCCTCACCAGAGCGATGAAGGGGATGAGGAGTAAAAAGAAATCCTACTCTCCGATTTATATATAGGACTCAAAACATTTTTGTGTGTGTGCCTAGACTCAACCGTCAGCGGTTCGATCAATCAGGGGTCTCCTAGGTTGGAGAAGGCTCTAAATACCAACTTGTAATGCCCAGTATGCGACTATGTCCCCCACGTGTCGAGGCACGACTTAAAGACATAAGCGCATACTAGAATGATCTCAAGTATGGTATCTTTGGGCATCTCATGTAAAATTCAGGGATGAAACAGAAAAGATTGTTGGCTTACACTCGCCACGCCACACAAATGAATACAATAGCATACATCATCCAAAGAACATCAGAGTCCGACTACGGACGAAACCAAACAAAAAGATACCATAAATAACACAAGCCCGGATCCTCCTAGTAAGAACCACTACCGATCGTCGGGATACGATACATAGGAACGACCACGCTCTTCATCGAACTCCTATTGAAGTTCTGATCCAACTCCTGCATCATTCTCAGCGATACCTGCTTCTGGTGTGTGTTAAATCTGTGAGCCACAGAGGACTTAGCAATCCCGTTCTTGGGTATCAAAACTACCAAAGCCTTAGGTGAGGAAAGGCTTTAAAAGTGTCTGCAGCAAGCACTAAGCATCTAGCTTATGAGTTTAGAGCGAGAAGAGAACAAGTGCCAACGGTCGCCAATTTGATCACGAATTGATCCTAGCTACTCATGGTCAAACATAACCCCACCGTGTTCACTTCCCGAAACCCTTCGGAAAGAGACCATCACGGTTACTCACACAGGTAGTGTATTCTTATGAATAAGGTGTCAAGTTATCTACAACCGGATATTAACAAATTCTCATCTGCCACATAACCGCGGGCATGGCTTTCGAAAGATCAAACCCTGCAGGGGTGTCCCAACTTAGCCCATCACAAGCTCATGATCTGCAGAGTCGCAACTCCAAAGTGGAAAGACCCGAGTATTCTCGGAATCCCGTGCTCAAGATATTTCGACAAAGGTAAAACTAATCCAGCAAGACCTCCCGGCGTGCCGACACCTTGATAGTAGCCGTGTGTATCTCGTCTCAGGCCACGACCGGATGGGACATCCTACGGGAGCCAAACCTCGAGTTTGCCCGTGGTGGCCCCGCAGTCTGCCCGTTTGGGACCAACACCATCAGCACTGGCCCCCCCTGTTATGTAGAATTAAGAACCCGGGGACATGACCCCCTATGCAATTAATTAATTAAGTTTTTTTATTATGAGGAAAATTAAAACCAAAGTTGAGCCTTGCTGGAAAAGCTTTAAGCAGTGCGAATTATCGAGGGGGCCCATAAACCCCAACCGTGTTAGGAACGCAAAATCAAGGAACATAACATCGGTATATCAGTTCCTAAGGTGGCATGAGTGGAACAAAACACCGAGAAAAAGGCCAAGCCTTCCACCCATTGCCAAGTATATAGGTGTGTTAATATATTTAAGAGATATTGTGATATTCCAACAACAAGTTCCAACATGGAGCAATTTTCATCTTCACCTGCAATTAACAACGCTATAAGAGGGGCTGAGCAAGCGGGTAACATAGCCAAACAATGGGAGGATGACAAATAGGAATAGGCATTGAGGCATATCTAAAGAGCGAGACAACTAGCATAGGCAAAGATAGAGGTGATATCGGGGAATGGTCATCTTGCGTGGGGTTCCACAAAGAAGCATAAGAACAAGTCCAAGAAGTAGTCGAACAAATCCTCACAACTCCGGAACGTACCCGAAGCTAACGAGAGAAGCAAACCGGAAAGAAGCAAACAACACAGTAAACACACAAGCATAAACATGGCATATGATGCACAACCAAGTATGATGCATGCCTGGTTTAATTATGCATGGCATGGCAAAGTGCACAGACAACACTACAATTTAAGTGGAGCTCAATATGGAACGAGTTGCATATTAACAAAACACCACATGATATTTATTTAGTTGACTCTGGTTTATTTACAACACAAGATTAAATGCTTGTTAACATGGCAAGAGGTGAAGCAAAAGTGAACTACCTATTTAGGCAAGTTTAAATGAGGCTGGAATGACATACAACAATTCCCGGAAAAAAATGTCATTTAGCAATTTTAAAGCAAACAACAATTTAAACATTTAAATGTTGTTATCATGATGCGGATGTCATTTGCAAGTTTTATGCAATTTTTATTAAAAGTTAACAATAGCAAGATATGAAGCATTTGTCGCCACAACGGAAGGAAAGGGGTGTCATGGCGGCGAAAACGGGAACGGTGCCACGACAACGTTCCGATTCTGAAACTCGTTGAGATGCCAACGCAAAAGAAGGGTGGCGAAGCGTGTCATGCAAGAAGATGTGGTGATCCCGTTACCGGGTTCCCACGGTTCGGCGGCAAGGCAACGAGGGGCACTTCGAACACGGTGCAACAAAGGGTGCATCTCATACAACATGCAATCGTCCACGGGGTCATCGATTCGGCGGTTATACCTTCGAAGCATGCATTTCGGGGCGGTTCGAGTTCGACGAGGAAAGTAGTGGTACACGGGTCATAGAAGAAGTAGTTGAAGACGGGGTCATCATCGAAGTAGTCGTTCACATTTCATTTCAGAGAGGTACTTGATGAAGCCATCGTTTTCGGAACGATGGTAGTCGTACACGAGGCATCGGTGTCGTCGTTGACGTAGGGGTACACGGTTCGAGTTTGTTCGGGGCCGTCGTGGTACTTGCCGTAGGGGTACTTGTCGCATCGTCGGGCGTAGTTGACCTTGGCGTTTCCGAAGGGGTACTTGTGTTATCCGTGTAGTCGAACTTGAAGGTCGTCGGCGTCGTGGTACTCATGTTGATGTAGTGGAACTTGACGTATCCGCGGTCTTCGGGGTAACCATGTACGCGTTCATGTTGGAGTCGTATAGGGTTTGTGGACGTCCATTGCATCCGTAGAGGAACTTGGCGATCTGGGTGATCTTGGCGCGCATGTAGCAACGGTGTGCCCAGAACTTCGTGTCCTTGTCCTCTCGCCGAAGAGCAAGGCAGCAGCAGCAGCGAAGATCTGCTCGTGGACGAGGCCCGTCGTTGGAGGTGCAACGGGGAAGGGCGCGGGCAGCAAGGATTGAGACGACGAAGCACTGCAGGGGAAACGAGGAGGCTCGACCCCCTTCGCTTCTGGCTGCGGCGGCGCAAGGCGCTGGCTGAGGCTGGGAAGGGAGGCGCAGGGTCGGGACGAGGTGCAGGGCGACAAGGAGGCGGGCACACGAGAGGCCCGACGAGGTGGCGCCCCGTGGCTCGTGCTCGCGAGGAGGCGATCGGGGAAGGAGGCCCAGGCGCTGACGGTGGCCGGCGAGGAGGTTGGCGGTGAGGCGGGAGTCGAGCTGGCGAGGAGGAGGTCTAGAGGCGCGGCTCGCGTGGAGGCGCCGCTCTGCAGCAGCTCCGGTGGCCACCGCGGAGGCCGGGCGCAACTCCCTGGCGAGGCGGCGGTGATTCGGACCGGGGGCGGAGGTGCGGAGCGGCACCGACGGGAGGCGGAGTAGACGGGAGAAGGCGGCAGCGCGTTGGAGATAGGGAGGCAGCAGGGAGGCGGTGGCGGTGGCGTTGGAGAACGAGAGGAGGGGGACGAGGGAGGGACGAGCGGGCGTCCTGGCGGCGTGATGGGGAGGACGAAAGGAGGAGATGTGAGATCGAGGCTAGGGTTAGAGAGGGGCGCGGGCTGGGCTTAGAAGAGGGGATCTGGTGGGTCGCGGGGGTAGGGTCTGAGGTGGATCCATGAGGCCGCGGCTGGGCCTCGAGGCAAAAGGGCCGGCCTGGCTGTAGGTAAGAGGGCTATCCTCTCTCTCTATCTATCTAAAAAACAAAACAAAGAAGAGAAAGAAAAGAAGGGGAGGTTAGGGGAAGAATTTGGGCATGGGGGTTATTTCTCTGGACTCGCAAAAATGCGCTGGTTCCAAGAAAAATAGAAAAGGCAAGATGCAAGAATTAAATTCAAACTCATTTGAATTTAATTCAAATGGTATGAATTAGGACATGGTTTAGGAAGTGCCCAAAAATGTTGAGACTTTAGGAGGAGCCTCGATAAAAGAGATAAGAATTGTTGACAAGATTTGAAGGTGAAACTTGAAGCAAAAGAGGCATGGGAATGTTTGCAAGTGTGTTATGGTTAATTCCACATCAATGGAATATTTTAATATAGCTCCCTAATAATATTGAGAGGCTTTTATATGTTATAAAGAGAAGTCACCATAGTGAGTATCCCTCAATTTAAATGGATCAAAGATCCACACAATTTATTTAGTTGAGTTGCAAAAGATTTATGACATGATGGCATGATGACATGATGCAATGCAAAAATAAATAGAGCAAGCACAAATACGAAACACACGGCGAAACCCGGAATAGCTGGAAGTCTTCTGGAGCGTCGGTCTTGGGGCGTCACATCTTGATCCAGTTGAGGACGAGGGAGAGTTACGTCAGCACGACGGCGTGGTGACAGTGATGATGAAGTTACTATCGCAGGGCTTCGCCTAAGCACTACAACGATATGACCGAGGTGTGTAACCGTTGAGGGGGGCACCGCAGATGGCTAAGAGAAACTTTGGTGTACCTTTGTGGGTGCCCCCTCCCCACGTATATAAAGGAGGGAGGGAGGAGGATGCCGGCCTAGGGGTGGCGCGCGCCCAAGGGGGGGGAGTCATACTCCAAGTAGGTTTGCCCCCCTTTCCTATTCCTACTAGGAGAAGGAGAAGGAGGAGGAGAGGAGAAGGAAAGGGGGGCCGGCCCCCCAAACCCTAAACCAATTCGGTTTGGTCCTAGGGGGGCGTGCCCCACCACTTGCCTGCTGCCTCCTATCTCCACTAGGGCCCATTAAGGCCCATTGACTCCCCGGGGGGGTTCGAGTAACCTCCCGGTACTCCGAAAAATACCCGATAGACTTCGGAACCCTTCCGGTGTCCGAATATAACCTTCCAATGTATCAATCTTTATGTCTCGACCATTTCGAGACTCCTCGTCATGTCCTGATCTCAACTGGGACTCTGAACAATCTTCGGTCATCAAAAACACATAACTCATAATACAAATTGTCGTCGAACGTTAAGCGTGCGGACCCTGCGGGTTCAGAACTATGTAGACATGACCGAGACACATCTCCGGTCAATAACCAATAGCGGAACTTGTATGCTCATATTGGCTCCTACATATTCTTCGAAGATCTTTATCGGTCAAACCGCATAACAACATATGTTGTTGCCTTTGTCAACGGTATGTTACTTTCCCGAGATTCGATCGTCGGTATCATCATACCTAGTTCAATCTCATTACCGGCAAGTCTCTTTACTCGTTCCGTAATACATCATCTCGTGACTAACTCATTAGTCATTTAATTGCAAGGCTTAGTATGATGTGTATTACCGATAAGGCCTAGAGATACCTCTCCGACACTCGGAGTGACAAATCCTAATCTTGATATATGCCAACACCACAAAACACTTTCGGAAACACCTATAGAGTACCTTTATAATCACTCAATTACGTTGTGACGTTTGATAGCACATAAGATGTTCCTCCGGTATTCGGGAGTTGCATAATCTCATAGTTAGAGGATCATGTATAAGTCATGAAGAAAGCAATAGCAATAAAACTAAACGATCATAGTGCTAAGCTAACGAATGGGTCTTGTCCATCACATCATTCTCCTAATGATGTGATCACGTTGATCAAATGACAACACATGTCTATGGTTTAGGAAACTCGACCATCTTTGATTAACGAGCTAGCCTAGTGGAGGCATACTAGGGACACTCTGTTTTGTCTATGTATTCACACATGTATCAAGTTTCCGGTTAATACAATTCTAGCATGAATAAAAAACATTTATCATGATATATAAGGAAATATAAATAACAACTTTATTATTTCCTCTAGGGCATATTTCCTTCCGTCTCCCACTTGCACTAGAGTCAATAATCTAGATTACATAGTAATGATTCTAACACCCATGGAGTCTTGGTGCTGATCATGTTTTGCTCATGGAAGAGGCTTAGTTAACGGGTCTGCGACATTCAGATCCGTATGTATTTTGCAAATCTCTATGTCTCCCTCCTTGACTTGATCGCGGATGGAGTTGAAGCGTCTCTTGATGTGCTTGGCTCTCTTGTGAAACCTGAATTCCTTCGCCAAGGCTATTGCTCCAGTGTTGTCACAAAAGATTTTCATTGGACCCGAGGCACTAGGTATTACACCTAGATTAGATATGAACTCCTTCATCGAGACTCCTTCATTTGCTGCTTCCGAAGCAGCTATGTACTCTGCCTCACAAGTAGATCCCGCCACGACACTCTCCTTGGAACTGCACCAACTGACAGCTCCACTGTTCAACAAAAATACATATCCGGTTTGTGACTTTGAGTCATCTAGATCAGTGTCAAAGCTTGCATCGACGTAACCGTTTATGACGAGCTCTTTTTCACCTCCAAAAACGAGAAACATATCCTTCGTCCTTTTCAGGTACTTAAGGATGTTCTTGACCGCTGTCCAGTGATCCACTCCTGGATTACTTTGGTACCTCCCTGCTAGACTTATAGCAAAGGCACACATTAGGTCTGGTACACAACATTGCATACATGATAGATCCTATGTCTGAAGCATAGGGAATGACTTTCATATTCTCTCTATCTTCTGCAGTGGTTGGGCATTGAGGCTTACTCAACTTCACACCTTGTAACACAGGTAAGAACCCTTTCTTTGACTGATTCATTTTTAACTTCTTCAAAACTTCATCAAGGTAAGTGCTTTGTGAAAGTCCAATTAAGCATCTTGATCTATCTCTATAGATCTTGATGCCCAATATATAAGCAGCTTCACTCAGGTCTTTCATTGAAAAATTCTTATTCAAGTATCCTTTTATGCTATCCAGAAATTCTATATCATTTCCAATCAACAATATGCCATCCACATACAATATGAAATGCTACAGAGCTCCCACTCACTTTCTTATAATTACAGGCTTCTCCAAAAGTCTGTATAAAACCATATGCTTTGATCACCTCATCAAAGCGTATATTTCAACTCCGAGATGCTTGCACCAGTCCATAGATGGATTGCTGGAGCTTGCACACTTTGTTAGCACCTTTAGGATCGACAAAACCTTCTGGTTGCATCATATACAACTCTTATGTGAAATATCCATTAAGGAATGCCGTTTTGACATCCATTTGCCAGATTTCACAATAATAAAATCCGGCAATTGCTAACATGATTCAGACAGACTTAAGCATCGCTACAGGTGAGAAAGTCTCATCGTAGTCAACTCCTTGAACTTGTCAAAAACCTTTCGCAACAAGTCGAGCTTTGTAGACAGTAACGTTACCATCGGCGTTAGTCTTCCTCTTAAAGATCCATTTATTTTCAATGGCTTGCCGATCATTGGGTAAGTTAACCAAAGTCCACACTTTGTTCCCATACATGGATCCCATCTCAGATTTGATGGCCTCAAGCCATTTTGCGAAATCTGGGCTCATCATCGCTTCCTCATAGTTCGTAGGTTCATCATGGTCTAGTAACATGACTTTCAGAACAGGATCACCGTACCACTCTGGTGCGGAACGTACTATGGTTGACCTAGGAGGTTTAGTAGTAACTTGATCTGAAATTTCATGATCATCATCATTAGCTTCCTCACTAATTGGTGTAGGAATCACTGGAACTAGTTTATGTGATGAACTACTTTCTAATTCGGGAGAAGGTACAATTACCTCATCAAGTTCTACTTTCCTTCCACTCACTTCTTTCGAGAGAAACTCCTTCTCTAGAAAGGATCTATTCTTAACAACGAATATCTTGCCTTCGGATCTGTGATAGAAGGTGTACCCAATAGTTTCCTTTAGGTATCCTATGAAGACACATTTCTCCGACTTGGGTTCGAGCTTATCAGGTTGAAGCTTTTTCACATAGGCATCGCAGCCCCAAACTTTAAGAAATGGCAACTTGGGTTTCTTGCCAAACAACAGTTCATAAGGTGTCGTCTCAACAGATTTAGATGGTGCCCTATTTAACGTGAATGCAACTGTCTCTAAAGCATAACCCCAAAACGATAGTGGTAATCGGTAAGAGAAATCGTAGATCGCACCATATCTAATAAAGTACGGTTACGACGTTCGGACACACCATTACGCTATGGTGTTCCAGGTGGCGTGAGTTGTGAAACTATTCCACATTTTTCAAATGAAGACCAAACTCATAACTCAAATATTCGCCTCCGCGATCAGATCGTAGAAACTTTATTTTCTTGTTACAATGATTCTCTACTTCACTATGAAATTCTTTGAACTTTTCAAATGTTTCAGTCTTGTGTTTCATAAAGAAGATATACCCATATCTGCTCAAATCTTCTGTGAAGGTCACAAAATAACCATACCCACCGCGAGCTTCAACACTCATTGGACCGCACACATTAGTATGTATGATTTCCAATAAGTCAGTGATACGTCCATTTTGCATCATGCTTATAAGTTGATATTTATTGCATTATGGGCTATTCATACATGTTTTGTCACAATACTTATGCCTTTTCTCTCTTATTTTACAAGGTTTACATGAAGAGGGAGAATGCCGGCAGCTGGAATTCTGGGCCGAAAAGGAGCAAACTCTGGAAACCTGTTCTGCACAACTCCAAAAGCCCTGAAACTCCATAGAACATTGTTTTGGAAAATATAAAAAAATATCTGGCGGAAGAAACCCACGAGAGGGGCCACTGGCTGGCCTCGAGGGTGGGTGGCACGCCCCCCTTCCCAGGGCACGCTGCCCTGCCTCGAGGGCCAGCCGGTGGGCCCTCGGTGCCCATATTCTCCTATATGAAGTATTTTGACCTGGAAAAAAAATCAAGGGAAGGCTTTCGGGACCAGACGCCGCCGTCTCGAGGCGGAAACCAATCTAGGGCTCTGGTAGAGCTGTTCTGGGGGGATACTTCCCTCCGGGAGGGGGAAATCGTCACCGCTGTAATAACCAACAACTCTCCCATCTTGGGGAGGGCTATCTTCATCAACATCTTCACCATCACCATCTCCTCTCAAACCCTAGTTCATCTCTTGTATCCAATCTTTGTATCCAAACCTCAGATTGGTACGTGTGGGTTGCTAGTAGTGTTGATTACTCCTTGTAGTTGATGCTAGTTGGTTTATTTGGTGGAAGATCATATATTCAGATCCATTATGCATATTAATACCCCTCTGATCATGAACAATATTATGTCTTGTGAGTAGTTACTTTTGTTCCCGAGGACATGGGATAAGTCTTGCTATTATTAGTCATGTGAGTTTGGTCTTCGTTCGATATTTTGATGAGATGTATGTTGTCTCTCCTCTAGTGGTGTCATGTGAACGTCGACTACATGACACTTCACCATTATTTGGGCCTAGAGGAAGGCATTGGGAAGTGATAAGTAGATGATGGGTTGCTAGAGTGACAGAAGCTTAAACCCTAGTTTATGTGTTGCTTCGTAAGGGGCTGATTTGGATCCATATGTTTCAGGCTATGGTTAGGTTTACCTTAATACTTCTTTTGTAGTTGCGGATGCTTGCATTAGAGGTTAATCATAAGTGGGAGGCTTGTCCAAGTAAGGGCAGCACCCAAGCATCGGTCCACCCACATACCAAACTATCAAAGTACCGAGCGCGAATATGATGACCGTGATGAAAACTAGCTTGACGATAATTTCCATAAGTCCTCGGGAGCACTTTACATTGCATAGGAGTTTGTCTAGGCTTGTCCTTTGCTACACAAAGGATTGGGCCACCTTGCTGCACCTTATTTACTTTTACCTTTTGTCACTTGCTACCAATTATCTTATCACATAACTATCTGTTACCTATAATTTCAGTGCTTGCAGAAAATACCTTACTGAAAACTGCCTATCATTTCCTTCTGCTCCTCGTTGGTGTCAGACCCAAGATGCTATTCTATCCCGATCACGTGACACTTACGTGATTGGGGCACAACCGCATTTCGGGCGCTTAGCAAGATGGATATCATTACATCGTACCATTACATACATACATGGGGGATAGAACAATACATACAAGTCACATGAATACAACAACATCAATACAAAGTATCCGACTACGGATACAAACAAGAAAAACACAAGACATCCACCTGCTATCCCAGGCTGCCGACCCAGAACCTAACCCAAGACTGAAGAAGAAGAACTCCAACAAAAGAACAACGCTCTCACGTCAAGTCATCGGAAACCTGCACCTGCAACTATTGTTGTAGTATCTGTGAGCCACGAGGACTCATCAATCCCATAACCATGGGTAACAAGACTATCCTTAATGGGTAAGGAGAGGTAAAGTGGTGAAGTTGCAGCAGCGCTAAGCATATGTATGGTGGCTAACTTACGAGTACAAGAATAAGATGAGCATCTACGCAAACGGTCGCAAACTAGTAGTGATCGCTAGAGATCCTGAACTACCTACGAGTCAAACATAACGCCACCGTGTTCTCTTCTCAAATGGAAAAGAGACAATCACGGTTACTCACATAGTTGTGTGTTTTACTTCGGATCCTCTGTTTTCTACAACCGGACATTAACAAATTCCAATCTGCCACATAACCGCGGGCACGGCTTTCGAAAGATCATAACCCTCCAGGGGTATCCCAACCTAGCCCATCACAAGCTCTCACGATCAGCCGAAGTGATAAATATAATATCATCACCCCTTATCTTAGGGAAATCCGATCAGGCTCGGCATCCCGGTGCACAAGACATTTCGACAATGGTAAAACAAGTCCAGCAAGACCTCCCGGCGTGCCGACACCCTGATAGTAGCCGCGCATATCTCGTCTCAGGCCACAACCGGATAGGTGATCCTCCGAGTAAAACTAGCCCTCGGGTTTCCCCAAGGTGGCCCCGCAGTCTCCCCGTTCGGGACCAACACCATCAGCACTAGCCCCCCTGCTATGTAGAAAAGAATCTCCAAGGAGCGTCCCCCTTATGCAATTTAATTAATTAATTAAGTTGTTATTATGAGGCAAATTAAAACCAATGTTGGGCCTTGCTGGAGGAGTTTTATTCAAAGACGAACTATCAAGGGGTCCCCATATACCCAACCGTGTACGGAACGCAAAATCAACGAACATAATGCCGGTTTATCGGCGCCTAAGGTGGCATGAGTGGAACAAAACACCAAGCAAAAGGCCAAGCCTTCCACCCATGCCCAGTATATAGGTTTGTTAATAATAATAATAGATATTGTGATATCCCAACAATAAGTTCCCTCCTGGAACGATCTTCATCTTCACCTGCAACTAACAATGCTATAAGAGGGGCTGAGCAAGCGGGTAACATAGCCAAACAATGGTTTTGCTAGGAAGGTGTCAAGGGTTAGAGGTTTCATGGCAACAAGGAGAGGGGCTGACAATAATGATGGGTAGCGCGACATATAACGATAGCATCGAGACACTAAGCATGGCAATGATAGTAAGGGTATCCAAGGGTATGGTCATCTTGCCTGAGATCCCGCAAGGAAGAAGAACGGTTCCATGAAGAAGACGAAGAAGAAGCCTCGAAGACGAACCAAGGGTAGACGAACGAATCCTCATGAACGCAACGGAACAAGCACTAACGAGAAGAAGCAAACAATACGGGAAGCAACACAACACAAGAACATGCCAATATGCTCAACCAAGTATGATGCATAACAAGTCTACACAGGATGCACAACAAGTCTATACAGGAAGCAAAACATGGCAAGGTAGGAAGCACAGAAAAAACAACACAAGTCTATATATGATGCAATACATGGCAAGGTATGATGCATGACAAGTCTATACAGGAAGCATTACATGGCAAGGTAGGAAGCACAGAGAAACAACACAAGAAACATGACAATAAGCTCAAGCAAGTATGATGCAAGACAAGTCTATATATGAAGCAACACATGGCAAGGTAGGAAGCACTCAAAAACAACACAAGTCAACAAGTTTAAATGAGGCCGGAAACTACTTAAGACAAATCCGGTAAGCCCTCATGTGCATAACTTGAAAATAGTCCAGATCTGAACAAACCTTATGTTCAAGTTGTTAAACAGCAAGTTAACATGCACCTTCATGATCTACACGAAATTCTAGTCAAGTTACATATAAAGTTTGTTTAATTCGGAGCTACGGCCTACAAGATATGAGCAAAACAAGACAAGCATGGCAACGGTGCAAGATGCACCCAAACATCAAGCAAACTCACTCCAAACATGAAAAAAATAAGATATTATGATTCTACATGCAAAATCACACAAGTTTCATATAAGGCACACCCAAAACGGAGCAACGGGCTAAAAGATACACATGAAACAAGATATAACAACAAGCTGAAATTAACAGCCACATAGCAACTTTGGAGCAAGAAATATATACTCTACAGCACTCAAACATGGTGACAAGAAGCATGGACATGAAGTAGACATATCCTACAGCAAACAACTCCATTGGAGAAACTCCATAGGAGGCATGGATCAATAGCAACACGCTACAACATTTTGATCATGACACTAAAAACCTGACAGCAATATTTTATAGCAACTTGGGAGCAAGAATTAAATAAGCTACAGCAAGGCCAATGAGCAAGTGAGGACATGGATGGATAGACAACAACATATACAGCAAGGAATGATCAATGTCCACCCCAAAACTAACATGGATTTGCCTAGGACATCAAGCAAACATAGCATCAGGATATTACAGATTCCAGACTTAGTGAAATTTCACTAAGTGTTAAAACAGTAATAACAACATGGCATGTTTACAAGCATGTTTAAGTCAGCACAAGGAATATCATGGAAAGTTAAAAGCACCACATCAAAGAACACATCATGGAGATTCTAAAACATCTAGGCATGTGACATGGGGACAAACACATCAATAGCAACGAGCTCCTCAACTAGGCATCTCGTAACAAGTTTCAGAATATAACAGCCAATTGCACTTTTGCAACATAGATAAACATGGCAGTATGAACTCTAACATGCATGCTAAAGCAACCAACATGTAGAGCATCTCATGATGAACATTTTGACATATCAGTTGCATCATTTAGATAAACATGCACCAAGTTATCCTATCTCAAACATGGCAACAAAATAGCAAGTAGCAGCAGTTTATAATAAGTAGCACTCTTGCAACAGAGATTTAAGCATCTAGATGAACTCAAAAGAGCATGGCACAATGGAACAAAGTGTAGAGCATAACACCACGATCATTTTGACATATCATACACTCAATTTGGATCACCACACAAAAAGTTATTAGCTCCACAAGAATGCATCAGACAACAGTTTAACAGGGACTTAGCAGAAATTTTACACTCCGAGAAAAAAAAACAGAAATGGCGCAAAGTAAGTATTCATCGCACAGGCGGGGAAAAGGTGGATTCTCACCACAGCGGGCCTGGCCCAACTCGGTGGTGGATCGGGCCTGAAGGGAGGCTGGGCAGTGGGCCGACGAGGCCGAGGCCCAGGGAGGCGGCCTCGCTCGGCGATGCGGCGTCGTTCCCTGATCGACAGCACAGGCTGGAGCCATGGGGGCGACGCAGCCCTGCTGGTGCTCCGGCGAGGGGACGGGGCCTCACCGGCGGGATCCGGCCGGGAAGAGGGAAGGGCGGCGGAGGCCAGCTGGATCGGCGTGGAGGCGAGGCCGGCGAGGGGCTGCGGGGTGCTAGGCGCGAACGGCGGCGAGGGCGTCCGGCCTAGGGAGGAGCTCCGGCGAGGAGCAGCGGCGGCGGAGCATCCGGGCGGCGGCGCAGGTCGCCGGAGGTGCGGCGAGGTACGGCGGGGCGCGGAGGAGCTCGGGATCGAGGGGCTCCTCCCCTCGATCCAGATCTAGCGCGAGGTGCGAGGAGCGCTGCGGCAACTTCGGGCCCAAGGTGGCGGCGGCGTGGGCCTGCCCCGGGCCTGACGGGCCGGCGGCTGGGAGGTGGGAGGTGGCGGCTGAGGAGTGGAGGAAGCTAGCGGCGGCGCGGTTTTCGAGGAGAACCTAGGGTTTCCAGATAAGGAAGGCTAGGGCGCCTATATATAGGCAAGAAGGGCTAGGAGAGGGTTTTTTTGGCCATTCCGGAGCCATCGGATCGCGATCCAACGGCAACGGAGCGAAGGGGAAGTAGGCTGGGCCTAGAGGGAATTAGTGGGCTGTGCCAAGAGGCCAAGAGCTAATAGGAGAGGAGAGAAGGGAGGCCCGCGGGGGTTTTCGGAGACCGAAAACATCCGACGAAATAACCGGCGACTAGTGCCGCTATAAATATCCGTTGGGCTATCAAACGAGCTCCGAATGCGATGAAATTTGGCAGGCGGCCTGTCTACACTATAATAAGACCACACGCCAAATTTTATCCCATTCCGAGAACATTTTTCGGCCACTTATAAAATAAATATTCGGAGGCACCGCGGGCGCGTGCAAGTGTGTCTGGGCTCAGAACGGACAACGGAGAGGACGAGGGAACTCAGACGGATGCAAGTTTTGGAAACATGCTGATGCAACACACATGATGACATGGCAAGATGCAACACGCAAGCAGATGACATGGCACTGACAACGAATAACTGGCTGACACCTGGCGCACCAGTCTCGGGGTGTCACAGTTGGGTTCGACACTCTTACTTATCTAAAGGACTAAGATAGATACCCTACACTTGTGGGTCATCAAGACTCTTTTCTGGCGTCGTTGTCGGGGAGTGAAGCGCCTTTGGTAAGTGGAATTTAGTAAGGAAAAATTTATATAGTGTGCTGAAATTTATTGTTACTTGTTACTATGGCTTAAAATCCTTTGAGGGGCTTGTTCGGGGTATCTTCACCCCGATCAAAAGAGCAAAGAGTTGCTCCTCAACCTACTGCACCTATTTAAAATGTTTGCTTTGAGATTCCTTTGGGTATGATAGAGAAACTGCTTGAAAATCCCTATACAGGAGACGGAACACTTCACCCCGATTTACATCTAATCTATGTGGATGAAGTTTGTGGATTGTTTAAGCTTGCAGGTATGCCCGAGGATGTTATTAAGAAGAAGGTCTTCCCTTTATCTTTGAAGGGAGATGTATTGACATGGTTTAGGCTATGCGATGATATGGGATCTTGGAACTATAATCGCCTGAAGTTGGAATCTCATCAGAAGTTCTACCCTATGCACCAGGTTCATCGTGATCGTAATTATATTTATAATTTCTGGCCTCGCGAAGGAGAAAGCATCGCTCAAGCTTGGGGGAGGCTTAAGTCAATGTTATATTCATGCCCCAATCATGAGCTTTCAATAAAGATGATCATCCAAAAAAATTATGCTCGGCTTTCTCTCAATAATCGCACAATGCTTGATAATTCTTGTTCTGGCTCTTTTATGATGAAGACTGTTGAATTCAAATGGGATTTATTGGAAAGAATTAAACGCAACTCCGAAGATTGGGATCTCGACGAAGGTAAGGAGTCAGGTATGACCCCTAAGTTTGATTGTGTTAAAGCTTTTATGGATACCGATGTTTTCCGTGAGTTTAGCCCTAAATATGGACTTGACTCTGAGATAGTAGCTTCTTTCTGTGAATCTTTTGCTACTCATGTTGATCTCCCCAAGGAGAAGTGGTTTAAATACCATCCCCCTATTGAAGTAAAAGTAGTTGAACCAATTAAAGTTGAAGAAAAGACTATCACTTATAATGTTGATCCTGTTATTCCTACCGCTTATATTGAGAAACCACCTTTCCCCGTTAGGATAAAGGATCATGCTCAAGCTTCAACTGTAGTTCGTAAGAGTAATATTAGAACACCTACACCCTCTGAGCAAATTAAAGTTGAACCTAGTGTTGCTATGGTTAAAGATCTCTTGGTAGAAGATTTAGATGGACATGTTATTTACCTCCAAGAAGAGTCTGCTAGGATAGCCAAACCCAATGCTAGGAATAAACATAAACCTATCGTAGGCTTGCCTGTTATCTCTGTCAAGATAGGAGATCATTGCTATCATGGTTTATGTGACGTAGGTGCTAGTGCGAGCATTATCCCTTTTGATTTGTATAATGAAATTATGCATGATATCGCACCTGTTGAGTTAGAAGGGATTGATGTTACTATTAAGCTTGCTAATAGAGATACTATTTCACCAGTTGGATTGTTAGAGATATTGAAGTCTTATGTGGGAAGGTTAAATACCCTGCTGATTTTCTTGTTCTTAGTTCCCCATAAGATGCTTTCTGTCCCATTATATTTGGTAGACCCTTCTTGAATACTGTTAATGCCAAGATAGACTTTGTGAAAGACATTGTCACTGTCGGATTAGGGGATATGTCCCATGATTTTAACTTTGCTAAATTCCGTAGACAACCCCTTGAAAAGGCACCACCCAGTAAAGATGAACTTATTGGTCTTGCTTCTATTGCCGTGCCACCTGATGATCCTTTAGAACAATACTTGCTAGACCATGAAAATGATATGCATATGAATGAAAGAAGGGAGATAGATGAAATATTCCTTACACAGGGACCCGTATTGAAAAACAACTTGCCTATTGAAATCCTAGGGGATCCTCCTCCACCCAAGGGTGATCCCATGTTTGAACTTAAACCTTTGCCTGATAATCTTAAGTATGTTTATCTTGATGAAAAGAAGATATATCATGTTATTATTAGTGCTAACCTTTCAGAGCAGGAAGAAGAAAGATTATTGAAAACTCTGAAGAAGCACCGAGCTGCCATTGGATATACTCTGGATGATCTTAAGGGCATTAGTCCCACTATATGTCAACACAAGATAAAATTGGAAGAAAATGCTAAACCAGTTATTGATCATAAGCAACGGTTAAATCCTAAGATGAAAGAAGTGGTAAGGAAGGAAATTCTAAAGCTCCTAGAGGCAGGTATTATCTATCCCATTGCTGATAGCCAGTGGGTAAGTCCTGTCCATTGTGCTCCTAAGAAAGGAGGTATGACTGTCGTCCCTAATGATAAAGATGAATTGACCCCCCAAAGAATAGTTACGGGTTATAGGATGGTAATTGATTTCCGTAAGTTAAATAAAGCTACTAAGAAAGATCATTACCCCTTGCCATTTATTGATCAAATGCTAGAAAGGTTATCCAAACATACTCATTTCTGCTTTCTAGATGGTTATTCTGGTTTCTCTCAAATACCCGTGTCAAAGGGGGATCAAGAAAAGACCACCTTTACTTGTCCTTTCGGTACCTTTGCTTATAGACGTATGCCTTTTGGTTTATGTAATGCACCTGCTACCTTTCAAAGATGTATGATGGCTATATTCTCTGATTTTTGTGAAAAGATTGTTGAGGTATTCATGGATGATTTCTCCGTTTACGGAACTTCTTTTGATGATTGCTTAAGCTACCTTGATCGAGTTTTGCAGAGATGTGAAGACACTAACCTTGTCTTGAATTGGGAGAAGTGCCACTTTATGGCTAATGAAGGCATTGTCTTGGGACACAAAATTTCTGAAAGAGGTATTGAAGTTGACAAAGCTAAAGTGGATGCTATTGAAAAGATGCCATGCCCTAAGGATATCAAAGGTATACAAAGTTTCCTTGGTCATGCCGGGTTTTATAGGAGGTTCATTAAGGACTTCTCCAAAATCTCCAGGCCTCTCACTAATCTTTTACAGAAAGATATTCCTTTTGTCTTTGATGATGATTGTCTAGAAGCATTTGAAATACTTAAGAAAGCATTGATCTCTGCACCTATTGTCCAGCCTCCTGACTGGAATTTACCCTTTGAGATTATGTGTGATGCTAGTGATTATGCTGTAGGAGCTGTTCTAGGGCAAAGAGTTGATAAGAAATTGAGTGTTATCCAGTATGCTAGGAAAACTCTAGATAGTGCCCAAAGAAACTATGCTACCACTGAGAAAGAGTTTTTAGCAGTTGTATTTGCTTGTGATAAGTTTAGACCATACATCGTTGATTCTAAAGTAACTATTCACACTGATCATGCTGCTATCAAATACCTTATGGAAAAGAAATATGCTAAACCTAGACTTATTATATGGGTTCTCTTGCTGCAAGAATTTGACTTGCATATTATTGATAGAAAGGGAGCTGAGAACCCCGTAGCAGACAACTTGTCTAGGTTAGAGAATATGCTTGATGACCCACAACCTATTGATGATAGCTTTCCTGATGAACAACTAGCTGTCATAAATACTTCTCGTACTGCTCCATGGTATGCTGATTATGCTAATTACATTGTTGCTAAGTTTATACCTCCTAGCTTTACATACCAACAAAAGAAAAAGTTCTTCTATGATTTGAGACATTACTTTTGGGATGACCCACATCTTTATAAAGAATGAGTGGATGGTATTATTAGACGTTGTGTACCTGAGCATGAACAGGAACATATCTTACGCAAGTGCCACTCCGAAGCTTATGGAGGACACCATGCGTGAGACAGAACTGCACAAAAGGTATTGCAATCCAGTTTTTATTGGCCTACTCTCTTGAAGGATGCCCGTAAGTTTGTCTTATCATGTGATGAATGTCAAAGAATCGGTAATATTAGTAGACGTCAAGAAATGCATATGAATTATTCACTTGTTATTGAACCATTTGATGTTTGGGGCTTTGATTATATGGGACCTTTTCCTTCCTCTAATGGGTACACACATATCCTAGTTGCTGTTGATTACGTTACTAAGTGGGTAGAAGCTATTCCAACTAGTAGTGCTGATCATAACACCTCTATTAAGATGCCTAAAGAAGTTATGTTTCCGAGGTTTGGAGTCCCTAGATATCTAATGACTGATGGTGGTTCACACCTTATTCACGGTGCTTTCCGTAAGATGCTTGCTAAGTTTGATGTCAACCATAGAATTGCATCACCCTATCACCCTCAGACTAGTGGTCAGGTAGAACTAAGTAATAGGGAGTTGAAATTAATCTTGCAAAAGACAGTTAATAGGTCTAGAAAGAATTGGTCCAAGAAACTAGATGATGCATTATGGGCCTATAGAACTGCATACAAAAATCCTATGGGTATGTCTCCATATAAGATGGTATATGGAAAAGCTTGTCACTTACCTCTTGAGCTAGAACATAAGGCATATTGGGCTATCAAAGAGCTCAATTATGATTTCAAACTTGCCGGTGAAAAGAGGCTATTTGATATTAGTTGTCTCGATGAATGGAGAACCCAGGCCTACGAGAATGCCAAGTTATTTAAAGAAAAAGTTAAAAGATGGCATGACAAAAGGATACACAAGCGTGAGTTTAACGTAGGTGATTATGTTTTGCTATTTGTCGGTGTACTAAGATAGGGGTACCTTAGTACCCCAACTTGTGCACGGGCAGTAGCAGCTTCCCGCTGCAGGGTTTACCACGTGCTCGCCGTAAACCTTTCTGGTCCCTATGAAGCCATTCAAAAACAAAGTATACAAGTCAGAAGATCAAGGCCCCGGCAAGAGGAGCTTGCCGGGAAGGCCGCACTAGGCTCAAGATTATCACGTTGGCACAAGACCCTGGCAAGAGGAGCTTGCCAGGAAGGCCAAGGAATGCACACCTCAAGAGATGCCTCGGCGCATCATGCGCCCCGGCAGGGCCCGGAGAGCGACAAGCTTCTGGGCCCGGCAAGATCAAGACCCCGGCAAGGTGCTTGCCGGGGAAACATATGCTGTGTGCCCGCGCCCCAGCTCATCGGCCCACGCGTCGCCCTGGGGCCCTTCCAGGGGCACGTGGCGGATGGTTGTGCGGGCTGGGGTACATGGTGGCGAGCCACGGTGACGAGGCTACCGTCGTGGCGAACGGAGGAGCATGGACGAACACTTTTGGGGTCGACGGTGACGGGAATTTAATGCCCTTGTCCCCCACTGTCAAAGTTAGGTGAAGACCACTGTTCATCCACTGTTCACGCACTAGTCCCGCACTATTACAACTACCACCAAAATTACATTGTTACCCTCCTCTACGTTGACACCTGTCGGTGACCCCTTGAGCTATAAAAGGAGGCCCATGCACAACGTAGAGGGGGTTCGAAACCTAGAGAACTCTCTCGGTCGGTGTAGCTAGTACTGTAGATCTTCAAGCTCCCGAGCTCAATACAACCAAGGCAGGAGTAGGGTTTTACGCGTCCGCGTGGCCCGAACCTGGGTAAACTGCCTGCGTGTGCCCCTCGATCTGCTCTTCGTGCTCCCTCCGCTCCCTTACCGCAACGTAGAAGGGGCTCCGGTCTCATAGGTGCTCGTGGTGAGTGGGGGACGCTCCGCATTTCCCATTAAAGAACAGGCCACGATCTCTCCCACGACGCCGCAATCGACGCGTGCCGTTAGGGAGGGATGCGGCGGATGCGGAAGGGGATACGGCTTGCCGTGGGCCGCGCGTGCCCGTGCACTGTTTTGGGCCTGGCCCAACAGCGCTCGGCACCGTGTATGGCCCAGGCCCGGGGGCTCCTGTCGGTGTACTAAGATAGGGGTACCTTAGTAACCCAACTTGTGCACGGGCAGTAGCAGCTTCCCGCGGCAGGGTTTACCACGTGCTCGCCGGAAACCTTTCTGGTCCCTATGAAGCCATTCAAAAACAAAGTATACAAGTCAGAAGATCAAGGCCCCGGCAAGAGGAGCTTGCCGGGAAGGTTGCACCAGGCTCAAGATTATCACGTTGGCACAAGACCCTGGCAAGAGGAGCTTGCCAGGAAGGCCAAGGAATGCACACCTCAAGAGATGCCTCGGCGCATCATGCGCCCCGGCAGGGCCCGGAGAGCGACAAGCTTCTAGGCCCGGCAAGATCAAGACCCCGGCAAGGTGCTTGCCGGGGAAACATATGCTGTGTGCCCGCGCCCCAGCTCATCGGCCAACGCGTCGCCCTGGGGCCCTTCCAGGGGCACGTGGCGGATGGCTGTGCGGCCTGGGGTACACGGTGGCGAGCCACGGTGACGAGGCTACCGTCGTGGCGAACGGAGGAGCATGGACGGACACTTTTGGGGTCGACGGTGACGGGCATTTAATGCCCTTGTCCCCCACTGTCAAAGTTAGGTGAAGACCACTGTTCATCCACTGTTCACGCACTAGTCCCTCACTATTACAACTACCACCAAAATTACATTGTTACCCTCCTCTACGTTGACACCTGTCGGTGACCCCTTGAGCTATAAAAGGAGGCCCATGCACAACGTAGAGGGGGTTCGAAACCTAGAGAACTCTCTCGCTCGGTGTAGCTAGTACTGTATCTCTTCAAGCTCCCGAGCTCAATACAACCAAGGCAGGAGTAGGGTTTTACGCGTCCGCGCGGCCCGAACCTGGGTAAACTGCCTGCGTGTGCCCCTCGATCTGCTCTTCGTGCTCCCTCCGCTCCCTTACCGCAATGTAGAAGGGGCTCCGGTCCCATAGGTGCTCGTGGGAGGACAGTTTCCCCCGACATCTTTGGCGCGCCAGGTAGGGGGCGTCGAGGTTGTGCGAACCTGATCCGGCGCTCACGCGCGCGTTCTTCATCAACTTCTCCAGCTTCATCAACTTCATCAGCCACATCGACATGGCCCCGAAGAAAAAGGCTTCGGAGGTCGTAGGCCCGTCTGCGTCGATCCCACCGCCACCAGAACCAACGGTTGGTGGAGGAGACGCCGGCGGAAGGGTGGTCGCCGGCGAGGAAACTCACGGCGCCACCAAGTCCAAGGACAAGACGGACGACCGGGCGAACTCCAAAGCCTCGGTGTCCGTAGACGCACCACGTCCCTCTCAGCAGACGACAGGCCAGCAGCGCCATGGTACAGGAGGTACCATACGCTTGCTGGGGCAAGGACAAACCGGAGGATCGCGGGACGCTCAAGGCCATCGTCCTGGCACGAGCAAGGCGCGGTCGCCGGGGCGAGAGACTGCTCCTTCTAACCCTGTTAGAAGTCCGAGCATATCTCGCTCCTCGCACCGCTCGCCGCCGCTCCCCTCCTCTCCAGCAGAAGCTCTAGCAAGAGCGCAACTGCTTCTCGACTTCCCTCCAGCGGCAGACAAGGCCGAAGACTGGAGGGCGACGATCCAAAGCCTCATCGCCTTCGCCAACAACGACACGCCGCAGCAGCCTGCGACGTCGCGGCCAAGGCAAGTCGACCAGACGAAGGCCGACGGCGACAAGACCGCCGGGGGTGCAACCACCGTGCACTCCCCGCCACGGAAGCAGAAGATGCCACCCCGCCGGATTAACGTCGACGACGACTCCACGGCGTCGTCGGATCCGCGGGCTCGTCGGGACCAGCGCCAAGTCCTCGACGACCGGCGGCAAGAAGACACTCGGACGCGCATCGAGCGCCGACGAGAAGCCCGGCGACAATCGGATCAGCGCGCTGGGACCGCTGTTGACGTGTACGCGCCCGGTGAGCCAGGCGACTTGCCGTACGCGGCAGGTTGCCCTGCGTTCACCCGTGAGCTGTGGCGAGTCCAGTGGCCCAGCATGAAAAACTTCAAGCCCGACGTACCCGAGAAGTACGACGGCAAGACGCACCCCTCGGAGTTCCTCAGCATCTACACCATCGTGGTGCAGGCTGCCGGGGGACGCGACGAGAAGATACTAGCTAACTACTTCCCGCTAGTGCTTAAGCCAAACGTCCGTTCTTGGCTTATGCACTTGCCGGAGAACTCCATTTCTTCGTGGGTAGATTTGTGCCACCAGTTTGTTGGCGCCTTCGCGGGCGGCCACAAACCCCATGGCCAGGAGAGCGATCTCCACATCTTGGCCCAGAAGGAAGGAGAATCCCTGCGCAAGTATATCCAGAGATTCAGCCGCGTGCAACACAACATTCCCGACGTCCACCCCGCCGCGGTTATCAGCGCGTTCCACCAGAACATGCGTAACCGCCGCATGAGGGAAGAGATGGCCATGACCAAGATTCGGGATGTCAGTGAGCTCTATGCTCTGGCTGACAAGTGCACGCGCGCCGAAGAGGGGAGGAGACTCCCCGGAGAGGATACTGGCGTAGGAGGAAGCGACAGTGAGGACGCCGCCCCGACAAAGAAGAGCCGGCGGCGGAACAACAGAAGAAAGAAAAGCAAGGAGGTGCTAGTCGTTGAGCAGTCCGGCAAGGAGGCTCCCGCCAAGAAGGCACAGGCTGGCGGTTCCGGCAAGGAGCCTGCCCCTGTAGCGGCACCCGACAAGCAGGACGGCTCCGACAAGCAATACTGCAAGATCCACCGCACCAAGGGCCACGACCTTCAGAACTGTAAGCGAGTCGAGTACCTCGTAGAACAGCAGAAGGCTCAATATGAGCGTCGCGACAAGGAGAAGGCCCAAGGCGGCGGAGGTGAGCCCAGCAAGAAGCGGCCATTCAATGGCCGGGGAGGATGCCGCGGCAAGGCCAAGCAGCGGCAAGGTGATCGACCTCCCCGGGGCCGCGACAAGGATGAGGAAGAAGACGACGACGACGACATGGAGGAAGGAGATAACAGCGAGCAGGAGTTCCAGAAGGCCACAGAAGTTCTGTGTGTCGACGGAGGCGCCTCTCTGCACACTTCCCACCGCCAACTCAAGCAATGGGTGCGGGAAGTAAACACAGCTGAGCCGCCCGTTGAGTCACGCAGGCTGCTGAAGTGGTCCAGCACGCCCATCATTTTTGATCTTGAGGATCACCCTGACCGCACAACGGCGGTCTGGTGCTTGCCGATGTTGGTCTCACCAACTATCCGCAACCTCAAGGTCACCAAAATGTTGGTTGACGGCGGGGCCGGCCTGAACTTGATCTCCTCAGCTATGATCAAGAAACTCCAGATCCCAGACGGCGAGCTCGAAGAAACCGGGTCGTTCCAAGGAATAAACCCGGGAAGGAGCAAGCCGAAGGGCAAGATCACTCTGCCAGTGACCTTTGGCGGGGAACTCAACTTCAGGACGGAGAGGATAACCTTTGACGTAGCCGATATCCCATTGCCATACAATGGGATACTTGGCCGTCCTGCCCTCGCCAAGTTCATGGCAGCTTCCCACTATGCCAACAACGTACTCAAGATGCCGGGGCTGATAAGCGTCATCTCTGTCCCTGGCGACAAGAAGGACGCCCTTATCTGCGCCGACAAGATATACCGGGATGCAGCAGCCGCAGCTGAAAGCAACACACTTGCCGCTGAAGCTCCCGGGGGGAAGACCAAGACCAAGTCCGGCAAGAACTCTGGGGCCCACTCCGGCAAACGCACCTCCTCGGAGTGCTGCGCTGCCGTCGAGGACGCACCATCGAGCTCCACCGGCAAGTGCAAGAAGGGGATGGCCGCTCCACCGGCAACCAAGAAGGTATCCGCCAAGGAGGACGGCACTGGTGGTACCTTCACCATCAGTGCTACGCTCGACAACAAATAGGAAAGCGTGCTCGTTGCCTTCCTGCGGGCGAATGTCGATGTGTTTGCGTGGCAACCATCTGACGTCCCCGGCGTTCCCAAGAAGGTAATTGAGCACAAGCTTGCTGTTTGTCCTCATGAGCGGCCCGTCAAGCAGAAGGTCAGGAAGCAAGCCGTGGAGCGCCAAGAGTTCATCGCGGAAGAGATAAAGAAATTGGAAGCAGCAGGCCTGGTTAGAGGCGTGATCCATCCCACATGGTTAGCCAATCCAGTTGTCGTACGCAAGGCCAATGGGAAGTGGAGACTTTGTATAGACTTCACTGATGTGAATAAAGCATGTCCCAAGGATCCATTTCCCTTGCCGCGTATTGACTAGATTGTTGACTCCACCGCTGGATGTGAGCTGCTTTCCTTCCTTGATGCATACTCAGGTTACCACCAGATTTTCATGGCCAAGGAAGATGAAGAGAAGACTGCATTTATTACTCCATGCGACACGTATTGCTTCATACGCATGCCCTTTGGATTGAAGAATGCAGGCTCGACGTTTGCAAGGGTGGTGCATACTGCTTTTGAGCCACAGATTCACAGAAATGTAGAAGCTTACATGGATGATATAGTGGTCAAGAGCAAGAGCAAAGATACCCTGATCCAAGACTTAGAGGAAACCTTTGAGAATCTGCGCAAGATCCAGCTCAAGTTGAACCCCGAGAAGTGCGTCTTCGGAGTCCCCTCCGGCAAGCTTCTCGGGTTCTTTGTGTCCCAGAGGGGGATTGAGGCCAATCCCGACAAGATCAAAGCCATCGAGCAGATTGAAGCCCCGAAGCGCGTCAAGGACGTAAGGAGACTTGCTGGTTGTGTGGCTGCCCTCAGTAGGTTCATTTCAAAGTCTGCAGAACGCGCCCTGCCTTTCTTCAAAATCTTGAAGAAGACAGGTCCCATGAAATGGACTCCGGAAGCGGAGGCAGCGCTGCAGGATTTGAAAGGATACCTGTCCTCCACTCCAACACTTGTCGCACCTAGGCCACAAGAGAAGTTGCTGCTATACCTAGCAGCAACCAATCAAGTGGTTAGTGCTGCGTTAGTAGCTGAGAGGGAGGCGGATGAGGAGTCTACACCACCGGCAAGTGAATCCAGCGACAAGCAGGGGGCTTCCCCGACAAGCTCTGGCCCCGACAAGAACAAGTCTGCGCAGGAACAAGGAGAAGTGCGAAGGAAGATGGTGCAGCGTCCAGTGTATTTTGTGAGTTCCCTTCTGCAAGGGGCTAGATCAAGATACTCTGGGGTGCAGAAGTTGCTTTTCGGCCTCCTCATGGCCTCAAGAAAGTTGCGCCATTATTTCCAAGCACACGAGATAACAGTGGTCACTCGCTTTCCGTTGAAGAGGATATTGCAGAATCCAGAAGCAACAGGCAGGATCGTCGAGTGGGCATTGGAGCTGTCAAGCTTTGGTCTCAAGTTTGAGAGTACTTCAACCATACAAAGCAGAGCTTTGGTAGAATTCATAGCGGAATGGACCCCGACGCCAGATGAAGAAGTCCAAGAGACAAGCGTCCCCGTCCAAGAAACGAGCAGCGAATGGGTAATGTACTTTGATGGTGCTTTCTCGCTGCAAGGCGCCGGTGCCGGCGTGGTACTCATAGCGCCCACCGGAGAGCACCTAAAGTATGTTGTCCAGATGCACTTTCCCAAGGAGCAAGCGACAAACAATACTGCTGAATATGAGGGTTTGCTTGCCGGCCTCAGGATTGCGGCCGAGCTTGGGATCAAGAATTTGATTGTGCGGGGAGATTCACAATTGGTGGTCCGACAAGTGAACAAGAGTTACCAGAGCCCTTTGATGGAAGCTTATGTTGATGAAGTGAGGAAGCTTGAAGAACACTTTGAAGGTCTGCAAATGGAGCACGTTCCAAGAGCTCAGAATGATATTGCAGATGGCCTCTCAAAGTGTGCTGCAACGAAGTTACCTGTGGAACCAGGGACCTTCCTGCTCAAGCTACCTCAACCATCCGTTACACCATCAGTTGGGCAAAGTAAGAAGAGAAAGTTGGTCTCCGGCGACTACTTGCCGGCGGATATTCCCGAAGCCGCCGCCAAGGTCCCCAGGATCAACAGCCAAAATGCTGAGGAACAGTTTGCTCCTGTAGATCCAAGGGTCTGTACAGTTGAAGCAAGCGTTCCCGACAAGCCTTGCCCCGGCAGGCTTGCCGGGGGACCATCAGCTCCGGCAGAACCGCGGGTTCTTGCCGTAGAAGCTGAGGTCCCCGCAGCAGCCCTCATGCCTTTAGTCCTTGTTGTTGAGCCTCAGGCTCCAGCATGGGCACAGCCAATCGTCCGTTTTCTGCAAACTGGAGAACTTCCCAACGACCCAGAAGAGATAGAGAAAATAACCAGGCAGTCAAGTATGTACCAGTTCGTTGGCAACGAACTGTACAGAAGAAGACTCAATGGTGTCAGGTTGAAGTGCATTTCCAGAGAAGATGGACAGAAGCTGTTGGCAGAGATACACGGAGGCATATGTGGCCACCACATTGGTGCAAGGGCACTTGCCGGGAAGGCGTTCCGGCAAGGGTTCTTCTGGCCAGAAGCCCTCCAAGATGCAACTGCACAAGTAACCAAGTGTGAAGCGTGCCAGTTCCATGCCAAGCAAATTCATCAGCCAGCTCAAGCTCTCCAGACGATTCCTTTGTCCTGGCCCTTCTCGGTCTGGGGGCTCGATATCCTCGGCCCCTTTCCCCGCGCTGTCGGGGGCTTTGAATACTTGTACGTTGCAATCGACAAGTTTACAAAGTGGCCAGAAGTGGAACCAGTGAGAAAGGTGACAGCACAGTCAGCAGTCAGGTTCTTCAGGTCAATTGTTTGCCGTTTCGGAATCTCTAACAGGATCATCACCGATAACGGCACACAATTTACAAGTCGCACCTTCATGCAGTACGTCCAAGACCTTGGCGCCAAGGTCTGTTTCGCTTCTGTTGCTCACCCGAGGAGCAATGGTCAAGCGGAGAGGGCCAATGCTGAAGTGCTGCGCGGACTCAAGACAAGAACCTTCGACAGGCTGCACAAGTGCGGAAAAAACTGGATAGAGGAGTTGCCGGCGGCTCTTTGGTCAATCAGGATGACACCAAATCGAGCCACCGGACATACACCCTTTGCTCTTGTCTATGGAGCAGAGGCAGTTCTCCCCACGGAACTCGCATACGGATCTCCTCGAGTGCTCGCTTATGATGAGCTCGAGCAAGAGCAACTGCGACAAGATGATGCATTGCTCCTTGAGGAGGAACGTCTCCAGGCTGCTGTACGAGCTGCTCGATACCAGCAAGCCTTGCGTCGCTATCATAGCCGCAAGGTCAAGGCCAGGAGTCTCGAGGAAGGCGACCTTGTTCTTCGGCGTGTTCAGTCCGCCAAGAATTCCAACAAGTTGACGCCGAAGTGGGAAGGCCCTTATCGGGTGAGACAAGTCACAAGGCCCGGAGCTGTCCGCCTTGAGACCGAAGAAGGCTTACCGGTGAGCAACTCCTGGAACATAGAGCATCTTCGCAAGTTTCATCCATAAGGCGCGGTTGCCGTGATCCGCTCCGGCAACCACCTTTTGTACAAGTCTTGCCGCTGTTGCATGTAAACCTCTGTACAAAGCCGGGCGCAGATCCCGTGCATCAGTAAAGCTTTTGTGTTTCGCACTATTTGCCATTTCCATGCTTTTTTGTTATCTGCATGCATTGCTTGGCATCTTGTGCAACACACATCCCCGGTAAGAATTAGCAGGCCAAGAGGCCCTATACTTGTTTTCCCTCCTCTTTTTCTTTCCCTCTTAAGCAGAAGGAGCGTTCCTCGCGCACAAGTTTGCCGGGGAGGAAGGAGGTGGAGGATGAACCAAGTGTTGTTCAAGAAAGAGAAGCTTTGCTGGGGAACGAACGAACTATGAAAGGTAAGTTACCAGAATTTGAGCAGTTCAAATTTTTAAATTTTAGTTGTCTTCCTTGAACAACCACACTTTGTATGGAAAACCTGTGCGTGGAGGAACCTACCCGTGGCTAGCCGCACCCTTACTTTGTTTTCGAGCACGCTCAACGACTTAAGAGAGCTGCGACAAGTGTCGCGCCCTTACTTCGTTTTCGAGTTCGCTCAGCAAGCTAAGCGTGTTGCGACTAGCTGCGGCAAGGTTGCTTGCCGACAAGGTCTTTTGCCAGCAGGCTGCTCAGAGTCCAGCACTCAGCGCTCGCGGCAAGAGGCCCTTGCCGGCAAGTTCCTTCAAAGCGTAGGGTAGAAAGCATACAAAGTGGAGGACCAAAAGCAAGGGAGATAACACTGCATTGATTGATCAAAATAAGATTGTATATTACAAGGATAACTTTCCGCAATAACTAATCGATTCATGTCCATAACATAATTTGCAGCGGCAGAGGAAACAGAAAGGAAGAAGCCTAATCTACGCGGTCGCCTTCACGCCTTGAGATCTTGTTTACCTTGGCGACGATGTGGGCGACCTGCGCCTTCAACGCCTCCTGATCTGCATCGTCCGGCAAGGTGCGGAGGACGTTGACAAGGTTGATGCCAGGGTTGCGGTAGACGATCTTCGTCAAGACGCGCTCCAGAGTGCCCATGCAGAGCCGACGCGACTCGTCGGCCAACTGCGCGGGGAGCTTCTCCTGCAGCCTCGCAAGTGCCGGCGCGATTCCCCTGAAGAACAGACTTAGCCTGGCGCTGTGGGGGAGATCCTCGTCGGGGGAGTACGCGAGATGCTCCGCCCTCAGCGCCACCATCTCCTTGTCGATATTGGATGCGGAGGTGACCAGATCGTCAGTCCACTGCTCCACCGCCCGGCTGAAGTTGTTCGCTGAGACGGCGGCGCTCTCCACCAAGTTCCGCTCCTTGCAGAGCTCGTCCTTCAGCTTCGTCTCGCGATCCCGGGCGGCGTCGAGCGAGTCGGTCAGAGTGGAGACCTTCAACTCCAAGTCAGCAATTGAATCCTTGGCGGCAGTGAGCTCGTCGCCCTTCTTGGAGAGACGTACCTGCAAGTCAGAGTTGGTGTGGGCATCTTTCTCCCGCTCCACATTGAGTGCGGTGACTCTGTCCTCGCTTGCCTTCAGGTACCGCTCCAGCTGATCCACCTTAAGCTCTAGGTCCCTCTTGGCGGTTTCCGCGGCGGCTGCGGCATCCTTCGCCTCCTTCAGGGCCCCACCAATGGCCTGCTCCTGGGCGGTGAGTTCGTCGTCGTGGGCGTCGAGCTCGACCTTCCGCTGGTTGAGCGCCCCCTCCCGCCGAGACAGCTCCTCGGTGGCCAGCCGCTGCCGCTCTTCTGCCTCGGCCTTCTCCAGGAGGAAGGCTTGCTGCTCCCCGGCAAGCTCTTCCCGCTCCTCCGCCAAGTTGCGGAGGGCTGGCTAGTAGGCGGCGCGGAGCTCCATGGCGCGCTTCTCTAAATCAACTCCAGCCTTGGCGGCAAGAGCTTCCCGAGAGTCCAGCTTCGCCTGCCTGGCCCGGTACAGGGCCAGGAGCTGGCGAAGAAGCTTCTCCTCTTCGGACTCGTCACTCCCGCCAAGCATTTCAACGACCTTCAACCCCGCGGAGGCGAGGACCTCTCCATCATAGGTCTCTCCCTCCACGGGGGCTCGCGACGAGGACGCCCACGGGACCTGTATGAAGACCCCGTTGGGAGCCTCAAGATAGACGCCTGGCCGCTCCGTGGTGGCGGAGGGGTCGGCGGCCGGTGCAGCGCTTGACGCTCCTACTGCCTCCGGGCCAGCAGTGTGGTCGCCGGTCCCTTCCCCAGCCGCGGCGTCGGCGGTCGGGGCGGTCTCCTCAGCGGCAGGCTCGTCGGCTCCAGCCATGCCTTCAGTGGCAGTGGCGTTGCCGCCGTCGCCGTGCACGCCCTCCTCGCCGGCGGCCTCCGTCTCCATCCGCTCCGGTGCAGGAGGATCTAGCAGAAGAAAAAGGAAAGAAAGAGTCAAGCAAATATTCAAAAAGACAAGTCCGAGAAGAAGAAGCTACAAGACTCACCTTCGAGGACTTCTTCAACGACAGGCTCCCTCGCCGGGGAGTTCTCCCTTGGCGCCGGAGTGGTGGCCCCTGCTGGCGGAGGGCCGCCTGCGCCCTCCCTTGGCGGGGTGCTCACCCTTGTCGGGCTGCTCGCCCTTGGCGGGGTACTCGCCCTTGGCGGAGTACCCGTCCTTGGCGGAGCGCTCTCCCTCGCCGGGGAGCTCGCCCTTGGCGGGGATGGTGGGGCAGGTAGCTCATCGGGGGCAGTCTCCGGGCGCTCCTGCGGCTGCGGCTCCACTTCTGCACAAGACAAACAAGACAACAAAATATCGGTACGAGCAACCACCTCAAGCGCGCCCGTCAACCAGAAAGACAAAAACCAGACTTACGCTGGGGGCTGCGCTGGGGGCTGCTCCTCGGAGCAGCAGTTTGATCCGGCAAGCTCGCCGCTGGCACGTCTCCGGTCGCCGCGGCGGGCGAGTCGTCTTCAACCTCGACCACGAGGATCTTGGCCCTCTTCGCCATCCGCTGGACCAGGGTCCTGAAAGCAAAACAAAAACAAGATCAGAATCGTCAAGGAAGATCAAGACAAAATCGAAGAAGTTACAAGTTGCAAGTACTTACTCCTCTTCCTCGTCGTCGTCGGAGCTGAGGGCGGAGAAGTCGAACTCCACCTGAGATGCTCTCGCGCGAGGAGCAGAAGGAGAAGGCTCCCTCGGGCGCTTGGCGGTCTCCGGGACTGCGGGCTGCGAAGACCCAGCCTCCGTCGACGCCGAGGCCCGAGGAGCAGGAGGAGCGGCCGTTCCGCTCCGGGAGGATCCCCCTCCGCTTGGCGCCGGTGCGCGGGGCTCCTCCGTCACGGCTTGGCTCGCCCTGGTGGCGCGCGTCGCCCGGCGCGCAGGCTGCTGTCGAGGCGCCTGCGACCTTGTCGCCGTAGCCGCCTTGCGGAGGCACTTCCTCGGTGGTTGTGTAGGACTTGCCGGAGGCGGGGAGTTCTCTGAGTACGAGGAGGCATCGTCGTCAAGTCCCAGAGATCCACCGGTGTCTTCATCAGCCTCGACGTCCTCCTCCTCCTCCCCGGCAGGCCCGCTGGGTCCAGCACCATGCCCTGCGGCCTCACTCCCTGCGGCGGCCTCGCTCAGCCCGGCAACCCCGGGTATCCCGGCAAGCCTCAAGGAAGGAACCCCGGCAAACTCATCAGGCGGAAGCTTGAGCAGCCTGAGGATTTCCGCCTCCTCTGCTTGGCACGTCGCGTCCGCAGCCTCTGCATCGTCCACAGAGTATCCAAAATCACCCGCCGCCGCAGCTGCGGCGGCCTCCTCCATCCTAGAAGCGATGTAGGCTATATCCCGAGCCGTAGTGGCCCGGGTGAGGCCCCTGTTCTCCTCGGTGTTCTTGGGTTTCGACCAAGTTGTCGAAAAAGCTCAGCACTGTATCCGGCGGAGGCTCTATCCAGGTGGGGTCGACGCCGTGGGAGTCGCACGCAGGCATCATCGCGCGCAAGGAATCCCGGGCGGTGCTGTTGCACAGCGGCACCACTCCCCGGGAGGTCTAAACCACTCCGGATGGGCCGGGTCATGCTTGAAGAGCTCTCGGACCATCCCCTTCAGCTCCAAAGCAGTGAAATTGAAGTTTAATCCAGGGCGCAGCCTCATGATATCCGCCGCATTGCCAAATTCCCAGGCGGGCCTTTTCCTTTCTTGTAAAGGGGCAATGCGGCGGCGGAGGAAATCTGCCCCCACCTCTCCGATGGTCAGATTGGCTACCCGGAGACAGATAATCCTGACGAGGGCAATACTGAGCTTGTTGTCCTCCGGGGCCAATTTGCTCCAATTCCTGCCGCGCACTATGGCTGTTGTGCGCGGCGCAGTGAAGGGCTCCGGCTTATCCTCCACTACCCAGCACCAATCTGCGCGCCATTCTTCCCACTTGCTGCGGAGTTCTCCCTTCAGGTATGAATCCTTCTTGTTTAGCCGGAAGATCCAGGAGATGCCGCCGGAAAGGGGAGCGCCAGCCTCTACTCTAGGCATAAAGAAATGGCGGAAAAGGGCTACATTCGGATGGATCCCAACATAGTTTTCGCACAAATGTGCGAAAACGGCCATCGTAAGGATGGCGTTGGGGGTAAAGTCTAGGAGGTGGAGGCCATATGTGTTCATAATGTCGCAAAAGAACTCCGAGAACGGAGGGCACAATACACAATGGAAGAAAGCAGCGAAGAAGAAGTACCCGCCGGGGAACAGATCTTTGGCGACGGCGGGGAAGGCTCTGGTGCGGGGATGAGCTTTGGTCTCCCCCGACCAGAACAGATAGTACTTGTTCCGCAGCTCCTTCGCGCCAAGCCTTGGCGCGAAGACCACGCTCCTCTTTCGCAGGGCGGCCAGCTTCGCCGCCTGCTCGGACTTCTCCTTCTTGGTCTTGTCCGCTTTCGCCTTGTCGCTCTTCGGAGCCATGGCAGAGGCGGCGAGGGAAGAGGCGAGGAGCTCGACGGCGCCGCGGATGCGGAAGACGGCGGAGGAGGGGTGGAGGCAGGGAGCAGCGGGGGTTTCTGGAAAGTTAAGACGCAATGAAGACGAAGGAGGGAACCGCCCCTGCTTCCTCTGCTTTTAAGGGGGAGTGGGGGACGCTCCGCATTTCCCATTAAAGAACAGGCCACGATCTATCCCACGACGCCGCAATCGACGTGTGCCGTTAGGGAGGGATGCGGCGGATGCGGAAGGGGATACGGCTTGCCGTGGGCCGCGCGTGCCCGTGCACTGTTTTGGGCCTGGCCCAACAGCGCTCGGCACCGTGTATGGCCCAGGCCCGGGGGCTCCTGTCGGTGTACTAAGATAGGGGTACCTTAGTACCCCAACTTGTGCACGGGCAGTAGCAGCTTCCCGTGGCAGGGTTTACCACGTGCTCGCCGGAAACCTTTCTGGTCCCTATGAAGCCATTCAAAAACAAAGTATACAAGTCAGAAGATCAAGGCCCCGGCAAGAGGAGCTTGCCGGGAAGGCCGCACCAGGCTCAAGATTATCACGTTGGCACAAGACCCTGGCAAGAGGAGCTTGCTAGGAAGGCCAAGGAATGCACACCTCAAGAGATGCCTCGGCGCATCATGCGCCCCGGCAGGGCCCGGAGAGCGACAAGCTTCTGGGCCCGGCAAGATCAAGACCACGGCAAGGTGCTTGCCGGGGAAACATATGCTGTGTGCCCGCGCCCCAGCTCATCGGCCCACGCGTCGCCCTGGGGCCCTTCCAGGGGCACGTGGCGGATGGCTGTGCGGCCTGGGGTACACGGTGGCGAGCCACGGTGACGAGGCTACCGTCGTGGCGAACGGAGGAGCATGGACAGACACTTTTGGGGTCGACGGTGACGGGCATTTAATGCCCTTGTCCCCCACTGTCAAAGTTAGGTGAAGACCACTGTTCATCCACTGTTCACGCACTAGTCCCGCACTATTACAACTACCACCAAAATTACATTGTTACCCTCCTCTACGTTGACACCTGTCGGTGACCCCTTGAGCTATAAAAGGAGGCCCATGCACAACGTAGAGGGGGTTCGAAACCTAGAGAACTCTCTCGCTCGGTGTAGCTAGTACTGTAGCTCTTCAAGCTCCCGAGCTCAATACAACCAAGGCAGGAGTAGGGTTTTACGCGTCCGCGCGGCCCGAACCTGGGTAAACTGCCTGCGTGTGCCCCTCGATCTGCTCTTCGTGCTCCCTCTGCTCCCTTACCGCAACGTAGAAGGGGCTCCGGTCCCATAGGTGCTCGTGGGAGGACAGTTTCCCCCGACACTATTCAACTCTCGTTTAAGATTTTTTGCAGGAAAACTTCTCTCCAAGTGGGAAGGACCTTATGTTATCGAGGAGGTCTATCGTTCCGGTGCCATAAAAATCAACAACATCGAAGGCACAAATCCGAAGGTGGTGAATGGTCAAAGGATCATACATTATATCTCAGGTAATCCCATAAATGTTGAAACTAATATTATTGAAACCATAACCCCGGAGGAATACATAAGGGACACTTTCCAGAACGATTCAGCCTCCGAAAACGAAGAGGTACGTGATACGGTATGTAAACCGACTCCAAAACAGTTCTAAAGGCAATTTTTCTCCATTTTGGAATATTTAGAAAAATAGAAAAATAAATCGTAGTCCGGAGGAGACACGGGCCTACTCGAGGGTAGGGGGTGCGCCCCCCTTCCCAGGGCGCGCCCCTGCCTCAAGGGCACCCTGTGTGTTCCCTGGACTCCGTTTTCTTGTGGGTTACTCCTTTCGTTCGAGAAAAATTCATTATATATACTCCCGAAGGTTTTGACCCCTGTATCACGCATAACTCCTCTGTTTTCGTTTCGAGCTGTTGTTTTTGACAGATCCAGATCATCATGGCATCCTCCAACACCCCCAAGGATCAGTTCTCCGAGAAGGTCATCAACCCCTACCTTGCGGAGGTGCTATACCACCCCAAAACCATGGAGTTGCATGAGGGGGTGCTGCACATCCGTGATGTTGAAGGGCCGAGAAGGACCGGAAGCGTGGAGACAAGACTCGAAGCAGTGGAGCAACAATTTTTCAAGTGCCAAGGTATGGTGGAACAAGGACTCGACGCCAACCACATGATGATCTCGGAGCTTGCCAACAATCTCAAGATGGACTCAAGGATCTTTGGGGAAGCCATCTCCAATCTTCAAGAGAAGATCGATCACCTCCAAGCCCAGATTTATGACCTGCAAAACCAAAACTGCGAGTATGAATATAGATTCAAGAACATGAGTTTGGCTGTAGATTTGAGTATCCCGGAGACTCGATCATCCTTCTATGATGGTGAGCCCATGCCTTGGAAGAACAACAATCCTACATCAGCAACAACCCCATCATCACCGACCCTGAAGAAGGAGACATAATCATATGGGTATGGGCACTCCCCTTGGCAACTGCCAAGCTTGGGGGAGTGACCCCGGTATCGTATCACCATCACTCCTATCTTTACCGTTTTACTTAGTTCGATCCTTTTGGTAGTATCTTGATCTATTAGAATAAAGTTAGCGTGATCTAGTCGTGAGCTTTTGCTTGGTGAGCTTTATCCTTTGTAATCAAGTCCGTGAGCTATATAATAAAGATTAGTGTTGAGTCAAGGGCTTGATTTCCTCACTTGGTTCATGATAAAAAGAAAGAAAACAAAAAGAGTATCAAAGAGATCATATCGATCTTATGGGAAGTAATGACCTCACATACAAGAGTATGATAAATAAAAGTTGTTGGAAAGTGACAAACATAGTTTTGGTCATCGTTGCAATTAATAGGAAGTAATAAAAGAAGAGAGGTTTCACATACAAATATACTATCTTGGACATGTTTTATGATTGTCAGCACTCATTAAAGTATGACATGCTAAAGAGTTGATGTTGGACAAGGAAGACAACATAATGGGTTGTGTCTTCTTACATCCGAAATATAGTATATTGTCATGGATCTTCCAACATGTCGAACTTGCCTTTCTCCCTCATGCTAGCCAAAACTCCTCGCACTAAGTAGAGATACTACTTGTGTTTCCATATATCTTTAAACCCAGTTTTGCCATGAGAGTCCACCATACCTACCTATGGATTGAGAAAGATCCTTCCAAGTAAGTTGTCATGTTGCAAATCCGCTAAAATATGTATGATTTATTAGTGTGGGAGAAATTATCCTTATACGAGCTTGTGATATGGAAGTAATAAAAGCGATGGACTGCATAATAAAGGTCCTTATCACAAGTGGCAATATAAAGCGAAGTTCTTCTATGCTAAGACTTTGTGCATTCAACCATAAAAACACATGACAACCTCTGCTTCCCTCTGCGAAGGGCCTATCTTTTATTCTCATCTTATATGTGTCAAGGTGAAATCTACCTTTCCTTTTTACATTTTATCCTTTGGTAAGCACATTGTGTTGGAAAGATCTTGTCATATATATCCACTCAGATGTAAGTTTTCATGATCTATTACTGTTGACATTACCCTTGAGGTAAAAGGTTGGGAGGCAATATCATAAGCCCCTATCTTTCTCTGTGTCCGATTAAAACTCCATAGACATAAGTATTGCGTGAGTGTGAGCAATTGTGAAAGACTATATGAAAGTTGAGTATGTAGGCTTGCTGAAAAGCTCTTATATTGACTCTTTCCGATATTACGATAAATTACAATTGCTTCAATGACCGAGATCAAAGTTTGTTAGTTTCCAATGAAGTTTATGATTCATACTTGATATTGTGGATGAATTGTCACTTTAGCATAATGATCATATGACAATATTCATCTAAGTTCCTGTTATGAGAATGATCATGATGCCCTCATGTCCGTATTTTGTTTTTATTGACACCTCTATCTCTAAACATGTGGACATATTTTTCGATATCGGCTTTCGCTTGAGGACAAGCGAGGTCTAAGCTTGGGGGAGTTGATACGTCCATTTTGCATCATGCTTATAAGTTGATATTTATTGCATTATAGGTTGTTCATACATGTTTTGTCACAATACTTATGCATTTTCTCTCTTATTTTACAAGGTTTACATGAAGAGGGAGAATGCCGACAGCTGGAATTCTAGGCTGGAAAAGGAGCAAACTCTGGAAACCTATTCTGCACAACTCCAAAGCCCTAAAACTCCACAGACCATTGTTTCGGAAAATATAACAAATATCTGGCGGAAGAAACCCAAGAGAGGGGCCACTGGCTGGCCTCGAGGGTGGGGGGCGCTCCCCCCTTCCCAGGGCGCGCCCCCGTGCCTCGAGGGCCAGCCGGTGGGCCCCCGGTGCCCATCTTCTCCTATATGAAATGTTTTGACCTGGAAAAAAAATCAAGAGAAGGCTTTCAGGACCAGACGCCGCCGTCTCGAGGCTGAAACCAATCTAGGGCTCCGGCAGAGCTGTTCTGCCGGGGATACTTCCCTCCGGGAGGGGGAAATCGTCACCGTTGTCATCACCAACAACTCTCCCATCTTGGGGAGGGCTATCTTCATCAACATCTTCACCAGCACCATCTCCTCTGAAACCCTAGTTCATCTCTTGTATCCAAACCTCAGATTGGTACCTGTGGGTTGCGAGTAGTGTTGATTACTCCTAGTAGTTGATGCTAGTTGGTTTATTTGGTGGAAGATCATATATTCAGATCCATTATGCATATTTATACCACTCTGATCATGGACAATATTATGTCTTGTGAGTAGTTACTTTTGTTCATGAGGACATGGGAGAAGTCTTGCTATTAGTAGTCATGTGAGTTTGGTCTTCGTTCGATATTTTGATGAGATGTATGTTGTCTCTCCTCTAGTGGTGTCATGTGAACGTCGACTACATGACACTTAACCATTATTTGGGCCTATAGGAAGGCATTGGGAAGTAATAAGTAGATGATGGGTTGCTAGAGTGACAGAAGCTTAAACCCTAGTTTATGTGTTGCTTCGTAAGGGGCTGATTTGGATCCATATGTTTCAGGCTATGGTTAGGTTTACCTTAATACTTCTTTTGTAGTTGCGGATGCTTGCATTAGAGGTTAATCATAAGTGGGAGGCTTGTCCAAGTAAGGGCAGCACCCAAGCACCAGTCCACCCACATACCAAACTATCAAAGTACCGAACGCGAATCAGATGACCGTGATGAAAACTAGCTTGATGATAATTCCCATAAGTCCTCGGGAGCACTTTACATTGCATAAGAGTTTGTCCAGGCTTGTCCTTTGCTACACAAAGGATTGGGCCACCTTGCTGCACCTTATTTACTTTTACCTTTTGTCACTTGCTACCAATTATTTTATCACAAAACTATCTGTTACCTATAATTTGAGTGCTTGCAGAAAATACCTTACTGAAAACTGCCTATCATTTCCTTCTGCTCCTCGTTGAGTTCGACACTCTTACTTATCGAAAGGAATACGATAGATCCCCTACACTTGTGGGTCATCAGTCAGTTGCTCGCTCCATTTTTCCGAAGAACGGAGTTTTAGTCATCTTGCCCATGAGGCATGGTTCGCAAGCACCAAGTGATTCATAATCAAGTGATTCCAAAAGTCCATCAGCATGGAGTTTCTTCATGCGCTTTACACCAATATGACCTAAACGGCAGTGCCACAAATAAGATGCACTATCATTATCAACTTTGCATCTTTTGGCTTCAATATTATGAATATGTTTATCACTACGATCGAGATTCAACAAAAATAGACCACTTATCAAGGGTGCATGACCATAAAAGATATTACTCATATAAATAGAACAACCATTATTCTCTGATTTAAATGAGAAACCGTCTCACAACAAACATGATCCAGATATAATGTTCATGCTCAACGCTGGCACCAAATAACAATTATTTAGGTCTAAAACAAATCTCAAAGGTAGATGTAGAGGTAGCGTACCGACGGCGATCACATCGACTTTGGAACCATTTCCCACGCGCATCGTCACCTCATCCATAGCCAATCTTCGTTTAGTCCATAGCCCCTGTTTCGAGTTACAAATATGAGCAACCTAACTAATATCAAATACCCAGGCGCTACTACGAGCATTAGTAAGTTACACATCAATAACATGTATATCAAATATACCTTTGTTCACTTTGCCATCCTTCTTATACGCCAAATACTTAGGGCAGTTCCGTTTCTAGTGTCCAGTCCCTTTGCAGTAGAAGCACTCAGTTTCAGGATTGGCTCCAGACTTGGGTTTCTTCGCGGGAGTAGCAACTGGCTTGCTACTCTTCTTGAAGTTCCCCTTCTTTCCCTTGCCCTTTTTCTTGAAACTAGTGGTCTTGTTAACCATCAACACTTGATGCTCCTTTTTGATTTCTACCTCCGAAGCTTTGAGCATAGCGAAGAGCTCGGGAATTGTCTTCTGCATCCCTTGCATATTATGGTTCATCACGAAGCCTTTATAGCTTGGTGGCCGTGATTGAATTACTCTATCAATAACACTATCTTCATCAACTTTAACTCCAAGTTGAATCATGTGATTGTAGTACCCAAACATTCTGAGTAAGTGTTCATTGATAGAACTGTTCTCCTCCATCTTGCAGCTATAGAACTTGTTGGAGACTTCATATCTCTCAACTTGGGCATTTGCTTGAAATACTAACTTCAACTCTTGGAACATCTCATATGCTCCATGACGTTCAAAACGTCTTTGAAGACCCAATTCTAAGCTGTAAAGCATGGCACACTGAACTATCGAGTAGTCATCAGCTTTGCTCTGCCATACGTTCATAACGTCAGGTGTTGCATCTGTAGCGGGCTTTTCACCTAGCGGTGCTTCCATGACATAATTATTCTGTGCAACAATGAGGATAATCCTCAAGTTACAGACCCAGTCCGTGTAGTTGCTACCATCATCTTTCAACTTAGCTTTCTCTAGGAATGCATAAAAATTCAAGGGAACGGTAGCCCGGGCCATTGATCTACAACAACATAGATATGCAAAAAACTACCAGGACTAAGTTCATGATAAATTAAAGTTCAATTCATCATATTACTAAAGAACTCCCACTTAGATAGACATCCCTCTAGTCATCTAAATGATCACGTGATCCAAGTCAACTAAACCATGTCTGATCATCACGTGAGATGGAGTAGTTTTCAATGGTGAGCATCTTATGTTGATCATATCTACTATATGATTCACGCTCGACCTTTCGGTCTCCAGTGTTCCGAGGCCATGTCCGTATATGCTAGGCCCGTCAAGTTTAACCCGAGTATTCTGCATGTGCAAAACGGTCTTACACCCGTTGTATGTGAACGTAGAGCTTATCACACCCGATGATCACGTGGTGTCTCGGCACGACGAACTGTCGCAATAGTGCATACTCAGGGAGAACACTTGTACCTTGAAATTTTGTAAGGGATAATCTTATAATGCTACTGTCGTACTATGCAAAATAAGATGCATAATAAGATAAACATCACATGCAATCAAAATATGTGACATGATATGGCCATCATCATCTTGTGCTTTTGATCTTCATCTCCAAAGCATCGTCATGATCTCCATCGTCACCGGCTTGACACCATGATCTTCATTGTAGCGTCGTGGTCATCTCGCCAACTATTGCTACTACTACTATCGCTAACACATAGTGATAAAGTAAAGCAATTACATGGCTTTCACAATTCATATAATAAATAGACAACCATAAGGCTCCTGCCGGTTGCCGATAATTTACAAAACATAATCATCTCATACAATAATGTATAACTCATCACGTCTTGACCATATCACATCACAACATGCCCAGCAAAAACAAGTTAGACGTCCTCTACTTTGTTGTTGCAAGATTTACGTGGCTGCTACGGGCTTCTATCAAGAACCGTTCTTACCTACGCATCAAAACCACAACGATTTTTTGTCAAGTGTGTTGTTTTAATCTTCAACAAGGACCGGGCGTCGTCACACTCGATTCAACTAAAGTTGGAGAAACAGACACCCGCAAGCCACCTATGTGCAAAGCACGTCGGTAGAACCAGTCTCATGAACGCGGTCATGTAATGTCGGTCCGGGCCGCTTCATCCAACAATATCGCCGAATCAAAGTATGACATGCTGGTAAGCAGTATGACTATTATCGCCCACAACTCTTTGTGTTCTACTTGTGCATATCATCTACACATAGACCTGGCTCATGATGCCACTGTTGGGGAACGTAGTATTTCAAAAACAATTATATGATCACGCAAGATCTATCTAGGAGAAGCATAGCAACGAGCAGGGAGAGTGTGTCCACGTACCCTCGTAGACCAAAAGCGGAAGCTTTTAGTAACGCGCTTGATGTAGTCGAACGTCTTCGCGATCCAACCGATCCAAGCACTGAACGTACGGCACCTCCGCGTTCAGCACACGTTCAGCTCGATGACGTCCCTCAAGCTCTTGATCCAGTTGAGGACGAGGGAGAGTTTCGTCAACACGACGGCGTGGGGACGGTGATGATGAAGTTACCGTCGCTGGGCTTCGCCTAAGCACTACAACGATATGACCGAGGTGTGTAACTGTGGAGGGGGGCACCGCACACGACTAAGAGAAACGTTGGTGTACCTTTGGGGTGCCCCCTCCCCACGTATATAAAGGACAGAGGGAGGAGGAGGCCGGCCTAGGGTGGCACGCGTCCAAGGGGGGAGTCCTACTCCAAGTAGATTTGCCCCCCTTTCCTATTCCTACTAGGAGAAGGAGGAAGGAGGAGGAGAGGAGAAGGAAAGGGGGACGCCCCCCAAACCCTAAACCAATTCGGTTTGGGCCTAGGGGGCGCGTCCCACCACTTGCCTGCTGCCTCCTGTCTCCACTAGGGCCCATTAAGGCCCATTGACTCCCGGGGGGTTCCGGTAACCTCCCGGTACTCCGAAAAATACCCGATACACTTCGGAACCCTTCCGGTGTCCGAATATAACCTTCCAATATATCAATCTTTATGTCACAACCATTTCAAAACTCCTGGTCATGTTCGTGATCTCACTCGGGACTCCGAACAATCTTCGGTCATAAAAACACATAACTCATAATACAAATCATCATTGAACGTTAAGCGTGCGGACCCTAGGGGTTCGAGAACTATGTAGACATGACCGAGACACATCTCCGGTCAATAACCAATAGCGGAACCTGGATGTTTATATTGACTCCTACACATTCTTCGAAGATCTTTATCAGTCAAACCGCATACAACATACGTTGCTCCCTTTGTCAACGGTATGTTACTTGCCCGAGATTCGGTCGTCGGTATCATCATACCTAGTTTAATCTCGTTACCAGCAAGTCTCTTTACTCGTTCCGTAATACATCATCTCATGACTAACTCATTAGTCATTTGCTTGCAAGGCTTATTATGATGTGTATTACCGAGAAGGCCCAAAGATACCTCTCCGACACTCTGAGTGACAAATTCTAATCTCAATCTATGCCAACACCACAAAACACTTTTAGAAACACCTGTAGAGTATCTTTACAATCACTCAGTTACGTTGTGACGTTTGATAGCACACAAGGTGTTCCTCCGGTATTCGGGAGTTGCATAATCTCATAGTTAGAGGAACATGTATAAGCCATGAAGAAAGCAATAGCAATAAAACTAAACGATCATAGTGCTAAGCTAACAAATGGGTCTTGTCCATCACATCATTCTCCTAATGATGTGATCCCATTGATCAAATGACAACACATGTCTATGGTTTACGAAACTCAACCATCTTTTATTAACGAGCTAGTCAAGTAGAGGCATACTACGGACACTCTGCTTTGTTTATGTATTCACACATGTATCAAGTTTCCGGTTAATACAATTCTAGCATGAGCTCCGTTAGTATAAGAAAACAAACCACCACTTTAAGGTACTGTAATGAACTCATTCTTTGTTTACATTGGTGTTAAACCTACTGTATTACAACTTCTCTATGATTCATACCCCCCGACACTACTCATAGATTCATCAAAATAATCAAACAACACACGAAAAACAGAATCTCTCAAAAACAGAACAATGTGTAGCAATCTGTAACTTTCGAATACTTCTGTAACTCTAAAAAATTTGAAATAAATTGGTGGACATGAGGAATTTGTCCAATAATCTTCTACAAAAAGAATCAACTTAAAAGCACTCTCCAGTAAGAAATGGTAGCTAATCTCGTGAGCGCTAAAGTTTCTGTTTTTTACGGCATGATCGCAAAGACTTCACCCAAGTCTTCCCAAAGGTTCTACTTGGCACAGACACTAATTAAAACACAAAACCACATCTAAAAATAAGCTAGATGTATTATTTATTACTAAACATAAGGAAAAGAAAAGAAAATAAAATTGGGTTGCCTCCCAACAAGCGCTATCGTTTAACGCCCCTAGCTAGGCATGATACAAGAATAGATATAGGTTTTGCCATCTTTGGTAGGCAATTCTTCAATTGAACATTTGTAATCCTTAGGAGTTTCTTTCTTCCTATTAATAATCAAACTTCTAGGCAAGAAATCAAGAAATACGTTTGTAGCAATAGGTTCCCTTATGATAGTGAGAAAATTGGTGTGAACACTTATTGATTTGAGATCCGCAGTTTCCTTACTAGAAGATTCACCCTTATTTTTAGGAACATACATAAACTTGGCCATTTTAGTAGTAGAGGGGTTCGAAGTATTTCTCACAACAGAATAAACAGACCCTACATTGGTAATAATATCCTCAAGCTTATCAATTCTAGTGGAATCTTGATCTATTTTCTCTTTGACTATGGGTTCTTTTTCTTTAAAAAAATCATAATAACTCCTACCTTAGATCCATATGGGGTATTTTGGTTATGTATCTTTTTATCCAAACTCTCAACCAGCTCTACAGTGGCAACTTTACTTTCAATAATTTCAAGCCTTTGCATTACGTGCTCTAAAGTTAAGATAGTTCCATTAACCAAAAGAAGTGGTGGGCCAAACAAATCTATCATAGCATTGTAAGAGTCAAAAGTATGGCTACCCAAGAAATTCCCTCCGGTAATGGTATCAAGAATATATCTATTCCAAGGAGTGGTGCCTACATAAAAATTGCGAAGAAGCATCGAAGTGGAAAGCTTCCTAGTAGATCTATTATGAGCATTGCAAATTCTATACCAAGCAACTTTTAGATTTTCTCCCTCCCTTTGTTTAAAATTAAGAACTTCACTCTCGGGAGTGTTAATAATGATAGAAGGGCAAGCCATGACGGCAAAGAAAATGATAAAACACACAGAGCAAATGAGAGGGCGAATAAAACGGCAAAGGTGGAGTGGGGGAGAGGAAAACGAGAAGCAAATGGCAAATAATGTAATGTGAGGGATAAGAGTTTGTGATGGGTACTTGGTATATGACTTTTGCGCAGATCTCCCCAGCAACGGCGCCAGAAATTCTTCTTGCTACCTCTTGAGCTTGCGTTGTTTTTTCCTTGAAGAGGAAAGGGTGATGCAGCAAACTAGCGTAAGTATTTCCCTCAGTTTTTGAGAACCAAGGTATCAATCCAGTAGGAGACTACACACGAGTCCCTCGTACCAACACAAACAAATAAGAACCTTGCAACCAACGCGATAAAGGGGTTGTCAATCCCTTCTCGGCCACTTGCAAAAGTGAGATCTGATAGAGATAATAAGATAAATATTTTTGGTATTTTAGTTATATATATAAAAGTAAAGATTGCAAAATAAAAGTAAAGTAAAGATAAATAGTTGATGGAAGATAGACCCGGGGGCCATAGGTTTCACTAGTGGCTTCTCTCAAGATAGGAGATTTCTAAGGTGGGTGAACAAATTACTGTCGGGCAATTGATAGAAAAGTGCATAGTTATGAGAATATCTAGGCATGATCATTGTATATAGGCATCACGTCCGTGACAAGTAGACCGAAACGATTCTGCATCTACTACTATTACCTATTACTCCACACATCGAATGCTATCCAGCATGCATCTAGAGTATTAAGTTCATAAGAACATAGTAACGCTTTAAGCAAGATGACATTATGTAGAGACATAAACTCATGCAATATGATATAAACCCCATCTTTTTATCCTGGATGGCAACAATACAATACGTGCCTTGCTGCCCCTGCTGTCACTTGGAAAGGACACCGCAAGATTGAACCCAAAGCTAAGCACTTCTCCCATTGCAAGAAAGATCAATCTAGTAGGCCAAGCCAAATTGATAATTCAAAGAGACTTGCAAAGATATTTAAATCATGCATAAAAAAATTCAGAGAAGAATCATATATTGTTGATAGATAATCTTGATCATAAACCCACAATTCATCAGATCTCGACAAACATGCCGCAAAAAGAATTACATTGAATAGATCTCCAAGAAGATCGAGGAGAACTTTGTATTGAGATCCAAAGAGAGAGAATAAGCCATCTAGCTAATAACTATGGACCCAAAGGTCTGTGGTAAACTACTCACAACTCATCGGAGAGGCTATGGGGTTGATGTAGAAGCCCTCCGTGATCGATTCCCCCTCCGGTGGAGCTCCGGAACAGGCCCCAAGATGGGATCTCACGGGTACAGAAGGTTACGGCAGTGGAATTAGGGTTTCGTGGTGCTCTTGGATGTTTTCAGGGTACATGGGTATATAAAGGAGGAAGAGGCATGTCAGTGGAGCTACGGGAGGGCCACGAGGGTGGTTGTGCGCGTACCCCCCTGGGCGCGCCCCCTGCCTCGTGGCCACCCCGTGGCTTCCCTGGCGTGTACTCCAAGTCTTCTGGGTTGAGTTTGTTCCAAAAACGATCCTCCCGAAGGTTTCATTCCATTTTGTCTCCGTTTGATATTCCTTTTCTGCGCAACACTGAAATAGGCAAAAAAAAAGCAATTTGCACTGGGCCTTGGGTTAGTAGGTTAGTACCAAAAATAATATAAAAGTGTATAATAAAGCCCATTAAACATCCAAAGCAAGTAATATGATAGCATGGAACAATTAAAAATTATAGATACGTTGGAGACGTATCAAGTTTCATTCCGTTTGGACTCCGTTTGATATTCCTTTTCTGCGGAAATCAAAAACCAGGAAAAAACAGAAACTGGCACTGGGCTCTAGGTTAATAGGTTAGTCCCAAAAATAATATAAAATAGCATACTAATGCATATAAAACATACAAAACAGATAATATAATAGCATGGAACGGTGAAAAAATATAGATACGTTAGAGACGTATCAATAACGTCGGTGCGGCACGCCGCCTCCGCTGCCGCCGGAATTATTATTTTTTGGGTTTAATACTATATCTCCATCATCTGAAAAATTTACGGTGTGACTGAATGAAAGATATGGTTTGAACGAACTTGCGGTTTACTCTCTGAATGTTGAATGTACAGACTTATCAAAAGATTTTCTTAAAAAATCAAAATGTATCTAAATTTAGAACACACATCGCAAGCGTTTTAGTTAGAACACCCGTATGCAAACCAACAACTTCCCAAGGAAGCCAAGGGAAAATGTGTTGTGCAGGATTTCTGCAGCCCTTTATCGCAAACGTTTTAGATAGAACGCCCGTATGTAAACTGACAACTTACCCATTAAGCCAAGGGAAAATGTGCCGAGCATGATTTGTGCAGCTCTTCATCGCAAACATTTTCGATAGAACACTTGTATGTAAAGTGAGAGATATGGTCTTCCCATGTAAAGCAAGGGAAAATTCGCCGCGCGGGATTTGTGCATCTCTTCAACACAAACGGTTCAGATTGAATACGGTATGCAAAGCGAGACTTCAACGCCAAGCCAATAGAAAATATGGCATGTATGATTTGTACATTGCTATTTCTCGAGCTTGCGTTGTTTTCCCTTGAAGAGGAAAGGGTGATGCAGCACAGTAGCGTAAGTATTTCCCTCAGTTTTTTAGAACCAAGGTATCAATCCAGTAGGAGACCACGCGCGAGTCCCTCGTACCTACACAAACAAATAAGAACCTTGCAACCAACGCGATAAAGGGGTTGTCAATCCCTTCACGGCCACTTGCAAAAGTGAGATATGATAGAGATGATAAGATAATATTTTTGGTATTTTTGATATGTAGATTGAAAGTAAAGATTGCAAAACAAAAGTAAAGTAAACATAAATAGTTGATGGAAGATTAATATGATGAAGATAGACCCGGGGGCCATAGGTTTCACTAGTGGCTTCTCTCATGATAGCAGATTTCTACGATGAGTGAACGCGTTACTGTCGACCAATTGATAGAAAAGCGCATAGTTATGATAATATCTAGGCATGATCATTGTATATAGGCATCACGTCTGTGACAAGTAGACCGGAACTATTTTGCATCTACTACTATTACTCCATTTATCGACCGCTATCCAGCATGCATCTAGAGTATTAAGTTCATAAGGACACCACAAGATTAAACCCAGAGCCAAGCACTTCTCCCATTGCAAGAACTACAGATCTACTAGGCCAAACCAAACCGATATTTCGGAGAGGCTTGCAAGGATATTTAAATCATGCATAAAATATTTCAGTGAAGAATCAAATATTTTTCATAGATAATCTTGATCATAAACCCACAATTTATCAGATCTCGACAAACACACCACAAAAAGAATTACATCGAATAGATCTCCAAGAAGATCGAGGAGAACTTTGTATTGAGATCCAAAGAGGGAGAGGAAGCCATCTAGATAATAACTATGGACCCGAAGGTCTGTGGTAAACTACTCACAACTCATGATGATGGGGGGCTATGGTGTTGATGTAGAAGCCCTCCATGATCAATTCCCCCTCCGGTGGAGCTCTGGAACAGGCCCCAAGATGGAATCTGACGGGTACAGATGGTTGCGGCGGTGGAATTAGGGTTTCGTGGTGCTCCCCGATGGTTTCAGGGTACGTAGGTATATATAGGAGGAAGATGCATGTCAAGTGAGCCACGAGGGGCCCACGAGGGTGGGGGCGCACCAACCCCCCCCCCCCCTTGGCGCGCCCCTACCCTCGTGGCCGCCTCATTCGCTTTCTGGCGTGTACTCCAAGTATTCTGTATTGATATTGTTCCAAAAATGACTCTCCCGAAGGTTTCATTCCGTTTGGACTCCGTTTGATATTCCTTTTTCGCGAAACACTGAAATAGGCAAAAAACAGCAATTTGCACTGGGCCTTGGGTTAGTAGGTTAGTCCCAAAAATAATATAAAAGTGTATAATAAAGCCCATTAAACATCCAAAACAGATAATATAATAGCTTGGAACAATAAAAAATTATAGATACGTTGGAGACGTATCACCCGGGCGCAGGCCACGGCGCCCCCTTCCCCTTCGACTGAAGCACATCATGGCGGATCCACTCCATTGAGCGGCGCAGCCGAACATGGGGAAGTGAGTCGCCCTTTGTGCTGAAGCATATACCTCCGGGTCTACCGGACATGGGGTCGACAATGAAGATCCATCGTGGCCAATCGTAGACTTCTCAAGGGTATCCATGTAGTATGAAGGAATATCCACGGGCGCCGACCGTAGACTAGTTTTACCTTAGTGTGAAGGAATATCCAGGGTTACCTTAGTCTACGATCGGCCACGAGCAACGTGGCCGATCGTAGACTACTCAAGGGAAACGATTGGGCATGTATAATTGTATGCGATAGCTAGCTCGATCACACACGAGCTCATTTTGTGTAGCGTGTGTGACCGAAGGGCCTATCCCCGACGGTTTCTGGGTCGTGCGGGATGGACCCCTATCACCCACACTAGCAAGGCTATGGTTTAAAATGTCGTTGCGAAACGGGGTTAAAAACCATTTTTATAGCAGCTCCTTTTACTAGTGATAGCATCATTCTTGGATGTTTTATATACATTTACAAGCACTTATATATCATTTTATGGGACTAACATATTAACTTAGTACCCAGTGTCAGTTGATGTTTTTTTTTTCCTTTTTTTAGTTATTAGAATATCAGTACCAAACGAAGTCCAAATGCCACAAATTTTTTTGGAGATTTTTTTGCACAAAAGAGACGCTGGAAGCTACGAGAGAGGACCAGAAGATGAAGTGTGGGCCAACGAGGAACCAAGGCGCACCTAGGGGTAGGCACGCCCTGGTGGCCCATGGGGCCCACAAGGCTCCGTTTGACCTAATTTCGCCTCTATATATTCTCTAAAATCAGGAAACCAACAGAGAGCCAGAAGGAATACTTTTTCTGCCGCAACAAGTTCCTGTTCTCTTGCCTTTCAAACAAACAATCTAACAATCTTTGCAGCTTTACGATGAACTCTTGCTAGTTTCCATCACCTATTCCTTCCACTCATATTTATCGAAAAGGCTATGATAGGTCTCCAAAACGTATGGGCTATGAGTTACCATGATGACTTCTCAGTGCTAATTGTTGTTTAGTAGTTGATGTTTTTATTTTTGAAATATTTATACTTTTAGATTTTACAAGTTGACTGGGTTTAACCTTGAAAGTAATTTATCTCAATGATAAAAATATAAAAATTCTTATAGTGTGTTATACCATATAAAAGGTAGTTGCGTAGGTGATGAATTGGAGGTAAAGAGAATATATTATCAACATTATGATAACTTGCCTAATTATGTACTCCGTTTTATTACTTAATACTTTGATATCCATGCTTATGAGTGATATTTGGATGGAGTATTAGTTATAGATGAATGTTGGATAGAGATCTATAGACATAAGGACATAATGCCTATATGCAAACCCTTGCGCTTGGGAGCCCAACATGATTTCTATTGGAACTTAAGTGTTGGAAATATAATCAATTTACCAAGTGATTTTATTAACAGAAATACTAGATAAAACATGACTATTATATAGAAGAGATAAAACAAGTCATGCTATCTGACAGAGAGAAGGTGCATCCGCATATATGAACTAGTACCGAACATATGCGGAACATAGGGTAGAACAAGAAACTGGGGCAAGATGCTAAACAGAGAGAATACGAAGACATACGGAAGATCGGCAGAAGCACTAGTCTTGGGGTCGGTGTCCTCGCCAGTCATGTCGTCGAAGAGATTGTCGGTGTTGGGGAAGAAGTTGTCATTGGGGAAGTAGTTGTCGGAGTTCGAGACATCCGTGATGAAGAAGTTAGTAGTCGCATGGAGCGCTCCCCAAAAACCTTATCACCCTTCTCCCGTACATGACTCAAAGTGGTGGGGTTTCGGAGGCCTACTGTCTCGACCTGCGGTGCACGCCGCAAGCCGGGATGGGGATGATCATAGCAGTACCTCAGTGGTTGGAACTCGGTGGCGAGAGGAAGAGAGTCTTCTGGTGTCTCTTTGGAGAGGAGCAATCCCCTTTTATAGGCACATGAGAAGTAGGCGAGAGGGCATCGACGGGAGGTGAAGCAAAAGAGGAAGATGAAGCGAACAGTCTACAGCCGAAGAAGCGCGCCGTTCAGATTCAATTTCCACTACAGAAAAAACGTTTCAGCTCCCGCGTGACCATTCGTATACCCGTCGTGCATGGCAAAAATTTAGACATCGGCTCGTTCCCACAACCCGCGTCGTGGCGAGGCGGGCGTCGGAGGAGGAGCACGCATGGATGTCCCTCTTGTTCTCATGCTCATACATGTGGGCAAAGAACATCCCTTATAAAGAGGTCCAACTCCCTCTAAACTAGCATTGTCGGACTAAACTTTGGTAGTGCCCCTTGCCTTGCACGAATGGGCTAAGTGGGCCTCTAGGATTTATTAGGAATTTTTGAAATTGTTATCGGGCTGGCCCAATCGCCCACCAGATCCCAGAGGCACACAAAATTTGCCTTTGGTTCCAAAACACTGTTTTATATACCGGTACTGAAGTGCATACTGTTAAGTTGAACTTTCACCTAGAACTCTATGCTACACTAGTAAGCAACTTGAACAGTGGACTAGGCCTTGAACTACAAGTTTTCTACGAATCTAGCTTCACAAAAAGCCTTGACTGATACTGGGCAACCGTGGGTCTTCCCCGCAGGTGGAGCTTATCTGTCATACTCCGAGACCTTTCGCGAGTTTACTAGAGAGAACCCTACTCTCATAGATTTCAACATTTAACAATCAGACTCATATAGGTGTGTTCTTCAAAAGATGTTCTGTAGGACAACATCTCTGCTTAAAAAGGCCACTTAGAACACATTAAGACATACATCAACCTGCCATGCAGATTAGGAGAGTATTGCATCTTCATGGAGTGGTATTGTTAATAGTAAGGATACTCTCCTCTCGGTTGACCAACAACTTGTCTTCCACATCTAATTCACGGGATCTCCGATCACCTAGACTAGGTTACCACTGTGAACAACTCATATTGTGGGTCTCATACCCATCTCCTTCGATGCATTATCTATCACATTATGTGATAGACCCTTAGTAAAAGGACATGCTAGATTTTTAGATGTTTGGATATAATCTAATGCAATAACTCTATAGTTTTTCATTTTCCTGACAGACTTTAACCTTCTCTAAACGTGTCTTGATGACTTCATGTTATCCTTTCAGCTGCCCACTTTCGAGATCATAGTTTGATTGTTGCAGTTCATAAGGATACTCGGTACAAGTTTCTCAACAACCGGCAAGTCATTCAAGAGACGGCAAAGCCAATCTGCTTCAACCATAGTTGTATCTAGTGTTGTGAGCTCTACTTCCATTGTTGAACTTGTTAAGATGGTCCGCTTGCAAGACTTCCAAGAAACAACGCCACCTCCATGAGTGAATACATATCCTCTCATGGCCTTTATGTCATCAGCATCTGAGATCAAGTTTGAGTCACTATACCCTTCCAGTACCTTTGGGTACCCAGTGTAGTGAATTCCATAATTCACAGTGCCTTTCAAATAACGCATAACTCTCTCTAGAGCTTTCCAATGATCATCTCCCAGTTTTGAAACAAATCGGCTCAGTTTGCTCACAACAAAGAGATGTCAAGTCTTGTAGCACTGGAAAAATACATAAGAGAGCCAATAATCTGAGAATATTTTAGTTGATCTCTAGCAATTCTTCAATTCTTTCGAAGCAACATGCTAGCATCATATGGTGTTGGAGAGGGCTTGCAGTCAATGTAGCCAAAGTGACTCAAGATCTTTTCCACATAGTGAGATTGAACCAATGTAATCCCACCGTCATCGTCTCTCAACAGCTTGATGTTCAGAATAACATCAGCCACTCCTAAATCCTTCATCTCAAAACAACGAGATAGGAAATCCTTGACCTCCTTAATATTATTCAAATTTGTTTCGAAAATTAGTATGTCATCAACATACAAGCAAAGGATAACTCCCTCGCCCCCACCATGGTGATAGTACACACATTTGTCAGCTTTGTTTACAACAAAGCCTGCAGGTATTAAAGTTCTTTCAAACTTCTCATGCCACTCTTTGGGTGCTTGCTTGAGTTCATACAAAGACTTTAGCAACTTGCACACTTTTCCTTCCTGACCATCTACTACAAACCCATCTGGTTGTTCCATATAAATTTCCTCGTTCAACTCTCCATTTAGGAAAGCAGTCTTAACACCCATTTGATGAACGAGGAGACCATGTGAGGCAACTAGTGAAAGTAGAATTTGAATAGTGGTCAGTCGAGCCACAGGTGAGTAAGTATCAAAGAAATCTTCACCTTCCTTTTGGGTATAACCCTTGGCCACGAGCCATGCCTTGTACTTCTCAATAGTACCATCAGGCCTAAGTTTCTTCTTGAATACCCATTTACACCCTATAGGTTTGCACCCATAAGGACGATCAGTGATCTCCCAAGTTTCATTTGCCAAGATGGAATACATCACACTACGGACCGCTTCCTTCCAGTAGTCAGCATCTCCAAATGCATAGGCCTCTGAAATAGAAGTAGGAGTGTCATCTATAAGATACACATGTAATGCCCAGCATGAGATTATATGTGGGGACCCCGACTTAAGAGTCGAGATCACCGAATGCACGTGTACAGTGATCCCAGAGATCAATGCTCACTGAACACACATAAGCTAAATAACAAGAGTCTTACATCCATACATACCGTCTTACACAAATTATGGCCATTATGGCCAAGTCTTACAAAGATAAAGCCTCAAGGGCTGAATAGCAAATAACTCGAATAGCGGAAGTCTTCGAAGATAAGTAGAACCCATGCCATCTGCCTTAACCCTACAGGCATTCTGACTGGGATAGCGTCCTAGTTCGCATGTTCGTCTCCATAGAATTCTTCTTCATATTCCTGCTCCTCCATGCCTGGCCAATTAAATAACCAGTGGCAAGCCAATGAGTACTTTGAATGTACTCGCAAGCAACCCATGATTTGGTTCAAAGTAACAATGCAATTGTACAACAATGAGCAATCTAGCTACAAGCTAGAATAAATATTCTACCATCAAGTACATGCATCAATAAATTTAGGTAACCTCGAAGACAGGTTACAGATATCAACATAGCCAAGCTATGACCTCTTCATCTTGTTAAGTCCTTTTGACTTGGACCAACGGAGCTTTCACACACACAGGGTTTCGCAAACATTGGACGTAGCCCAAGAGCGGTTACCCAACTGTCCTTGACCATGGACACGGCTATTTGAATAGTTTTACACTCTGTAGAGGTTGCACACTTTACCCACTAGATCCGGGGAACTTCCGTGACATCCACGACCCGCGGTACCTCAAGTACCCGGGGTAAGCACCCGATCACTATCTTTCCCTAGGCGACACTAATATGGAGTCCACTCGATTGGTAGCAACCCCCGTGCCCCACATTTCACATCTTCAGATTTTTGGAGCCTCGCTCCCATTTCACATACAACGGGCACGGGGTACCAACGGAGTGTTCGGTGCCCTGTGAAAACAGTCATGGCCGCCTATCAAAGCACGACCTCGTCCCGAGAGTGACCTCATGTCACCCCCGTCACTGGTAATGCGGGCACCATCCTAGTATCGACCTAGGTAATCAATAATGCCCTTTCCCATATAAGGGTAGAGTGGTTGCGCATGTAAAGTTGGAATAACGGTCGCAACTTAAACCAATCCGTTTGAAAAACATCACACACACTTGTCTTGGTACACCACTTCGTCATCAAGTGGTTACCCATCTCATCTTTTTCCCCGGGCATAAGTGGCACCCGATGGGGTCTTAAAAAGAATGCGACCACGAAGGTATCATGCCACACATGCATCTCTAAGCATCACTACTAGACATTTGTATTGCATCTAAGAGTATAGCAAGATCATGAGTAAAGCATGCATCAAGTGGTGGTTCTCAACTAGGTCACCACCGTCACTTTTGTCATCATGCATTCGAAAATAAATGGGTTCCGAGGAACACAAGGGTATCATGGTCAAAGGGCTGCTTGCCTGGATTGGCTTGGTCTTCAAGGTCTTCAAATCCTTCCCCTCCTTCTTCTTCAGCAACCTCGTCAAACACGGTATCTAATTGTCGCAATAAACAACTGGAAAATAAGACCACAATAAAAACAGAAAAACCAAAGTGCTCAGAAAAATGTCAACTTATTTTTATTAAATACTAGAAGGAAAACTAAGATGGCAACAATTCTTAGTTTGAGTTTTGGAATGGCAGAATGGGGTACATGAATATTTGAACAAAAGTTTTAATGTTCAAATATGAATTTAAATTTGAACAGAACAGAAAAGGTTCATGGATATGGGTGAAAGTGACATCAATAAATAGGTTGGATTTTTACAAGTTTTTAGGAACTGGAATTAATTCATTTGGACAAATATTTAATTCTGTGGAAATATTTGAAAACCCACAAAAAAGAAAAATGAAAAAGGGCCCTGTGCCACTGGGCCAGAACGGCCACAGAGCAGCAGGCCCAGGGCGAACAGCCCACCGCACGGGCGCCAGCGTGCGCGCCAGGGTTTTAAACCTGACGGGCGGGGCCCGGTGTCAGTGACTGGAGAGAGGGGCAAGGGCGAGGGGAGGCTGACAGGCGGGACCCGCCTGTCATCCCTAACCCTCCGGCAGAGAGCCGGCGAGCTCACCGGCGACGTTTTGGGGCACGGCGGGACGAGCTAAGGGCAAGGATGGACTCAGCAAGATGTCGCCGATCTGGTGGAGGTGGTGCGGGTCGCCGGAGGGGCCTGGTTCACCGGCGGCGAGGTCACGCAGCGGAGGAGCTTCGGGTGGAGGCTGCTCCGGTCGATTCCGACAGCTGCAGAGAGGGGAAAGAGGGGGAAACAAGTCAGTGTGGTGCCGTGGTGCTAGATCGAATGAGAGGAGTGGCTGGGGCGGCCTGTACCGCGCAGGCGACGGTGAGCCGCCACGGTGGAGCTCGAGCTCGATCTCGAGCTCGGGCCTGTCTGGAGTGGGGCGAGTGGCTCAGGGGGAAGATTGAGTGAGGGAGAGAGCGACTGGTGAGGAGACGAGGTGCTCGGTGGGTCTATTTATAGGCGGACGGCGAGGTGCCATGGACCTGTGCGCCGGCGAGCCTCTGCTCGTTGCCACAGGGCACGGGAGGCGCTGGGGAGGTGTCTGCGGGGTTGCTGGACGAGGTCCAGGGCAGGGGAGAGGATGAGAGGGAGCGGGGGAAGCTTCCGGAGCTGCGCGCGTGTGAGGCCGAAGACTGGAGCTCGCGGGCGGCCGGCGCACGTGCGAGGGCGTCCACTGGAGGGAGAAGGAGGAGGGGACAGCGCCGGGGAGTGCTGCGGACGCCGAGGCGAATCGAACGGCGCGAGGGGGGAGCACGAGGTGGTCGGGGGCGACTGATTGGGCGAGGCTACAGTGCGGGCGTGCACTGTAGCGTGCTCTGGAGCGTGCCTTTTGCATGCCAGGGCATGCCGTTGGCTAGCTGGGCGCGTCCACCATGTCTGGGGGGTCAAGCATGGAGTAAACAATCGGGCTGAGGCCTTGGATGCCTTGGCTATCCAATGGAGAAGGAGGGAAGCTAAGGGGAGGTAAGAACTGGGCTGTCCAGCAAGGTAAATTGGGGTTTTCACCCTTCAATTATTGCACTATGGTCATGGGGAAGTTACTAGAGGTAGAAGGTGACTAGGTGATGTTGTGTTAGAAAGTTGAAGCAAAAGTAAATAGTAAAAGGGGCCAAAACAGTGGTTTTGGTAAAATGGCAGAAGGTGTTTGATGATGTATAGAGCAGTCAAATGATCTCCACTAGCCATGACACTTAACGGGATTAAATGGCATATGGAAATTGGGTGTTTCACCAAATTTGGGCTTGTTTGAAGAAACTTGCCAATGTAACTTTGGTGAACCCTAGAAATCAACAGAAATGGTTTCACCAAGTTTGAGTTAAGCTAACCATCTCCCCTTCATGCACCACTTGGTGTAGTGTCATCATTTGGGGTTATGATCATGCCCACAAAGTTTGAAGCCCCAGGTAAAAAGTTGGTAATGTAAAGTTGTTCAAATTTGAATTTGAACAAAAATGGTTTTGGGGTACTCTGACCAAGTTACCCTTCTCCAAGGCTTGTGCCATTTGGTCTAGATGCCTTATTAGACCATTCCAGCATGTGCACCAAGTTTGAGAGCATTTGGATAAGTTTGGCAATTTAAAGTTGCTCAAACTTCAGATATGGACAGAATGGTTTTGAGGGGTTTTGATGATGTTTTCTTGCTTCCCAAGGCATGGGGCTTGGCAAGATCATCAAATATGTCATGTATGACATAATAGAATTTCCCTGGAATTTTTAGAGAATATTTCCTTTGTAAATATTTCAAAAGCTTGAAATATCCAGAAAGGGTTTCTAAGGGATTTGTCCAATATTTTGAACATGACCAAGTATTGAAACTCTTATATATGGACAATATATGTCATATGAATCTCCCTGAATTTTGGGAAATATTTTGAAATAATTAATAATATTTCCCTATTAAAGACCATTTCTGGCCTTAAGAAAAAGCTTTTAAATAAAATAGGAAAATAACTTTTAAAATTATAATTTTGTGGTTTCTGGGAGTCCTATAACTACTAGGTTTCAAATATACTTTTTGAAATAATTTTCTCACCCTAAATCAAGCACTTGAAGTGCAATCCTCAATTCAGAGGTTTTTGGAATACTAATTTTTTAAAATACAATTTGGCCAAATTAATTTTATAATAAAATACTATACTGCTATAAACACTTGGTATGATCATTGGGCAGAAGTTTTGGGTAAGGAAATGAATTCTACAAGAGGTTGTAGTTGACTTTAATGAGCACTTAAAAAACACAGGAAGAAAAACTTAATTCCAAATAAAAGCCAAATGATGCCAAAAAAAAATTGCTGGTCCAAATTTTCATGCTTCATTGATGCAAATGACATATTACAAAATGCAGGGTGTGACAGACCTACCCCCCTTACAATAATCTCGTCCCCGAGATTCCTGAACTAGATCTTAAAAGAGATCGGGATACTCGGATCTAAGATAGTCTTCATGTTCCCAGGTTGCTTCTGCTTCCGTGTGGTTGCTCCACTGGACCTTGAAGTACTTGATGGTGCGGCTTCGCGTCCGTCGCTCTGCTTCGTGCAGAATGCGAATGGGCTTCTCGCGGTAGGTCAAATCAGGTTGGAGATCAATGGCTTGGTGATCAACATCCTTATAGAGATCAAGCTTGTTTGGAACTTGGAGACACTTCCTGAGTTGTGACACGTGGAATATGTTGTGCACATCGGATAGCTCAGGTGGTAGTTCCAACTGGTAAGCCACTTCTCCTCGTTGGTCGGTGATCTTGAAAGGGCCAATAAATCTTGGTGCAAGTTTCCCCTTAACGTGGAAACTCTTGGTTCCCTTCAGAGGAGTTACTCGCAGGTACACATGGTCTCCGACGCGGAAACTCATGTTTCGGCGACGAGTGTCAGCATAACTCTTCTGCCTTGATTTGGCGGCCTTCAAACGTTCTCTGACTAGTTGGACTTGCTCTTCTGCTTCGCGGAGAATATCTGGTTCAAAGACTAGCCCTTCTCCAGTCTCTGACCAGTTGAGGGGTGTGCGACATCTGCGTCCGTACAACACCTCAAATGGTGCCATCTGAAGGCTCGACTGATAACTGTTGTTATAGGAGAACTCGGCAAGAGGGAGGCAATCTTCCCACTTGGCTCCATAGGCCAAAACACAGGCTCGGAGCATGTCTTCGAGAATTTGATTTACTCGCTCTGTCTGACCTCCGGTCTGTGGGTGGAAAGCCGTGCTGAAAGACAACTTGGTCCCCAAGGCTTCTTGGAATCTTTTCCAGAACCTTGAAGTAAACTGGGTGCCTCGATCTGACACAATTTCCTTTGGAACACCATGGAGGCTCACGATTCGGTCGATATAGAGAGTTGCCAACTGCTTGCCTGTATAGGTAGTCTTGACAAGAATGAAATGGGCTACCTTGGTCAAATGGTCGACTATGACCCAGATGGAGTCATGTCCTCTATTCGACCTTGGTAACCCGGTGATGAAGTCCATTCCGACTTTATCCCACTTCCACTCAGGAACCTTGAGTGGTTGGAGCAATCCAGCGGGTCGCTGATATTCAGCCTTGACCCTTTGGCACACATCACACTTTGCAACGTAGGTTGCAATCTCTCTTTTCATCCCGTGCCACCAGAATCTTTCCTTCAAGTCTTGATACATCTTGGTTCCTCCGGGGTGGATGGAATATGGAGTATCGTGGGCTTCTTGCAGGATCAGGTTCTTCAGCTCCATCTTGTTTGGTACGCAGATGCGGCCTTTGTACCAAACAATCCCGTGCTCGTCCTCGGACAATCCTGGGTCCTTGCCTAGCTTAATCTTCTTCTTGATGCCTTCAATGCTTGCGTGCCCACCTTGTGCCTTCTTGACTTCATCCATCAGGGTTGGTTTGACTTCCAGATGATCCAGAAATCCAGGGGTGACCAATTACAAACTGAATTATTCGAGCTCCTTAAACAGGGCTGGCTGCCTCTTTTGAATTATGGCATTCAGGGAGCAAGCCTTTCTGCTTAAGGCATCGGCTACCACGTTAGCCTTCCCGGGGTGATATTGAACACTGAGGTCATAGTCTTTGATGAGTTCCAACCATCTTCGTTGCCTCATGTTCAATTCCTTTTGGGTGAAAATGTACTTCAGACTTTTGTGGTCTGTGTATATCTCACACCGTTTCCCTAGGAGGTAATGACGCCATGTCTTCAAGGCATGAACCACTGCTGCTAACTCAAGATCGTGAGTAGCGTAGTTCTCTTCATGAGGTCGTAGCTGCCTGGAGAGGTAAGCTATGACTCGGCCTTCTTGCATCAGAACGCTTCCCAATCCGGTTCGAGAGGCATCACAATATATCACGAACTCCTTGTGAATATCAGGTGTTGCCAGAACGGGGGCGGTGGTCAATCTCTTCTTGAGCTCTTTGAAGCTCTCTTCGCATTTTGGCGTCCACTCGAACTTCTTGTCCTTCTTGAGGAGCCGAGTCATTGGCCGGGCAATGCCAGAGAATCCTTCCACGAATTTGCGGTAATAGCCCGCAAGTCCGAGGAAGCTTCTGACTTCCTTGACGGTCGTTGGAGATTGCCATTGGGTCACAGCTTCGATCTTCGCGGGATCAACTGACAATCCTTCTTCGGTCAAGACATGACCTAAGAATCCAACTTTATGCAGCCAAAACACACACTTGCTGAATTTGGCGTATAGTTGGTGCTCCCGAAGCTTGTCTAGGACCATCCTCAAATGTTGCTCGTGTTCTTCCTCCGTCTTCGAGAATAGAAGAATGTCATCGATGAAGACAACAACAAACTTGTCCAAATATTCCATGAAGACTTTATTCATGAGATACATGAAGTAAGCTGGGGCATTGGTTAACCCAAAGGACATGACCGTGCACTCGTACAGACCATATCTGGTTACAAATGCCATCTTCGGAATATCTTGGGGTCTGATCTTCAGCTGGTAGTACCCAGATCTGAGGTCGATCTTGGAGAACACCTTGGCTCCGTTGAGCTAATCAAACAGATCTTCAATCTTGGGAAGTGGATACTTGTTCTTGATTGTAACCTCATTGAGGGAACGGTAGTCAATGCATAAGCGGATGGTACCGTCCCTTTTTGCCACAAACAGAACAGGTGATCCCCAAGGGGAGGCACTTGGGCGGATAAATCCCTTCCTCAGCTGCTCTTCCAGTTGCTTCTTCAACTCGGCTAATTCTTCCGTCCCCATTCTATAAGGCTTCTTATAGATGGGTCCTGCCCCAGGCACGAGCTCGATGATGAACTCAATGTCACGATCAGGGGGCATTCCCGGTAGCTCATCCGGAAAGACATCGGGATACTCGCATACTACCGGTACTTGCTCCAGTCCAACTTCAGACAGATAGTTGACTTGAGCGGTTTGAGCAGAAGAGGAGTTGGAAGCAAACTTAACTTCGACTCCTTGGTCATTGGTCATAGTGACAGTCCGATTGGCACAGTCTAATAAGCCTTGGTGCTTACTGAGCCAATCCATCCCTAAGATCACATCCAAGCCTTGCGATCTTAAGATGATAAGGTCTGCTAGGAAGTCTACACCGTTAATGATAACACTGACTCCTTTACAGCCTATCTTGGCTCTCATCTCTGCTCCGGGGGTTTGTACCACCATGGGGTTATTCAGGGGTGTAGGGGTCATGCCACTTTTTAATGAAAATCTTTGAGTGACAAATGAATGCGTGGCTCCAGAATCAAACAAGACAGTTGCAGGTGCTGAGTTGACAAGGAATGTACCCAGCATGACGTCCGAGTCTTCCTGGGCTTCTTCAGCAGTGACGTGATTCACACGCCCCTTCCCATGGTTAGGCGGGTTGCGAGGAGCTGGGTTCCTTGGTGGCATCCCGCGGCCTTGTCCTGGGTTCTGCGCATTGGGGCGCGAGGCATCAGGCTTCTTGTTGGGGCACACCTTAGAAATATGCCCTGACTGGCCACATCCAAAGCAAGTGACTTGGTTTGGATTATAGATCTTGTTGCCACCACTGTTATTGGGGTCGAATGCTGGCCTTGGGTTGGCATACTGCTGAGGCTGATAGTTGGTGCGAGGTGCAGGAGCTCTTGGTTGCTGGTAGGTTGGCTTGACCGGGGCTGACTGCCACGGGCGAGGCTTCTGGTTGCTGGAACTTCCCTTGCTGACCATCTTGCACTTGCGAGTGTCTTCCAGAGCACGCCGCTTGTCTTCAAGCATGAGTGCTTTGTTCACCAGGTCAGGGAAGGTTGGGCAGTCGCACACGACAAGCGAGTACTGCAGAGTCTGATTGAGGCCTTCCATGAAGCGCTCCCTTTTTGCAGCATCAGTGCTGACATCCTCGGGGGCATACCTTGACAGAACACTGAACTTCTGCATGTACTCCTTGACAGTGCCACTTCCTTGCTTTAGGGCTCAGAATTCACGCTTCTTGATAGCCATGATTCTGGAAGGAATGTGGGCTTTGCGGAATTCTGCCTTGAAGTTGTACCAAGTGATGTTTTGCCCAGCATGCATGACCTTGAATCCATCCCACCAAGCTCTAGCAGTCCCCCCGAGGCAGTGGGCAGCATAAGCCACCTTCTCGCGGTCTTCGGTGCATCCGACTAGTTCCAGCAAGTCCTCAAATGGTGCGGACCCAGTCGTCTGCATCCAGGGGTTCAGCAGTCTCGATGAAAGTTGGCGGTGCATGCTTCTTGAACTCTGCCAACGTGGAACGTCCATTGCCATCCCCGCCGGCTGGCGGTTGTTGGTGACAGCTTGAGCAATCATCTGAAGGGCTGCGGTGTTGGCTTGACGTTCCTCTCGGAAAGCTTGGAGAAGCTGAGCCATGTCCATGTTCGGAGGAGGTGGTGGTGGTGGAGCTTGGTCGTTGGTTTGGTCATGGCCTGCCTCTGATTGAGCGGATGCTCCGGCTTCAGGCTGCTGGGCAGAGGTACCAGTACGAGTTACAACAGGCATCCTATTGGAGCGGTAAAAGGTCTCATGATTTGGAAGAGGGAAAGCAATAAAGATGGGTGCCTAGTAAGGGGGTGGGTGTGACACTAATCAAATTATGCAAGGGTCGAAAGGGCCAAACACATTCATTAAAATCCAAATGGGTGATGTAGTCGTTTACATATTCCCGAAGGGAGAACAAGACGTACATCCAAACACAACAAAAGCAAACACTAGATGGTTTCATATGAACCATACAAGGACTCGACTGCGCATAGGCGTTACACGACATATCCTACCGTAGAGGTCACGAACTGGCATATCCGAGTTGCGAACAATGCCTAAGCGGCGGAATGCTCGGTCGCGTATTCTGGCTCTTCTGGGTCTTCCTCCTTGTCTTCATCTGTCTGGGCCCCCTTATCACTTGAGGGTGTGGGGGAGTGGAGGAGTTGGATACGGCGGTGTTTTGTCGGTGGTGCAGGGAAAAGCTTGCGATATTCCCTTGCCGTCATACGGCATCGCTAGGGTGGTTCTTCATCCTTGGAAGATACATCTCCTGAGGGCCTTCCGCCTCGGTACGTGATAGCGGACTATCCGGGAGGCGCACCTTCCTTCTTGATCCTATCTGTCTTCTCTTGTGCTCGATGAAGAAGTGCCTTGGTCTTGTGAAGTTCTTCTCGGAGCTTTATTGATTCCGAGGCCAAATCTTGTGCCAAGCTATCGGCACATAGGCTGTAGTAGGTCTGGAATCGAAGTGGAAGTCCTTCCTTCAGTGGAGGGGCTTGTGCGCTGCTTTCATCTTCTCCTTCCTTCCGGTAAGGCAAGAAGCGGGTTGTCATCTTGGCTTCCATCTCCGGAAGAAGCTCGCGGAGACGGGTCAGTGCCTTGAGTGTAGCAGCCTCGACAGCAAGAGGCAGTGTTGCCATCTGGGGTCCCTCGAAGAACCAACTTGTGGGAGGATTGTTTGCCTTCACGATCACTTCCACATGGTACTCCACCTCAGTGTCGCTAAACCAATGCTCAAGGTAGGTGAGGATGGGCGCTCGGTGGAACTGGCACTCCTGGAGGCTATCCTCGAGAAGCAAGGGAAACCCAGTGGTCAGGTGCTCTTTAGGTACAGCGGCCATCTACAAAGGTTGAATAGGAGAGGTTAATAAGCCGATGATATCTCAGGTTGGTAAGGTTTAGAAAAGAAGAGAGGTTCAGAAGGTTTTTGAAAAGGGGTCTCATCTAACTAACACCCATGCTAACTAAGGCTTCCTACAGTCAGGATGGCTCTGATACCAGCTCTGTGGGGACCCCGACTTAAGAGTCAAGATCACCCTCGCCCCCACCATGGCGATAGTACACACATTTGTCAGCTTTGTTTACAACAAAGCCTGCAGGTATTAAAGTTCTTTCAAACTTCTCATGCCACTCTTTGGGTGCTTGCTTGAGTTCATACAAAGACTTTAGCAACTTGCACACTTTTCCTTCCTGACCATCTACTACAAACCCATCTGGTTGTTCCATATAAATTTCCTCGTTCAACTCTCCATTTAGGAAAGCAGTCTTAACACCCATTTGATGAACGAGGAGACCATGTGAGGCAACTAGTGAAAGTAGAATTTGAATAGTGGTCAGTCGAGCCACAGGTGAGTAAGTATCAAAGAAATCTTCACCTTCCTTTTGGGTATAACCCTTGGCCACGAGCCATGCCTTGTACTTCTCAATAGTACCATCAGGCCTAAGTTTCTTCTTGAATACCCATTTACACCCTATAGGTTTGCACCCATAAGGACGATCAGTGATCTCCCAAGTTTCATTTGCCAAGATGGAATACATCACACTACGGACCGCTTCCTTCCAGTAGTCAGCATCTCCAAATGCATAGGCCTCTGAAATAGAAGTAGGAGTGTCATCTATAAGATACACATGTAATGCCCAGCATGAGATTATATGTGGGGACCCCGACTTAAGAATCGAGATCACCGAATGCACGTGTACAGTGATCCCAGAGATCAATGCTCACTGAACACACATAAGCTAAATAACAAGAGTCTTACATCCATACATACCGTCTTACACAAATTATGGCCATTATGGCCAAGTCTTACAAAGATAAAGCCTCAAGGGCTGAATAGCAAATAACTCGAATAGCGGAAGTCTTCGAAGATAAGTAGAACCCATGCCATCTGCCTTAACCCTACAGGCATTCTGACTGGGATAGCGTCCTAGTTTGCATGTTCGTCTCCATAGAATTCTTCTTCATATTCCTGCTCCTCCATGCCTGGCCAATTAAATAACCAGTGGCAAGCCAATGAGTACTTTGAATGTACTCGCAAGCAACCCATGATTTGGTTCAAAGTAACAATGCAATTGTACAACAATGAGCAATCTAGCTACAAGCTAGAATAAATATTCTACCATCAAGTACATGCATCAATAAATTTAGGTAACCTCGAAGATAGGTTACAGATATCAACATAGCCAAGCTATGACCTCTTCATCTTGTCAAGTCCTTTTGACTTGGACCAACGGAGCTTTCACACACACAGGGTTTCGCAAACATTGGACGTAGCCCAAGAGCAGTTACCCAACTGTCCTTGATCGTGGACACGGCTATTCTAATAGTTTATACTCTGCAGAGGTTGCACACTTTACCCACTAGATAAGGGGAACTTCCGTGACATCCACGACCCGCGGTACCTCAAGTACCCGGGGTAAGCACCCGATCACTATCTTTCCCTAGGCGACACTAATACGGAGTCCACTCGATTGGTAGCAACTCCCGTGCCCCACATTTCACATCTTAAGATTTTTGGAGCCTCTCTCCCATTTCACATACCACGGGCACGGGGTACCAACGATGTGTTCGGTGCCCTGTGAAAACAGTCATGGCCGCCTATCCAAGAACGACCCCGTCCCGAGAGTGACCTCATGTCACCCCCGTCACTGGTAATGCGGGCACCATGCTAGTATCGACCTAGGTAATCAATAATGCCCTTTCCCATATAAGGGTAGAGTGGTTGCACATGTAAAGTTGGAATAACGGTCGCAACTTAAACCAATCCGTTTGAAAAACATCACACACACTTGTCTTGGTACAACACTTCGTCATCAAGTGGTTACCCATCTCATCTTTTCCCCCGGGCATAAGTGGCACCCGATGGGGTCTTAAAAAGAATGCGACCATGAAGGTATCATGCCACACATGCATCTCTAAGCATCACTACTAGACATTTGTATTGCATCTAAGCATATAGCAAGATCATGAGTAAAGCATGCATCAAGTGGTGGTTCCCAACTAGGAACACAAGGATATCATGGTCAAAGGGCTGCTTGCCTGGATTGGCTTGGTCTTCAAGGTCTTCAAATCCTTCCCCTCCTTCTTCTTCAGCAACCTCGTCAAACACGGTATCTAATCGTCGCAATAAACAACGGGAAAATAAGACAACAATAAAAATAGAAAAACCAAAGTGCTCAGAAAAATGTCAACTTATTTTTATTAAATACTAGAGGGAAAACTAAGATGGCAACAATTCTTAGTTTGAGTTGTTGAGTGGCAGAATGAGGTACATGAATATTTGAACAGAAGTTTTAATGTTCAAATATGAATTTAAATTTGAACATAACAGAAAAGGTTCATGGATATGGGTGAAAGTGACATCAGTAAATAGGTTGGATTTTTACAAGTTTTTAGGAACTAGAATTAATTCATTTGGACAAATATTTAATTCTATGGAATTATTTGAAAACCCACAGAAAAGAAAAATGAAAAAGGGCCCTGTGCCACTGGGCCAGAACGGACACAGTGCAGCAGGCCCAGGGCGAACAACCCACTGCACGGGCGCCAGCGCGCGCGCCAGGGTTTTAAACCTGACGGGCGGGGCCCGGCGACAGTGAGTGGAGAGAGGGGCAAGGGCGAGGGGAGGCTGACAGGCGGGACCCGCCTGTCATCCCTAACCCTCCGGCAGAGAGCCGGCGAGCTCACCGGCGACGTTTCGGGGCACGGCGGGGTGAGCTAAGGGCAGGGATGGACTCAGCAAGATGTCGCCGATCTGGTGGAGGTGGTGCGGGTCGCCGGAGGGGCCTGGTTCGCCGGCGGTGAGGTCATGCGGCGGAGGAGCTTCGGGTGGAGGCTGCTCCGGTCGATTCCGGCAGCTGTAGAGAGGGGAAAGAGGGGGAAACGAGTCAGTGTGGTGCCGTGGTGCTAGATCGAGTGAGAGGAGGGGCTGGGGCGGCATGTACCGAGCAGGCGACGGTGAGCCGCCGCGGCGGAGCTCGAGCTCGATCTCGAGCTCGGGCCTGTCTGGAGTGGGGCGAGTGGCTCAGGGGGAAGATAGAGTGAGGGAGAGAGCGACTGGTGAGGAGACGAGGTGCTCGGGGGGGTCTATTTATAGGCGAACGGCGAGGTGCCGTGGACCTGTGCGCCGGCGAGCCTCTGCTCGTTGCCGCAGGGCACGGGAGGCGCTGGGGAGGTGTCTGCGGGGTTGCTGGACGAGGTCCAGGGCAGGGGAGAGGAAGAGAGGGAGCGGGGGAAGCTTCCGGAGCTGCGCGCGTGTGAGGCCGAAGACTGGAGCTCGCGGGCGGCCGGCGCGCGTGCGAGGGCGTCCACCGGAGGGAGAAGGAGGAGGGGGACAGCGTCGGGGAGTGCTGTGGACGTCGAGGCGCATCGAACGGCGCGAGGGGGAGCACGAGGTGGTCGGGGGCGGCTGATTGGGCGAGGCTACAGTGCGGGCGTGCACTATAGCGTGCTCTGGAGCGTGCCTTTTGCATGCCAGGGCATGCCGTTGGCTAGCTGGTCGCGTCCACCGTGTCTGGCGGGTAAAGCATGGAGTAAACAATCGGGCTGAGGCCTTGGATGCATTGGCTCTCCAATGGAGAAGGAGGGAAGCTGAGGGGAGGTAAGAACTGGGCTGTCCAGCAAGGTAAATTGGGGTTTTCACCCTTCAATTATTGAACTCTGGTCATGGGGAAGTTACTAGAGGTAGAAGGTGACTCGGTGATGCTGTGGTAGAAAGTTGAAGCAAAAGTAAATAGTAAAAGGGGCCAAAACAGTGGTTTTGGTAAAATGGCAGAAGGTGTTTGATGATGTTTAGAGCAGTCAAATGATCTCCACTAGCCATGACACTTAACAGGATTAAATGGCATATGGAAATAGGGTGTTTCACCAAATTTGGGCTTGTTTGAAGAAACTTGCCAATGTAACTTTGGTGAACCCTAGAAATCAACAGAAATGGTTTCACCATGTTTGAGTTAAGCTAACCATCTCCCCTTGATGCACCACTTGGTGTAGTGTCATCATTTAGGGTTATGATCATGCCCACAAAGTTTGAAGCCCCAGGTAAAAAGTTGGTAATGTAAAGTTGTTCAAATTTGAATTTGAACAAAAATGGTTTTGGGGTACTCTGACCAAGTTACCCTTCTCCAAGGCTTGTGCCATTTGGTCTAGATGCCTTATTAGACCATTTCAGCATGTGCACCAAGTTTGAGAGCATTTGGATAAGTTTGGCAATGTAAAGTTGCTCAAACTTCAGATATGGACAGAATGGTTTTGAGGGGTTTTGATGATGTTTTCTTACTTCCCAAGGCATGGGGATTGGCAAGATCATCAAATATGTCATGTATGACATAATAGAATTTCCTTGGAATTTTTAGAGAATATTTCTTTTGTAAATATTTCAAAAGCTTGAAATATCCAGAAAGGGTTTCTGAGGGATTTGTCCAATATTTTGAACATGACCAAGTGTTGAAACTCTTATATATGGACAATATATGTCCTATGAGTCTCCCTGAATTTTGGCAAATATTTTTGAAATAAATAAATAATTTTTCCCTATTAAAGACCATTCCTGGCCTTAAGAAAAAGCTTTTAAATAAAATAGGAAAATAACTTTTAAAAATATACTTTTGTGGTTTCTGGGAGTCCTATAACTACTAGGTTTCAAATATACTTTTTGAAATAATTTTCTCACCCTAAATCAAGCACTTGCAGTGCAAACCTCAATTCAGGGGTTTTTGGAATACTGATTTTTGAAAATACAGTTTGGCCAAATTAATTTTATAAGAAAATACTATACTGCTATAAACACTTGGTATGATCATTGGGCAGAAGTTTTGGGTAAGGAAATGAATTCTACAAGAGGGAGTAGTTGACTTTAATGAGCACTTGAAAAACACAGGAAGAAAAACTTAATTCCAAATAAAAGCCAAATGATGCCAAAAAAATTTGCTGGTCCAAATTTTCATGCTTCATTGATGCAAATGACATATTACAAAATGCAGGGTGTGACATTATACCTCCCACATGTCGAGGCACGACTTAAAGGCATAATATCATACTAGAATGACCTCAAGAATGGTATCTTTGCACAACTCATGTAAAAGAGGGATGAAATTGTAAAAGAGTAGTTGGCTTACACTCGCCACGTCACATAATGCATTACATAAACATTCATCATCCAAATAACATCAGAGTCCGACTACGGACGAAGATCCAAATGAAATATACCATAAATAAACAACACGTAATATCGCCCACGTTCTTCATCGAACTCCCAGTACAACTCTGAACCACCAGCTGTGTAGTTCTAAACGGTACCTGCATCTGGTGTTGTGTAGAATCTGTGAGCCACGGAGGACTCAGCAATCCCGTTCCAGGGTAGCAATACTATCAAAGCCTTGGGTGTGGAACAAGGCTAAAATACAAGGTTGCAGCTGCACTAGCACTAGCTTACGTGTTTAGAGCGAGAAGAGAAAGGCCAAAGATCGTCAAAGTGATCACGAAGTGATCCTATCTAAGCACGTCAACCATAACCCCACCGTGTTCACTTCCCGAACCCCTTCGGAAAGCGACCGTCACGGTTACTCACGCTGGTAGTGTATTATGAACATAGTGTCAAGTTTTCTACAACCAGATATTAACAAATTCCCATCTGCCACATAACCGCGGGCACAGCTTTCGAAAGATCAAAACCCTGCAGGGGTGTCCCAACTTAGCCCATCACAAGCTCACGATCTACGGAGTCGCAACTCTGGGAAGACCCGAGTATTCTCGGAATCCCGTGCTCAAGATATTCTGACTAAGGTAAAACTAATCTAGCAAGTCCTCCCGGCGTGCCGACACCCTGATAGTAGCCATGCGTATCTCGTCTCAGGCCACGACCGGATAAGTCATCCTACAGGTTTTTACCAGCCCTCAAGTTTCCTCGAGGTGGCCCCGCAGTCTGCTCAGTTTGGCCCAACACTCATGTGGACCACTGGCCCGGGTTGTTAATTAAGAAAAGGGTTTATAACTCCCTATGCAAGTTTTAGTTATTAGGCAAATGTAAAACCAAAGTTGGGCCTAGTTGGAAAAGCTTTAGCGCTAAGCGGGTTATCGAGGGGGGCCCATAAACCCCAACCATGTTAGGGACGCAAAATCAAGGAACATAACACCGGTTTATACGGTTCCTAGGGTGGCATGAGTGGAACAAAACACCAAGCTAAGGCTTAGCCTTCCACCCATTGCCAAGTATATAGATTATTTAGTTTAACAGATTATATAGTGTGATATCTCAACAATAACTTCATCATGAAGCAAGAATCTTCAAATCTTCTCCCGCAACTAACAATGCTATAAGAGGGGCTGAGCGAAGCTTACATAGCCAATCAAAGGTTTGTTAGGTTGGGTGGTTAGAGAGTTTCATCGCAACAATAGGAGGCTAACAAACAGACATAGGCATCGAGGCAATATGCTAAAGAGTGAGACATCTAGCATAGGCAAAGATAGTAATGATATCTGGGTCAGGTCATCTTGCCTGTTGAATCCTCGGAGGGAACGTAACCTTGCTCCTCACACTCAACCTCGATAGAAACCTCGTACTCCGTATCGTCACCAGGCTCTAACCAAACACAACAATGCAACAACGGAACAAAATCAATCAACATGCAGTGCTCAAACACATGATGCATGAACATGAAGCATGTGAACATGTAAAGACATGATGCATGGCCTAGGGACACAAGAATGCAATATCATCACAACCAACAAGATCAAACACAAACATGAAACAAGCAAGGAACAACTTAACAAGTTTATGTAGTATATTCCTACAAGCAACCAACAAGTTTTTTAGGAGTTGGTTAACATGGCAAGGGTGCAACTAACATAACAGCAACATGCTAGCACATTTAAATGGGCTGGAAATAAATACAACAATATCCAGAAACTCTCAGTTTTATTTATTTGCATTTGGGATAGATTTGAAAAACTTCTGTGATAGAGTTCTCAAACATGCTAAACAATAGCACCAAAATTTTCTACACATTTTTCTACCCCAAATGATATAAAGTTTGTTAAATTTGGAGTTGTAGATATTTAGTTATGATTTTTGCAAGTTTAAGCATATTTAAAACAAGTTTAAATTCAAACAACATTTTAAATATTTTTAAACATGGCAGCAAGTAGCATATTCATAATCTACACAAAATTCTAAGAACTTTTTATATAGGACTCGTATTCATCTGAAACAAAAATATGCAGATATTAAATAAATAAGAAAAACAGAAAAGAAAAAGAAAAACAGAAAAAGAAATAAAAAAATAGGTGCCAGGGTCTAAAACGACCCAGGCTCAGCTAGCCACACCCACTGACAAGGGGGGCGGCGGAGCTCAGCTGGCGAAGCGGGTATGCGCAGGGGCTGGGGCGACGCTATGAGGCTGGCAGGTGGGGCCTACCTGTCAGCCTCAGGCGAAAAAAATAAAAATGGGCGAATTCCACTGCGCCCGCGAGGGATCGAACCCACGCCCTCACGCTGAATCTGACGGAGACAAACCACTGCGCTACTGAATCAATCTTGACAGATAGCATGCGCTAAGTCTGAAGAATATACAGCAACAGGCAGAACACGGGAGGCACTGGCCCTCTTCAGAGCTGCTTTTCGGAGCCGCTCCGGCGACCAATTGACACAGTGGAGGGGTGCGAGAGACTCCTTGAGGAGTTCCACATCCAACCAGCCTACTAGCAGCGCCTACGGGGCACTACATCACCGGCGGCGAGCAACTACAGCAAGGCGGCGACGGGACGACGGCGAGGTGATGCAAAGCACTAGGCGGCACGGCGACAGCACAGGAAGAACCTACGCGTCTAGGCGAAGCGAACGGGCAGCACGGCAAGACCGAGAGGGGTCGGAACGCTCGCCGGCGACGAGGACCGACGGCGACGCGATCGGGCGCTCGGAGAACTAAGGCCTAGAGCATGCGCAGAAAGGGGAAAAGGGCTCGGGGAGAGAGAGGAGCTCACCACGAGCACGACGGAGTGCTCGGCTGGCCCAAGCGTGGACGGAGTCGACGACGGTGCGCCTCAAACACCTATGGCCACCGTAGAGGAAGGAGAGGAAGAAGAGCTCGACAGAGAGGCGATCGGGTCCGCGTAGTTGACGTAGAGGAAGAAGACGACGTCGTGGAAGCAGGTAGACAACTTTGGCGAGGCTGAAGACGACGCGGAGCTCGCCGGCGACGAGAGGCTGCTCTCGGATGCGCTCGGGTGTCAATGGGGGCAGCAGATCTGGAGGATCTCAGCTCTCCAGACGGCGAGAGGGGGAGAGGAAACCTAGGTAGGAAGAGAGGACATGCTTTGGGTTTAAAATGGGGGCTCGGTGCACGGCCTCGACGTCCGTGAACTGACGGCGCGACGGTGAGCGCGGCGCTGCTCTGCTTTTGTGACGGAGGAAGACGGAGACGCGGGGCTGAGCCACAGACAGGTGGGGCAACGCGCTCGGAATGCCCACGGCGCGACTACGAGCGCTGTGGCTGAGCCTGCGTTGGAGTTGGGCTGCGCTGCGATGGAGAGGAGATGGGCCTGCGGTGAGAGAGAGAGAGAGAAGGAGGCCCAGATGCACTGTGCTGGCTGCTGCCTCTCCTTTTTCTTTATTTCTTCAGGCAGATAAAAAAAGCACAGAAATAAATAAGAATATTTTAGGGAAAAGAAAAATATCCCCATGCTCAGTGAATTATGCCCTATTTAAATAAATTGACTTGGACATTTTTAGAGGCGGAAAAATAAAAGGAGTTTGAATATGGACCAAACTCTTGATATTTTAAAACCCAACCAAATCATATTCAAATGGGGTGATATTTGGTGGAGAGGATGTTGGCATGGAGCAAGATTTAAAGGAGGAGAAAGAATCACTATCGCACTTGGCTAGGTGGCTTGCATAACAGAACAAAGAAGAGGCCAGAAGAAAAGAAAGAAGAAGATGATGAAGAAGAAGAAGAAGAAGAAGAAGAAGAAGAAGAAGAAGGAGAGGGGTAGGGTTTAGCTAGGCTTAGCTTAACCTCACACACAACAATATCACAAGGTCTCCACATGCACAAAATAAAGTAAACTATGATGCCATGATGATATGATGATGAGCAGTGCAAGGATGCAAAAATAATAAAAGATATGGCAATGCAAACAAAATAAAGACAAGAACCCCCAAGGATAATGACAAGGATCAAAGAGGAAGCTTTATTGCCATTATAGGAAAGTGTTACATTTGGGGCATTACAAACTCTCCTACACTACAAAAAGATCTCGTCCCGAGATCTAGGACTGGAAGAAGGAAGGATACTCGGAACGAAGGTGATCTTCTCGTTACCACGTAGCTTCTCGGTTGATATGGTGTGACCACTTAACTTTCAAGAACTTGATTGATTGTTGCGGGTTTTGCGCTCAGTTTCCTCAAGAATAACAACAGGGTGCTCACGATAAGATAAGTCTTGTTGAAGATCAATCTCCTCGAACGGAATGGTGCGTTCAGGTGTCTTGAAGCACTTGCGGAGTTGAGACACATGAAACACATCATGAACATTTGCAAAGTTGGAGGGGAGCTCAAGTTGATAGGCTAGATCGCCTCTTTTGCCAAGAATCTTGAAAGGGCCCACGTATCTACGAGCAAGCTTTCCTTTGATACCGAATCTTTGGGTTCCTTTCATAGGATAAACACGGAGATAAACATGATCACCAATGTCGAAAGCCAAATCACGATGCTTGCTGTCATAGTAACTCTTTTGACGCGATTGAGCGGCTTTGAGATTCTCACGTATGACTTTGCACATTTCTTCAGCTTCTGAGATCAAGTCATTGCCAAGAAGTTGACGTTCACCAGTCTCAGACCAGTTGAGCGGGGTACGACACTTTCTGCCATAGAGGATTTCAAAAGGAGCTTTGCCGGCACTTGCTTGGAAACTGTTGTTGTAAGAGAACTCGGCAAATGGGAGACAATCTTCCCACTTCATGCCAAAAGAGATGACACAAGTTCTGAGCATGTCTTCGAGGATCTGGTTCACTCTTTCGACTTGACCACTAGTCTGAGGGTGAAACGCAGTGCTGAAACGAATCTTAGTGCCATGGCTGACTGAAAGGAGTCCCGGAACTTGGATGTGAACAAACTTCCATGGTCTGAGGAGATGACTTGAGGAATGCCATGCAACGAAACAATTCTGGAAGTGTACAACTCTGCCAACTGAGCTGCGTTGATGGATTCTTTGATGGGAAGGAAGTGAGCTACTTTGGTTAGCTTGTCAATCACAACAAAGATAACATCATTCCCCTTCTTGGACTTAGGAAACCCAGTGACGAAATCCATTTCAATGTGGTCGAATTTCCACTCGGGAATAGGTAGAGGTTGGAGGAGACCGGCTGGACGTTGATGCTCTGCCTTCACTCTTCTGCAGACATCACATTCATTCACGAATTGGGCAATCTCCCTTTTCATGCAAGTCCACCAGTAAAATTTCTTGAGGTCTTGGTACATCTTGGAACTTCCGGGATGAATCGAGAGGAGCGAGTCATGTGCTTCGTTCATTATGAGCTTCTTGAGATCACCCTTGGGAACCACAATTCTGTCCTCAAAGAACAAGGTGTCTTTCTCATCAACACGATAGCAATTGTATTTGGGAGTACCCTTAGCAATACCATGTTTCACTTTCTGCACCATAGCATCACTTAGTTGGGCCTCACGGATCTGATCTTCCAAGGTAGGAGCAACTTGAAGATTTGCAAGAAAGCCTTGCGGAACAACTTGGAGGTTGAGCTTCCTGAATGATTCACAAAGCTCAGGCTGGAACGGTTTGAGAAGGAGACTGTTGCAATATGCCTTTCTGCTCAAGGCATCTGCAATGACATTGGCCTTGCCAGGTGTGTATTCAATGCTTGGACCATACTCTTGGATCATCTCAACCCAACGAGTCTGGCGAAGGTTCAGGTTAGGCTGTGTGAAGATGTAGTTCAAGCTCTTGTGATCGGTGAAGATGTCCACTTTTCTGCCCAACAAAAGGTGTCTCCACGTGATCAAGGCATGTACCACTGTTGCTAGCTCGAGATCATGTGTCGGGTAGTTCTTCTCATTTGGTTTCAACTGACGAGAAGTGTATGACAAAATCTTCTTGTCTTTCATGAGAACACCACCAAGTCCTTGTAAAGAAACATCACAAAAGACTTCATAGGGCTTGGACTCATCTGGAGGAGTAAGAACCGGAGCAGAAATTAGCTTCTCTTTGAGTGTTTTGAATGCCACATCACAATCAGGAGTCCAGTTGTACTTGACATTCTTCTGCAACAGGTTGGAAAGAGGCTTGCAATCTTGGAGAAGTTCTCAACGAACTTTCTGCAATAGCTAGCGAGACCAAGGAAGCTTCGGAGTTGCTTGACGTTCTGCGGGGGTTCCCAGTTGACAATAGCTTCAACTTTCTCAGGGTTAACAGAAATACCCTCAGCAGAGATGATATGGCCAAGATATAAGACTTTATCCAGCCAGAATTCACATTTGGAGAACTTCGCATAGAACTTGTGTTCACGGAGTCTGTCCAGGACCAAACGGAGGTGCTTGGCATGGTCTTCTTCATTCTTGGAGAATACCAAGATGTCATCCAGATAGACGAGAAGAAATTCATTGGTGTAGGGGTTGAATATGAAGTGCATCATCCTCGAGAAAGTGGGTGGAACATTTGAGAGGCCAAAAGACATGACCGTGTATTCATAAGAGCCAAAACTCGTTCTGAATGCGGTCTTGGGAATATCTTCTTCACGGATACGGATCTGGTGATAACCCATCCGGAGATCGAGCTTTGAGAACACCTTTGCTCCTTTGAGCTGCTCGAACAATTCATTGATATTGGGGAGCGGATACTTGTTCTTTATTGTCTTCTTGTTCAATGGCCGGTAATCAACGCAAAGGCGTTCCATGCCATCCTTCTTCTTGACAAATAGAACACCACAGCCCCAAGGAGAAGTGCTAGGCCTGATTAGACCCATACGCTCTTGCTCGTCGAGTCGTTTCTTCAGCTCCTTCAACTCATCAGGGGAAAGCTTGTACGGACGCCGACATGCTGGCTCGGTACCGGGCTCGAGTTCAATGACGAATTCAACTTGACGATACGGAGGCATGCCTGGAAGCTCACCAGGGAAAACATCTTCATACTCATTGACCACCGGAATTTCAGAGATGGCATTAATCTCGCCCTTGTCATTGAGAGAGAATAGCCTGATTGTGTTATCTCGAGAGGCGAAAATAATCACGTCTTCGTCAGGATGAGTAAGCTTGACTTGCTTATTTGCACAATCAATGTTTGCATCATGCTTGGACAGCCAATCCATCCCAAGAATAAGATCAATGTCGGAGTTGCCGAGAATAACCGGAGAAACCAGAAAGCGGTAATCACCCATGTGAATAGATACATCCAGAGCCATCAAATTAGAAGTCATGTTTTTGCCTGGAGAAATAATCTGAAACTTCTTATCCAGAAATGCCGAAGTGAAATTATGCTTGGTAAAGAATGGTCTTGACATGAAGCAAAGTGATGCGCCAGAATCAAACAATACTTTTGCAGGAATAGAGTTAACTGAGAGGTTACCAAGTATCACATCCGAAGAATTCTCTGCTTGAGCTGCATTCATCAGATTCACTCTTGCTTGCTTGGGATTATGCTCGACAATAGCAGTGTTGACAGGTGGAGGAGGCGGAAGGCGCCTTGGGTTAGGACACTTGTTAGCATAGTGACCCTTCTGAGTGCACTTGTTGCAAACCACTTCCGAGAGAGGACGGTGATAAGGAGCACTTGACTTCGAAGCTTGAAACTGATTCTTGGACTGATTGCTTGGGTTGGGTTGGTGGGAGAAACCACGGCCGCCTGAGTGCTTGTTGTTGTTGTTGTTGGGAGGGCGGAGCACTGGAGGAGGTGGAAGCCAAAACTTCTGCTGCTTTGCGACCACTTGGGAAGAAGAGGAGGAGTTAACAACATCTCTGTTCCTCTTTTTGGAAGCTTCAACCTTGAGCCGGGCTGCCTCTTTCTTAAGGGCCATGTTATAGAATTCATCAAATTCATCCGGCTCAAACAAGGTGAGAGCTAGTTGGAGTTCATCCTTCAGACCACCACGGAACTGATAAATCTTGCTCTTGGAATCTGGGATGTCTTGCTTGGCATAGCGAGCGAGATTCTGTAACTTGACATTGTATTGATAAACGGACATGGTGCCTTGCTTTAGGTTGCGGAATTGCTCACGCATGCCTTCGGTGACACTAGTTGGAATGTGGTGAGAGCAGAAATCCTTGCAGAAGTCAGTCCACGAGATTTCACGTCCACCTCTGGAATCTTTGTACTGTTGCCACCAATCAGCGGCTTGGTCCTTGAGTTGGAAGGTGGCAAACTTGACATAATCCTCAGGTCTCACATTACTGCACTCGAAATGCTTCTTGATGTCTGTTATCGAGTCTCCAGCATTTAGCGGATCCACACAGTAACTGAATGCCTTCGGTTGGTTGGCCAGGAATTGGTTGATAGTGGCAAAGTGAGGTTGGTTGAACAAATTGCCTTGGCCTTGGTTCCCATCACCACCTTGGTTTGCTTGGTTGGCTTGAATGTTCTGCATCATTTGCATAAGCATCTGGGTGTTCTGGTTGGTCGCTTGCATAATTGCTCTCCAGGCCTCGGTCGGAGGAGGAGGGGAAGGAGGACGATCAAGAACTTCTTCACCCTCTGGGTTAGCATTGGGAACCTTCTTAGGAGCCATCCTGAATGAGATGACAACTAGTAGCCATTGATTGATAATTATAAGCTGAATCAACGGCTAGAACTTGCAACATAAGTCTTCACAAGAACAGTCGAACAAAATGAACGAATGTAATCCACAGTTCAATGGTACAACAATCTTGTCGAGAAGCCACTTGGGAGAACAAAAGGTAAATAAAACAACAAGGAGCAGATAGAATAAATACAAGATAGAAGCTTCGTCCCACATGTTCGTGCTGAAAGCTCATGGAACGTGTTACGAAAGGGTTTTGCAATCCCCGGATCAGCATAGCCAAGGACCCTTTAAGATGCAACTCCCGATCGGAACAACCGCCCATAAAACCACTTCACTCAATGTAGAACCCCAAACTCCATATCATGCATTCGTTGGAAGAATTCCTACGAGCTACTAGATGAACCCACCTATGAATTTCCAAAAGTTTTCAGTTATGCAACCGGGTGTTGGGGATGCAGGGGAAGCACCGCGCACTCAACTCTAATCCTACATCCAGCTGTATCCATCCTTCAACACATAACCAGTTATTTCTGGAAACCGTTTACCTCGGACCTTCGAAACGCATCTGCTGTACATGCTATGACAATACTCCCGAACTACCTCCCCAGTACTGGGTGATGTCGGGGTTATCTTGCCACCAACCGCATAGAAGAGTTTTCGATGTCGGCCGTCTTAAGTATTCCAGAACTGCTGCGATAGATTTGTGACGACAACACCTCGGAGCTCAACTCCCCGGGACACTTCCACAACCCCTAAATGAAAGGAGGCATCAAGAACAATGTTCTCGTCACAAAGACATCGAAACAATCCAAACAATACTCGCGTGATCCTAAAAAAATTAGTGGATTTTTTAGAGTAGAAGAGATAGAGTAATCGTCAGGAGTCCTCACCAGAGTGATAAAGGGATGAGGAGTAAAAGAAATCCTACTCTCCAATATATATAGGACTTAAAACATTTTCAAGTGTGTGCCTAGACTCAACCGTCAATGATTCGATCAATCAGTGGGGGCTCCTAGGTCGGAGAAGGCTCTGATTACCAACTTGTAATTCCCAGTATGAGATTATACCTCCCATGTGTCGAGGCATGACTTAAAGGCATAATTTCATACTAGAATTATCTCAAGAATGGTATCTTTGCACAACTCATGTAAAAGAGGGATGAAATTGTAAAAGAGTAGTTGGCTTACACTCGCCACGTCACACAATGCATTACATAAACATTCATCATCCAAATAACATCAGAGTCCGACTATGGACGAAGATCCAAATGAAAGATACCATAAATAAACAACACAAGGTCCCGATCATCCTAGTAAGAGCCCTACTGATCCTCCGGATAAGACACGTAGTATCGCCCACGTTCTTCATCGAAGTCCCTGTACAACTCCGAACCACCAGCTGTGTAGTTCTCAACGGTACCTGCATCTGGTGTTGTGTAGAATATGTGAGCCACGGAGGACTCAGCAATCCCGTTCCCGGGTAGCAATACTATCAAAGCCTTGGGTGTGGAACAAGGCTGAAATACAAGGTTGCAGCTGCACTAGCACTAGCTTACGTGTTTAGAGCGAGAAGATAAAGGCCAACGATCATCAAAGTGATCACGAACTGATCCTATCTAAGCACGTCAACCATAACCCCACCATGTTCACTTCCCGAACCCCTTCGGAAAGCGACCGTCATGGTTACTCACGCTGGTAGTGTATTATGAACATAGTGTCAAGTTTTCTACAACCGGATATTAACAAATTCCCATCTGCCACATAACCGCGGGCACAGCTTTTGAAAGATCAAAACCCTGCATGGGTGTCCCAACTTAGCCCATCACAAGCTCATGATCTGCGGAGTCGCAACTCCAAGGTGGGAAGACCCGAGTATTCTCGGAATCTCGTGATCAAGATATTCCGACTAAGGTAAAACTAATCCAGCAAGTCCTCCCGGCGTGCCGACACCCTGATAGTAGGTCCGCGTATCTCGTCTCAGGCCACGACCGGATAAGTCATCCTACAGGTTTTATCCAGCCCTCGAGTTTCCTCGAGGTGGCCCCGCAGTCTGCTCAGTTTGGACCAACACTCATGTGGAGCACTGGCCCGGGTTGTTAATTAAGAAAAGGGTTTATAACTCCCTATGCAAGTTTTAGTTATTAGGCAAATGTAAAACCAAAGTTGGGCCTTGTTGGAAAAGCTTTAGCGCTAAGCGGGTTATCGAGGGGGGCCCATAAACCCCAACCATGTTAGGGACGCAAAATCAAGGGACATAACACCGGTTTATACGGTTCCTAGGGCGGCATGAGTGGAACAAAACACCAAGCTAAGGCTTAGCCTTCCACCCATTGCCAAGTATATAGATTATTTAATTTAATAGATTATATAGTGTGATATCCCAACAATAACTTCATCATGAAGCAAGAATCTTCAAATCTTCTCCTGCAACTAACAATGCTATAAGAGGGGCTGAGTGAAGCTTACGTAGACAATCAAAGGTTTGCTAGGTTGGGTGGTTAGAGAGTTTCATGGCAACAATAGGAGGCTGACAAACAGACATAAGCATCGAGGCAATAAGATAAAGAGCGAGACATCTAGCATATGCAAAGATGGTAATGATATCTGGGTCAGGTCATCTTGCCTGTTGAATCCTCGGAGGGAACGTAACCTTGCTCCTCACACTCAACCTCGGTAAAAACCTCGTACTCTGTATCGTCACCAGGCTCTAACCAAACACAACAATGCAACAACGGAACAAAATCAATCAACATGCAGTGCTCAAACACATGATGCATGAACATGAAGCATGTGAACATGGAAAGACATGATGCATGGCCTAGGAACACAAGAATGCAATATCATCACAACCAACATGATCAAACGCAAACATGAAACAAGCAATGAACAACTTAACAAATTTATGTAGTATATTCTTACAAGCAACCAACAAGTTTTTTAGGAGTTGGTTAACATGGCAAGGGTGCAACTAACATAACAGCAACATGCTAGCACATTTAAATGGGCTGGAAATAAATACAACAATATCCAGAAACTCCCATTTTTATTTATTTGCATTTGGGACAGATTTGAAAAACTTCTGTCATAGAGTTGTCAAACATGCTAAACAACAGCACCTAAATTTTCTATACATTTTTCTACCCCAAATGCATATAAAGTTTGTTAAATTTGGAGTTGTAGATATTTAGTTATGATTTTTGCAAGTTTAAGCATATTTAAAACAAGTTTAAATTCAAACAACATTTTAAATCTTTTTAAACATGGCAGCAAGTACCATATTCATAATCTACACAAAATTCTAAGCACTTTTCATATAGGACTCATATTCATCTGAAACATAAATATGCAGTTATTAAATAAATAAGAAAAATGGAAAAGAAAAAGAAAAAGAAAAACGGAAAAAGAAATAAAACAAAATAGGCGCCAGGGTCTAAAACGACCCAGGCTCAGCTAGCCACACCCACTGACAAGGGGGCCCGGCGGAGCTGAGCTCGCGAAGCGGGTGCGCGCAGGGGCTGGGGCGATGCTGTGAGGCTGGCAGCTGGGGCCTACCTGTCAGCCTCAGGCGAAAAACTAAAAATGGGCGAATTCCAGTATGCCCGCGAGGGATCGAACCCACGCACCCACGCTGAATCTGACGAAGACAAACCATTGGCTACTAAATCGATCTTGACAGATATCATGCGCTAAGTCTAAAGAATATACAGCAACAGGTAGAACAGGGGAGGCACTGGCCCTCGTCGAAGCTGCTCATCGGAGCCGCTCCGGCGACCAATTGGCGCGGTGGAGGGGTGCGAGAGACTCCTTGAGGAGTTCCGCATCCAACCAGCCTACTAGCAGCGCCTACGGGGAACTACATCACCGGCGGCGAGCAACTACAGCAAGGCGGCGACGGGACGATGACGAGGCGATGCAAAGCACTAGGCGGCACGGCGATATCACAGGAAGAACCTACGCGTCTAGGCAAAGCAAACGGGCAGCACGGCAAGACCTAGAGGGGTCGGAACACTCGCCGACAACGAGGTCCGACGGCGACGCGATCGGGCGCTCGGAGAACTAAGGCCTAGAGCATGCGCAGAAAGGGGAAAAGGGCTCGTGGAGAGAGAGGAGCTCACCACGAGCACGGCGGAGTTCTTGGCTGGCCCAGGCGTGGACGGAGTCAATGACGGCGTGCCTCGAACACCTACGGCCACCGTAGAGGAAGGAGAAGAAGAAGAGCTCGACGGAGAGGCGATCGGGTCCGCGTAGTTGACGTAGAGGAAGAAGACGACGTCATGGAAGCAAGTAGACAGCTTTGGCGAGGCTGAAGACGACGTGGAGCTCGCCAGCGACGAGAGGCTGCTCTCAGATGCGCTCGGGTGTCGATGGGGGCGGTGGATCTGGAGGATCTCAGCTCTCCAGACGGTGAGAGAGGGGAGAGGAAACCTAGGGAGGAAGAGAGGACACACTTTGGGTTTAAAAGGGGGGCTCGACGCACGGCCTCGACGTCCGTGAACTGGCGGCACGACGGTGAGCGCGGCGCTGCTCTGCTTTTCTGACGGAGGAAGACGAAGACGCGGGACTGAGCCACAGACAGGTGGGGCCACGCGCTCGGAATGCCCACGGCGCGACTGCGAGCGTTGTGGCTGGGCCTGCGTTGGAGTTGGGCTACGCTGCGGTGGAGAGGAGATGGGCCTGCGGTGAGAGAGAGAGAAGGAGGCCCAGATGCACTGTGCTGGCTACTGCCTCTCCTTTTTCTTTATTTCTTCAGGCAGATCAAGAAAAAGAAAAGCACAGAAATAAAGAAGAAGAGTTTAGGGAAAAGAAAAATATCCCCATGCTCAGTGAATTATGCCCTATTTAAATAAATTGACTTGGACATTTTTAGAGGCATAAAAATAAAAGGAGTTTGAATATGGACCAAACTCTTGATATTTTAAAACCCAACCAAATCATATTCAAATGGGGTGATATTTGGTGGAGAGGATGTCGGCATGGAGCAAGATTTAAAGGAGGATAAGGAATCGCTATGGCACTTGGCTAGGTGGCTTGCATAATAGAACAAAGAAGAGGCCAGAAGAAAAGAAAGAAGAAGATGAAGAAGAAGAAGAAGAAGAAGAAGAAGAAGAAGAAGAAGAAGAAGAAGAAGAAGAAGAAGAAGAAGAAGAAGAAGAAGAAGAAGGAGAGGGGTAGGGTTTAGCTAGGCTTAGCTTAACCTCACACACAACAATATCACAAGGTCTCCACATGCACAAAATAAAGTAAACTATGATGCCATGATGATATGATGATGAGCAATGCAAGGATGCAAAAATAATAAAAGATATGGCAATGCAAATAAAATAAAGACAAGAACCCCCAAGGATAATGACAAGGATCAAAGAGGAAGCTTTATTGCCATTATAGGAAAGTGTTACATTTGGGGCATTACAACACAAGAAAATCATCACCGAAGGACTTTGCAGTCCTCTATCTCTTGCTCCTAGTTGGAACTTCATTGTTCTCCTCCACAAGATTTTCAAAGTGTTCCATCAAAATGGTAGGTTCAATAATTGTAACTAGTTCCTGATTCGATAAACTAGGCATCTCCTCATTAGATGAGGTAGCCATATCCTTCAAGGGAAAGAAATATTCAAAGAAAGTCGCATCATTCGACTCCATGATTATACCGACATGCATGTTAGATACCTCATATTTTCAACCAAGAATCTATAACCAATGCTATGGAAGGCATATCCAAGGAAAACACAATCCACAGTCTTTGGTCCAAGCTTGCGCTTCTTTGGAATTGTCACATTGACATTCGCCAAACAACCCCAGGTTCGTAGATAAGAGAGTCTTAACCTTTTATTCTCCCATTCCCTGAATGGAGTTATCTCTTTGTTCTTTATGGGTACTCAGTTTAGGACATGACATACAGTCAATATCGCCTCCCCCCACCATGCCTTGGAGAGACCTGATGTGTCTATGCTACTTCTCGAGCTTGCGTTGTATTCCCTCGAAGAGGAAAGGGAGATGCAGCACATTAGCGTAAGTATTTCCCTCAGTTTTTGAGAACCGAGGTGTCAATCCAGTAGGATACCACGCACGAGTCCCTCGCACCTGCACAAACAAATAAGAACTAAGTAGCCAACGCGATAAGGGGTTGTCAATCCCTTTACGGTCACTTACGAAAGTGATATCTGATAGAGATGATAGTTTGATATTTTTGGTATTTTTGTTTATAAGAACAGAAAGTAAAAGTGGAAAAGTAAAGTAGATTGTAAATTGATATGTTTAGAATAAACCCGTGGCCCATAGTGTTCTCTAGTGGCTTCTCTCATAATAGCGATATTCTACGGTAGGTGAACAAATTACTGTCGAGCAATTGATAGAAAAGCGAATAATTATGAGACTATCTAGGAATGATAGTTATATATAGGCATCACGTCCGAGACAAGTAGACCGAAACGATTCTGCATCTACTACTATCACTCCACACATCGACCGCTATCCAGCATGCATCTAGTGTATTAAGCTCATAAGAACGGAGTAACGCCTTAAGCAAGATGACATGATGTAGAGGGATAAACTCAAACTTAGTGATATAAACCCCATCTTTTTATCCTCGATGGTAACAATAAAATATGTGCCTTGCTGCCCCTATTGTCACTAGGAAAGGACACCGCAATACTGAACCCAAAGCCAAGCACTTCTCCCATTGCAAGAACTATAGATCTAGTAGGCCAAACCAAACCAATAATTTGAAGAGACTTGCAAGGATATTATAATCATACATAAAAAGTTCAGAGAAGAACCAAATATTTCTCATAGATAATCTTGATCATAAACCCACAATTCATCGGATATCGACAAACACACCGCAAAAAGAGATTACATCGAATAGATCTCCTCGAAGACCGAGGAGAAATTTGTATTGAGATCCAAAGAGAGGGAAGAAGCCATCTAGATACTAGCTATGGACCCGAAGGTCTATGGTAAACTACTCACAACTCATGGTGAGGCGATGATGATTATGTAGAAGAACTCCGTGGAAGATCCCCCCTCCGGCGGAGCTCCGGAACAGGCCCCAAGATGGGATCGCATGGGAATAGAAGGTTGCGGTGGTGGCACTAGGGTTTTCTCTGTTGTTCTGATGGTTTCGTGGTACGTAGTATATATAGGAGGAAGGAGGGCACCGGGGGCCAAACGTGGGGCCCATGAGGCAGGGGGGCGCGCCCTATATGGGGCGCCACCACCCTCGTGGGCGCCACGTGTGCCCTACTCCGTGGTTTTCAAGTCTCCCGTGCGTGATTTTCCCCAAAAATATCTCTCCCAAAGGTTTCATTCCGTTTGGACTCTGTTTGATATTCCTTTTCTGTAAAACCCTGAAATAGGCAAAAAACAGCAATCTGGACTGGGCCTTAGGGTTAGTAGGTTAGTCCCAAAAATAATATAAAAGTGTATAACAAAGCCCATTAAACATCCAAAGCATCATAAATAATAGCATGGAATAATCAAAAGTTATAGATACGTTGGAGACGTATGAAGCATCTCCAAGCTTAATTCCTGCTCGTCCTCGAGTAGGTAAATGATAAAAACAGAAATTTTGATGTGCAATGCTAACCAACATAGTTTTTCAATGTAATTCTCTTAATTGTGGCATGAATGTTCAGATCTAAAGGATTCAAGACAAAAGTCTATATTGACATAAGAAATAATAATACTTCAAGCATACTAACAAAGCAATCATGTCTTCTCAAAATACTATGGTTAAAGAAAGTTATCCCTACACAATCATATAGTCTAGCTATGCTCCATCTTCATCACACAAAATATTCATATCATGCACAACCCCGGTTTCAGTCAAGCACTTGTTTTCATACTCTATTCTTTCAAACCTTACAACTTTCACGCAATACATGAGCGTGAGCCATGGACATAGCACTATGTGGAATAGAGTGGTGGTTGTGGAGAAGACAAAAAGGAGGGAGATAGTCTCACATCAACTAGGCGTATCAACGGGCTATGGAGATGCCCATCAATAGATATCAATGTGAGTGAGTAGGGATAGCCATGCAATAGATGCACTAGAGCTAAATATGTATGAAAGCTCAACAAAAGAATCTAGTGGGTGTGCATCCAACTTGCTTGCTCATGAAGACCTAGGGCATTTAAGGAAGCCCATCGTGGGAATATACAATCCAAGTTCTATAATGAAAATTCCCACTAGTGTATGAAAGTGACTAAACATGAGACTCTCTATCATGAAGAACATGGTGCTACTTTGAAGCACAAGTGTGGAAAAAGATAGTAGCAATTGTCCCTTCTCTCTTTTCTCTCATTTTTTTGGAGGGGCTTTCTCTTTTTTTATCCCCTCTCTATATATTCTTGTTTGGGCCATCTCCTTTTTTATTGGCCTTTCCTCACATGGGACAATGCTCTAATAATGATGATCATCACACTTTTATTGATTTACAACTCGATATTACAACTCGATACTAGAACAAAGTATGACTCTATATGAATGTCTCCGGCGGTGTACAGAGTGACATGTATGAAAAATTATGCATGGTGGCCTAGCCACAAATACGATGTCAACTACATGATCATGCATGGCAATATGACAATATGAAGCGTGTCATATGAACGGAACGGTGGAAAGTTGCATGGCAATATATCTCGGAATGGCTATGGAAATGCCATGATAGGTAGGTATGGTGGCTGTTTTGAGGAATATATATGGTGGCTGTTTTGAGGAAGGATATATAGTGGGTGTATGGTACCGACGAAAGTTGCGCGGTACAAGAGAGGCTAGCAATGGTGGAAGGGTGAGAGTGCGTATAATCCATGGACTCAACATTAGTCATAAGAACTCATATACTTATTACAAAAATTTACAAGTCATCAAAACAAAGCAATCAACGCATGCTCCTAGGGGGGAGGTTGGTAGGAGTTAACCATCACGCGCCCCCAACCTCCACACAAAAGTTGACACTTTACAAATACCTCATGCTCTAACTTCGTCACATAGCGGTTCACCATACGTGCATGCTACGGGAATCACTAACCTTAACACAAGCATTTCTCAATTTCATAATAACTCCATTAGCATGACTCTAATATCACTATCCTCATATCTCAAAACAATTATCAAGCATCCAACTTCTCATCATATTCAATGCACTTAGTGTGAAAGTTTTTACTACATTGATATTAGATGTCTATCATGTGAAGACTAGTTTTATAGCCTAAACACATTACCATGCTATTTTAATAGACTCTCAAAAGTATATAAGTGAAGCATGAGAGATAAACAATTTCTTCAAAATATAATCACCACCGTGCTCTAAAAGATATAAGTGAAGCACTAGAGCAAAAACTATTCAACTCAAAAGATATAAGTGAAGCACATAGAGTGTTCTATCAATTCCTAGGCCATATTTAACTCTCTCAAATAGGTGTGTCCAGCAAGCATAATTGTGTCAAACTAACAATCAAAGACTCAAATTATACAAGACGCTCCAGGTAAAACACATATCATGTGGTGAATAAAAATATAGCTCCGAGTATAGTTACCGATGGACGAAGACGAAAGAGGGGATGCCTTCCCGGGGCATCCCCAAGATTAGGCTTTTGGTTGTCCTTGAATTTTACCTTGGGGTGCCTTGGGCATTCCCAAACTTAGGCTTTTGCCACTCTTTGTTCCATAGTCCATCAAAGCAATACTCAAAACTTGAAAACTTCACAACACAAAACTTAGACAAAAATCTCGTGAGCTCCGTTAGTATAAGAAAACAAACCACTACTCAAAGGTACTGCCATGAACTCATTCTTTGTTTATATTGGTGTTAAAACTACTGTGTTACAACTTCTCCATGGTTCATACTTCCCTATACTACTCATAGATGCATTGAAATAAGCAAACAACACACGAAAAACAGAATCTGTCAAAAACAGAACAGTCTATAGTAATCTGTAGGTTTCGCATACTTCTGTAACTCCAAAAACTTCAAACTAAATTGGTAAACGTGAGGAATTTGTCTATTAATCATCTGCAAAAAGAATCAACTAAATAGCACGCTCCAGTAAAATCTGGTGATCATTCTAGCAAGCGCTAACGATTCTGTTTTTCACAGCAAGATCATATAAACTTCACACAAGTCTTCCCAAAGGTTCTACTTGGCACAAACACTAAACAAAACACAAAACCACATCTAAACAGAAGCTAGATGCAATATTTATTACTAAACATAAGCAAAAACAAAAAATATAAAATTGGGTTGCCTCCCAACAAGCGCTATCGTTTTACGCCCCTAGCTAGGCACGATACATGGATAGATCTAGGGAATGCCATAATGATACGATATATCGCGAAAACTCATCTCATATTCCCTATGTTCAGTAGCAAGTTTCCTTTGTGGCAAACAAAAGTAATCAAAAGGGCTAAATTTAATGGGACAAAAGTCCCCCATATCAAGCTCAGGAGGAATAGTTTCCTCTTTTGGCCCCTTGTAGTGAACAACCAATTCATCATTATAGGCGTTCTTTTGGCAGAAGGTCGTGAGCCTTCGCTCAAGGGAGAAGCCTAACCCATTGTTTTGAATAGCAAAATCATCATTCAACTCATAAATTCTACCAACCAAGACATCGGTAGGAACCTTTTTTCTAAGGCTTTCATTAAAAGCAACATGATCGGGAGATCGCAACCGCATTATGTCTTCTTGATTAAATAAGATAGCCTCTATGGGAGGTCGGCCGGCATCTACCCCATAATGTGCAAAGATTTCTTTGGCCTCTTTCATGATAAATCTAAATTCGTGAGCCAAAAAGATAGTAGTTGCACGCTTAACAGAAGAATGCTCAATATTGGAAAATTCCAGAAAGATTCTCTGAATACAAGGATGCATATGGATAAATTGCCTTTCAATTTCAACTACAAGCATAGATATAGCATCCACAAGGCTACTAGTTCTGTGAAGAATAGAGCCACCCATAGTGGGCAAAGCACCGGCACAAGTAAAGAAGTCTTGAAGAACTCCTTTTCCAATGATATTACCACTACCAACCCAGAACTTCTTAATATGTAAAGTGGTAATTTCAGCCGGGGGGTCAACATAGACGTTGCCCACAACATTACTACCCTTCTCGATAAAATCTTCCCCCATCTCAGACATGAGGGCAAGCGAAAGATAAACACACGGCAGAAGAAGGGCAAATAAAACGGCAAGGATGAAGTGGGGGAGAGCAAAACGAGAGGAAAATAAATGTAATGCCAAGGATAAGGGTTTGTGATAGGTACTTGGTATATGACTTTTGCATAAGCCACCCCGGCAACGGCGCCAGAAATTCTTCTTGCTACTTCTCGAGCTTGCGTTGTATTCCCTCTAAGAGGAAAGGGAGGTGCAGCACAATAGCGTAAGTATTTCCCTCAGTTTTTGAGAACCAAGGTATCAATCCAGTAGGAGACCACGCGCGAGTCCCTCGCACCTACACAAACAAATAAGAACTTCGTAGCCAACGCGATAAGGGGTTGTCAATCCCTTTACGGTCACTTACGAAAGTGAGATCTGATAGAGATGATAGTTTAATATTTTTGGTATTTTTGTTTATAAGAACAGAAAGTAAAAGCGGAAAAGTAAGTAGATTGTAGATTGATATGTTGAGAATAAACCCGGGGGCCATAGTGTTCTCTAGTGGCTTCTCTCATGATAGCGATATTCTACAGTGGGTGAACAAATTACTGTCGAGCAATTGATAGAAAAGCGAATAATTATGAGACTATCTAGGCATGATCATTATATATAGGCATCACGTCCGACACAAGTAGACCAAAACGATTATGCATCTACTACTATTACTCCACACATCGACCGCTATCCAGCATGCATCTAGTGCATTAAGCTCATAAGAACGGAGTAACACCTTAAGCAAGATGACATGATCTAGAGGGATAAACTCAAACTTAGTGATATAAACCCCATCTTTTTATCCTCGATGGCAACAATACAATACTTGCCTTGCTGCCCCTACTTCCACTGGGAAAGGACACCGCAAGATTGAACCCAAAGCCAAGCACTTCTCCCATTGCAAGAACTATAGATCTAGTAGGCCAAACCAAACCAATAATTCGAAGAGACTTGCAAGGATATTATAATCATACATACAAAGTTCAGAGAAGAACCAAATATTTCTCATAGATAATCCTGATTATAAACCCACAATTCATCGGATCTCGACAAACACACCGAAAAAAGAGATTACATCGAATAGATCTCCTCGAAGACCGAGGAGAACTTTGTATTGAGATCCAAAGAGAGAGAAGAAGCCATCTAGATACTAGCTATGGACCCGAAGGTCTATGGTAAACTACTCACAACTCATGGTGAGGCGATGATGATGATGTAGAAGAACTCCGTGGAAGATCCCCCCTCCGCCGGAGCTCCAGAACAGGCCCCAAGATGGGATCTCACGGGAACAGAAGGTTGCGGCGGTGGAACTAGGGTTTTCTCTGTTGTTCTGATGGTTTCGGGGTACGTAGGTATATATAGGAGGAAGGAGGGCACCGGGGGCCAAACGTGGGGCCCACGAGGCAGGGGGCGCGCCCTATAGGGGGGTCACCCCCACCCTCGTGGGCGCCACGTGTGCCCTACTCCGTGGCTCTCAAGTCTCCCGTGCGTGATTTTCTCCAAAAATATCTCTCCCGAAGGTTTCATTCCGTTTGACCCTGTTTGATATTCCTTTTCTGTAAAACCCTGAAATAGGCAAAAAAAAATAGCAATCTGGACTGGTCCTTTGGGTTAGTAGGTTAGTCCCAAAAATAATAGTGTATAACAAAGCCCATTAAACATCCAAAGCATCATAAATAATAGCATGGAACAATCAAAAATTATAGATACGTTGGAGACGTATCAGTCTAACATGGCGTTAACCAAATTAGTTAGAGTACGGTTCTTTCTTTCGGCTACCCCATTTAAGTGAGGTGAATAGGGAGGCGTCGTCTCATTGATTATGCTTGCTTGAACTACGTCGGTTTTCCCCCAAAAAGGAAGGATGATGCAGCACAACAACGGTAGGTATTTCCCTCAGTGATGAGACCAAGGTTATCGAACCAGTAGGAGAATCACGCAACACTACGTGAACGGCTCGTGCACACAAATAACAAATACTCGCAACTCGACGTATTAAAGGGGTCGTCAATCCCTTTTGGGCAACGGCGCCAGAAATTGGCAAACGGACGTGGGAAAGTTGTAATAAATTGATAGATCGAACGCCAAATAAAATAAAGTATAGCAAGGTATTTTTATATTTTTGGTTTAATAGATCTCAAAACAAAAGCAAATGAAATAGATCGCGAAGGCAAATATATTAATGAAGAGACCCGTGTTGGGGAACGTAGCAGAATTCAAAAAAATTCTACGCTTTCACCAAGATCCAACTAAGGAGACATCTAGCAACGAGCAAGTAAGAGTGCATCTACATACCGTTATGGAGATCGCGTGCGGAAGCTTTCGAAGAAGTGTGGATGAAGTAGACGTACTCTTCATGTTCTTCGTCACCGATGATCTAGCGCCGAATGGACGGCACCTCCGCGTTCAACACACGTCTGGTACAGCAACGTCACCTCCTTCTTGATCCAGCAAGGGGGGAGGAGAAGTCGTCAGAGATCCAGCAGCACAACGGCGTGGTGGTGGATGCAGTGGAGATCGCAGTAGGGCTTCGCCGGGCGCCCTGCGTTGGGAGTATGGAGGTGTGACGGGAGGGGGAGAGGCGCCAGGGCTTGGGTGCGGCTGCCCTCTCCCCCCCCCCCCACACATATATATAGGGGGCCAGGGGGTGCGCTAGGGCCCTGCAGATCCAATCTGCAGGGGGGGCGACGGCCAAGGGGTGTCCTTGCCCCCCAAGGCAAGTGGGGCGCCCCCTCCCCCCTAGGGTTTCAACCCTAGGCGCATGGGGAGGCGGGCCCCTAGTCGTGCGCCAGCCCATTAGGGCTGGACACTTCCCCTTGCGGCCTAGGGGCCCCACCGAGATGGGTGGCCCCACCCGGTGGACCCCCGGGGCCCCTCCGGTGGTCCCGGGACACTCCCGGTGACCCCCGGAGATCACCTGATGGCCGAAACCTGACTTCCTATATATCAATCTTTACCTCCGGACCATTCCGGAACTCCTCGTGACGTCCGGGATCTCATCTGGGACTCCGAACAACTTTCGGGTTTCCACGTGCATTTATCTCTACGACCCTAGCGTTACCGAACCTTAAGTGTGTAGACCCTACGGGTTCGGGAGACACGTAGACATGACCGAGACCACTCTCCGGTCAATAACCAACAGCGGGATCTGGATACCCATGTTGGTTCCCACGTGTTCCTCGATGATCTTCATCGGATGAACCACCGTGTCAAGGATTCACTCAATCCCGTATGTTATTCCCTTTGTCCATCGGTACGGTACTTGCCCAAGATTCGATCGTCGGTATTCCCGATACCTTGTTCAATCTCGTCATGGCAAGTCTCTTTACTCGATCCGTAATCCATCATCCCGTGACTAACTACTTAGTCACATTGAGCTCATTATGATGATGTCTTACCGAGGGGGCCCAGAGGTACCTGTCCGTCATATGGAGTGACAACATCCCAGTCTCGGTTCGTACCAACTCAACAGACACTTTCAGAGATACCCGATGCGTACCTTTATAGCCACCCAGTTACGTTGTGACATTTGGCACACCCAAAGTATTCATATGGCATCCGGGAGTTGTACAACCTCATGGTCTAAGGAATAAATACTTGACACCGAAAAGCTTATGCATTACGAACTATACGATCTCGTGTTATGCTCAGGATTGGGTCTTGTCCATCACATCATTCTCCTAATGATGTGATCCCGTTATCACCGACATCCCATGTACATGGTCAGGAAACCGTGAACATCTGTTGATCAACGAGCTGGTAACTAGAGGCCTACCAGGGACTCATTTTGGTCTATGTATTCACACATGTATCGCTGTTTCCATACAATACAATTCAAGCATGAATAACAGACGATTATCATGAACAAGGAAATATAATAATAATACTTTTATTATTGCCTCTAGGGCATATTTCCAACAGTCTCCCACTTGCACTAGAGTCAATAATCTAGTTACATTGTGATGAATCGAACACCCATAGAGTTCTGGTGTTGATCATGTTTTGCCCGTGAAAGAGGTTTAGTCAACGGGTCTGCTACATTCAGATCCGTATGCACTTTACAAATATCTATGTCTCCATCCTGAACATAATTCTGGATGGAGTTGAAACGGCGCTTGATGTGCTTGGTCTTCTTGTGAAACCTGGGCTCCTTGGTTATAGCAATAGCACCAGTGTTGTCACAGAAGAGAGTCATCGGGCTTGACACGCTTGGAATGACTCCTAGGTCGGTGATGAACTCCTTCATCCAGACTCCTTCCTGCGCTACTTCGGAAGCAGCTATGTACTCCGCTTCACATGTAGATGCTGCCACGACGCTTTGCTTGCAACTGCACCAGCTGACTGCTGATACGTCCAAAACGTATCTATAATTTCTGCTTGCTCCATGCCTCTTTTGGGTGATATTGCTATGATATTTATACACTTCCATACACTTTTGATCATATTTGGACTAACCTATTAACTCAGTGCACCCCAGTGCCAGTTTCCGGTTTCGGTTGTTTTTGTATTTCAGGTTTTCACGTTACGGGAACTGCCAGGAAAAATCCAGAAAAATTATATAAAAAATCAGCGTTCCAGAACCTACCTTGCGCCCGAAGTACAGCCGGGGGGGCCACCAGGGCTCCAGGAGCCCTGGCGGCGCCCCCCCCCTGGGCCGCGCCGGGGGGCGCCTGGGCCCCCCGAGGCTTCCCCGATGCCCCCCTTTGGCATATATTTAAAGCGTCTCCCGAAACCCTCGAAACAGGAACTCTTTTCGCGATCCCATCTCTGTTCCGCCGCCACCGCCGCTTCCAAGATCGGGAGCACCAGGAGAACTCTTCCCGGCACCCTGCCGGAGGGGAGGATCACCACCGGGAGCTTCTCCACCACCATGGACGCCTCCCGGATGAGTTGTGAGTAGTCTCCCTTGGACCATGAGTCCATGACCAGTAGCTGTGTGATGTTCTCCTCCCGTTCTTGTGCTTCACTAATTAGTCCTCGTGAGCTGCCCTACATGATCGAGGCACATATGTAATCCTTATGTTGTTGCTATGATGAGTTTGCTGGGATCCGATGGATTATGAGATTATGTTCAGATTGTGCTTGAGTAATATATTTGATTCACCTCTTTTATATTTATGTTCGTAAGTAATTCTTGCATGTTCTCCGTTGTTATTTATTGCTTTGGCCAAGTAGTAGGTAGTGACTCCAAGAGGGAACGTTATGCTTGATTGTGGGTTCATGCCCCTCGATGACTAGCTTGAGTGACAGAAACATGAGTCTAGGGGATGTGTTGTTGCCACAAGGGGGAAAACAACGGTGCTTGTGCCCGCGGGTGCAAGGATTGTTTACTTTACGCAAAGTTCTTTTAATGCAGTTGTCTGTTGCATTGAGTTTACACTATGGGTGGGGCTTGCAACTTAATACCAGCGAGATGTTCTGGATAGATATCTCAAGGTGGATGATTACTAGTAGATATTGATGGATTTCGGTCTACTTACTTTGGCGTACCGCCCATGCTTTGAACCTCAACCTTTCTTGCAATGTAGTCAGCATTGGTTTGTGCACATGGTCCTGTCAATTGCCCAGTTGTAATTCGTTTACCTCACATAGCTATTTTATCGTCTTTTGGGAGAGAGACATCACTAGTGAACATCATGAGACTCCGGTCCATATTACCATCATTGATCACATCCGCTATTTACTTTTCTGCTATTTACTTACTATTGCAATTATACCTATCACTATTATCACTTGCTTTTGATCCTTTGTAAACTACAAGGCCGGAGGGATTGACAACCTCTCTGTACTCGTTGGGAGCAAAGTTATTTGTATCTGTGTGCAGGTCCACGTTGATTGCTAATATCCGGCGCCATTAGCAGTTGACACCTTCTTGTTGAAACTGGGAGTCTCTGGGAAATCGATCCTTGGTATTACCAAGGGAAAACTTCTGCTACACTGCATCTCAAACCTTCCACTTGGGGTAACCAACGAGGGGTGATAAGCCACCTAGCAAAGCAATTTCTGGCGCCGTTGCCGGGGACTCCACTCTTCAGGATAGGGGAGTTGCACACTATCTTTTACCTTTGCTTTTAGTCTTGTTAGTTTACTTTTCAGTTTTTGCTTTAGTACCTTTTTATCGAAAATCACAAAAATAGTTATCTCGTTCTTTAGTTGTCATTATGTCGGGCCCTTTTGTCTTTGACGAGGCAGAAGTTCTCACCTTTAAACAAAGAGGTGGGGAAAGTTTGAAAGATGTTTGGTATAGAATTAATGATTCACAAAAAAGAGCCGCCAAGAAGCAACCTACTACTATCCTGCTTAGAAATTTTTATGTTGGAATTACTTCTTGGAATAGGTTTATTCTAGATACTGCTATCAATGGGAATTTCCTAGAGGCCCTAGTTTGGGAGTCCCTTAGTATTATTGAAAATCTTGTTGGGAATCTCCCTGTTGTTAGCATTCGAGAGGACATCACCCTAGCTCACATTATGAAAAAACTCAAAAAGACAGAGCTAGAGATGCCAAGCATTAATAAGATAAATGAGTTGGATCGTAAGATCCAAGGGAATTTGAATAGACTTGATAGCTCCATGCATAAAATTTTCAAAATTTTGGAGACCGTCAAATTCCATGACTTGGACTCTTCTAGGATAGACAAGATTGAGGAAATATTTGATACCCTAGGAACCACCTTCTCCTCAATCAAAACCAAAAAGGTAGAAACTCCGGCAAAGAGGGAGCCTAAGTTCGTTCACGTTCCAAAGGCTCCCCGCTCTAAAAGTAATCCACCTATTGCCAAAGGGGTTGAAACTGTAAAGACTTTGGAAGAAACACATGTCTTTGATGATTTCATAAATGAATCTTCCCTTGACTTTTATCCTTTTGGTCTTCTACCTAGAAGTATCTCTATGAGGCCTTTATTTGAAAGTCCTCTTAAGACTAGTTGTATTATTGAAGAGCTTTTTGATGATCTTGATGATGGTTCAATTGTTACAACTTGATCTCTTTGCATTATGCCTAGCTTAAAGGCATAAAAGAAAGCGCTTTTGGGAGGCAGCCCACATGAATAAATTTATTTTGCTTTTGTTGTGTCTTGATGTTGTTACTACTGTAGCATCATCATTGTATCTTTGCTTTTCATATTTGTGCCAAGTATAGCCTCTGATTGCTAGAAAGTTCAAAAGTTGTGAGGTGCTGTCCAGGAAACAGATTCTGTCCTTGGATAGAAAAATTCGTATAAAATCACCAGATCATCTTTTTGGTCTGAATTTTTTCGACAGCGTTCTCTATATAATTGTATTTCGTGCGTCTGTTCTGAGTTTTTTATTAGAGTTGCATAAGTGCCCCGAACAAATCAATTACTACCTGCTGTTCTGTTTTTCACAGATTCTGTCCTGTTTTGCTTTTCCTTCATTTTGCAAACCAAGAGCTTGCTTTTTCTTTGCAAAAACCTTTTGGCAATCTTGAGAAACAGTAGACCTTCAAGAATATCTTTATTTCCAGCAAGGTATAATTATTTAATTATGGGTACTAACCTCGCTAATCAGATTATGATGAGTTATGTATGAAGGGAGTTTTCAAGTGTGCGAGGGAAGATGATAAAAGAGATTCAGGAGTGTCAAGCGCTCAAGCTTGGGGATGCCCCCGTGCACCCCCAAGAAATATTCAAGGAGACTCAAGCGTCTAAGCTTGGGGATGCCCCCGTGCATCCCCTTCTCCATCAACATTATCAGTTCGTCTTTCGTTCCACTATATTTTAATCACTTCATGTGTTATGTGCTATGCTTGGAGCGTCTTGCTTTTAGTTTCCTTTTTAGTTTTTCATAACGAGTCGGAACTCAACTTTCTTTATGTGGGAGAGAAACACACTCCACTTCTACCTAGAACATAACATAGAATTTTCATGTATATCTTTGCTGTGTGTGTTCTTTGTCTTTTAAATAGCTACTATCATGCTCTGCTCTTAGTATTCATGCTTATCTTTTTAAAGAGCTTTTGTTTAGTTGGTTGCTTGAACTCTCTTTAATTATCATGCTTATCTTATTAAGAGAGTTTGCTTCCGTTGCATTGGTTAATATGTCTATGATAAAGATGCTACGTGCATAATGGCGCTTAGTAGTTCAGGTTTTCTTATGGTTAGTCTCAAATAGCTGGGGGATTCCCAATGTCTTATTGGAGTACCAACATGATTTGTTTGTCAATGATGTGGTATGGTTTAGTAATATCTTCCCTCAAGAATTTATTTTGATTGACTTGGCGTATGCTCACGCATATTTAAGACTGTAAAGAAAGTCTGTCAAGCCTTGATGATCTTTTATTTCTGAGTAGCGATATAACTTCCATGCCTGATTCAATTTTGCTTTGTCGCTCTGCATGATTATGACCGTCATTGCTCTCTTAGTTGGTCACTCCCAGTCTTTTTCTAACCTCCACCTGTACTAAGCGGACTGACTGCTTGTGCATCCACATCCTTTTAAACCAGTTATGCCATATGAGTCCACCATACCTACCTATATGTGGTATTTCACCGCCACTCCAAGTAAATTTACATGTGCTACCTTTAAAACCTTCAGATGCAATACATAGATCATGGGAAAGTAGCTTAAAAACTATTGTGGCAAAGAATATGTTGCTTATGTATCTTATTTTCTTATAAGTTGCTTGCTGAGCGGTAACCATGTTTCTGGGGACGCCATCAACTGTTACACTTTTGTTGAATATCATGTGAGTTGCTATGCATGCTCGTCTTGTCTAAAGTAAGGGTGATTTGCCATGAGTTGAATGGTTTGAGTATGCATATTGTTAGAGAAGAACATTGGGCCGCCAACCAAAGCCATGTATCATGGTGGAAGTTTTAGCTTGGACATTAATCCTCAATCTCTTATGAGAATATTCTTAAGCATTGAAGAGGAGTCCATTATCTATTTTCTATGTTGTCCCGGTATGGATGTCCTCAAGTTGAGATCTATCAAAAACGAGAAATCAAATGCGATCTATCTCCTTGGACCTTTGTACAGGTGACATAGAGGTACCCCTTTGTGACACTTGGTTGAAACATATGTAATGCAATGACAATCCATGGAAATCCGAGCTAATTAGGACAAGGTGCGAGCACTATTGGTATTCGATGCATGAGGCTTGCAACTTATAGGATGTCTTATGCATAGCCCATATGAAGTACTACTACCGTTGACAAAATTGTTTCTATGTTTTCAAAATAAAAAGCTCTAGCACATGAGTAATCCCTTCTTCCCTCTGCGAAGGGCCATTCTTTTACTTTTATGTTGAGTCTCCACCTTCTTAGCACCAACTACTGAGAGCATGATTGTCATTCTGAGTGTAATGTGCATTGTCCCAAAGTAGCATTGTCTTTTGCATGATTGTGATATCGTTTATTCTGAAATCATTGTATCTAGTCATCACTTAAACCTTGGAGGTGCCCCTGCATTTATGTTTTGCTTCACTAAAGGGGGCAAGCTAGATATCACTTTATCATATTTGCACATCATGTTCATTGCAAATCTATTTGATATTTCAGTATCATATTGTAAAACTTTCAGTTCTTTGTGATTTTCTCATGAGGCAAGTTAATTACTATAGATTCATTGTCTCAGTAAGCTTTTGTCATATGACTATGAAAAAGTCCTATATGGTTAATAGCATGTCACCATAGAAATTATTCTTGTTATCATTTACCTACTCGAGGACGAGCAGGAATTAAGCTTGGGGATGTTGATACGTCCAAAACGTATCTATAATTTCTGCTTGCTCCATGCCTCTTTTGGGTGATATTGCTATGATATTTATACACTTCCATACACTTTTGATCATATTTGGACTAACCTATTAACTCAGTGCACCCCAGTGCCAGTTTCTGTTTTCGGCTGTTTTTGTATTTCAGGTTTTCACGTTACGGGAACTGCCAGGAAAAATCCAGAAAAATTATATAAAAAATCAGCGTTCCAGAACCTACC
>LR738711.1:195212164-195363097 GCA_902687465.1 Secale cereale
GGAGGGGCGCCTGGGCCCCCCGAGGCTTCCCCGATGCCCCCCTTTGGCATATATTTAAAGCATCTCCCGAAACCCTCGAAACAGGAACTCTTTTCGCGATCCCATCTCTGTTCCGCCGCCGCCGCCGCTTCCAAGATCGGGAGCACCAGGAGAACTCTTCCCGGCACCCTGCCGGAGGGGAGGATCACCACCGGGAGCTTCTCCACCACCATGGACGCCTCCCGGATGAGTTGTGACTAGTCTCCCTTGGACCATGAGTCCATGACCAGTAGCTATGTGATGTTCTCCTCCCGTTCTTGTGCTTCACTAATTAGTCCTCGTGAGCTGCCCTACATGATCGAGGCACATATGTAATCCTTAAGCTGTTGCTATGATGAGTTTGCTGGGATCCGATGGATTATGAGATTATGTTCAGATTGTGCTTGAGTAATATATTTGATTCACCTCTTTTATATTTATGTTCGTAAGTAATTCTTGCATGTTCTCCGTTGTTATTTATTGCTTTGGTCAAGTAGTAGGTAGTGACTCCAAGAGGGAACGTTATGCTTGATTGTGGGTTCATGCCCCTCGATGACTAGCTTGAGTGACAGAAACATGAGTCTAGGGGATGTGCTGTTGCCACAAGGGGGAAAACAACGGTGCTTGTGCCCGCGGGTGCAAGGATTGTTTACTTTACGCAAAGTTCTTTTAATGTAGTTGTCTGTTGCATTGAGTTTACACTATGGGTGGGGCTCGCAACTTAATACCAGCGAGATGTTCTGGATAGATATCTCAAGGTGGATGATTAGTAGTAGATATTGATGGATTTCGGTCTACTTACTTTGGCGTACCGCCCATGCTTTGAACCTCAACCTTTCTTGCAATGTAGTCAGCATTGGTTTGTGCACATGGTCCTGTCAATTGCCCAGCTGTAATTCGTTTACCTCACATAGCTGTTTTATCGTCTTTTGGGAGAGAGACATCACTAGTGAACATCATGAGACTCCGGTCCTTATTACCATCATTGATCACATCCGCTATTTACTTTTCCGCTATTTACTTACTATTGCAATTATACCTATCACTATTATCACTTGCGTTTGATCCTTTGTAAACTACAAGGCCGGAGGGATTGACAACCTCTCTGTACTTGTTGGGAGCAAAGTTATTTGTATCTGTGTCCAGGTCCACGTTGATTGCTAATATCCGGCGCCATTAGCAGTTGACACCTTCTTGTTGAAACTGGGAGTCTCTGGGAAATCTATCCTTGGTATTACCAAGGGAAAACTTCTGCTACACTGCATCTCAAACCTTCCACTTGGGGTAACCAACGAGGGGTGAGAAGCCACCTAGCAACTGCCCCTCCGTTCAAAATATACATGTATCCGGTTTGAGACTTAGAGTCATCCAGATCTGTGTCGAAGCTAGCATCGACGTAACCCTTTACGACGAGCTCTTCATCACCTCCATAAACGAGAAACATATCCTTAGTCCTTTTCAGGTACTTTAGGATGTTCTTGACCGTTGTCCAGTGTTCCATACCGGGATCACTTTGGTACCTCCCTACCAAACTTATGGCAAGGTTCACATCAGGTCTGGTACACAGCATGGCATACATGATAGAACCTATGGCCGAGGCATAGGGAATGACACTCATCTTTTCTCTATCTTCTTCCGTGGTCGGCGACTGAGCCTTGCTCAATCTCATACCTTGCAAAACAGGCAAGAATCCTTTCTTTGACTGATCCATATTGAACTTCTTCAATATTTTGTCAAGGTATGTACTTTGTGAAAGACCAATGAGGCGTCTTGATCTATCTCTATAGATTTTGATGCCTAATATGTAAGCAGCTTCTCCAAGGTCCTTCATTGAAAAAAAATTATTCAAGTAGGCCTTTACATTTTCCAAGAATTCTATATCATTTCCCATCAGCAATATGTCATCCACATATAATATGAGAAATGCCACAGAGCTCCCACTCACTTTCTTGTAAATACAGGCTTCTCCATAAGTCTGTATAAATCCAAACGCTTTGTTCACTTCATCAAAGCGAATATTCCAACTCCGAGATGCTTGCACCAGCCCGTAAATCGAGCGCTGGAGCTTGCATACCTTGTTAGCGTTCTCTGGATCGACAAAACCTTCCGGTTGCATCATATACAACTCTTCCTTGAGGAAGTCGTTAAGGAATGTTGTTTTGGCGTCCATTTGCCATATTTCATAATCATAGAATGCGGCAATAGCTAACATGATTCTGACTGACTTCAGCATCGCTACGGGAGAGAAAGTCTCGTCGTAATCAATCCCTTGAACTTGTCGATAACCCTTAGCGACAAGCCGAGCCTTATAGATGGTCACATTACCATCTACGTCTGTCTTCTTCTTAAATATCCATTTGTTTTCTATGGTGTGCCTATCATCAGGCAAGTCCACCAAAGTCCATACTTTGTTTTCATACATGGATTCTATCTCGGATTTCATGGCTCCAAGCCATTTATTGGAATCCGGGCCCGCCATCGCTTCTTCATAGTTCGAAGGTTCACCGTTGTCTAACAACATGATTTCCAGTACAGGGTTGCCGTACCACTCTGGTGCGGAACGTGCCCTTGTGGACCTTCGAAGTTCAGTAGTAACTTGATCTGTTTCTTCATGATCATTATCATCAACTTCCTCCCTTGTCGGTGCAGGCACCTCAGGAACAGTTTCCTGCGCTGCGCTACTTTCCGGTGCAGGAGGGGTGACTGTCACCTCATCAAGTTCTACTTTCCTCCCACTCACTTCTTTCGAGAGAAACTCTTTCTCCAGAAAGCATCCATTCTTGGCAACAAAGACTTTGCCTTCGGATCTGTGGTAGAAGGTGTACCCAATTGTTTCCTTTGGGTATCCTATGAAGACGCATTTCTCCGATTTGGGTTCGAGCTTTTCAGGTTGAAGTTTCTTGACATAAGCATCGCAACCCCAAACTTTTAGAAACGACAGCTTCGGTTTCTTGCCAAACCAAAGTTTATACGGAGTCGTCTCAACGGATTTCGACGGAGCCCTATTTAAAGTGAATGCGGCAGTCTCTAAAGCATAACCCCAAAAAGATAGCGGTAAATCGGTGAGGGACATCATAGATCGCACCATGTCCAACAGAGTACGATTTCGACGTTCGGACACACCGTTACGTTGAGGTGTTCCGGGCGGTGTCAATTGTGAAACAATTCCACAGCTCCTAAGGTGTGTGCCAAATTCATAACTTAAATATTCACCCCCATGATCCGATCGCAAGAACTTTATTTTTCTGTCACGTTGATTCTCAACCTCATTCTGAAATTCCTTGAACTTTTCAAAGGTCTCAGACTTGTGTTTCATCAAATAGATATACCCGTATCTACTCAAGTCATCCGTGAGGGTGAGAACATAACGGTAGCCTCCGCGAGCCTCAACACTCATTGGACCGCACACATCGGTATGTATGATTTCCAACAAGTTGGTTGCTCGCTCCATTGTTCCGGAGAACAGAGTCTTGGTCATCTTACCCAAGAGGCATGGTTCGCACGTGTCAAATGATTCATAATCAAGAGACTCTAGAAGTCCATCTGAATGGAGCTTCTTCATACGTTTGACACCAATATGACCAAGGCAGCAATGCCACAAGTATGTGGGACTATCATTATCAACTTTACATCTTTTGGCATCTACACTATGAATATGTGTATCATCACGTTCGAGATTCATCAAAAATAAACCATTGACCAGCGGGGCATGACCATAAAACATATCTCTCAAATAAATAGAACAACCATTATTCTCCGATTTGAAAGAGTAGCCATCTCGCATAAGACGAGATCCAGAAACAATATTCATGCTCAAAGCTGGTACTAAATAACAATTATTGAGGTTTAAAACTAATCCCGAGGGTAGATGTAGAGGCAACGTGCCGACGGCGATCACATCGACCTTGGAACCATTCCCGACGCGCATCGTCACCTCATCCTTCGCCAGTCTCCCTTTATTCCGCAACTCCTGTTTTGAGTTACAAATGTGAGCAATTGCACCGGTATCGAATACCCATGAGCTACTACGAGTGCTGGTAAGGTACACATCAATAACATGTATATCATATATACCTTTGACGTTGCCGGCCTTCTTGTCTGCTAAGTATTTGGGGCAGTTCCGCTTCCAGTGACCCGTTCCCTTGTAATAAAAGCACTCTGTTTCAGGCTTGGGTCCATACTTTGGCTTCTTCCCGGCAACAGGCTTGCCAGGCGCGGCAACTCCCTTGCCATCCTTCTTGAAGTTCTTCTTACCCTTGCTTTTCTTGAACTTAGTGGTTTTATTGACCATCAACACTTGATGTTCTCTCTTGATGTCCACCTCCGCTGATTTCAGCATCGAATACACCTCGGGAATGGACTTCTCCATCCCCTGCATATTGAAGTTCAACACGAAGCTCTTGAAGCTTGGTGGGAGCGACTGGAGGATTCTGTCAACGACCGCTTCATCTCGGAGATTCATTCCCAGCTGAGACAAGCGGTTGTGCAATCCTGAAATCTTGAGGATGTGCTCACTGACAGAACTGTTCTCCTCCATATTACAGCTGTAGAATGCGTCAGAGACGTCATATCTCTCGACTTGGGCATGAGCTTGGAAAACCATTTTCAGCTCTTCGAACATCTCATATGCTCTGTGGTGCTCAAAACGCTTTTGGAGCCCCGATTCTAAACTGTAAAGCATGCCGCACTGAACCAGGGAGTAATCATCACTACGCGACTGCCAGACGTTCAAAACGTCTTGGGCCGCATCGGGAGCAGGTGCATCACCTAGCGGTGCTTCTAGGACATATGATCTCTTGGCAGCTATGAGGATAATCCTCAGGTTACGGACCTAATCCGTATAGTTGCTACCATCGTCTTTCAGCTTGGTTTTCTCTGCCCCTAGGCCGCAAGGGGAAGTGTCCAGCCCTAATGGGCTGGCGCACCACTAGGGGCCCACCTTCCCATGCGCCTAGGGTTGAAACCCTAGGGGGGAGGGGGCGCCCCACTTGCCTTGGGGGGCAAGGACACCCCCCTGGCCGCCGCCCCGCCTGCAGATTGGATCTGCAGGGCCCTAGCACAGCCCCCTGGCCCCCTATATATATATGTGGGGGGGAGAGGGCAACCGCACCCAAGCCCTGGCGCCTCTCCCCCTCCCGTCACACCTCCATACTCCCAACGCAGGGCGCCCGGCGAAGCCCTGCTGCGATCTCCACTGCATCCACCACCACGCCGTTGTGCTGCTGGATCTCTGACGATGCACAGTTAGGGGAAACACAGTACTTGAAATTTTACTGGATCTCAAACGCCCACAACTGCTTTGTGTTCCACTCGTGCAAGATGCTACGCATAAAACCTAGCTCTGATGCCACTGTTGGGGAACGTAGCAGAATTCAAAAAATTTCTACGCTTTCACCAAGATCCAACTAAGGAGACATCTAGCAACGAGCAAGTAAGAGTGCATCTACATACCGTTATGTAGATCGCGTGCGGAAGCTTTCGAAGAAGCGTGGATGAAGTAGTCGTACTCTTCACGTTCTTCTTCACCGATGATCTAGCGCCGAACGGACGGCACCTCCGCGTTCAACACACGTCCGGTACAGCAACGTCACCTCCTTCTTGATCCAGCAAGGGGGGAGGAGAAGTCGTCAGAGATCCAGCAGCACAACGGCGTGGTGGTGGATGCAGTGGAGATCGCAGCAGGGCTTCGCCGGGCGCCCTGCGTTGGGAGTATGGAGGTGTGACGGGAGGGGGAGAGGCGCCAGGGCTTGGGTGCGGTTGCCCTCTCCCCCCCCACATATATATAGGGGGCCAGGGGGCTGTGCTAGGGCCCTGCAGATCCAATCTGCAGGCGGGGCGGCGGCCAGGGGGGTGTCCTTGCCCCCCAAGGCAAGTGGGGCGCCCCCTCCCCCCTAGGGTTTCAACCCTATGCGCATGGGAAGGTGGGCCCCTAGTGGTGCGCCAGCCCATTAGGGCTGGACACTTCCCCTTGCGGCCTAGGGGCCCCACCGGGATGGGTGGCCCCACCCGGTGGACCCCCGGGGCCCCTCCGGTGGTCGTGGGACACTCCCGGTGACCCCCGGAGATCACCCGATGGCCGAAACCTGACTTCCTATATATCAATCGTTACCTCCGGACCATTCCGGAACTCCTCGTGACGTCCGGGATCTCATCCGGGACTCCGAACAACTTTCGGGTTTCCACGTGCATTTATCTCTACGACCCTAGCGTTACCGAACCTTAAGTGTGTAGACCCTACAGGTTCGGGAGACACGTAGACATGACCGATACCACTCTCCGGTCAATTACCAACAGCGGGATCTGGATACCCATGTTGGTTCCCACGTGTTCCTCGATGATCTTCATCGGATGAACCACCGTGTCAAGGATTCACTCAATCCCGTATGTTATTCCCTTTGTCCATCGGTACGGTACTTGCCCGAGATTCGATCGTCGGTATTCCCGATACCTTGTTCAATCTCGTCATGGCAAGTCTCTTTACTCGATCTGTAATCCATCATCCCATGACTAACTACTTAGTCACATTGAGCTCATTATGATGATGTCTTACCGAGGGGGCCCAGAGGTACCTCTCCGTCATATGGAGTGACAACATCCCAGTCTCGGTTCGTACCAACTCAACAGACACTTTCGGAGATACCCGATGCGTACCTTTATAGCCACCCAGTTACGTTGTGACATTTGGCACACCCAAATTATTCCTACGGCATCCAGGAGTTGTACAACCTCATGGTCTAAGGAATAAATACTTGACACCGAAAAGCTTATGCATTACGAACTATACGATCTCATGCTATGCTCAGGATTGGGTCTTGTCCATCACATCATTCTCCTAATGATGTGATCCCGTTATCACCGACATCCCATGTCCATGGTCAGGAAACCGTGACCATCTGTTGATCAACGAGCTGGTAACTAGAGGCCTACCAGGGACTCATTTTGGTCTATGTATTCACACATGTATCGCTGTTTCCATACAATACAATTCAAGCATGAATAACAGACGATTATCATGAACAAGGAAATATAATAATAATACTTTTATTATTGCCTCTAGGGCGTATTTCCAACAACCCGGGGGCCGTAGGTTTCACTAGTGGCTTCCCTCGAGAAAAATAGCAAACGGTGGGTAAACGAATTACTGTTGGGCAATTGATAGAACTTCAAATAATCATGACGATATACATGCAATGATCATTATATAGGTATCACATCCAAGATTAGTAGACCGACTCCTGCTGGCATCTACTACTATTACTCCACACATCGACCGCTATCCATCATGCATCTGGTGTATTAAGTTCATGAAAAAACGGAGTAATGCAATAAGAACAATGACATGATGTAGACAAGATCTATTTATGTAGAAATAGACCCCATCTTGTTATCCTTAATAGCAAAAATACATACGTGTCGGTTCCCCTTCTATCACTAGGACTGAGCACCGTAAGATCGAACCCATCACAAAGCACCTCTTCCCATTGAAAGATAAATAGATCAAAGTGGCCAAACAGAACCCAAATATCAGGGAAGAAATACGAGGCTATAAGCAATCATGCATATAAGAGATCAAAGAAGACTCAAATAACATTCATGGATATAAAGAGATATATCTGGTCATAAACACAAAGTTCATCGGATCCCAGCAAACAAACCGCAAAAAGAGTTACATCATATGGATCTCCGAGAGACCATTGTATTGATAATTAAAAGAGAGAGAGAGAGAGAGAGAGAGAGAGAGAGAGAGAGAGAGAGAGAGAGAGAGAGGAAGCCATCTAGCTACTAACTACGGACCCGTAGGTCTACAAAGAACTACTAAAACACAATCGGAGAGGCACCAATGGACTTGATGAACCCCTCCGTGATAGTGTCTAGATTGGATCTAGTGGTTCTAGAACTTGCGGCGGCCGGAATTGATTTTCGTTGACTCCTAGGGTTTCTCGAATATTGGGGTATTTATAGAGTGAAGAGGCGGTGCGATAGGCCACTGATAACCCACAAGTGTAGGGGATCGCAACAGTTTTCGAGGGTAAAGTATTAAACCCAAATTTGTTGATTCGACACAAGGGGAGCCAAAGAATACTCTTAAGTATTAGCAACTGAGTTGTCAATTCAGCCACACCGGGAAACTTAGTATTTGCAGCAAGATAGTTTAGTAGCAAAGTAGTATGATAGTGGTGGTAGCAGCAATAAAAGTAAAGATAGTGTTTTTGTGGTTTTTGTAATAATAGCAATGGAAAAGTAAATAGCAACTAGCAATATAGGTAAAGCTCGTAGGCATTGGATCGGTGATCGGAAATTACGTTGGATGCAATTCATCATATAGAAGTTATAACCTAGGGTGACACGGAACTAGCTCCAGTTCATCAATGCAATGTAGGCATGTATTCCGAATATAGTCATACGTGCTTATGGAAAAGAACTTGCATGACATCTTTTGTCCTACCCTCCTGTGGTAGCGGGGTCCTATTGGAAACTAAGGGATATTAAGGCCTCCTTTTAATATAGTACCGGACCAAAGCATTAACACATGGTGAATACATAAACTCCTCAAACTAAGGTCATCACCGGGAGTGGTCCCATCACTTCGGGGTTGCCGGATCATAACACATAGTAGGTGACTATAGACTTGCAAGATAGGATCAAGAACACACATATATTCATGGAAACATAATAGGTTCAGATCTGAAATCATGGCACTCGGGCCCTAGTGACAAGCATTAAGCATAGCAAAGTCATAGCAACATCAATCTCAGAACATAGTGGATACTAGGGATCAAACCCTAACAAAACTAACTCGATTACATGATAGATCTCATCCAACCCATCACCGTCCAGCAAGCCTACGATGGAATTACTCACACACGGCTGTGAGCATCATGGAATTGGTGATGGAGGAAGGTTGATGATGATGATGGCGACGATCTCCACTCTCCGGAGCCCCGAACGGACTCTAGATCAGCCCTCCCGAGAGAGATTAGGGCTTGGCGGCGGCTCCGTCTCGTGAAACGTGATAATTCTTTCTCCTTGATTTTTCTCTCCACGAAACGGAATATATAGGACCTGGGGATACGTCGGTGGGGCACCGGGCTGCCCTCGAGGCAGGGGGCGCGCCCCCCACCCTCGAGGACGGCCCATGGGCCCCCAGGTGTGGATCTTCTTGCCAGTATTTTTTATATTTTCTGAAATAAATCTCCATTGATTTTCAGGTGATTCCGAGAACTTTTTATTTCTGCACAAAAACAACACCATGGCAGTTCTGCTGAAAACAGCGTTAGTCTGGGTTAGTTCCATTCAAATCATGCAAGTTAGAGTCCAAAACAAGGGCAAAAGTGTTTGGAAAAGTAGATACGTTGGAGACGTATCAACTCCCCCAAGCTTAAACCTTTGCTTGTCCTCAAGCAATTCAACTGATAAACTGAAAGTGATAAAGAAAAAGTTTGACAAACTCTGTTTGCTCTTGTTGTTGTAAATATGTAAGCTAGCATTCAGGTTTTTGACAAGATCATGAACTAACCACATTCACAATAACTTTCAGGTCTCAAGACTACTCACATCAATGGCGTAATCAACTAGCGAGCAATAATAATAAACCTCGGATGACAACACTTCTCAAAACAATCATGATATGATATAACAGGATGGTATCTCGCTAGCCCTTTCTAAGACCGCAAAACATAAATGCATGGCACCTTTAAAGATCAAGGACTGGCTAGACATTGTAATTCATGGTAAAAGAGATCCAGTTATGATCATACTCAATGCAAATTAATAGTAATACATGCAACGACAGAGGTGCTCTCCTACTGGGGCTCTTTGATAAGAGGATGATGACTCTGCATAAAAGTAAATAGATAGGCCCTTCGCAGAGGGAAGCAGGGATTTGTAGAGGTGCCAGAGCTCGATTTTTAAATAGAGATTGAATAACATTTTGAGCGGTATACTTTCATTGTCAACATAACAACCAAGAATCTTGATATCTTCCATGCTACTCACATTATAGGCGGTTCCCAAACAGAATGGTAAAAGTTTATACTCCCCCAAACCACCAACAAGCACACTCCATGGCCATTCGAATCCACGGGGTACCGTCCAAACAAGCAAAAACCCTTGGGGAGTTTTGTTTAATTATTCTGATTTAGAGCATGGGACTAGGCATCCCAATTACCAGCCATTTTCTCGTGAATGATGAGCGGAGTCCACTCATCGTGAGAATAACCCACCTAGCATGGAAGATATAGACAGCCCTAGTTGATACATGAGCTGTTCAAGCATACAAAACAGAATTTCATTTGAAGGTTTAGAGTTTGGCACATACAAATTTACTTGGAACGGCAGGTAAATACCGCATATAGGAAGGTATGGTGGACTCATGTGGAATAACTTTGGGGTTTATGGAAGTGGATGCACAAGCAGTATTCCCACTTAGTACAGATGAAGGCTAGAATGAGACTGGGAAGCAACCAACTAGAGAGCAACAATGGTCATGAACATGCATTAAAATTAATCAACAATGAATGCAAGCATGAGTAGGATATAAATCATGATGAACATAAATATCATGAAGGCTATGTTGATTTGTTTCAACTACATGCATGAAAATGCGGCAAGTCAAGTCACTTAAATCGTTCAGAGGAGGATACCACCCATCATACCACATCACAACCATTTTAATATCATGTTGGCACGCAAGATAGACCATTATGAACTCTCAGCTAATTAAGCATGGCATTAGCAGCTATGATCTCTAATTGTCATTGCAAACATGTTTCATTCATAACAAGCTGAATCAAGAACGACGAGCAATCATATTTACAAAAACAAGAGAGGTCGAGTTCACACCAGCTTTTCTCATCTCAATTAGTTCATCATATATCATCCTTATTGCCTTTCACTTGCACGACCGAATGGTGTGGATAATAATAATAGTGTACATGCATTGGACTAAGCTGGAATATGCACGCATTTAATACAAGAGAGAAGGCAAGGTAATATGGCTCAAGGTTAAATCAACAACAAAGCATATGAGAGCCACTAAGCATTTTAATCATGGTCTTCTACTCTTAACCCCTAAAGAAAAGAAAAGAAACTATTTACACAGGAAAGCTCCCAACAAGCAAAAGAAGAACGGGAAATCTTTTTGGGTTTTCATTTTTAGTGACTACCACAAGCAAAGAAAGTAAACTAGCTAGAAGCTACAGCTAATATTTTTTGTTTTTCTGGGTTTTTCTAGGACACAAGAAAAAGACTAAGAAAAAGAAATTTAAACTAAGCATGGATGGTACAGTGAAAGAGTGTGAGCACCGACAACTAGAATAAGTGTGAGCATGAAAGTAAGTCGGTGAGAAACACGTACTCCCCCAAGCTTATGCTTTTGGCCTAAGTTGGTCTATGGCCAGTACTGGCCTGACAGATATCCAAAGTTGTAGTTGGGGTCGTACTGAGATGCAACAGTTGCTGCCTACTGAGCTGCAGCTCGAAGGCGGTTTGCCTCCGTCATGTTATAATAGGCATTTGCTTCCTCCCTAGTTATACTGTATCTCCCTTTTTCCTGAAAGTTAAACAAAGTAGGGGCAGGAAGAACAATAGGGATGGCATGTTGCCGGTTAAAGATTAGTCGATATTTGAGAGTTTGATTATCCACTCTATAAACCGGTGACTAGCCATAGCATTACAGTCTAAATAAACAGTAGGTAAGGGGTTATCATAAGGGTGCACAGACACACCAAGATATCGGGCTATGCGGGTAGCATAGATCCCACCAAATAAATCTCCATTAGAACCATTATGGTGTAGCCTACGTGTAACAATAGCTCCCAGATTATATTGCCTATCACCTAGTACAGCACTCCTGAGAACGCTAAGATCAGGGACACACATGTGACAAGCCTCATCTTTACCATTTATGCATCTACCGATAAAGAGAGCAAAGTAATGAATAGCAGGAAAATGTATGCTCTCCATGGTGGCTTGTGTGATGTCCCTAGATTCCCCCACTGTAATACTAGCAAGAAATTCTCTAAATTCATATTTACGAGGATCACACATACTGCCCCACTATGGGAGCTTGCAGGCTTCATTAAAATCCTCTAAGTCCATGGTATAAGATTTATCATAAAGATCAAACAAGACAGTGTGAGAATTACGTGAAGATGAAAATTTAAACCTTCTCACAAAGCTATCAGTCAAGCCACGGTATTGGATGCACTTATCTTGCATGAAGTCCTCGAGGTCAGCGTTACGCACATATGCATAGAATTCATCTTTGATGCCTGCTTGACTCATAAATTCATCCGGCGGCCATTCACAAGGCCGCACATTAGCATCCCTCGGTGGTTCATCATCCGGCTCACGGAACGCGAGCCTTGGTCCTTGCTTCCTTGAAGGACCACCTTGGAAGTTTTTCCTAGACATTTTTCTGAAATTTTCTGAAATTTTTAGTACTCACAAATAAAAGTTAACCAAACTCAACAAGATTGATAGCAACAACTCCTATAAGTGCCTAGAAGCTATATCATGCATTAGAACTACTTGGGACCAAGAAAATTTGACATGCAAGCTCAAGAACAAGGTCACCACAGCAGCACAAATTTGCAACAAATAAAGCACTAGAACAAAAACTAATTGGACCAATGGAGGAGTCCCATACCAAGGAACAATCTCCCCAAACAGTTTGGTGAATGGTGCTTTGAGCAAGGAGATCGAAAATGGCAGCAAAATGAGCTAGAACTCGGGTTTGAGTTGGCTGGGGATTTTTTTGGGAGGAAGAAGAAGGGAATGGGTGAAAGGATAAGTGGAGGGGGCCACGTGGGGCCCTCGAGGCAGGGGGGCGCGCCCTGTGCCCTCGAGGCCAGGTGTTAGCTCCCCTCGCTGTGTGTTCAGTGCCATATTTTCTTAAATATTCTAAAAAAAGCATATTTCATTTTCATGGCATTTGGAGAACTTTTATTTTCGGGACATTTTTTTATTGCACGGATAAGTCTGGAAACTGACAAATAATACTATTTTTCTTTTATTTAACCTAATTAATAGAAAGTAAAAGGAGGGTACAGAAAGTTTGTGCTATCTAGATTCACCTATCCCATGTTCATCAAAAGGAATCCATTAACAAGGTTGATCAGGTCTTGTTAATAAACTCTTTCCGAGTAACATGAAACCGGAGAATTTTCGAATAACACTATGTTACCTCAATGGGGATATGTATGTCCCCAACAATAAGCATGCCATATGCCTTTTTGATAATAGGAATAGGAAACTCAAAACCTCCAATAGTAATGGTTGAAGTTTTTCCAATATAGTTGATACTAAAGGCCTGAGGTTGTTTCCTCGGAAAGTGTACTGTATTCTCATTACCATTGACATGAAAAGTGACATTGCCTTTATTGCAATCAATAACAGCCCCTGCAGTATTCAGAAAAGGTCTTCCAAGAATAATAGACATACTATCATCCTCGGGAATATCAAGTATAACAAAGTCCGTTAGAATAGTAACATTTGCAACTACAACAGGCACATCTTCACAAATACCGACAGGTATAGCAGTTGATTTATCAGCCATTTGCAAAGACATTTCAGTAGGTGTCAACTTACTCAAGTCAAGTCTACGATATAAAGAGAGAGGCATAACACTAACACCGGCTCCAAGATCACACAAAGCAGTTTTAACATAGTTTTTCTTAATGGAGCAAGGTATAGTAGGTACTCCTGGATCTCCTAATTTCTTAGGCATTCCACCCTCAAAAGTGTAATTGGCAAGCATGGTGGAGATTTCTACATCAGGTATCTTTCTTTTGTTGGTAATAATGTCTTTCATATACTTGGCATAAGGATTTGTTTTAAGCACATCAGTCAAACGCATATGCAAAAAGATAGGTCTAATCATTTCAGCAAAGCGCTCAAAGTCCTCATCATCATTTTTCTTGGATGGTTTCGGAGGAAAAGGCATGGGTTTCTGAACCCATGGTTCTCTTTCCCTTCCGTGCTTCCTAGCAACAAAGTCTCTCTTATCATAACGTTGATTCTTTGATTGTGGGTTATCAAGATCAACATCAGGTTCAATCTCTACATCATTATCATTGCTAGGTTGAGCATCATCATGAACATCATTATTAATGTTATCACTAGGTTCATGTTCATTACCAGATAGTGTCTCAGCATCAGAAACAGATATATCATTGGGATTCTCAGGTGGGTGAGCTACAGGTTCACTAGAAGCATGCAAGGTTCTATCATTTTGCTTTTTCTTCTTCTTAGAAGAACTAGGTGCATCTATATTAGCTCTCTGGGAATCTTGCTCAATTCTCTTAGGGTGGCCTTCAGGATACAGAGGTTCCTAAGTCACTTTACCACCTCTAGTTGCAACTCTAACAGCATAGTCATTATTCTTACTATTTAATTCATTGAGCAAATCATTCTGAGCTTTAAGTACTTGTTCTACTTGAGTGGTGACCATGGAAGCATGTATACTAATAAGTTTTAGTTCATATTTAGCACTAGAAAGATAATCATCAAGTGTTCAATCATATGAGCATTGTGTTGCAATTGTCTACCAACATAAGCATTGAAGTTTTCTTGTTTCACAATAAAATTGTCAAACTCATCTAAGCATTGGCTAGCAGACTTATAACGAGGAATATCACTTTCATCAAATCTATAAAGAGAATTTACCTTTACTACCTGTGTCGGGTTATCAAGACCATGTATTTCTTCAATAGGCGGTAAATTCTTAACATCTTCAACTTTAATACCTTTTTCTTTCATGGATTTCTTTGCCTCTTGCATATCTTCAGGACTGAGAAATAGAATGCCTCTTTTCTTCGGAGTTGGCTTAGGGGTTGGTTCAGGAAGTGTCCAATTATTTTCATTGGCCAGCATATTATTCAATAGTAATTCAGCTTGTTCAACTGTTCTTTCCCTGAAAACACAACCAGCACAACTATCCAGGTGGTCTCTAGAAGCATCAGTTAGTCCATTATAAAAGAGATCAAGTATATCATGCATCTCAAGAGGATGATCAGGAAAAGCATTAAGTAACTGGAGAAGCCTCCCCCAAGCTTGTGGGAGACTCTCTTCTTCAGTTTAACAAAGTTATATATTTCCCGTAAGGTAGCTTGTTTCTTATGAGCGGGAAAATATTTAGCAGAAAAGTAATACATCATATCCTGGGGACTACGCACACAACCAGGATCAAGAGAATTAAACCAAGTCTTAGCATCACCCTTTAACGAGAATGGAAATAGCTTAAGGATATAGTAGTCGCGAATATTTTCATCATTGGTAAACAGGGTGGCTATATCATTTAACTTGGTAAGATGTGCCACAACAGTTTCAGACTCATAGCCATGGAAAGGATCAGATTCAACCAAAGTAATTAACTCAGGATGAACAGAGAATTCATAATCCTTATCAGTAACACAAATAGGTGAAGTAACAAAAGCAGGGTCATGTTTCATTCTAGCATTCAAGGACTTTTCTTTCAACTTAGTTAATAACTTCTTAAGATCATATCTATCATTGCAAGCAAGAAAGTCTCTAGCAGTTTCTTCATCCATAACATAACCCTCAGGCACAACAGGCAATTCATATCTATTGGGAGTAGTTTCATCATCACTTTCCTAAATATCATCAACATTTGCACTCTCCCTAACCTTAGCAATTTGTTCATCTAGAAATTCACCTAGTGGCACAGTATCAGGCATAGAGGTAGTTTCATCATACATAGCAGAAGTAGCATCATCAAGAACATACGACATATCAGATTCAATAGCAGGAGTAGGTGTCGCAAGTTTACTCATAACAGAAGGAGAATCAAGTGCAGAGCTAGATGGGAGTTCCTTACCTCCCCTCGTAGTTGAGGGTAAGATCTTGGTTTTTGAGTCCTTCAAATTCTTTACAGTGATAAGTAGATATAAATCCCAAGTGAGTTAAAGAACAGAGCTATGCTCCCCGGCAACGGCGCCAGAAAATAGTCTTGATAACCCACAAGTGTAGGGGATCGCAACAGTTTTCGAGGGTAAAGTATTAAACCCAAATTTGTTGATTCGACACAAGGGGAGCCAAAGAATACTCTTAAGTATTAGCAACTGAGTTGTCAATTCAGCCACACAGGGAAACTTAGTATCTGCAGCAAGATAGTTTAGTAGCAAAGTAGTATGATAGTGGTGGTAGCAGGAATAAAAGTAAAGATAGTGTTTTTGTGGTTTTTGTAATAATAGCAACGGAAAAGTAAATAGCAACTAGCAATATAGGTAAAGCTCGTAGGCATTGGATCGGTGATGGGAAATAACGTCGGATGCAATTCATAAGTTATAACCTAGGGTGACACAGAACTAGCTCCAGTTCATCAATGCAATGTAGGCATGTATTCCGAATATAGTCATACGTGCTTATGGAAAAGAACTTGCATGACATCTTTTGTCCTACCCTCCCGTGGCAGCGGGGTCCTATTGGAAACTAAGGGATATTAAGGCCTCCTTTTAATAGAGTACCGGACCAAAGCATTAACACATAGTGAATACATGAACTCCTCAAACTAAGGTCATCACCGGGAGTGGTCCCGATTATTGTCACTTCGGGGTTGCCGGATCATAACACATAGTAGGTGACTATAGACTTGCAAGATAGGATCAAGAACACACATATATTCATGGAAACATAATAGGTTCAGATCTGAAATCATGGCACTCGGGCCCTAGTGACAAGCATTAAGCATAGCAAAGTCATAGCAACATCAATCTCAAAACATAGTGGATACTAGGGATCAAACCCTAACAAAACTAACTCGATTACATGATAGATCCCATCCAACCCATCACCGTCCAGCAAGCCTATGATGGAATTACTCACACACGGCGGTGAGCATCATGGAATTGGTGATGGAGGAAGGTTGATGATGACGATGGCGACGATCTCCACTCCCCTGAGCCCCGAACGGACTCCAGATCAGCCCTCCCGAGAGAGATTAGGGCTTGGCGGCGGCTCCGTCTCGTGAAACGCGATAATTCTTTCTCCTTGATTTTTTTCTCCACGAAACGGAATATATAGGACCTGGGGATACGTTGGTGGGGCACCGGGCTACCCTCGAGGCAGGGGGCGTGCCCCCCACCCTCGAGGATGGCCCGTGGGCCCCCAGGTGTGGATCTTCTTGCCAGTATTTTTTATATTTTCTGAAATAAATCTCTGTTGATTTTCAGGCGATTCCGAGAACTTTTTATTTCTGCACAAAATCAACACCATGGCAGTTCTGCTGAAAACAGCGTCAGTCCGGGTTAGCTCCATTCAAATCATGCAAGTTAGAGTCCAAAACAAGGGCAAAAGTGTTTGGAAAAGTACATACGTTGGAGACGTATTAGCCACCGAGGTGGGCACAACCCACATGGGCGCGCTTGGGGGGCCTAGGTGCGCCCTGGTGGGTTGTGCCCCCTCGGGGCAACCCCCAAGTACTTCTCTGGCCCAACAGGTGTCTTCTGGTCCAAAAAAATCCACAGAAAGTTTCGCAGCATTTGGACTCTGTTTGTTATTGATTTCCTGCGATGTAAAAAAAAGCAGAAAACAACAACTGGCACTTGGCACTATGTCAATAGGTTAGTACCAAAAAATGATATAAAATGATTTTAAAGCATCCGAGGATGATAATATAAGAGCTTGGAACAATAAAAAATTATAGAGACGTTGGAGACGTATCAGCATCCTCGAACTTAATTCATGCTCGTCCTCGAGTAGGTAAATGATAGAAATGAAATTTTTGATGTGGAATGCGGCCTATCATGTTCATCTCATATTCTTTCCTTTATAGCATGGACAATTGGACTTTTATGTGTTTCAAAGCAATAGTCTAGTTTTGACATGAGGACTTCAATATTCAAGCATATCAACAAACAACCATGTCCTTCAAAATATCATTACTAAAGCAAGTTATCCCTAGCCCATCATGCTCAATCATTGATCCATTCATGCCACACATCCAAATGTTAATTTCATCCAATGCTCAAGTATGATAATACTATTCCGTCGTTGGTGCTTTGTAAGAGAGGATGGGGGCTCAAATAAAAAATTGCATAAAGTAAAAGATAGGCCCTTCGCGGAGGGAAGTAGGGATTTGTAGAGGTGCCAGAGCTCAAAGCTTAAATTGAGAAAATTATTTTGGGTGGCATGCTTTTCTCACCAACGAGAACAACTTAGATTTCCCAAAAATTTCCATGCTAGATATATCATAGGCGGTTCCCAAACATAAAATAAAGTTTATTCCTTTTTCAACCAAACTTTCACAAGCCATGGCTAGCCCTATCCACGGTTGCCCTCCATACCATCATTTTCCAAGGAATTTATTATTTGACAACATAAAGTAAATTTTCTTTTTCATTTCGGGACTGGGAATCCTCATTACCGCCATACTCTCGTGCAATGACAAGTGAATAAACACTCATCTTGAGAATAACACATCTAGCAAGAAAAATATCTGCCATCCCTCGCCGCTTCATGAGCGGTACGAGCACACAATAGAGAAATTTATTTTGAAAATTAGAGTTGGCACATACAAATTTGCTTAGAACGACTTGGAAATACCGCATATATGTAGGTATGATGGACTCATTTGGCATAACTTGGGTTTTAGGATTTGGATGCACAAGTAGTATTTCTACTTAGTACAAAGTGGAGGCTAGCAAGAGATTGAGAAGCGATCAACCAAGGAACGACAATCATCGTAAGAGAATATTAAACATAACCAACACCGAATAATGCAACACAAGTAGGATATAATTTCATTGCATGACTATTGGCTTTCGTGCTTGCATAGGGAATCACGAACCTTAACATCAATATTCTTACTAAGACATAACTACTCATTAAGATGGCTCACATATCACTATCATCATATCTCAAAACTATTACAAGGAATCAAGTTTATTTTGTCCAATGACCTTCATGAAAGTTTTTATTATATCCTCCTTGGATATCTATCACTTTGGAACTAATTTCATGTGTTGCTTTTCATAAGCTCAAACAAATATAAGTGAAAATCATGAGCATCATAATTCTTTCTCTCAAATAAATCTAAGTGAAGCATGAGATAATTTCTTAATTTTGTTTACTAACTCTCAAATAAATGTAAGTGGAGCAATAGAGAATTTCTTCAAAAATAACAAAGCACGCCATGCTAAAAAAGATATAAGTGAAGCACTAGAGCATTTCCATAGCTCATAAAGATTTAAGTGAAGCATAGAGAGCAATTCTAACAAGTCATGGCATAATTTTGGCTCACACAAATATATGTGTCCGTGTAATGCCCAGGATGGGACTATACCTCCTACGTGTCGAGGCACGACTTAAAGGTATAAGCCCATCCTAGAATGATCTCAAGTTTGGTATCTTTGCACGACTCATGTAAAAGAGGGATTAAATTGCAAAAGGAGATAGTTGGCTTACACTCGCCACTTCACACAATACAATACATAAGCAATACATCATTCAAAACATCACAGCCCATCTAAGGGTAAGGTCCAAAAGAAAGATACCAAAACAACATAACGCCACAGGTCAGGATCGAATCCTAGTAGAAGAACCACTACTGATCGTCGAAACGTCACAAGCATACGGCCAAACTCTTCATCGAACTCCCGGAAGTACTGAACCCTCTCCTGCATCAAACTCGGTTGAACCTGCATCTGGTGTGGTGAAGTAAATGTGAGCCACAGAGGACTCAGCAATCCCGTTCCCGGGTAACACGACTATTTAAGCCTTGGGTGAGGACAAGGCTGAAGAAAGAACAAGAGGTGAAGGAATAACAAGAGTCTGCAGCAGCAACTAGCACTAGTTTACGTAATAGAGAGCGAGAAGAGAAGTGCCTCGGTCGAAAGATGATCACGAAGTGATCCTAGCTACAACACGTCAAACATAACCCCACCGTGTTCATCTCCCGAATCCCTTTCGGAAAATGACAGTCACGGTACACACGCTGGTAGTGTATTGAAACATTGTGTCAAGTTATCTACAACCGGATATTAACAAGCTCCCATCTGCCACATAACCGCGGGCACGGCTTTCGAAAGTTCAAACCCTGCAGGGGTGTTCCAACTTGACCCATTACAAGCCCACGATCCGCGGAGTCACAACTCCATAGGTGGGAAGACCCGAGTATTCTCGGAATCCCGTGCTCAAGATATACCGAACCAAGGTAAGACTAATCCAGCAAATCCTCCCGGCGTGTCGACACCCTGATAGTAGCCGCGCGTATCTAAGTCTCAGGACACGACCGGATGGGCGATTCTACAGGTTTATATCAATCCTCGAGTTTCCTCGTGGTGACCCCGCAGACTCCCCGTTTGGGACCAACACCATCAGCACTGGCCCCCCCTGCTATGTAGAATTAAGAATCCTCGGGGACGCGACCCCCTATGCAAAATTAATTAATTAATTAAGTTGTTATTATGAGGCAAATAGTACCAATGTTGGGATTTGCTGGAAAAGACTTAGCACTTAGCGGTTTATCGAGGGGGTCCCATACACCCCAACCGTGTTAGGAACGCATAATCAAGGAACATAACACCGGTTTATACGGTTCCTAACGGCATGAGTGGAACAAATCACCAAGAAAAAGGCTTAGTCTTCCACCCTTGCCAATATATAGATGATTTCATTTTAAGCATTTATATAGTGTGATATAACCCAACAACTTCAACATGAAGCAAGCATCTTCAATCTTCACCTGCAACTAACAATGCTATAAGAGGGGCTGAGCGAAGCGTACTTAGCCATTCAACGGTTTGCATAGGAAGGGTGGTTAAACAGGTTCATGGTTACAATAGGAGGCTGACAGGAAAACATGGGCATCGAGGCAATATACTAAAGAGCGATACTCTAGCAATAGGCAAAGATAGTAATGGTATCCGGGTTCGGTCATCTTGCCTGGGATTCCGCGAGGGAGAAGAACAAGATCCATGAAGAAGATGGAGCAACAGACGAGCGAATCCTCACAACTCCGGAACGAAACCGAAGCTAACAAGAGAAGCAACCGGAAAGAAGCAAACAGCACGGTAAACACACCATCATAAACATGGCATACGATGCACAAACAAGTATGATGCATGTCCGGTTTAAATATGCAAGGCATGGCAAAGTGCACAAACAACACTACAAGTTAAGTGGAGCTCAATTTGCAATGAGTTGCATATTGACGAAACACCACATTTTATTATTTAGTTGACTCTCGTTATTTACAAGACAAGATTAAATGTTTGTTATCATGGCATGAGGTGAAGCATAATAAAACTACACTATTAAGGCATTTTAAATGAGGTCGGAAAATAACAACAACATATCCGGAAAATCCCCATGAGCATGTATAGTAATTATAAAGCAACAACAATTAAACATTCTCATGTTGTTATCATGATGCGGATGACATGATTAAATTTTATGCAAGTTTATTAAAAGTTGACATAAGAGATATGAAGCATTGTCACCGCGGTGGAAGGAAAAGGGTGCCACGGCAACGATAACCGAAAATGATGCCACGGCAACATATCGGTTCCGGTAACTCGTTGAGAGACCGGTGCAAAAGATGACGGGAGGCGTGTCAAGCAAGAAGAAAGTGGGGAGATCCCGTCACCGGGTTCCCACGAGTCGGCGACGAGGCAACCGAGGAACATGACAAACGGACGAAATGGCACGAAGCACACACGGGAAACATTTCATACAACACAACAAGCATCTCACGGGTCATCGTCTCGGGGTTATACCTTCGGGACAAACGTTCTCGGGGCGGTTCGAGTCGTCGAGGGACGTAGTGGAAGAAGTCGAAGGAGACGTTCTCGAGGCGGTAGTAGTACTCGGGCGACGGTAGCGGAAGTAGTGGTTCACGTTTCCGAAGAGGAAGTAGTTGTTCCGTAGAGGTACACGTGTAGTCGTTCACATCCCGTTCGGAGAGGTACTTGTCGTAGGGGTTCATGTCGCACCGTCGGACGTGGTGGTACTTGGCGTTCGTCGACACATGTAGTCGTTCTCGTCTCGGAGTCGTACACGTTCCGTAGAGGTACACGGGGCGACGGTAGGGGTACTTGTCCATGAAGTCGTTCTCGTCCGTAGTTGTTCATGTCATCGATGTCGGGGTACTTGGTCGGGTCGCCGTGTACTCGTTCATGTAGTCGTTCACAAAAAAGGCCATGTAGCTGCTCGGGTCCGGACCTAGTGGTTCTTGGCGCTCCTGGTGCTTGAGATAAACAAAAAAAACAGCAACAAAAAAAACAGGAAAAGGGTTGCGGGGGTGCTGCGCTGCTGGTCACTGAAGGACAGCATGGCGACCATGGCGTCGGGGAGGACGGGGCCGACGGGGCGACCCGGCGGAGGTGGCTGCAGCCTCGGGCGGCAGCTCCTGGAGAAGGCCCCGGCGCTGTGGCGCGATGGAGGACTTGGAAGGCGAGGCGAGGAGGTGCTGCGGGGGCCTTGGCGCGCCGGGCGGCGACGGAGGGGCGCGGCTGCTGGCTCCGGCGACCTGGAGCCACGGAGCTGTGGCGCTGGCTCGGGCCAGACGAGTAAGAGGCCGAGGCAGAGGCCTGGAGAAGAGGAGGGGCGCGTCCGCACGGCCTGGCTGGAGGGGCACCGCGGCGCTGGGGCCCGGTTCCTGGCGCGACGAGGAGGGGAAGAGGCGGCTGGAGGGGATCCCCGCGGCGGACGGCGGCGACTGGCGAAGGGGGGCTCGGCCTGGAGAACTCGGGCGTCAGGCGCGAAGGGAGACGAAGTGGCTGCGGGGTGGCTCCTGGCCGGCCGGACCGGCTCGCGGCTGGTGGCTGCTCCAAGGGGCGGGCGCTCGAGGCCGCGGGAATGGTGCGGTGGTGGAGGGGAGATCGGGCAGAGGGAATCGGGGGACGAGGAGAAAGGGGGGCGAACGGCGCTCGGGATCGAGCGACTGGCGGCACAGAGGGAGGATGAGAGGCTGCGGGAGGGAGGTCGGGCCTCGCTAGGGTTAGGAGCCTGGCGGCTGGGCCAATGGGCCGGCTGGAGAGGTGGCTGTGCCTATGGGCCAAGAGGCTGCTGGCCTGGGCCTGCTCTCCTCTATTTAATCTTTAGCAGAAAAGAAAAAATAGAGATAGCTCAAAATATTAAGAAAAAGGCCACGCACAAGAAATAAAATATGGAACAATTTTGAAAGGCTTTATGGAATAATTCCAACCCCACAAAAATAGTTCCAACATAAAGGGAAGTGCAAACTAAAAATAAATAGCTTGCCTTAAAGGAGTTCAAAAGGAGTCTAGATTTTAGGAGGAGCCTCGAAAATTGGGAAAAGAATATAGGAAGGTTTTTGAAGGAGAAACTCGAAGTGAAAAAGACATGGGGAAATTTGCAAGTGTGTTGCGGGTAATTCCAAAGAAATGGAATATTTATAATATAGCTCCCTAAATATTGAGAGGCTTTTATATGTTATAAAGAGAAGACATTCTTCCCTCGATTTAAATGGACCGAAGGTCCACACAATTTATTTAGGTTGAGATGCAAAAATTAATGACATGATGGCATGATGACATGATGCAATGCAAAAATAAATAACACAAGCACAAAGAACACACGGGAGAACCCGGAACATCTGGAATCTTCTGGAATCTTCTGGTATCTTCTGGGACGTCGGTCTTCGGGCGTCACAACTCTCCCACACTAACAGAGGATCTCGACCCGAGATCCTAGAGATATCACCGGGTAAAAACGGAAGAGGAAGAGGTAAAACAAAGTTGCTTCTTTTACAGACGAGTGAAACCAAAGAACCTTGAGAGGTTGACCAAGTTGAAGAAGAAAACAACGGAGATGAACGAATAAGAAAACTCTGTTAGAAAAGAGGAACAAGGAGCATTATGAGAACTTTGTAGGTTGAAAGACATGAGCAAGTGCTTCTGAACCAAAAGAATAAGAAACCGCAATGGTATAGCCAAGGAATAAGAATGACAGAATTTGGACAACACTTCGTCTGAAAATGGAAGGAAATGAACAAAAACTTGAGGAGATGGAAAGATACTTGATGAAAACAACAACACACTGCCTCTGAAACAATTAAAAGAATGGCACAAGGGGTAAGAAAGATTCAGACAGCCCTCCGGTTGAAAAGAGAGGCAGAACATGAAAAGATGAGAGAACTTGAATGAAGAATACAACACTCCGGTTAAATGATAAGCAAGGGAAAAAACATGATCTCGATAAAAACGAGATGATGGTTAAAGAGAGCAATATCACAAGGCCTCCGGAATGAAAGAATAGCATATAAATCAATGAAAGGAATGAATGGAGAAGATAATGACAACTTCCCCAACCAATGAATTTGAGAGAGCATCCTTATCAAGATGGGTTGAACAGAGTTGTTGGAAGAATCAACCACGAAAAGAATAAGCTTGATGTGGGCTTATGGAAAACATCAAAATTATACGGTGATAACCAGCCACTGACGAAAACATTAAATTGGATTGAGATCAACAAGGAGACGAAAATCTTAATTCACCAGAAGGATAAATGAAGAACTTGGGTCATTTATAAGCACCATCATAGCAACAATTCTCAGGGAAAGCTTTTAGGTGAAATATAACCCAAGATAACTCCAACGAATAAATTGCAGGGTTGAAAGATCTCTTGAACAAAGAAAAATGATGGTTTTAAATATCCCATTCTTGATAACTTGTGAATCATGAAACATGAAGGGAAAATTGTCAAGAATGACATAACACCATCTGAAAAGATAAGGTAGAAGGAATTGCATTGGAAATCATGATGAAGAAAGCTTGAGCTCCAACAAGAATCTTGATGAAGAGTTCGAGGATGAATTAAAACATGATGAACCACCATGAAGAACTCCGGTAATGAAAGCATGAGAAGTGAAAGATGAAAAGAATAAGACTCAAGGCCTGCGATGAATTAGATGGGGCTTGAAATGATGTAATTGAAATAGCTTGAAGCTCCGGAAAACAAGATGAACAACTTAGAACTGAGAATATGATATGATGAACAAGCTCCGAAGCGATTTAACCTTTTGGAAGAAACTAGAATAAGGTTTATGTTATGCATATCCTTCACCAATTTAAATTGGCGACAAGCAATGGATTTGGCATACTACTTATTCTCGTTGCAAGGAATTAAAGAGAGATCTAGCACAAGCTTGGATAAGTATTCAACGAACCACCGGGAGGATAAATGAAAGAACAAATGAATTAAAAACGAAAACAACGGAAGGGTAATCTTGAAAGAACCACCGTAACAATATGGAGACGAACGAAGAGGCATCGATGAAGAATATTTGGAGAACGAAGTTGAAAACTGAGAACGAAGAAATATTTTGAAATGATGGCCTTCGGAGGATCACAAGAAAAGAATTCATGAAAAGCTTCGGATGGGTATAAAAAGAATTCCTCATAAACGGAACAATAATGAGGATGGCAAGAAGTTAGAACCACGAATCTTCAAGAGAACGGGCCAAGATTTAAGAGAAACACTTCTTTGATCTTCAAATGTTGAGAATGAAGACGAGAAATGCCATAAGAATTTCGAGATACTCCGGACGAATGACAAGAGGAAGGTGGAGCTAAAGATGGGAATAATTGGAAACAATCTTGGAGAAGGCATGTGACTGATGGAAATCATTCTTACGTCACACTTTGAAAAGAATTTGAGTATAACTCCGGAAAAGAAGAGTCAGGTAAGATCCTGGGAAAGGCCTGTGGGTTAGGGCCCACTAAAGAAATCACCGTTGAAAAAGATTGCTTCAGAGCTATTGCACCGGTTGAATTAAATGGCTTGAATAAGATGACAATCCTCAAAATAGTTTGAACGGATTAAGAATGCAATTATGAATCTTCAGCACTCTGGATATGAATAGCAAGAGGAGAATGATTAATTGGAGCACCGGAATAAGAAAGCATTGTGAAATGAGGAAAAGGATAAGATCAACACCGAAATCTTGAATTACATCCACCGGCAGAATATTAGAATTAAGAATGATGAACTTGGAGCTCTCGAGCATCTTCACGATAAATCACCGGATAAGAACATTGAAGGAAATGAATGAAGAAATATCACATGAATAAAATGGATAATTTATTTGAGAATTTCTGGCTCCATGACGGAGAAGGGTGGGAGGGTGGGGAAAACAAGGACAACTTGGGATGAATGAAACAGACAAAACGTCAGATTTCTCAACGGTGTCCGTATGAGATAACTTGAAGAGAAGGCACACCGGTTGGAAAAGAATTTAACATGAAAATCTCAATGGTCAAGAAGGACTAGCATTCCCATAGAAATATGAGAACACCGATTAGGAAAGGTATGGAATCAACATTTGACATCGAAGCAACTCGAATACCAGAATCAAAACAAGAACAAAGGATAGATATGCAACATGATCTTCACAATATCATCCGAACAGAGAATTGAACGGATGAATTCCGTAGGTACATCAACTAGTCGAGAAGCCACTTGGAGAACAAAAGGTAAATAAAAAGGAACAAGGAACAGATAGAACAAATACAAGATAGAAGTTTCGTTCGACATCTTCGTGCTGAAAGCTCATGGAACGTGTTACAAAAGGGTTTTGTCATCCCCGGATCAGCATAGCCAAGGACCCTTTAAGATGCAACTCCCGATCAGAACAAGTCCATAAAACCACTTCACTCAATGTAGAACCCCGAACTTCATATCATGCACTCGTTGGAAGAATGCCTAGAACTACTGGATGAACCCACCTATAGATTTCCGAAAGTTTCCAGTTATGCAATCAGGTGTTGGGGATACACGGGAAGCACCGCGCAATCAACTCTAAACCTACATCCAGGTGTATCCATCCTTCAACACATAACCAGTCTTTCTCGGAAACCGTTTACCTCGGACCTTCGAAACGCATCCACTATACAAGCTATGGCAATACTCCCGAACTACCTCCCCAGTACTGGGTGATGTCGGGGTTATCTTGCCACTAACCGCATAGGAGAGTTGTCGATGTCGGCCATCTTAAGTATTCTAGTACTGCCGCGATGGATTTGTGACGACAACACCTCGGAGCTCAACTCCCCGGGACACTGCCACAACCCCTAATGACAGGAGGCATCGAGAACAATGTTCTCGTCACAAAGACATCGAAACAATCCAAACAATACTCGCGAGATCCTAAAAAAAATTGGTGCAATTTTTGAAAGTAGAAGAGGCAAGAGTAATCGTCAGGAGTCCTCACCAGAATGAAAAGAGATGAGGAGCAAAAGAAATCCTACTCTCCGATATATATATAGGACTCAAAACATTTTCAAGTGTGTGCCTAGACTCAACCGTCAACGATTCGATCAATCAGTGGGGGCTTCTAGGTCGGAGAAGGCTCTGAATACCAACTTGTAATGCCCAGGATGGGACTATACCTCCTACGTGTCGAGGCACGACTTAAAGGTATAAGCCCATCCTAGAATGATCTCAAGTTTGGTATCTTTGCACGACTCATGTAAAAGAGGGATTAAATTGCAAAAGGAGATAGTTGGCTTACACTCGCCACTTCACACAATACAATACATAAGCAATACATCATTCAAAACATCACAGCCCATCTAAGGGTAAGGTCCAAAAGAAAGATACCAAAACAACATAACGCCACAGGTCAGGATCGAATCCTAGTAGAAGAACCACTACTGATCGTCGAAACGTCACAAGCATACGGCCAAACTCTTCATCGAACTCCCGAAAGTACTGAACCCTCTCCTGCATCAAACTCGGCTGAACCTGCATCTGGTGTGGTGAAGTAACTGTGAGCCACAGAGGACTCAACAATCCCGTTCCCGGGTAACACGACTATTTAAGCCTTGGGTGAGGACAAGGCAGAAGAAAGAACAAGAGGTGAAGGAACAACAAGAGTCTGCAGCAGCAACTAGCACTAGCTTACGTAATAGAGAGCGAGAAGAGAAGTGCCTCGGTCGAAAGATGATCACGAAGTGATCCTAGCTACAACACGTCAAACATAACCCCACCGTGTTCATCTCCCGAATCCCTTTCGGAAAATGACAGTCACGGTACACACGCTGGTAGTGTATTGAAACATTGTGTCAAGTTATCTACAACCGGATATTAACAAGCTCCCATCTGCCACATAACCGCAGGCACGGCTTTCGAAAGTTCAAACCCTGCAGGGGTGTTCCAACTTGACCCATTACAAGCCCACGATCCGCGGAGTCGCAACTCCATAGGTGGGAAGACCCGAGTATTCTCGGAATCCCGTGCTCAAGATATACCGAACCAAGGTAAGACTAATCCAGCAAATCCTCCCGGCGTGTCGACACCCTGATAGTAGCCGTGCGTATCTAAGTCTCAGGACACGACCGGATGGGCGATTCTACAGGTTTATATCAATCCTCGAGTTTCCTCGTGGTGACCCCGCAGACTCCCCGTTTGGGACCAACACCATCAGCACTGGCCCCCCCCTGCTATGTAGAATTAAGAATCCTCGGGGACGCGACCCCCTATGCAAAATTAATTAATTAATTAAGTTGTTATTATGAGGCAAATAGTACCAATGTTGGGATTTGCTGGAAAAGACTTAGCACTTAGCGGTTTATCGAGGGGGTCCCATACACCCCAACCGTGTTAGGAACGCATAATCAAGGAACATAACACCGGTTTATACGGTTCCTAACGGCATGAGTGGAACAAATCACCAAGAAAAAGGCTTAGTCTTCCACCCTTGCCAATATATAGATGATTTCATTTTAAGCATTTATATAGTGTGATATAACCCAACAACTTCAACATGAAGCAAGCATCTTCAATCTTCACCTGCAACTAACAATGCTATAAGAGGGGCTGAGCGAAGCGTACTTAGCCATTCAACGGTTTGCATAGGAAGGGTGGTTAAACAGGTTCATGGTTACAATAGGAGGCTGACAGGAAAACATGGGCATCGAGGCAATATACTAAAGAGCAATACTCTAGCAATAGGCAAAGATAGTAATGGTATCCGGGTTCGGTCATCTTGCCTGGGATTCCGCGAGGGAGAAGAACAAGATCCATGAAGAAGACGGAGCAACAGACGAGCGAATCCTCACAACTCCGGAACGAAACCGAAGCTAACAAGAGAAGCAACCGGAAAGAAGCAAACAGCACAGTAAACACACCATCATAAACATGGCATACGATGCACAAACAAGTATGATGCATGTCCGGTTTAAATATGCAAGGCATGGCAAAGTGCACAAATAACACTACAAGTTAAGTGGAGCTCAATATGCAACGAGTTGCATATTGACGAAACACCACATTTTATTATTTAGTTGACTCTCGTTATTTACAAGACAAGATTAAATGTTTGTTATCATGGCATGAGGTGAAGCATAATAAAACTACACTATTAAGGCATTTTAAATGAGGCCGGAAAATAACAACAACATATCCGGAAAATCCCCATGAGCATGTATAGTAATTATAAAGCAACAACAATTAAACATTCTCATGTTGTTATCATGATGCGGATGACATGATTAAATTTTATGCAAGTTTATTAAAAGTTGACATAAAAGATATGAAGCATTGTCACCGCGGTGGAAGGAAAAGGGTGCCACGGCAACGATAACCGAAAATGATGCCACGGCAACATATCGGTTCCGGTAACTCGTTGAGAGATCGGTGCAAAAGATGACGGGAGGCGTGTCAAGCAAGAAGAAAGTGGGGAGATCCCGTCACCGGGTTCCCACGAGTCGGCGACGAGGCAACCGAGGAACATGACAAACGGACGAAACGGCACGAAGCACACACGGGAAACATTTCATACAACACAACAAGCATCTCACGGGTCATCGTCTCGGGGTTATACCTTCGGGACAAACGTTCTCGGGGTGGTTCGAGTCGTCGAGGGACGTAGTGGAAGAAGTCGAAGGAGACGTTCTCGAGGCGGTAGTAGTACTCGGGCGACGGTAGCGGAGGTAGTGGTTCACGTTTCCGAAGAGGAAGTAGTTGTTCCGTAGAGGTACACGTGTAGTCGTTCACATCCCGTTCGGAGAGGTACTTGTCGTAGGGGTTCATGTCGCACCGTCGGACGTGGTGGTACTTGGCATTCGTCGACACATGTAGTCGTTCTCGTCTCGGAGTCGTACACATTCCGTAGAGGTACACGGGGCGACGGTAGGGGTACTTGTCCATGAAGTCGTTCTCGTCCGTAGTTGTTCATGTCATCGATGTCGGGGTACTTGGTCGGGTCGCCGTGTACTCGTTCACGAAAAAGGCCATGTAGTTGCTCGGGTCCGGACCTAGTGGTTCTTGGCGCTCCTGGTGCTTGAGATAAACAAAAAAAACAGCAACAACAAAAAAAACAGGAAAAGGGCTGCGGGGGTGCGGAGCTGCTGGTCACTGAAGGACAGCAGGGCGACCATGGCGTCGGGGAGGACGGGGCCGACGGGGCGACCCGACAGAGGTGGCTGCAGCCTCGGGCGGCAGCTCCTGGAGAAGTCCCCGGCGCTATGGCGCGATGGAGGACTTGGAAGGCGAGGCGAGGAGGTGCTGCGGGGGCCTTGGCGCGCCGGACGGCGACGGAGGGGCGCGGCTGCTGGCTCCGGCGACCTGGAGCCACGGAGCTGCGGTGCTGGCTCGGGCCAGACGAGTAAGAGGCCGAGGCAGAGGCCTGGAGAAGAGGAGGGGCGCGTCCGCGCGGCCTGGCTGGAGGGGCACCGCGGCGCTGGGGCCCGGTTCCTGGCGCGACGAGGAAGGGAAGAGGCGGCCGGAGGGGATCCCCGCGGCGGATGGCGGCGACTGGCGAAGGCGGGCTCGGCCTGGAGAACTCGGGCGTCAGGCGCGAAGGGAGACGAAGTGGCTGCGGGGTGGCTCCTGGCCGGCCGGACCGGCTCGCGGCTGGTGGCTGCTCCAAGGGGCGGGCGCTCGAGGCCGCGGGAATGGTGCGGTGGTGGAGGGGAGATCGGGCAGAGGGAATCGGGGGACGAGGAGAAAGGGGGGCGAACGGCGCTCGGGATCGAGCGACTGGCGGCACAGAGGGAGGATGAGAGGCTGCGGGAGGGAGGTCGGGCCTCGCTAGGGTTAGGAGCCTGGCGGCTGGGCCAATGGGCCGGCTGGAGAGGTGGTTGTGCCTATGGGCCAAGAGGCTGCTGGCCTGGGCCTGCTCTCCTCTATTTAATCTTTAGCAGAAAAGAAAAAATAGAGATAGCTCAAAATATTAAGAAAAAGGCCACGCACAAGAAATAAAATATGGAACAATTTTGAAAGGCTTTATGGAATAATTCCAACCCCACAAAAATAGTTCCAACAAAAAGGGAAGTGCAAACTAAAAATAAATAGCTTGCCTTAAAGGAGTTCAAAAGGAGTCTAGATTTTAGGAGGAGCCTCGAAAATTGGGAAAAGAATATAGGAAGGTTTTTGAAGGAGAAACTCGAAGTGAAAAAGACATGGGGAAATTTGCAAGTGTGTTGCGGGTAATTCCAAAGAAATGGAATATTTATAATATAGCTCCCTAAATATTGAGAGGCTTTTATATGTTATAAAGAGAAGACATTCTTCCCTCGATTTAAATGGACCGAAGGTCCACACAATTTATTTAGGTTGAGATGCAAAAATTAATGACATGATGGCATGATGACATGATGCAATGCAAAAATAAATAACACAAGCACAAAGAACACACGGGAGAACCCGGAACATCTGGAATCTTCTGGAATCTTCTGGTATCTTCTGGGACGTCGGTCTTCGGGCGTCACAGTCCGGCAAGGGTACTTATTAAAAAGGAATAAGCAAAGAATCATAAAATACAAGACAGTCCAAGAAAAACTCATAATATGTGACGAATAAAAATATAGCTTCGAGTAAAATACCGATGGTCGTTAGAAGAAAGAGGGGATGTCACCCGGGCATCCCCAAGCTTAGTTGCTTGATTCTCTTTGGATAATATCTTGGGATGCCATGGGAATCCCCAAGCTTAGGCTCTTCTTACTCCTTATTCCTTCATCCATTGTAACATCACCCAAAACTTGAAAACTTCAATCACACAAAACTCAACAAAACTTCATGAGATCCGTTAGTATAACAAAACCAATATTTACTCTAAGTACTGTAGCAAACTAATTCTTGTTTTGTAATTATATTATTTCTACTATATTCTAACTTTTCTATGGAAAAAAACTCATCTAAGGGAACCATAGAATCATCAAAACAAGCATATAACACAATGAAAACATAATTTGTCAAAAACAGAACGGTCTGTAAAGATGCGAATTTTGACCATACTTCTGCAACTCTAAAAATTCTGAAAATTTAGGATAACATGGAATATTTGTATATTGGTAATTCCAAAAAAATTCAAGAGTTTATCACGCTCCAGTAATCATCAGAAATTCTAACTCTGGACGCAAAAGTTTCTGAATTTTTCAACACGATCAAATCCACCATCAACCCAATCATCCCAAAGGCTTTGCGTTGCACAAACATTTATTTAAACCATAAAAACACATCTAAACAGAGGTATAATTGGGTGTTTCGTTGAAAATAGCAAGAAAACCGAAAATAAAAAAGATACAAGTTGGGTAGCCTCCCAACGAGCGTTGTCGTTTTACGCCCTTAGCTAGGCATAACACCAAGATCTCAAGTATTGTCATCTTTGGTCTTATTTTCCATGGATATGTTCTCATCATGAGGCTTAGCAAAAATAACTTTAAAAACATTGTCCATAGAAATTTTAGCATTATCAAGTTGCCCAACTTTATACCTCCTTTGATTAGCGGCAAAACAGAATTCAATCCCGCATAAGAAAATTGTATGATCATCCAAAGATTTAACCCATGAGTTGGGCAATTCCTTAGCATCAATTTCATCCTTTCCCAAGATTGTGCAACATGCTCATGTTCAAGTTGCTTGAAATTCATGATCTTTGTTCTAAGGAAAATATTTTTTTTCAAAATAAAAGCATCTTTGCACTTATCCCAAGAATCGATACTATTTCGAGGAAAATACGAAAACCAAATTTTAGCGCGGTCGCGCAAAGAGAACGGAAATAATTCTAACTTTACAATATCATTGTCCACATCTTTTTTCCTTTGCATATCGCATAACTCTAAGAAGGTGTTAAGATGGGACACGACATCCTCATTAGGAGTGCCAAAAAATTGATTTTTCATGACAAGATTCAACAAAGCAGCATTAATATCACAAGATTCCGCACTAGTGGCGAGAGGAGCAATCAGAGTGCTAATAAAATCATTGTTGTTGGTATTAGAAAAATCGCACAAATTAGTGTTCTCTTGCGTCATCTTGAGCAATTGTAAACAAGAACACAAGTAGGCGATAGATCGAACCAGAAAACGGCGAACGAAAAAGAGGGCGAATAAAACGGCAATTTGTCTTGAAGTGGGGGAGATGAAAACGAGAGGCAAGTGGCAAATAATGTAAATTTCAAGGAGATGAGATTCGTAATTAGGAACCTGGTAGATGTTGATGATTTCTCCCCGACAACGACGCTAGAAATTCCTTTTGATGCTTGCTTGAACTGCGTCGGTTTTCCCCCAAAGAGGAAGGGATGATGCAACACATCAATGATAGGTATTTCCCTCAGTGATGAGACCAAGGTTATCGAACCAGTAGGATAACCACGCAACACCACGTGAACAGCTCTGCACACAAATAACAAATACTCGCAACCCTACATATTAAAGGGGTTGTCAATCCCTTTCGGGCAATGGCTCCAGAAATTGGCAAACGGACATGAGAAAGTTGTATTAAATTGATAGATCGAACGCCAAATAAAATAAAATGCAGCAATGTATTTTTGTATTTTTGTTTTAATAGATCTGAAAACAAAAGAAAATAAAATAGATAGCGAAGGCAGATATATTAAAGAAGAGACCCCGGGGCCGTAGGTTTCACTAGTGGCTTCTCTCGAGAAAAATAGCAAACAGTGGATAAACGAATTACTGTTGGGCAATTGATAGAACTTCAAATAATCATGACGATATCCAGGCAATGATCATTATATAGGAATCACGTCGAAGATTAGTAGACCGACTCATGCCTGCATCTACTACTATTACTCCACACATCGACCGCTATCCAGCATGCAACTAGTGTATTAAGTTCATGGAAAAACAGAGTAATGCAATAAGAACGATGGCATGATGTAGACAAGATCTATTTATGTAGAAATAGACCCCATCTTGTTATCCTTAAAAGCAACGATTCATGTGTCGGTTTCCCTTCTATCACTGGGATCGAGCATCGTAAGATCGAACCCATCACAAAGCACCTCTTTTCGTTGCAAGATAAATAGATCAATTTGGCCAAACAAAACCCAAATACAAGAGAAGAAATACGAGGCCATAAGCAATCATGCATATAAGAGATCAAAGAAGACTAAAATAACTTTCATGGATATAAAGAGATAGATCTGATCATAAACTCATAGTTCATCGGATCCCAATAAACACACCGCAAAAAGAGGTACATCATATGGATCTCTGAGAGACCGTTGTATTGATAATCAAAAGAGAGAGAGGAAGCCATCTAGCTACAAACTACGGGCCCGTAGGTCTACAAAGAACTACTCACGCATCATCGGAGAGGCACCAATGGACTTGATGAACCCCTCCATGATGGTGTCTAGATTGGGTCTGGTGGTTCTGGAACTTGCGGCGGCTGAAATTGATTTTTGTCGACTCCCCTAGGGTTTCTGGAATATTGGGGTATTTATAGAGCAAAGAGGTGGTGCGGGAGGCATCGAGGTGGGCTTAACCCACCCGGGCGCACCCGGGGGCCCAGGCGCGCCCTAGTGGGTTGTGCCCCGCTCGGGCATCCCCAGGTGCTTCTCTGGCTCAGCAGGTTTCTTCTGGCACAAAAAAATCCACAAAAAGTTTCGCTGGATTTGAACTCCGTTTGGTATTGATTTCATGCGATGTAAAAAACAAGTAGAAAACAGCAACTGGCACTTGGCACTATGTCAGTAGGTTAGTACCAAAAATGACATAAAATGATTGTAAAACATCCAAGAATGATAATATAACAACATGGAATGATCAAAAATTATAGATACGTTGGAGACGTATCAATGGATTATACCATGTTCCGCACAAAAAGCATCAAATTCATTGAAAAAATACTCTCCACCATGGTCGGACCTAAGCCTCTTGATTTTACGATCAAGTTGATTTTCCACTTCAGCTTTATAGATCTTGAAAAAGTTCAAAGCCTCATCCTTAGTTTTCAAAAGATACACGCGGAAATATCTAGTGGAGTCATCAATTAACGTCATGAAATATTTCTTTCCACCTTTTGTCAAAACACCATTCATTTCACATAGATCTGAATGTAGGAGCTCTAGTGGTGCAAGATTTCTCGTTTCCGCAGTCGTGTGAGACTTGCGAGGTTGCTTAGCTTGCACACAAACTTGACACTTAGATCCCTTGACAATGGTGAAACTAAGGATTAAGTTCAATTTGGCTAGTCACGACATGCAACCAAAGTTAACATGACAGAGACGTGAATGCCACACATTTGATTCACTATTGTTGCAAACATGATTAACAACTTTATTGCAAACATGTGACAAGGATAAACGGAACATGACTCCCGAGTCATAGCCTTTACCAACAAAGTTTCCATACTTGGATATTACAAATTTATCTGACTCAAAAACAAGCTTATAGCCATCTCTACAGAGAAGAGATCCGCTAACAAGATTTTTATTAACGGAGGAGACATAATGCACGTTCTTCAGCCGCATGATCTTCCCTGAAGTAAACTTCAGATCGACTGTGCTAACACCATGAACAGAAGCACTTGAACCATTGCCCATCAGCACAGTGGAAGTCCCTGTAGTCTGATAAGACAAAAACATGGAAATATCACCACATACATGCACATTAGCACCCGTGTCAATCAACCATTCAGGAGAATGACATACTGAAAGAATAGTGGGAAATATATCATACCCAACATCCTTCATGTCCGTGTCTCTAATGACAACATTAGCGATCTTGCCGCCTTTCCCAAGATGACGCTTATCATAGCGATTAGGGTAAGTAGGAGCCCAATGATCAGGATCTCCACACACATGACAAGCACCTTTCTTCTTATCATTCTTCCTCTTGAAGTTCGTGTACTGTACAACCTTGTTCTTCCCATCAAACTTTGCTTTACTATTAAACTTGCCCTTGTTCTTGAACTTGTGGGGCTGGAAGTTTTTCTTTTATACCAGATTGGTAGTAGATCCTCCCTCAGCACCTCGAGCACGTATGTCTTTTGCTCTCGCCTTTTCTTCCACGTCAAGAGTACCAATGAGATTAGGAACGAAAAAATCCTGCCTCTTATACTTCAGTAAGGTAGCAAAGTTCCTCCACGAGGGAGAAAGCTTAGTTATGATGCCTTCGGCAACAAACTTGTCCGGTAACATACAATTGAAGTGCTCAAGTTCTCTAGCAAATGACTGTATCTCGTGAGCTTGCTCAACCACGGAGAGCTCATCAGTCATCCTAATCATAGAATTGCTCCATGATGTATAGCTCAGTGTCGACATCCGAGACCCAAACTTGGCCTTGAGTGCGTCCCACATATATTTTCCATTATCAATTGACGCATAAGAATCAACTATGTTCTCACCAAGAACACTCAAGAGAGCAGTATTAAATAGGGTATCCGTTTTCTGAAAAGCTTGTACCTGTTGAGCATCATAATCTCCTTCAGGTTTGCCAAGAGTGGCGTCATAGCAGCTCATGGTTTCAAACCATAGAACGGCTCTCACACGCCACCTCTTGTAGTGGATACCCTCAAACATAGAAGGTCTCATGGAAGCAGCAAAACCACTCGGGATAAATCCCCTATAATAAGGTTTTTGGATTGTTGAAAATATGAGCAATTTACCAAGTGATTTTATTAACAGAAATACTAGATAAAACATGACTATTATAGAAGAGACAAAACAACTCATGCAATCTGACGGAGAGAAGGTAAATAACATCTACATATATGAACTAGCACCGAACATATGCAGAACAGAGGGTGAACAAGAAACGAGGCAAGATGCTAAACAGAGAGAATACGAAGACATATGGAACAGCGACGGAAGCACTGGTCTTGGGGTCGGTGTCCTTGCCAGCCATGTCGTCGAAGAGATTGTCGATGTCGGGGAAGAAGTTGTCGTTGGGGAAGTAGTCGTCGGAGTCCGAGGCGTCCGTGATGAAGAAGTCAGTAGTCGCGCGGAGCGCTCCCCAAAAACCTTATCACCCTTCTCTCGTATAGGACTCAAAGTGGTAAGGTTTCGAAGGCCTACTGTCCCGACCTGCGGTGCACGCCGCAAGCCGGGATGGGGAAGATCGTAGCAGCAGCTCAGTGGTTAGAACTCGGTGGCAAGAGGAAGAGAGTCTTCCGGTGTGTCTCTCTGGAGAGGAGCGACCTCCCTTTTATATGCACAGGAGAAGTAGGCGATAGGGCATCGACGGGAGGTGAAGCAGAAGAGGGAGACGAAGCAAACAGTCTGCAGCCGAAGAGGCGCGCCTTCGGATTCAATTTCTGCTACAGAAAAAATGTTTCAGCTCCCGCGTGACCATTCATATACCCGTAAAAATTTAGACATCGACTCATTCCCGCACCCGCGTCGTGACGAGGCGTGGTGTGGCGAGGCGGGCGTCGGAGGAGGAGCGCGGGTGGATGTCCCTCTTGCTCTCATACTCATACATGTGGGGAAAGAACATCCCTCATAAAGAGGCCAAACTCCCTCTAAACTATCAATGTGAGACTAAACTTTGATAGTGCCCCTTGCCTTGCACGAATGGACTAAGTGGGCCTCTAGGATTTATTAAGAATTTCTGAAATTGTTATTGGGCTGGCCCATAAATAGATAAAATTCCAGCATTAAGAATATGAAATATCTTAGTGCACGATATGGGCAAAGTGGATCATGTTCCATGGCGGAAGGAGATAATTTTTGCGCTCATTGTTTGTTTGTACTTCGCTAGATGAAAATGACGATGATCTATGCGGCTACATCGATCAAAGATGACATCGGCACGTTGGGGAGCTATATGAGAAGATATGTCTTTGATGGCGACGAGGCTCGCCTAGGATTGTTTGGGTGTCCTACTTATCTTCAGAACTCATGCGCACCATGTGGCCTTAGAATTTCTGACCCCTCCAGGTATGATGGTTACACCGATCCCAAGGAGTTCCTGGCCATCTACACCACTATGATTGATGTGTGGAGGGAGATTCACATGAGGCGACGAAACACCTTAGCTCCATCCTAATTGGGTCATCCCTCCAACGTCTCATGAACCTCCCTCGAGGCTTTGTTTAGAATGTTAACCAGCTGGCGGATATGTTCTACAGAATTTTGAAGGAACTTTCTCTCGATTTACCAGAGATATCTCCATCGACGTCCGCTGGGTTGAGGGATGGGTGGGGCCTTCAAGATTTTGATGTCTGTGTTACAAGAACGAAGACTACAGTCCCCAACATCACAAATGATATGGTGATCTTCATCTTCAAGTAAAATCACATAGAAATACATATGTGTAATCATGCCAACATTTGGTCTAGAATTACTTGAAAGTAACTTATACTACTCCCTCTGTTCACTTTTGTAAGTCCTTTAGGACAACTGAAATTGAACTATTTTAGGTGTTGTCGTAAATATTTAAAAGGTTTTACAAAATTGAATGGATGGAGTATAATTTATTGTCTTCAATCAATAAATGTATATGCACTTGTTGGGAATGCAATCTACTATGCCCTCACTGGAGCATGTTATCTACAAATAACAATTAAAACATGTCATATACTCCACTAATAGACTATATCTTAGTGCCATATCGAATAATTAATGTTCGTATCCTCCAGGAAAGTAGTACTGTGGTGATTATAAATGTTATGAGTCCTTAGAGGGTGTTTGTTTTCAGGGACTTATTGGTCTAGGGACTTAAATAAGTCCCTATAAGTCCCATCTAAACCAAACAGGAGGGACTTATAGGGACTTAAAATGGGCATTTGGGACTTATCAAATGAGACTCTCAATAAGGGACTTATAGAGACTTATAGTTGTAATATGGTTTACTAGTCCATGTTAAGTCCCAGGAACCAAACATGTAGGGACTTTTTAGGGACTTATAACTTATAAGTTGGGACTAAAAAAAATTCTAGGACTTATGAACCAAACAGGGCCTTATTCATGCAAGTTTTCTCTAGAGAAACAAACCAACGGTTGAGAGGAGTGACACGTGGGACCGTGGCATCGCACAGCTGTTAGATGGATTGTTGATCCGTTGTAACTGTTAGTGGGGCCACCATCTCCTCACTTCTTCTTCTTAAATTAAATTATTAATAAGTGAATAAAAAATAACCCGAGAATACGGATTTCCAGGAAGGAAACAGCAAGCCACGCTCTCGCCACAGTCTAATCTTCCCGGACTATAAATACGCGGGGGCGGCCCAGGAAGCCCGCGACCGCGTAAAACGCGAAGAAAAAGTAAAGCACAAAAAACGCGCAGGTGGGAGAGCCATGGAGACGGGCGGCGACGAGATGATGATGACCTCGGGCGCCACGAGCCGGATCGTGCCGGTGTTCCGCTCCGTGCTGTCCCGCCGCGCGCTGCTCCGCCTCGCCGTCGCGCTCCACTCGCTCTTCCTCTGGCTCCTCCTCGTCGTCGGCCGCCGCCGCCGCCCCGACGCCGCGAGCCCGGCGGAGCCCGGCCGGCTGGGGAAGGCCAGGAGCCGGCGCAGGGCCGCGGAGGAGGAGGACGTGCGCCGCCGCCGGTCCCTCGCGGAGGAGGTGCCCATGGCGGAGGACGACTCGGACGGGAGGACGTCGGGCACCTTCGTCATCGCCGGGGCCAGGCGGAACGCGCTCTTCTGCCGCGTCTGGGCGCCGGCTGCCGGCGCGGAGACGAGGTGAGCCCGTCATCCCGTCCGTGGCGTGTGCGATTGAATTGCCTTCCGTTCCGTGGACCGTGGGGGTTTCGGTCGCTGTGGAAATTGGCGGTTTCCTTTTGTTCCTTTGTGTGGATTTCGCTTTGGTGGCTCGTGGTTTTCTAATTGTCCATTTTTTGTGGTGTATATATATCACATCGGTGGAGCGGTGGGGGAACGGTAGTTCGTGGACTTCCTTACCTAGAAGGGCACCTTTTTTTTTTTGCTTGATCTGTTCTTTCGTTTGAATCAGTCAATCGCGTGGTTTTTTCTGCGGGAATTCTGGGCATTTTGTTGACAATATTACAAGGATTTCCCCCCTCATAAATATAACAAGGATTTTCTTCGGGTCTTTGATCCTTTAGAAACTCTGTTTATTTGCGAATTCTGCGTGGTGAATAGTTCTCTTGCGGCTTTGGTACTCTTCTCTGATGCCGACGGGTGGTAACTTCAGTTAAAGTTTCAATTTTGCTCCTGTTTAGGCGATTCTAGTGTAGTAATGGCAAGGCGTGATGAGCATTTAGATCACACATACTAGTTGCGGTTTTGATCACGCGATTAGAGTGCTTTACTAGATACCTGGACCTAGGTGTTATACAGAGGACTTTGTGGCTGCTGCGGTACTCATAAAGAGACGTGCCGTGCGATGCACGTTGAGTACATCCAAAAAATTCAGATCTTCACCGATCTTTGCATTCATGGTCATCAACCCTGTCAATGATGATGCATGGAGTTTGCCCTCATCGCAGAGCTGCTGTTTTAGGTTGCCATATTTCCTGTACGCGTCTCTGCTTCGGAACCCGAGCTAGTTGACTAAAATAACGATAGCTTTTGTGCAGTTTGTTGTGATAGTGTGAAGCAACTTTGCAACACAGGAAAGGAGGAACAAGTAAAGTGGAACGGATTAGGAGAATATGAGCTGATACTTATCTCCAATTTCTGTTCCATTCTTATCTCCCAATCTCCATGAAAAACCTTAACGTAATGTCTCCATGTGACACAGGAAAACTTAGCTATCAAGAAAGGGAGAGAGGGATTTTTCTTAATTCTTTAATGCGCCCACTTCGTGCAACCAAAGTGTTGATTATTCTTGACATGACCCAGTGTAGTTGCCTGAGCTGACCGTCAACTCTGTTTTCAATATGAACGACATAATAGTCAAACAACCCAGCAAACAAATGTTGAAAAAGGAGATAACCACAACTAATTTAGGTAATCCGCCACCCCTAATTTTGCTGACTGGCTTTATGGCTATACATGTGTGAACACCTTATGAAGATTATGGTTCTATTTGAGTCTCATTCATTAGAAATGGGAAGTTTGAAGCATCAAACTGGACCCCTCTTTCACTTGCAGTGAAGCAATTTTGTATTGACTATTTTTCCTCTTTTGCTTCAGGGGAATTCTGCTCATCCTACATGGGCTCAATGAGCATAGGTAAGGAAATCCTGTCGAGCAACAGTCCTCCACACCTTTGCATGGTGGTGTGTATCTATAGTTTTCATTTCTTTCTTGTGATTAAAGGCATTACTAAATGCATCTTGATCTTGTGTTTCAGTGGAAGGTATTTGCATTTTGCCGAGCAGCTAACGTCATGTGGCTTTGGAGTATATGCGATGGATTGGATAGGTAACGAGACCTACTTGTGGTTTTCTGAACATGTGTTCTTCTGCTAATATTATAGGAAATGTGACACATGGTTGGTTGCTTTGGTGGAGGATCAGTGCTATATTGTAATAAAATCTATTCATGATCAATTTTGAGGGATGCTGCTCGATCTTACATAATTATTCCTCGGAGAAAACTCTAACTAACTGTTGTACAAAATAGTTCTTAATTGCTTGGTATGGGCAAAAAAGACTAGGAAACTAGAATAAACTAAATGAGAGTGGTTTTTCTACACCCCAGCTCGGTGCACCCCCGCGAGAAAAGATATCAAAACATTTTGAAAAAATCTGAAATTTTGTGGGAATGATCCTGAACAAATGTTATAGGTGATTGCAATGTTTGGTGGTCAAATGACATCGGAAAAAAAAAAACTCAAATTACTCCAAATGTGTGCACTGTTTGACCAAACAGTGCACACATTTGGAGTAATTTGAGTTTTTTTTTTTTCCGATGTCATTTGACCACCAAACTTTGCAAGCATCTACTCCCTCCGTTCCTAACTATAAGCCTTTTTCAGAGATTGCAATGCGGACTACATATGGAGTACAATGAGTGAATGTACACTCTAAAATATGTCTATATACATCTGTATGTAATCTGAATTGAAATCTCTAAAAAGTCTTATATTTAGAAATGGAGGGAGTATAACATTTGTTCATAATCATTCCCACAAAGTTTCAGATATTTTTGAAATGTTTTGCTACGTTTTTCTTGCATAGGTGTAGCGGGGGTGCACCGAGCTGGGGCCCAGCCACTACTTTCCCTAAATTACTAGTTTTTTTTTGTTTGTGTTTGTATTATGTAGGTATCAAACTAAGGAAGTGTTAGCTGTCTGGTACTGGTAATGGTATGGCAACATTTAGAACCACATAGTAGTTTTTTGTGTAGCGTGTTATAAGGTACTCCCTCCGTCACAAAATAAGTGTTTCAACTCTAGTACAACTTTTTGTACAGTAAAATATAAGCAATGATGCTAAGTTTGTCATGCTATACCCGCATAGCTGTGGATTCTTACCTTGCAACTCATTCCCATGAACCAAGCAGACTTTGAGAAAAGTATCCATTTTTTTTCAATCTCTGTTTTCCTGTAAGATGTGAGCATGCCTACTGAGTTTTGCATTCGTTTCAAGATCAGCGGGCTAACTTGAGCTTCTGCATAACAGGTCATGGTGGCAGTGATGGTCTGCACGGTTATGTTCCTTCACTAGATTATGTTATAGAAGACATGGTAGGTCTCCGTCAGTCCACCTACTTCTACATTCGGTTAAAGGTTTTTGGCACAAAGCTATTTCTGTTCCTGATGGCTGATGTATTGCTATATTATCATCTCTGTACAGGAAGTGCTTCTTGATAAAATTATGCTGGAGAATCCAGGTGTTCCTTGTTTTCTGCTCGGTCACTCCACTGGTGGAGCTGTTGTTTTGAAGGTACGGCTTGTTGAATTAAATTGCCTTTTGTCATCGGTATTTAGGCCAGATCTAGACACTGACCCTACTCCTCTGGGCCTGTGAACAATGGATACCCTGACGGCGGAGAATGGTGCAAAGCATTAACAAAATAGCCTGGTTGAAATGGTTTGGCTAACGATGCTCATTTAACAACGCTTAATTTTTCTTGTTCCGTGAGTGCTCATCACTAGCTGTCATCTCGCAGGCGTCGCTGTACGCCCATATCAGAACCAGACTGGAAGGGATCATTCTGACTTCACCAGCTGTGCGTGTAAAACCAGCGCATCCGATAGTTGGGGTAATATAACTATTCTGGTTTCCTATTATTATTCCAAAAAAATTATCCTAATTTGGGAACTTCTGATATTGTATGCTCATATCAAAAGCAGAGCTATTTCAATGCAGAACTCATTCACACAAATTTGGCCAGATACATTTGTTTTACCTGCATGGCAAGTTGTATTTAATCACTGCGAACGTATCTGAATCAATGCAGGCTGTGGCACCGATATTCTCTCTGATAGCACCCAAGTTCCAATTCAAGGGAGCCAACAAGCGCGGCATCCCGGTATCGCGCGATCCCGCCGCACTGCTAGCGAAGTACTCTGACCCACTTGTCTACACCGGGCCGATCAGGGTCCGGACGGGCCATGAGATCCTGCGCATCTCCTCCTACCTGCTGCACAACCTGAAGAAGGTGACGGTCCCGTTCATCGTCCTGCACGGCACCGCGGACCGTGTGACGGACCCGCTGGCCTCGCAGGAGCTCTACACGGAGGCGGCGTCGAGGCACAAGGACCTGAGGCTGTACGAGGGGTTCCTGCACGACCTGCTCTTCGAGCCCGAGCGCGACGAGATCGCCGCGGACATCATTGCGTGGATGGACCGGACGCTGGGTCTGCAAGCTGTATGAGGGGTGGTATAGTTGTTGTGTGAAGATGGGGGAGGAGTTGAACATCGTGCGCAGATCGCTCGGGTCACAGCCATGGGACTGCGGTCATGGGCTTCATGACATGGCATGGCAAGACATGCATGATGGCTTTGGTCTGATTCTTGATGGTGTTTTCTGAAAGTGGTCTGCAGATTGGTTACGGGCTACGGTGATCCTCATCTTACGATGCTGCCGGTGCAGACCTGAACTGAAAAGCCAGTGGCTTGTGCTTTGTATGAATGCTACACTATCTGTAATACTCCAAATGTGGTGAAATGAATAACGCGTGGTGCTGCTGGCTTGGAAAACCTTTCTGGATTCTCTCAAGTTTGTGCCCCAATTATTGGCACCGCATATTTCCCGCTTTCAAACAAGCGTATCCTGGCAGTTCGCTGTCTAGGACCAACATGTGCCAACTGCCTGCAAGTGGTTGGGAGGGACCGTTTTGTTGGCGGTTTTGAGTCAACAACTGCCAGCGGCGCATTATTCATTGGGCACGCTCGTAGGATTACTAATCGTATATGAAACTAGGTGCAGATAATATAATTCGTCGCCCACATAGATTTTCTGGTAGGTTGCTGTCCTGCAGCAACGTTAGTGGTTAGCCAGGGACAGTTGACAGTTTTAGTTGGGTATAGGTGGTGCAAAGTCATGTGCGCGAGAACATACTACCTTCATCATAAAGTAATGTTCGGTTTCAAAGTGTCTTCGGCTATACTTGCTTGTGACTGGTTTTCGTCCACTTTCCGAAAAACCCTGTTTGACACAAATTGTCGGCGCACGCACAGGGAAACCCCAAGCGCGAGAATTGGGCCGGCCCACTTCACCATACCGATCCAGCCGGTTTTGGGGACATTCTAGTCGCTCCACAGAACCGGGTTTTTTGTTTCATTTTCCTGTTTTTTCTTCGTTTTTTCCTTCTCCGTTTCTTTTTTTATATTTCTTTCTCTTCTTTTTGTTATTATTTTATTATTTTCTCCTTCTTTTTTATTTTCATTTTATGTTTCTGTTTCTTTTCAATTTTATATTTATTTTTAAAAATTGTACACGTTTACGAAAAATGTTTGTTCCATTAAAATGTATTGAAGTTTTTAAAAATTCGCATTTCAAAATTTCGTCTATAAATTCAAAGAATGATTGCATTTTTTCAAAAAATATACCTGCATTTTTATAAAAATGTTCAGAATGTCAAACAATGTTTCCGATAAAAAAATTACAGGTAGTTTTGTCATATTTTCTAAAAGTGTTTGGACTTTCAAAAAATGTTAGTAATTTTCAAATTCGTTCAGAATTTCTAGAAATGTTCCATTATAAAAAAAACTACAAACTAAAAAAATAGTTTTTTAAATATGTAAAAAATATATTAAAACTTCATAAAATGCTCGTCTGCTTAAAAAATTATCCCAATTTCTTAAAAAAGTCGTGTTTCCAAAGTAATCACTTTTTAAAATAAAAACTCGTGTCTGAAATTTGAGAAAATGTTCTTAGATCCTGACGTCGGATGATAGTTCTTATACTCCACGCTACCAATTCTAGAAACCAAAGCTCGTTAGGTCATGGGGCTAGCGAACATCGCTCACCAGTGTGAGGTCAAGTTTCCCCCTCACTCTCACCTGCCTTTTCTGTGTTTTTCATGGTTTTGACCAATGTTGGGCCGACCTAGGGGGGGGGGGGACCCCGGTCCCGGATTTCTCACATTCCCATTGATGGAAGAGTACAAGCTGGGCGACTGCAGAAGGTCCCCAAAATATAGGGTCCCCAAATGACCAGGAGTATACATGTATTAACTCTTTTGCTAGCTGCTAGGCCGGGTTAGTCTGGGGGAACCCCTGTGCGGCATCCATTGGACGCAACCTATATCGTATAGGAAATGCCCCACCTTTCCTTGTTTACCTGGTCGGCTATGTTCTTCTTACTAACAAAGAAGCAAACCTCCCTCAATTAAAACATATTCTGTGTTTTTCTTATGGTAGAACTTCACTCTAGTTAATTACTCCCATGGTGATTGGTGGGAGGGAAACATAAAGCATATGGATAGCCGGTGTATGGTAAACTTCATTAGGACTCTACCTCGAGCAAACATTTTTTTTAAATGTTGAGTATTTTTTAATAGCGCGGAATTTTCCGTAAACGTGAATATTTTTGAAAAAAATAAACCTGAAAAATAAATTAAAGACGAAAAAGAGAAAAAGAAACAGAAAAAAAACAAAAAATTCTTTTCTTATCTTGCTCATTCTTAAATTATTTCACCCTTTTTTCATGGACACTTTAAAAATTCATACACTTTATTTATATTTGTTTCATATTCAGGAAATTCATGATTATTCTAAATCATAGCATAGTTATTTCAAATTAATGTATAGATACTTCTTGACATCCATGTTTTTTGTATTCCAGATAATTTATTATTATTTAGAACTTTTCTATTTCGTGAACAATTTGGACAATTGATGAACACCTTTCAGAATTCGTGAACAATGTTTAAAAATTGTCAACAACTTTGCAAATTTCTGAACATTTTTCAAATTGGTCAACACCCCAAAAAAATTGGACAACACTTTTTCAAATTTGTGAACATTTTTTGAAGTACAACACCATTTTTAAATTTAATGGACGTTATTAAAACTTCTATTTTTTTTAAGTTTGAGACTATTTTTATATTGGAAAAACTTCGTTTTTGCCACTCTATCTTTTGCCCACTTTGCTCATGCCACTATAGAATTTGACATCTCACATTTGCCACTCCTAGCTTTTGAAAATACATCACAATTGCCATTGCATGGCAAAAGCAATATTTTTTCATTTCAGTTTTGTCACTCTTAGATTTTGACAATGTATCACAATTGCTACTCTGGAAATTTTGCTTTTGCCACGAAATGACAATTGTGATAATTGTGAAAAGCTGAGAGTGGCAATAGTGGTATGTCAAATTGTAGAGTGGCATAAGCAAAGTGGGCAAAAGCTAGAGTGGCAAAACAAAATCTTTTCCTTTTATATTCAGGTACTTAGAAAAATGAATATTTTTAGAATCATACGGAATTCTAAATTTACCCGTGCTTTCAAAATTTTGTGAGCTTATTTAAACATGTCTACCATGTCACCATCATGGAAGCATGAAAGTGATTCGTATACCATGAATATATCTATCTAATTTCAAAATCCGTGAACAACTTTTCAATTCGCAAAAAACATAAACCCTTGAACACTTTTCAAGTTGTGAAGTTTTTCTAAAATCCATGGACATCTTCTCAATTCATGGACATATTTTGAATTCAAAAACATTTTCAAATATATCAAAAATGGGGGCCAAATTTTCTTTTATCTAGAACCTGATACGTCCAAAACGTATCTATAATTTCTGCTTGCTCCATGCCTCTTTTGTGTGATATTGCTATGATATTTATACACTTCCATACACTTTTGATCATATTTGGACTAACCTATTAACTCAGTGCACCCCAGTGCCAGTTTCTGTTTTCTGCTGTTTTTGTATTTCAGGTTTTCACATTACGTAAATTGCCAGAAAAATTCCGGGAAAAATATATAAAAAATCAGCGTTCCGGAAGCTTCCATGCGGCCAAAGTAGGGCCGGAGGGGACCCACAGGGGCTCCAGGCGGCCTGCCCACGCGGCCCCCCTCCTGGCCGCGCCGGGGGGGGGGCGCCTGGGCACCCCTGACCCCCTCTGATGCCCCCCTTTGGCATATATTTACACCGTGTCGCGGAAACCCTGATTCTGGACCCCTTTTCTCCAGACGCGATTCCGATCTCCGCCGCCATCGCCATCAAGCTTCGGGGGACCAGAATTCCTGCGCCGGCACCCTGCCGGGACAGGGAAGTGCCCCCGGATTCATCTCGACGTTGCTTCCTCCCTCCATGATGCGGGAGTAGTTCCTCCTCGGGGCTGAGGTTCTTACCAGTAGCTATGTGGTCAATTCTCTCTCCCATGATGTGATCTTCGTTGTGATCATAGGCTATGTTAATCTAGGGTGATCCCATGATATTTCCCCTTCCTCTATGTATTGGATTGATGTACTCACCTGTCTTTATCTAGTATAATCCCCGAGACCAAGGTGACAGCGGTCTATTGGACATGGATTAGAAAAGTATTTTCATGAGTGATTTCCTCTCTTGTGTGTTGATTGAAGATTGAGAGTCTCTTGGTGCTTGTCTTTGACTATCCTTTAGATATGTTGTGGTGATTGTGGGACTCTCTTTGGATGGCCGCGGTGACATTGGGAAATCCTTAGATTGAGAACTACGAACTTTGAGGTGTGCTTTTGTAGCCCTACATAATTCCCGTCCTCTCTTGACCACGAAGGAATGACCTCCGAGTGCGTCCCCTTTGCATGTTTTATGGGAAATATCATGTGATTCGATTATGTTAATGTTGTTGGGAGTTGCCACTAGTGAAAGTATGAACCCTAGGCCTTGTTTCCACCATTGCAATACCATTTGTGCTCACGTTTACCACTTGTTTGCTTGCTGCACTTTTTATTACAGATTTATATTACTTTGTTTTGCCATCCATATCATTTGCCATTTAACATCTCTTCGCCGAACTAGTGCACCTATACATCTAACAAGTGTATTAGGTGTGTTGGGGACACAAGAGACTTCTTGTATCTTAGTTGCAGGGTTGCTTAAGAGAGACCATCTTCAACCTCTACTTCCCTGAGTTCGATAAACATTAGGTCATCCACTTGAGGGAAATTGCTGCTGTCCTACAAACCTCTGCGCTTGGAGGCCCAACATAGTCTACAAGACTAGAAGCGTGTGTAGACATCAAGCTATTTCTGGCGCCGTTGCCGGGGAGGTGAGCGCTTGAAGGTATATCTTTAGATCTTGCAATTAAATCTTTTTGTTTCTTGTTTTTATTTCACTAGTTATATTTATGGACAACCTTGCTATTGGATCGTTGCTTGCGGGAAGACGCCCCACACCTGTGGTGGTTGCTCCTCCCCCTACTGAAATTGTGCCCTATAAAATACCAGCTGGTATTATCGATTATGTCTTGGCTAATCGTTATGCAGGAGACAGACATCCCGGTGAACACTTGCTATATCTGTCACAATTATGTTCATTATTTAAGCTTGCAGGTGTATCAAGGGAGTTTGTCATGAGGAAATTGTTCGCCGTATCACTTATAGATAAGGCTTCAGATTGGTATAAGCTTCTCGATAACTCGCACTTGCTTGATTGGCAAGAGCTTATGTCTCTCTTTTATACTAAGTTTTATCCTCTTCATGAAGTCCATAAGAATAGGAATTATGTTTATAATTTCTATCCTCATGACGGAGAGAGCATAGCTCAAGCTTGGGGGAGACTGAAAACGTTAATGCTAAAAAGTCCTAACAATGGGCTCCCCAAAGATATGATTGTTACTAATTTCTATGCGAGGCTCTCTCGACAGGATAAAGATTTGCTCGATGCTTCCTCTATGGGTTCTTTCACAAACGAAAAGACTGATGCTAAATGGGAACTCCTTGAAAGAATTCAACGCAACACTGAAGACTGGGAGATCGACAAAGGTAAAGAGTCAGGTATAATTTATGAGTATGATTGCATTAAGTCCTTTGTTGAAACTACAAGTTTTAATAAGTTTAGTGCTAAGTTTGGGCTTGATTCTCAACTCCTTGTTGATTTCCTCAAATCTTTTGCTTCACATCTTAATATGCCTAAGGAGGATTGGATCAAGTATCATAAACCTTTTAAAGAGACTTGCAAAGAAAATGAAATTGTTCATGATGATTGCAACATGCATGATTCAATTCCTAAAAATGAAGTTTTATATAAGCATGTTAATTTTTGTGGAGTGGATAGACCTTGTGAAAGGCCTATGATTGAAGAAGAGAAGTATTGTAAGCAACATAAGCATGAAAGAACAATCACTTGGGTCAGAGATTTAAATGAAATTGCTAGAGAATTGTGTGACCTTTATCCTTTTACTTGTGAACTTTGCCGTATAGAGGGTCACTTTAATTTTCAATGCATGAACTTTCAAAACATAACTGTTAACCGGTTGTGTGATAACATGATCACCTCTGATCTTTATGATGAGCTTATGTTATTTTTGATGTGTGAAGAGTTATCAGAAAAGACTTCTTGGCTGGATGATAATGCCATAGGAATAAAAAACACTTTGCAAAATTGCCATCTCTATTGTGTTGTTAATTGCCATGAAAATGATTACATAAGTAAGATTAGAAAGGAGGGAACTTTACCAAAGTATAAAAATGTCTCTTATATTTCTGCTAATAAAATGGAGAGCTTCTCCCAAGTTTCCCCTATTGTTTCTAATGATAAACCAGGATATGTGGAGAAGCTTCATCTCCAACCACTCCCTCCTAAGGTGAAGAAGAAGAAAAAGAAGAGGAGGAGGAAGAGGAGCAAGAAGGAAGAAGAATGGGTATCAACCTGGCCTGAGCATATTCCTCCCATAAACTTTTATCCTAACGGTTGTAAGTTTAAAGAAGAAGGTGAAGTTTATTGCCTTAATTATCATCTTGATGATACGTCCGTAGGTACTATTGAAGATGATTTTGATTATGACATGCATGTTACTTATTGTGATTGGGAAAATGATGATAATGCTACTTATGATCTTGAAAATCTTTTTGGTACCAACTCTGAAAGTGAAGATATGGGAAGCTCTAAGCTTGGGGATGATAGGATTGCAAATCCTTTACCCACTAGCGATGTGATAATTGATAATTCTCTTGCTAGTAAGAATAAAGACAACATGTTTACAAATATAGTTGCTAGCAATGATAATGCTCTTCTCTACCATGATGATGTTATAACTCCAATCTATAGTGATTATAAAGGTACCTATGACATAAGGAGAAATTATCCTTATGAAACTTGTCATAATCATGGAGGGAATTACTCCCTTGTTGAACACCACCCTCCTAATATACAGTTAATCTATAGTGTTCAAGTTGTTTATGATAGTCCTACTCCCACTATTACCAATGAGAAAGATTATGCTTACGTGGAGAGTGAGAGTACCTTTTTGCATGTGGATCATGGTAACAATGCTTTATGTGATGCTTATATTGTTGAGTTCATCCATGATGCCACTGAAATTTATAATGAGAGAGGGAGACTTGGTTCTAAATATCTTAATAATAAGAAGTTTCCTCTCTTTATGGTGAATATTTTGAAGTTATGCTTGTTTTGCCTTCCTATGCTAGTTGCTTTGTGCTTCAATGAATTATTCTATTGCAATATTCCTATGCATAGGAAGCATGTTAGGCTTAAATGTGTTTGGTATTTGCTTCTTGATGCTCTCTTTTGTTCTTCAACTCTTATTCCTACGAGAGCATCATTAAAGTCTTATGCCTAGCTTAAAGGCATAAAAGAAAGCGCTTTTGGGAGGCAGCCCACAATGAATAAAATTTTATTTTGCTTTTGCTGTGTCTTGATGTTGTTACTACAGTAACATCATCATTGTATCTTTACTTTTCAGCTTTGTGCCAAGTGTAGCCTCTGATTGCAAGAAAGTTCAAAAGTTGTGACGTGCTGTCCAGGAAACAGATTCTGTCCTTGGATAGAAAAATTCGTATAAAATCACCAGGTCATCTTTTTGGTCTGAATTTTTTCGACAGCGTGCTCTATATAATTGGCTTTCGGGCGTATGTTATGAGTTTTTTGATTAGAGTTGCAGAAGTGCCCCGAAAAAATCATTTACTACCTGCTGTTCTGTTTTTCACAGATTCTGTCCTGTTTTGCCTTTCCCTCATTTTGCAAACCTTGAGCTTGCTTTTTCTTTGCAAAAACCTTTTGGCAATCTTGAGAAACAGTAGCCCTTCAAGAATATCCTTATTTCCAGCAAGGAACAATTATTTTATTAAGGGTACTAACCTCGCTAATCAGATTATGATGAGTTATGTATGAAGGGTGTTTTCAAGTGTGCGAGGGAAGATGATAAAAAGATTCAGGAGTGTCAAACGCTCAAGCTTGGGGATGCCCCCATGCACCCCCAAGAAATATTCAAGGAGACTCAAGCATCTAAGCTTGGGGATGCCCCCGTGAAGGAAATATGCCCTAGAGGCAATAATAAAGTTGTTATTTATATTTCCTTATATCATGATAAATGTTTATTATTCATGCTAGAATTGTATTAACCGGAAACTTAGTACATGTGTGAATACATAGACAAAATAGAGTGTCCCTAGTATGCCTCTACTAGACTAGCTCATTGATCAAAGATGGTTATGTTTCCTAACCATAGACATGAGTTGTCATTTGATCAACGGGATCACATCATTAGGAGAATGATGTGATGGACAAGACCCATCCGTTAGCATAGCACTATGATCGTTTAGTTTTACTGCTATTGCTTTCTTCATGACTTATACATGTTCCTATGACTATGAGATTATGAAACTCCCGAATACCGTAGGAACACCTTGTGTGCTATCAAACGTCACAACGTAACTGGGTGATCATAAAGATGCTCTACAGGTGTCTCCGAAAGTATTCGTGGTGTTGGCATAGATCAAGATTAGGATTTGTCACTCCGAGTGTCGGAGAGGTATCTCTGGGCCCTCTCGGTAACACACATCACAATAAGCCTTGCAAGCAAAAGACTAATGAGTTAGTCACGAGATGATGTGTTACGGAACGAGTAAAGAGACTTGCCGGTAACGAGATTGAACTAGGTATAGAGATACCGACGATCGAATCTCGGGCAAGTAACATACAGTTGACAAAAGGAACAACGTATGTTGTTATGCGGTTCTGACCGATAAAAGATCTTCGTAGAATATGTAGGAGCCAATATGAACATCCAGGTTCCGCTATTGGTTATTGACCGGAGATGAGTCTCGGTCATGTCTACATAGTTCTCGAACCCGTAGGGTCCGCACGCTTAACGTTTGATGACGATCGGTATTATGAGTTTATGAGTATTGATGTACCGAAGGTAGTTAGGAGTCCCGGATGAGATCACGGACATGACGAGGAGTCTCGGAATGTCCGAGACATAAAGATTGATATATTGGTCGACTATATTCGGACACCGGAAGTATACCGGAAAAGTTTCGGATTTAATGGGATTGCCGGAGGGGGTTACCGGAACCCCCTACGAAGGGGGATGGTCCATAGTGGGCCTTATGGAAAAGAGAGAGGCAGCCCATACGGCTGGCCGACGCCCCACCTAGGGTTCCTAGTTGGACTAGGAGTTGGGGGGCGCCACCGCTTCTTCTTTTCCTATTCCCCCTCTTCCTTCTTTGGTGGTTCCTACTAGGAATAGGATTGCAATCCTATTCCTAGTAGGATTGCACCTCTAGCCACACCAAACAAGGGCCGGCCGGCCTCCCCCTTGCTCCTTTATATACGGGGGCAGGGGGGCACCCAAAGACACACAAGTTGAATTGTTCCAGCCGTGTGCGGTGCCCCCCTCCACAGAAACACACCTCGGTCATACCGTCGCGGTGCTTAGGCGAAGCCCTGCGCCAGTGAATACATCATATCCGTCACCACGCCGTCGTGCTGACAAAACTCTCCCGTGAAGCTCAACTGGATCAAGAGCTCGTGGGACGTCATCAAGCTGAACGTGTGCTGAACGCGGAGGTGCCGTACGTTCGGTGCTTGATCGGTTGAATCGTGAAGAAGTTCGACTACATCAACCGCGTCACTTGACGCTTCCGCTCCCGGTCTACGAGGGTACGTAGACACACTCTTCCCTCTCGTTGCTATGCATCTGGTAGATAGATCTTGTGTGATCGTAGGAAAATTTTAAAATACTACGTTCCCCAACAGTGGTATCAGAGCCAGGTTTATGCGTAGATGATATGCACGAGTAGAACACAATGAGTTGTGGGCGATACTAGTCATACTGCTTACCAGCATGTCATACTTTGCTTCGGCGGTATTGTGAGATGAAGCGGCCCGGACCGACATTACGCGTACGCTTACGCAAGACTGGTTTCACCGTTACGAGCACTCGTTGCTTAAAGGTGACTGGCGGGTGTCTGTCTCTCTCACTTTAGCTGAATCAAGTGTGGCTACGCCCGGTCCTTGTGAAGGTTAAAACAACACATACTTGACGAAACATCGTTGTGGTTTTGTATGCGTAGGTAAGAACGGTTCTTGCTAAGCCCGTAGCAGCCACGTAAAACATGCAACAACAAAGTAGAGGACGTCTAACTTGTTTTTGCAGGGCATGTTGTGATGTGATATGGTCAAGACATGATGAGTTATACGGTTTTGTATGAGATGATCATGTTTTGTAAAGTTATCGGCAACTGGCAGGAGTCATATGGTTGTCGCTCTATTGTATGAAATGCAATCGCCATGTAATTGCTTTACTTTATCACTAAGCGGTAGCGATAGTCGTAGAAGCAATAGTTGGCGAGACGACAACGATGCTACGATGGAGATCAAGGTGTCGCGCCGGTGACGAAGGTGATCATGACGGTGCTTTGGAGATGGAGATCAAAAGCACAAGATGATGATGGCCATATCATGTCACATATTTTGATTGCATGTGATGTTTATCTTATTATGCTTCTTATTTTGCTTAGAACGACGGTAGCATTATAAGATGATCCCTTACTAAATTTCAAGGTATAAGTGTTCTCCCTGAGTATGCACCGTTGCGAAAGTTCGTCGTGCCGAGACACCACATGATGATCGGGTGTGATAAGCTCTACGTTCAAATACAACGGGTGTAAGCCAGTTTTGCACACGCAGAATACTCGGGTTAAACTTGACGAGCCTAGCATATGCAGATATGGCCTCGGAACACTGGAGACCGAAAGGTCGAGCGTGAATCATATAGTAGATATGATCAAACATAAGATGTTCACCATTGAAACTACTCCATCTCACGTGATGATCGGACATGGTTTAGTTGATTTGGATCATGTGATCATTTAGATGACTAGAGGGATGTCTATCTAAGTGGGAGTTCTTAAGTAATATGATTTAATTGAACTTTAATTTATCATGAACTTAGTCCTGGTAGTATTAGCATATCTATGTTGTAGATCAATAGCTCGCGATGTTGCTCCCCGTTTATTTTTTATATGTTCCTAGAGAAAACCAAGTTGAAAGATGTTAGTAGGAATGATGCGGAATTGTTCCGTGACCTGAGGATTATCCTCATTGCTGGACAGAAGAATTATGTCCCTAATGCACCGCTAGGTGACAGACCTATTGCAGGAGCAGATGTAGACGTTATGAACGTTTTGACAAAAGCTCAGTATGATGACTACTTGATAGTTTAAGTGCACCATGCTTTACGGCTTAGAACCGGGACTTGAAAAACGTTTTGAACGCCGCGGAACATATAAGATGTTCCAAGAGTTGAAATTAGTATTTCATACTCATGCCCGTGTCGAGAGGTATGAGACCTCTGACAGTACTTTGCCTACAAGATGGAGGAGAATAGCTCAACCAGTGAGCATGTGCTCAGATTGTCTGGGTACTACAATTACTTGAATCAAGTGGGAGTTATTCTTCCAGATAAGATAGTAATTGACAAAGTTCTCTAGTCACTATCACCAAGTTAGTAGAACTTCGTGATGAACTATAATATGCAAGGGATGACGAAAGTAATTCCCGAGCTCTTCGCGATGCTGAAATCGGCGAAGGTAGAAATCAAGAAAGAGCATCAAGTGTTGATAGTTAATAAGACCACTTGTTTCAAGTAAAGGGCAAAGGGATAGAAGGGAAACTTCAAGAAGAATGACAAGCAAGTTGTCACTCCCATGAAGAAACCCAAAGCTAAACTCAATCCTGAAACTAAGTGCTTCTACTTCAAAGGAAATGGTCACTGGAAGTGGAACTGCCCTAGATACTTGGCGGATAAGAAGGATGGCAAAGTGAACAAAGGTATATTTGATATACAGATTATTGATGTGTATTTTACTAGTGTTCGTAGCAACCCCTCGGTATTTGATATTGGTTCAGTTGCTAAAGAGTAGTAACTCGAAATGGGAGTTGCATAATGAACAGAAACTAGTTAAAGGATGAAGTGACGATGTGTATTGGAAGTAGTTCCAAGATTGATATGATCATCATCGCACACTCCCTATACTTTCGGGATTAGTGTTGAACCTAAATAAGTGTTATTTGGTGTTTGTGTTGAGCATGAATATGATTTGATCATGTTTATTGCAATACGGTTATTCATGTAAGTTAGAGAATAATTGTTGTTCTGTTTACATAAATAAAACCTTCTATGGTCATACACCCAATGAAAATGGTTTGTTGGATCTCGATCGTGCGATACACATATTCATAATATTGAAGCCAAAAGATGCAAGGTTAATAATGATAGTGCAACTTATTTGTGGCACTGCCGTTTAAGTCATATTGGTGTAAAGCGCATGAAGAAACTCCATAGTGATGGACTTTTGGAATCACTTGATTATGAATCACTTGGTGCTTGCGAACCATGCCTCATGGGCAAGATGACTAAAACTCCGTTCTCCGGAACAATGGAGCGAGCAACAGATTTGTTGGAAATCATACATACTGATGTATGCGGACCAATGAGTGTTGAAGCTCGCGGCAGGTATCGTTATTTTCTGACCTTCACTGATGATTTGAGCAGATATGGGTATATCTACTTAATGAAGCACAAGTCTGAAACATTTGAAATATTCAAAGAATTTCAGAGTGAAGTAGAGAATCATCGTAACAAGAAAATAAAGTTTCTACGATCTGATCGTGGAGGAGAATATTTGAGTTACGAGTTTGGTCTTCATTTGAAACAATGTGGAATAGTTTCACAACTCACGCCACCCGGAACACCATAGTGTAATGGTGTGTCCGAACGTCATAACCGTACTTTATTAGATATGGTGCGATCGATGATGTCTCTTACCGATCTACCACTATCGCTTTTGGGGTTATGCATTAGAGACAACTACATTCACGTTAAATAGGGCACCATCTAAATCCGTGGAGATGACACCGTATGAACCGTGGTTTGACGAGAAACCTAAGCTGTCATTTCTTTAAGTTTGGGACTACGAAGCTTATGTGAAAAAGTTTCAACATGATAAGCTCGAACCCAAATCGGAGAAGTAAATCTTCATAGGATACCCAAAAGAAACTGTTGGGTACACCTTCTATCACAGATCCGAAGGCAAGGTCTTTGTTGCTAAGAGTGGATCCTTTCTAGAGAAGGAGTTTCTCTCGAAAGAAGTGAGTGGGAGGAAAGTAGAACTTGATGAGGTAATTGTACCTTCTCCCAAATTGGAAGGTAGTACATCACAGAAACTCGTTCCAGTGATTCCTACACCAATTAGTGAGGAAGCTAATGATGATGATCATGAAACTTCAGATCAAGTTTTTGCTGAACTTCGTAGATCAACCAGAGTTCGTTCCGCACCAGAGTGGTACGGCAACCCAGTTCTGAAAGTCATGTTACAAGACCATGATGAACCTACGAACTATGAGGAAGCGATGATGAGCCCAGATTCCGCAAAATGGCTTGAGACCATGAAATCTGAGATGGGATCCATGTATTAGAACAAAGTATGGACTTTGGTTGACTTGCCCGATGATCGACAAGCCATCGAAAATAAATGGATCTTCAAGAGGAAGACCGACGCAAACGGTAATGTTACTGTTTACAAAGCTCGACTTGTTGCGAAAGGGTTTCGACAAGTTCAAGGAGTTGACTACGATGAGACTTTCTCACCAGTAGCAATGCTTAAGTCTGTCCGAATCATGTTAGCAATTGCCTCATTTTATGAAATCTGGCAAATGGATAACAAAACTGCATTCTTTAATGGATTTATTAAAGAAGACTTGTATATGATGCAACCAGAAGGTTTTGTCAATCCTAAAGGTGCTAACAAAATGTGCAAGCTCCAGCGATCCATCTATGGACTGGTGCAAGCATCTCGGAGTTGGAATATACGCTTTGATAAGTTGATCAAAGCATATAGATTTATATAGACTTGCGGTGAAGCCTGTATTTACAGGAAGTGAGTGGGAGCACTACAACCTTTCTGATAAGTATATGTGAATGACATATTGTCGATCGGAAATGATGTAGAATTTTCTGGAAAGCATAAAGGAGTGTTTGAAAGGAGTTTTTTAAAGAAAGACCTTGGTGAAGCTACTTACATATTGGGCATCAAGATCTATAGAGATAGATCAAGACGCTTGATAAGACTTTCGATGAGTACATACCTTGATAAGATTTTGAAGTAGTTCAAAATGGATCAGTCAAAGAAGGAGTTCTTCCCTGACTTGTAAGGTGTGAAGTTGAGTAAGACTCAAAGCCAGACCATGGCAGAAAAATATAGAGAGAATGAAAGTCATTCCCTATGCCTCAGCCATAGGTTCTATAAAATATGCCATGCTGTATACCAAACATGTTGTGTACCTTGCCATGAGTTTGTCAAGGGGGTACAATAGTGATCCAGGAGTAGATCACTGTACAGCGGTCAAGATTATCCTTAGTAATTGGATGACTAAGGAAATGTTTCTCGATTATGGAGGTGATAAAGAGTTCGTCGTAAAGGGTTACGCCGATGCAAGCTTTGACACTAAATCCAGATGACTCTAAGTATCAATCTGGATGCGTATTGAAAGTGGGAGCAATTAGCTAGAGTAGCTCTATATAGAGCATTGTAGACATAGAAATTTGCGAAATACATATGGATCTGAATGTGACAGACCCGTTGACTAAACTTCTCTCACAAGCAAAACATGATCACACCTTATTACTCTTGGGTATTAATCACATAGCGATGTGAACTAGATTATTGACTCTAGTAAACCCTTTGGGTGTTGGTCACATGGTGATGTGAACTATGGGTGTTATTCATATAACGATGTGAAGTATCGGTATTAAATCACATGGCGATGTGAGCTAGATTATTGACTCTAGTGCAAGTGGGAGACTGAAGGAAATATGCCCTAGAGGCAATAATAAAGTTGTTATTTATATTTCCTTATATCATGATAAATGTTTATTATTCATGCTAGAATTGTATTAACCGGAAACTTAGTTCATGTGTGAATACATAGACAAAATAGAGTGTCCCTAGTATGCCTCTACTAGACTAGCTCATTGATCAAAGATGGTTATGTTTCCTAACCATAGACATGAGTTGTCATTTGATCAACGGGATCACATCATTAGGAGAATGATGTGATGGACAAGACCCATCCGTTAGCATAGCACTATGATCGTTTAGTTTTACTGCTATTGCTTTCTTCATGACTTATACATGTTCCTATGACTATGAGATTATGCAACTCCCGAATACCGTAGGAACACCTTGTGTGCTATCAAACATCACAACGTAACTGGGTGATCATAAAGATGCTCTACAGGTGTCTCCGAAAGTATTCGTGGTGTTGGCATAGATCAAGATTAGGATTTGTCACTCCGAGTGTCGGAGAGGTATCTCTGGGCCCTCTTGGTAACACACATCACAATAAGCCTTGCAAGCAAAAGACTAATGAGTTAGTCACGAGATGATGTGTTACGGAACGAGTAAAGAGACTTGCCGGTAACGAGATTGAACTAGGTATAGAGATACCGACGATCGAATCTCGGGCAAGTAACATACCGTTGACAAAAGGAACAACGTATGTTGTTATGCGGTTCTGACCGATAAAAGATCTTCGTAGAATATGTAGGAGCCAATATGAACATCCAGGTTCCGCTATTGGTTATTGACCGGAGATGAGTCTCGGTCATGTCTACATAGTTCTCGAACCCGTAGGGTCCGCACGCTTAACGTTTGATGACGATCGGTATTATGAGTTTATGAGTATTGATGTACCGAAGGTAGTTCGGAGTCCCGGATGAGATCACGGACATGACGAGGAGTCTCGGAATGTCCGAGACATAAAGATTGATATATTGGTCGACTATATTCGGACACCGGAAGTATACCGGAAAAGTTTCGGATTTAACGGGATTGCCGGAGGGGGTTACCGGAACCCCCTACGAAGGGGGATGGTCCATAGTGGGCCTTATGGAAAAGAGAGAGGCAGCCCATAGGGCTGGCCGGCGCCCCACCTAGGGTTCCTAGTTGGACTAGGAGTTGGGGGCGCCACCTCTTCTTCTTTTCCTATTCCCTCTCTTCCTTCTTTGGTGGTTCCTACTAGGAATAGGATTGCAATCCTATTCCTAGTAGGATTGCACCTCTAGCCGCACCAAACAAGGGCCGGCCGGCCTCCCCCTTGCTCCTTTATATACGGGGGCAGGGGGGCACCCAAAGACACACAAGTTGAATTGTTCCAGCCGTGTGCGGTGCCCCCCTCCACAGAAACACACCTCGGTCATACCGTCGCGGTGCTTAGGCGAAGCCCTGCGCCAGTGAATACATCATATCCGTCACCACGCCGTCGTGCTGACAAAACTCTCCCGTGAAGCTCAACTGGATCAAGAGCTCGTGGGACGTCATCAAGCTGAACGTGTGCTGAACGCGGAGGTGCCGTACGTTCGGTGCTTGATCGGTTGAATCGTGAAGAAGTTCGACTATATCAACCGCGTCACTTGACGCTTCCGCTCCCGGTCTATGAGGGTACGTAGACACACTCTTCCCTCTCGTTGCTATGCATCTGGTAGATAGATTTTGCGTGATCGTAGGAAAATTTTAAAATACTACGTTCCCCAACACCCCGTGCATCCCCTTCTCCATCAACATTATCAGTTCGTCTTTCGTTCCACTATATTTTTATCACTTCATGTGTTATGTGCTATGCTTGGAGCATCTTGCTTTTAGTTTCCTTTTTAGTTTTCTTTAGCTTTTCATAACGAGTCGGAACTCAGCTTTGTTTATGTGGGAGAGAAACACGCTCCACTTCTACCTAGAACATAACATAGAATTTTCATGTCTATCTTTGCTGTGTGTGTTCTTTGTCTTTCAATAGCTACTGTCATGCTTAGCTCTTAGTTTCCATGCTTATCTTTTTAAAGAGCTTTTGTTTAGTTGGTTGCTTGAACTCTCTTTAGTTGTCATGCTTAACTTATTAAGAGAGTTTGCTTCCGTTGCATTGGTTGATATGTCTATGATAAAGATGCTACGTGCATAATGGCGCTTAGTAGTTCATGTTTTCTTATGGTTAGTCTCAAATAGCTGGGGGGTTCCCAATGTGTTATTGGAGTACCAACATGATTTGCTTGCCTATGATGTGGTATGGTTTAGTAATATCTTCCTTTGAGAATTTATTTTGATTGACTTGGCGTATGCTCACGCATATTTAAGACTGTAAAGAAAGTCTGTCAAGCCTTGATGATCTTTTGTTTTTGAGTAGCGATATAACTTCCATGCCTGATTCAATGTTGCTTTGTCGCTCTGCATGATTATGACCGTCATTGCTCTCTTAGTTGGTCGCTCCCAGTCTTTTGCTAACCTCCACCTGTACTAAGCGGACTGACTGCTTGTGCATCCAAATTCTTTTAAACCAGTTATGCCATATGAGTCCACCATACCTTCCTACATGGTATTTACCTGCCATTCCTAACGGAGACTTGCATGTACCATCTCGAAATTATTCAAAGAAAAGCATTCCTATTTTGTGCCTCTGTTGTAAGTTCATGAGGAAGTAGTAGTTAATTCATGATCTTTTTAAGTTGGACAAGCTTCACCCCGGGATTGCATGTATAATGTGCAAACCCATAATACGAGAAGGAACTGGCATTGAGTGCGCCCGGCTCAAAAAGATAATATAACAAACAAACCCTCCTTCACGCTTTGTTCATGAGAAATCAGAAAACTTTGGCAGTGATAAACAAAGGAGATTAAGAGGATGTGATCGTCCTCATTCGGGAGCCGTTCCTCGAAACTTGTCCATCTCAAGAAGTGATTGAGTTGTCTGCTAGCATTCGCTGACGAAACATGCATGATCTAAAAAAATAATTATTACTTCTGTTTTTAAAACCAAGAGCTCTGGTACATGTTTTGTCTTTGTTTCCGACTACGGGTTTTCAACCTTGCCAACAAAAGCCACGGTTCGAGAGTCTCCACCTTCTTTAAGCACCAACTACTGAGAGCATGATTGTCATTCTGAGTGTAATGTGCATTGTCCCAAAGTACCATTGTCTTTTGCATGATTATGATATCGTTTATTCTGAAATCATTGTATCTAGTCATCACTTAAACCTTGGAGGTGCCCCTGCATTTATGTTTTGCTTCACTAAAGGGGGCAAGCGAGATATCACTTTATCATATTTGCACACCATGCTCATTACAAATCTATTTGATGTTTCAGTATCATATTGTAAAACTTTCAGTTCTTTGTGATTTTCTCATGAGGCGACTTAATTACTACAGACTCATTATCTCAGTAAGCTTTTGTCATGTGACTCTGAAAAGTCCTTATATGGTTAATAGCATGTCACCACAGAAATTATACTTGTTATCATTTACCTACTCGAGGACGAGCAGGAATTAAGCTTGGGGATGTTGATACGTCCAAAACGTATCTATAATTTCTGCTTGCTCCATGCCTCTTTTGTGTGATATTGCTATGATATTTATACACTTCCATACACTTTTGATCATATTTGAACTAACCTATTAACTCAGTGCACCCCAGTGCCAGTTTCTATTTTCTGCTGTTTTTGTATTTCAGGTTTTCCCATTACGTAAATTGCCAGAAAAATTCCGGGAAAAATATATAAAAAATCAGCGTTCCGGAAGCTTCCATGCGGCCAAAGTAGGGCCGGAGGGGACCCACAGGGGCTCCAGGCGGCCTGCCCACGCGGCCCCCCTCCTGGCCGCGCCGGGGGGCGCCTGGGCACCCCTGACCCCCTCTGATGCCCCCCCTTTGGCATATATTTACACCGTGTCGCGGAAACCCTGATTCCGGACCCCTTTTCTCCAGACGCGATTCTGATCTCCGCCGCCATCACCATCAAGCTTCGGGGGACCAGAATTCCTGCGCCGGCACCCTGCCGGGACGGGGAAGTGCTCCCGGATTCATCTCCATCGACGTTGCTTCCTCCCTCCATGATGCGGGAGTAGTTCCTCCTCGGGGCTGAGGTTCTTACCAGTAGCTATGTGGTCAATTCTCTCTCCCATGATGTGATCTTCGTTGTGATCATAGGCTATGTTAATCTAGGGTGATCCCATGATGTTTCCCCTTCCTCTATGTATTGGATTGATGTACTCACTTGTCTTTATCTAGTATAATCCCCGAGACCAAGGTGATAGCGGTCTATTGGACATGGATTAGAAAAGTATTTTCATGAGTGATTTCCTCTCTTGTGTGTTGATTGAAGATTGAGAGTCTCTTGGTGCTTGTCTTTGACTATCCTTTAGATATGTTGTGGTGATTGTGAGACTCTCTTTGGATGGCCGCGGTGACATTGGGAAATCCTTAGATTGAGAACTACGAACTTTGAGGTGTGCTTTTGTAGCCCTACATAATTCTCGTCCTCTCTTGACCACGAAGGAATGACCTCCGAGTGCGTCCCCTTTGCATGTTTTATGGGAAATATCATGTGATTCGATTATGTTAATGTTGTTGGGAGTTGCCACTAGTGAAAGTATCAACCCTAGGCCTTGTTTCCACCATTGCAATACCATTTGTGCTCACATTTACCACTTGTTTGCTTGCTGCACTTTTTATTACAGATTTATATTACTTTGTTTTGCCATCCATATCATTTGCCATTTAACATCTCTTCGCCGAACTAGTGCACCTATACATCTAACAAGTGTATTAGGTGTGTTGGGGACACAAGAGACTTCTTGTATCTTAGTTGCAGGGTTGCTTGAGAGAGACCATCTTCAACCTCTACTTCCCTGAGTTCGATAAACCTTAGGTCATCCACTTGAGGGAAATTGCTGCTGTCCTACAAACCTCTGCGCTTGGAGGCCCAACATAGTCTACAAGAGTAGACGCGTGTGTAGACATCAGAACCTAATGTTTTTTGTAGAGTTATCGCGAGGGAAAAATAGGGACGGAGCAAGGCAAACCGACAAGAGTAGAGCGAGCTCCTTCCCCTGTCCGAGATCCTTGGGGAAGAGGATCAAGTTGCCCTTGCAACAAACTTGATACACTATCGCCCTTCAACCCTTCGAGAGAAATGAAGTTATTGTTCCCCACATGTAATTCCTTATTGCAACAAGAATCACGTGTACAAGACATATCAGCTCCTATTCAACACATTAAGCTAGAGAAAATTATAAATAAGTTCATGAATATGTAAAATCTAACAAATTCCATACTTTGTTGATGTTTGCAGGAGTTCGTGACTGATGTCTACTATGCAGCTTTCTTCTTGTAGACTTTGTTGGGGCTCCAAGTATAGAGGTTTGTAAGATAATAGCCAATTTCCCCCAAGTGAATGACCTAAGGTTTCTCAATCCGCGGGTGGTGTAGGATGAACATGGTTCTCTCTCAAGCAACCCTGCAATCAAATACAAGAAATATCTTGTGTTCTCAACACACCCAATATAGTTGTCAATTGTATAGGTGCACTAGTTCGGTGAAGAGAGGGTGATATTTGTGGGATATGGATGGTAGAAATAGCATTTTTATAATCCAAACAAATAAAAGCAGCAATGTAGCAAGTAACTAAAGTGTGTGAAAATGGATGGTAGAAATTGCTTAGAAACAAAGCCTAGGGTTCATACTTTCACTAGTGCAATCTCTCAACATCATAAACATAATTAAACCACGTGATAACCCCTTAAAGTGTTGCAAACAATCACTCCAAAGATTCCCCCAAAGTGTCATGAACAGTCGTAGAGATCGTACTATGACATCATCGTATGATACATATTCTTCAACCTTTATGTCACCTAGAGTACCCAATGTCACCACGGGTGCTCGCAAGTTAATACTAGACATGTATCAAGTAATCTCAAATCCAAAGTATTCAATTAAAAAACAAAGAGCAAGACTTAATTCACCACGAAATAAGAGAGGGAGGTGAACATCATATGATCCTTATTAGAAAAGCTCATGATACATAAAGATCGATATCCATCAAGAACATGAGAGTGGGAAAGATCAAACACATAGCTATTAACACATACCCTCAGCCCCAAGGATGAACTACTCACGCATCACCAAAGAGATAGCAAGGATAATAAAGAGGCCTCCTGCGATGGCTTCCCCCTTCGGAAGGCACCAAAAAATGGCTCCAGATGAGATTGCGTTGGAACGGAGGCTTGCGACAACGATAAAATTGTTTTGGGTCTCGCCCCGAAGGATCTGGAATTATAGGAATTTATAGGCCATGAATTAGTGTAAATGGAGCCAAGAGGGGCCCCACAAGACTGAGTGGCATGCGCCCCTACCTTGTGGGGTCCTCGTGGGTCTTCTGGTCCTCCCCCGAAGCTTCTAGAGTCTCTTATTTTCCCATAAAATATCATCGTAAGGTTTCATCATTTTTGGACCTTCGTAGATATGTTAGTCCAACAAAAAACACGAACTCGCATGGGCACATGATTAATATGTTAGTCCATCAAAATAAAATAAAAGTACACCAAAATCATATATAATTGATGTAAATATAGCATGAATACTTCATACATTATAGATGCGTTGGAGACGTATCAACGGCACTTCCGTGTTCAGCACATGTTCAGCTCGATGACGTCCCATGAACTCTTGATCCAGTTGAGGTCGCGGGAGAGTTCCGTCAGCACGACGGCGTGGTGATGGTGATGATGAAGTTACCGGTGCAGGGCTTCGCCTAAGCACTACGGCGATATGATCGAGGTGTGTAACTGTGGAGGGGGGCACTGCACACGGCTAAGAAATCAACTTGTGTGTCTAAGGGGTGCCCCCTCCCCACGTATATAAAGGAGGGAGGGAGGAGGAGGCCGACCCTAGGAGGGGCGCGCCAAGGGAGTATGATTCCTACTCCTAGTAGGAGTAGGTTTCCTCCTTTCCTAGTCCAACTAGGAGAAGGGGGAAAGGAGGGGGTGGGGAGAAGGAAGGGAGAGGGGGGCCGCGCCCCAAACCCCTTGTCCAATTCAGACTGGGCTTGGGAGGGGCGCGCGTCACCTCCTGGCTGCTGCTTCGCCTTCCCACTAAGGCCCATTAAGGCCCATTGACTCCCCGGACGAATTCCCGTAACTCCCCGGTACTCCGAAAAATACCCGAATCACTCGGAACCTTTCCAATGTCCGAATATAGCCTTTTAATATATGAATCTTTACCTCTCGACCATTTCGAGACTCCTCGTCATGTCCGTGATCTCATCCGGTACTCCGAACAAACTTCGGTCATCAAATCACATAACTCATAATACAAATCGTCATCAAACGTTAAGCATGCAGACCCCACGGGTTCGAGAACTATGTAGACATGACCGAGACACATTTTTGGTCAATAACCAATAGCGGAACCTGGATGCTCATATTGGCTCCTACATATTCTACGCAGATCTTTATCGGTCAAACCATATAACAACATACGTTATTCCCGTTGTCATTGGTATGTTACTTGCCCGAGATTCGATCGTCGGTATCATCATACCTAGTTCAATCTCGTTACCCGCAAGTCTCTTTACTCGTTCCGTAATACATCATCTCGTGACTAACTCATTAGTCCTTTGCTTGCAAGGCTTTATTACGATGTGTATTACCGAGAGGGCCTAGAGATACCTCTCCGACACTCGAAGTGACAAATCCTATTCTCGATCTATGCCAACACCACAAACACCTTCGGAAACACCTGTAGAGTATATTTATAATCACCCAGTTACGTTGTGATGTTTGATAGCACACAAGGTGTTCCTCCGGTATTCGGGAGTTCCATAATCTCATAGTCAGAGGAACATGTATAAGTCATGAAGAAAGCAATAGAAATAAAACTAAACGATCATAGTGGTAAGCTAATAGATGGGTCTTGTCCATCACATCATTCTCCTAATGATGTGATCCCGTTCATCAAATGACAACACATGTCTATGGTTAGGAAACATAACCATCTTTGATCAACGAGCTAGTCTAGAAGAGGCATACTAGGGACACTATGTTTTGTCTATGTGTTCACACATGTACTAAGTTTCCAGTTAATAAAATTCTAGCATGAATAATAAACATTTATCATGATATAAGGAAATATAAATAACAACTTTATTATTGCCTCTAGGGCATATTTCCTTCACCAGTTTTGTTATTCTTTCTCGTTATTGTGTTCCGGCATCCCCGTGACATAGACACCTGTGTCTGGACAGATGGTGATGGAAGCCATCACACCGAGAGGGACCTAACAATATATCTCCATAATCGGAGGAGAAAATCCCACTCTCAAGCTATCTAGTCCATTGTCAAACTCTCTGATGAACCTATAAATTGTCGTTATGATCACCGTGTTACATGTGACGTTTGAGCTACCCCAAAGTCCACTGTACGGTAAGAAGTGACTATGCTACTGTCATGGTCTAAGAAGAAAATCACATGTTAACACTCTGTGTTATTACAATTGAGTATAGACTATGTAATCTCCATTCATAACAAACAAGTTTTGGGCCGATTCACTATGATCGTTCTCCCAACGTCATAATCTCAATGTTGTGTTAGGATTATCATTACACTTAACGATATCCTAAGATCGGAAAACGTGATCACCACCAACACTTGAGCTAGTCTTTTTTTTACTATATACTTGAGCTAGTCTTAGAGGCGGGACTAGGAACCTTTATTTTATCCGTTTATCATTTCACACGTGCATATGGGTTTTCTACTGAATCACATATTCCAGGATCATAGCATTATAACATGAAACATAAACACTTACTTATGATTATGAATATAGAAATATAATAATACAATATTATTTCCTCTAGGGCATGTTTACCACATATGGTGTCAGCAATGAGGAGGAGGAAGATGACGACAAGGATGATGATGAATGCTCCGAGGAGGTCGGCCTTGCTGGCAAGGACACACATGCGGCCTTGTCAGCAGGACTTGAAGAGGGGGCATGGTGAGGGGACCTTCTCTACCGGGGCTCAGCCAGAGGAGGAGACACACGAGGGTTCCCCTAAGATATAGAGAGTTGACGAGGGGGCTAACGCTCTTCTGGTGTTGATCCTACTGATTTTGGTGGTGAAGCCCCCCGAGGAAGCGCACTATGTTTGTGCGTAGCTAGCAATATTTTCTTTTTTCCCTTTTTGGTTTTGGTTGAAGCAACTAATTTGTTTCAACCGCCAATTTTGAAATCCATGGTTTTAGGACTTCATACATCTCCAATGCATCTATAATTTTTTATTGTTCCAGGTTGTTATATTATCATTCTTGGATGTTTTACAATCATTTTATATCATTTTTTGGTACTAACCTATTGACATAGTGCCAAGTGCCAGTTGCTGTTTTCTGCATGTTTTTTTACATCGCATGAAATCAATACCAAACGGAGTCCAAACGCAGCGAAACTTTTTGTGGATGTTTTGGACCGGAATACATCCAGTGGGCCAGAGAAGCACCTGGGGGTGCTCTGAGGGGAGCACAACACACCAGGGCGCGCCAGGAGGCCCAGGCTGTAATGCCCCGGATGTAATAATTTCCCTTTTTGGCAATATATAACTTTGGCTTCATCAGTTCCATTCCGGGTTCTTCGTCTTTTCGGGTTTTCGTCGTTTTGTTGTGTGCGTGTGTGGCATTCATCCATGTCATGTTGTCATGTGCATTGCATTGCATTTGTGTTGTCATTTGCATCCGGTCCCACTCGTTCCTTCCCGTTGTCCGTTTCGAGTTCCGGCGCTCTCTCACGTGTCCGTGACACCCCCGAGGCCTACTTTTGTGTTTGGCTGTGTAACGTTTCCGGTTTGGCGTGAGACTTGTCGTGCGATGTTGTTTTGGTATGTGTAACCCGCCTGTCAAATCTCGTCGCGTTTGGAGTTCGATTGATGCTCCAACAGTTATTCTCGTGGGCTGAAAGTACCTCCTCTTTGAGGCCCAAGACACCCCTCCAACAGCCCACCAACCCAACTCAAACCCCTCCCTTCATCTAGGCCGTTCAATTGTGATCTCGTGGCCGAAAACGTCTCCTCATTTGGACAACCCTAGCTCCTTGTGCCTATATAAACGTCCACTTCCTCCAATTTTTGCGCCCAGAAACCCTAGTGCTTCCACCGTTGCCGTCGCGTGCTTCCACCGTTGTCGTCGCGTGCTTCCACCCCCCGCAGCCGCGCCGTGCTTCCACCGGAGACTCGTCGTGCTTCCACCGCGCCATGGGCCCGCGCCCGAGCCGCTTCATCTCCTACCTCGCGCCGCCGCTGTTCTTCTACCTCCAACCTCGCCGGCCTCCCGCCTCCCGCCGGCCAGGGCGCCGCCTGCCGCCCTTCACCGCCTCCACCGCGGCCTCCCCTCTAGCCGGACTCGCCACCGCCGGGCCAGGTTGCCGGGCCCTCGCCGCCGCCTCCTCCAGCTCGCCACCGGGGCCTCCCGTCGCCCGTGCCGACCGCCTCGCCGGTATCCCTTCCCGCCGGCCACCTCGCTGGGCACCTCCCAGCCGCCGACGAGGGACCAGCCGCCGGCCCCGAGCGCTGGTAGGAGGGATCGAAGCATCCAGGGATCGGGAGCCTCGATCTGCGCCGCCAAGACCAAACGGGCCCGATCCGCGACCCGCGAGGCCCGTTAGCCCGTTGACCGCGACCCGGATCCGCCAGATCCAGACCAGATCCGCCAGCTCAGCCCGTTGACCCGCTCCGCCGCTCCAGCCCGCCTTGACCGTTCACCTGAGGTTGCTTCAATTTCACTAAGTCCCTAGTATTTCTATGTCTGATGCTGTTTTGTTTTGTGGATAACTTTTACTGTGCATGTCCGATTTGAGCATATGATATGTTAAAATGATCGTGGTGACTTGTACTATGTTTTGTTCCATTGTGCCATGCATGTTTGAGGTCATCTAGATGTTTTAATCTTCATGGAAAGAGTGCTACTTGTTATAAACTACTGCTATTAGTTGTTTTCATGCCATGTTTGCAATGGGATAACTTGTTGCATGTTTATCCAAATGAAGCAAATGACATGTCCACATGTTCATCATGAGTTGCTCTACATGTTGGTTGCTTTAGCTTGCATGATAGATTTCATCTTGCCATGTTTATCTCCTTTGCAAAAGTGCTTGTGGCTATTATGTTGCTAAACTTGTTACGAGAAGCCTAGTTGAGGAGCTCGTTGTTATTGATGTGGTTGTCCCCTTGATGCATGCTTAGATGTTTTGGACTCCCCATGATGTGTACTTTGATGAGGTGCTTACCACTTGCCATGTTATGCTTTGAGGTGACTTAAACTTGCTCACAAAGATGCCATGATATTACTGCTGTTTTAACACTTAGTGAAATTTCACTAAGTCTGGAATCTGTAATTTCCAGATGCCATGTTTGCTTGCTGTTCTAGGCAAATCCATGATAGTTTTGGGGTGACTCTTGATGATTCCTTGTTGTATAAGTTGTTGGCAATCCATTCATTCTCTCACATGCTCTTTTGGAGGGCTGTAGCATATTTATCTTTTGCTCCGAAGTTGCTATAAAATACTGCTGTTAGGATTTTGTTGTCAAGTTCAAAATGTTATAGCTTGTTGCTATTGATCCATGGCTCCTTTGGAGATGCTCCAATGAAATTGTTTGCTTTAGGATATGTCTACTTTATGTCCATGCTCCTTGCCACGATGTTTGAGTTCTGTAGACTATTTATTTCTTGCTCCGAAGTTGCTATGTGGCTGTTAGTTTCAGCTTGTGCATGTTTATTGTTTCGGGTGTATCTTTTAGCCCGTTGCTCCGTTTTGAGCAAGTCCTATATGTAACTTGTGTGGTTTTGCATGTAGATTCATAATATCCTCTTGTTATCATGTTTTGAAGTATCTTGCTTGTTGCATATTGTCATGCTCCTTGTGCTGTACCTCTGTGCTTCCTATGTTGACTTTATGTGCTTGCTAAGTGCATCTGTAGTGCTTCCTTAGTGCATCAGTCATGCATCCTGTTGTTTGCGCATTGCATCTTGTTGATTTCGTGCCTCGTGTGTTTTGTTTTGAGTAGAGCCGGAAGCCGAGTACGAGTACGAGGACGAGGTTACTACCGAGGTCGAGAACGAGGAGCCCGCTTACGATCCCATCGGCGACTCTTCAGGCAAGATGACCTGAGCCCGATAACATTACTATCTTTGCCCATTGCTAGAAGTCTCGCTCTATAGCTTTTGCCTCGTTGCCCATGCTTTCCTGCCAGCCTCCTATTGTAACCATGAATCTGTCTAACCACCCTACCTATGCAAACCTTTGATTGGCTAAGTAAGCTTCGCTCAGCCCCTCTTATAGCATTGCTAGTTGCAGGAGAAGATTGAAGATTCTTGCTTCTTGTTGAAGCTTGTTGGGATATCACACTATATTAACTCTTAATGAAATCATCTATATATTGGTAATGGGTGGAAGGCTAAGCCTTTTGCTTGGTGATTTGTTCCATTCATGCCGCCCTAGGAACCGTACAAACCGGTGTTAGGTTCCTTGATTTTGCGTTCCTCACACGATTGGGGTTATGGGACCCCCTCGATAAACCGCTAAGTGCTAAGTCTTTTCCAGCAAGTCCCAACATTGGTACTATTCGCCTAATAACTAAAACTTGCATAGGGTCTTGCAAACCCGAGTTCTAAATCAACAACCCCGGGCCAGTGCTCCACATGAGTGTTGGTACGAAACGGGGAGCCTGCGGGGCCACCACGAGGAAACTCGAGGATTGGTAAAAACCCGTAGCTTCACCCATCCGGTCGTGGCCTGAGACTAGATACACGCGGCTACTGTCAGGGTGTCGGCACGCCGGGAGGATTTGCTGGATTAGCCTTACCTTAGTCGGAGTATCTTGAGCACGGGATTCCGAGGATACTCGGGCCTTCCCACCTTGGAGTTGCGACTTCGCGGATCGTGGGCTTGTCATGGGCCAAGTTGGAACACCCCTGCAGGGTTATGAACTTTCGAAAGCCGTGCCCGCGGTTATGTGGCAGATGGGAATTTGTTAATATCCGGTTGTATAAAACTTGACACCATGTGTAGAATACACTACCAGCGTGAGTACCGTGACGGTCATTTTCCGGAAAGGGGTTCGGAAAGTGAACACGGTGGGGTTATGTTTGACTTGCTAGTTAGGATCACTTCGTGATCATCTGTCGTCCGAGGCTCTTCTCTTCTCGCTCTCTTTACGTAAGTTAGTGCTAGTGCTGCTACAACCTCTTGTTCGTTCTTCAGCCTTGTTCCACACCCAAGGCTTGGATAGTTGTGTTACCCGGGAACGGGATTGCTGAGTCCTCTGTGGCTCACATATTCTACACCACACCAGATTCAGGTACTCAGGCGATCTACTCAAGTGACGGCACCGAGCTGTACTGGGAGTACGACGAGGACCGTAGCCGTTACTATGTACACTATCCCGACGATCAATAGAGGTTTCTACTAGGGGCGATTCAGACCTGTGGCTTATTTATGTTTGGTATCTTTCATTTGGATCTTCACCATAGATGGGTTGTGATGTTTATTTGAATGATGTTTGGATATGTAATGAATTGTGTGACGTGGCGAGTGTAAGCCAACTATCTTTTTCCCTTTCATCCCCATTTTTACATGAGATGTGCAAAGATACCGAACTTGCGATCATTCCAGAATGGGCTTATATCTTTAAGTCGTGCCTCGACACGTAGGAGATATAGTCCCATCCTGGGCATTACAAGTTGGTATTCAGAGCCTTCTCCGACCTAGAAGCCCCCACTGATTGATCGAATCGTTGACGGTTGAGTCTAGGCACACACTTCAAATGTTTTGAGTCCTATATTTATATCGGAGAGTAGGAATTCTTTTGCTCCTCATCTCTTTTCACTCTGGTGAGGACTCCTGACGTTTACTCTTGCCTCTTCTACTCTCAAAATTGCACCAAATTTTTTTTAGGAATCTCGCGAGTATTGTTTGGATTGTTTCGATGTCTTTGTGACGAGAATATTGTTCTCGATGCCTCCTGACATTAGGGGTTGTGGCAGTGTCCCGGGGAGTTGAGCTTTGGGGTATTGTCGTCACAAACATATCGCGGCAGTTCTACAATACTTAAGACGTCCGACATCGAAAACTCTCCTATGCGGTTAGTGGCAAGATAACCCCGACATCACCCAGTACTGGGGAGGTAGTTCGAGAGTATTGCCATAGCTTGTATAGTGGATGCGTTTCGAAGGTCCGAGGTTGACGGTTTCCGAAAACAACTGGTTATGTGTTGAAGGATGGATACAGCTGGATGTAGGATTAGAGTTGAGTGCGCGATGCTTCCCCTGTATCCCCAACACCTGATTGCACAACTGGAAACTTTCGGAAATTAATAGGTGGGGTCATCCAGTAGCTCGTAGGCATTCTTCCAACGAATGCAGGTTACGGAGTTCGGGGTTCTACATTGAGTGAAGTGGTTTTATGGCCGATTTTCCGATCAGGAGTTGCATCTTAAAGGGTCCTTGGCTATGCTGATCTGGGGATTGCAAAACCCTTTCGTAACACGTTCCATAAGCTTTCAGCACAAAGATGTCGAACGAAGCTCCTATCTTGTATTTGTTCTATCTGCACCTTGTTGTTTTCTTATTTACCTTTTGTCTCCCAAGTGGCTTCTCGTGAAGATTGTTGTTATCATTAAGCTGAGAATTTCATTCGTTCCTCTTGTTCGAATGATTCTTGTGAAGACTATGTTGCATTTCTATCCGTTGTTTCAGCTTATATCTTCTTTCAATCAAATTGCTGATTGGTGGTCATCTCTTTCAGGATGGCTCCGAAACGGGTTCCCAACGCTAACCCAGAGGGTGAAGAGGTTCCTGATCGTCCTCCTTCCCCTCCTCCTCCGTCTGAGGCCTGGAGAGCAATCAAGCAGACTACAAACCAGAACACCCAGATACTTATGCAGATGATGCAGCAAATGCAAGCAAATCAAGCAAATCAGGGTGCTCACGGGAACCAAGGCAATTTCTTCAACCAACAGCACCATGCTACGCTCAACCAGTTCTTGGATAATCAACCAAAGGCTTTTAGTTACTGTGTCGACCCTCTCGATGCTGAAGATTGGATCACTGATATCAAGAAGCATTTTGAGTGCAGTAACGTCAGGCCCGAGGACTATGTGAAGTTTGCAGCCTTCCAACTCAAGGACCAAGCAGCTGATTGGTGGCAGCAGTACAAAGACTCCAGAGCAGGGCGTGCAATCTCCTGGGATGACTTCTGCAAGGACTTTCGCTCTCACCACATTCCAACAAGTGTCACCGAGGGTATGCGTGAGCAATTCCGCAACCTGAAGCAAGGCTCTATGACTGTCTACCAGTATAATGTCAAGTTCCAAAACCTTGCCCGCTATGCTAAGCAAGATATACCAGATGCCAAGAGCAAGATCTATCAGTTCCGTGGTGGTCTGAAGGATGAACTTCAACTTGCTCTCACCTTGTTCGAGCCTGATGAGTTTGACAAATTCTATAACATGGCGCTTAAGCAAGAGGCAGCCCAGCTCAAGATGGAAGCTTCCAAAAAGAGGATCAGAGACGCTGTTCACTCCTCCTCATCTTCTCAAGTGGTCACGAAACAACAGAAGTTTTGGCTTCCACCTCCTCCAGTGATCCGAGCTCCCTACAACAACAACAACAAGAGCGCTGGTGGCCGTGGTTTCTCCCTCCCACCCAACCAAGGCAATCAGTCCAAGTCGTAGTTCCAAGCTTCCAAGTCAAGTGTTCTCAAAGCTCGATCTCCGAATGGGTTATCACTAAATTCGCATTCGCGAAGAAGATATCCACAAGACTGCCTTCAGAACGAGCTACGACTCCTACGAGTATACAGTCATGTCCTTTGGCCTCGTTAATGCTCCACCTACCTTCTCGAGAATGATGCACTACATTTTCAACCCTTACACCAACGAGTTTGTGCTTGTGTATCTGGATGACATTTTGGTATTCTCCAAGAATGAAGAAGATCACGAAAAGCACCTCCGTCTGGTTCTCGACAGACTCCGTGAACATAAGTTCTATGCCAAGTTCTCCAAGTGCGAATTTTGGCTCGATAAGGTCTTGTATCTGGGCCATATCATCTCCGCTGACGGTATTGCGGTAAACCCCGAGAAAGTTGAAGCAATTGTCAACTGGGAACCTCCTCAGAACGTCAAGCAACTCCGAAGCTTTCTTGGTCTTGCTAGCTATTGCAGAAGGTTCGTTGAGAACTTCTCCAAGATTGCCAAGCCTCTCTCCAACTTGCTGCAGAAGAATGTCAAGTACAACTAGTCTCCAGATTGTGATGTGGCTTTCAAAACTCTCAAAGAAAAGCTCATCTCTGCTCCAGTTCTTACTCCTCCAGATGAGTCCAAGCCCTACGAAGTATTCTGTGATGCTTCTCTTCAAGGACTTGGTGGTGTGCTAATGCAGGACAAGAAGATTGTGGCATACACTTCTCGTCAGCTGAAGCCAAGTGAGAAGAACTACCCCACTCATGATCTCGAACTAGCAGCTGTGGTACATGCTTTGATTACGTGGAGACACCTTCTGTTGGGCAGAAAAGTCGACATCTTCACCGATCACAAGAGCTTGAAGTACATCTTCACACAGCCGAACCTGAACCTCCGCCAGACTCGTTGGGTCGAAATGATCCAAGAGTATGATCCAAGCATCGAATACACACCTGGCAAGGCAAATTTTATTGCGGATGCTTTGAGCAGAAAGGCATATTGCAACAGTCTCCTTATCAAGCCGTTCCAGCCTGAGCTTTGTGAAGCATTCAGGAAGCTCAACCTCCAAGTTGTTCCGCAAGGTTTTCTTGCAAATCTTCAAGTTGCTCCTACCTTGGAAGATCAGATTCGTGAGGCCCAACTCAGTGATGCTATGGTGCAGAAAGTGAAACATGGTATTGCAAAGGGTACTCCCAAATACAAGTGCTATCGTGTTGATGAGAGAGATACCTTGTTCTTTGAGGACAGACTTGTGGTTCCCAAAGGCGATCTCAGGAAGCTCATAATGGACGAAGCACATGATTCCCTCCTTTCCATTCATCCTGGTAGTTCCAAGATGTACCAAGACCTCAAGCAATCTTACTGGTGGACTCGCATGAAAAGGGAGATTGCCCAATTCGTGAATGAATGTGACATCTGCAGAAGAGTGAAGGCAGAGCATCAACGTCCAGCCGGTCTTCTCCAACCTCTTCCTATTCCCGAGTGGAAATTCGACCACATTGAAATGGATTTCGTCACTGGCTTTCCTAAGTCCAAGAGAGGGAATGATTCTATCTTCGTGGTGATTGACAAGCTTACCAAAGTGGCTCACTTCCTTCCAGTCTAAGAATCCATCAATGCAGCTCAATTGGCAGAGTTGTACACTTCCAGAATTGTGTCCTTACATGGCATTCCTCAAGTTATCTCCTCAGACCGTGGAAGTTTGTTCACTTCCAAGTTCTGGGACTCCTTTCAGTCTGCCATGGGCACTAAGATTCGTTTCAGCACCGCATTTCACCCTCAGACTAGTGGTCAAGTCGAGAGAGTGAATCAAATTCTAGAAGACATGCTCAGAGCATGTGTCATATCTTTTGGCATGAAATGGGAAGATTGCCTTCCGTTTGCCCAGTTCTCTTACAACAACAGCTTCCAAGCAAGTGCCGGCAAAGATCCGTTTGAAATCCTCTATGGCAGAAAGTGTCGTACCCCTCTCAACTGGTCCGAGACGGGTGAACGTCAACTTCTTGGCAATGACTTGATCTCAGAAGCCGAAGAAATGTGCAAACTCATATGTGAGAATCTCAAGGCCGCTCAGTCGTGTCAGAAGAGCTACTATGACGGCAAGCATCGTGATTTGGCTTTCAACATTGGGGATCATGTCTATCTCCGTGTTTCTCCTATGAAAGGCACCCAAAGATTCGGTATCAAAGGAAAGCTTGCTCCTAGATACATGGGCCCTTTCAAGATCCTTGGCAAAAGAGGCGATCTAGCCTATCAACTTGAGCTCCCTTCCAACTTCGCCAATGTTCATGATGTGTTTCATGTGTCTCAACTCCGCAAGTGCTTCAAGACACCTGAACGCACCATTCCGTTTGAGGAGATTGATCTTCAACAAGACTTGTCTTACCGAGAGCACCCAGTTGCTATTCTCGAAGAAACCGAGCGCAAGACCCGCAACAAGTCAATCAAATTCTTGAAAGTCAAGTGGTCACACCATACCGACCGAGAAGCTACGTGGGAACGAGAAGATCACCTTCGTTCCGAGTACCCTTCCTTCTTCCAGTCCTAGATCTCGGGACGAGATCTTTTTGTAGTAGAGGAGAGTTTGTAATGCCCCAGATGTAATAATTTCCCTTTTTGGCAATATATAACTTTGGCTTCATCAGTTCCATTTCGGGTTCTTCGTCTTTTCGGGTTTTCGTCGTTTTGTTGTGTTTGTGTGTGGCATTCATCCACGTCATGTTTTCATGTGCATTGCATTGCATTTGTGTTGTCGTTTGCATCCGGTCCCACTCGTTCTTTCCCGTTGTCCATTTCGAGTTCCGGCGCTCTCTCACGTGTCCGTGACACCCCCGAGGCCTACTTTTGTGTTTGGCCGTGTAACGTTTTCGGTTTGGCGTGAGACTTGTCGTGCGATGTTGTTTTGGTATGTGTAACCCGCCGGTCAAATCTCGTCGCGTTTGGAGTTCGATTGATGCTCCAACAGTTATTCCTGTGGGCTGAAAGTACCTCCTCTTTGAGGCCCAAGACACCCCTCCAACAGCCCACCAACCCAACTCAAACCCCTCCCTTCATCTAGGCCGTTCAATTGTGTTCTCGTGGCCGAAAACCTCTCCTCATTTGGACAACCCTAGCTCCTTGTGCCTATATAAACGTCCACTTCCTCCAATTTTTGCGCCTAGAAACCCTAGTGTTTCCACCATTGCCGTCGCGTGCTTCCACCGTTGCCGTCGCGTGCTTCCACTCCCCCGCAGCTGTGCCGTGCTTCCACTGGAGACTCGCCGTGCTTCCACCGCGCCGTGGGCCCGCGCCCGAGCCGCTTCATCTCCTACCTCGCGTCACCGCCGTTCTTCTACCTCTGACCTCGCCGGCCTCCCGCCTCCCGCCGGCCAGGGCGCCGCCTGCCGCCCTTCACCGCCTCCACCGCGGCCTCCCCTCTGGCCGGACTCGCCGTCGCCGGGCCAGTCGCCAGGCCCTCGCCGCCGCCTCCTCCAGCTCGCCGCCGGGGCCTCCCGTCGCCCGTGCCGACCGCCTCGCCGGGATCCCTTCCCGCCGGCCACCTCACTGGGCACCTCCCAGCCGCCGACGAGGGACCAGCCGCCGGCCCCGAGCGCTAGTAGGAGGGATCAAAGGATCCAGGGATCGGGAGCCCCGATCTACGCCGCCAAGACCTAACGGGCCCGATCCGCGACCCGCGGGGCCCGTTGGCCCGTTGACCGTGACCCGGATCCGCTAGATCCAGACCCGATCCGCCAGCTCAGCCCGTTGACCCGCTCCGCCGCTCCAGCCCGCGTTGACCGTTGACCTAAGGTTGCTTCAATTTCACTAAGTCCCTAGTATTTCTATGTCTGATGCTGTTTTGTTTTGTGGATAACTTTTACTGTGCATGTCCGATTTGAGCATATGATATGTTAAAATGATCGTGGTGACTTGTACTATGTTTTGTTTCATTGTGCCATGCATGTTTGAGGTCATCTCAATGTCTTAATCTTCATGGAAAGAGTGCTACTTGTTATAAACTGCTGCTATTAGTTGTTTTCATGCCATGTTTGCAATGTGATAACTTGTTGCATGTTTATCCAAATGAAGCAAATGATATGTACACATGTTCATCATGAGTTGCTCTACATGTTGGTTGCTTTAGCTTGCATGATAGGTTTCATCTTGCCATGTTTATCTCCTTTGCAAAACTGCTTGTGGCTGTTATGTTGCTAAACTTGTTACGAGATGCCTAGTTGAGGAGCTCGTTGTTATTGATGTGGTTGTCCCCTTGATGCATGCTTAGATGTTTTGGACTCCCCATCATGTGTACTTTGCTGTGGTGCTTACCACTTGCCATGTTATGCTTTGAGGTGACTTAAACTTGCTCACAAATATGCCATGATATTACTGCTGTTTTAACACTTAGTGAAATTTCACTAAGTCTGGAATCTGTAATTTCCAGATGCCATGTTTGCTTGCTGTTCTAGGCAAATCCATGATAGTTTTGGGGTGACTCTTGATGATTCCTTGTTGTATAAGTTGTTGGCTATCCATTCATGCTCTCACATGCTCTTTTGGAGGGCTGTAGCATATTTATCTTTTGCTCCAAAGTTGCTATAAAATACTGTTGTCAGGATTTTGTTGTCAAGTTCAAAATGTTATAGCTTGTTGCTATTGATCCATGGCTCCTTTGGAGATGCTCCAATGAAATTGTTTGCTCTAGGATATGTCTAATTTATGTCCATGCTCCTTGCCATGATGTTTGAGTTTTGTAGACTATTTATTTCTTGCTCCGAAGTTGCTATGTGGCTATTAGTTTCAGCTTGTGCATGTTTATTGTTTCGGGTGTATCTTTTAGCCCGTTGCTCCATTTTGAGCAAGTCCTATATGTAACTTGTGTGGTTTTGCATGTAGATTCATAATATACTCTTGTTATCATGTTTTGAAGTATCTTGCTTGTTGCATATTGTCATGCTCCTTGTGTTGTACCTCTGTGCTTCCTATGTTGACTTTCTGTGCTTCCTAAGTGCATCTGTAGTGCTTCCTTAGTGCATCAGTCATGCATCCTGTTGTTTGCGCATTGCATCTTGTTGATTTCATGCCTCGTGTGTTTTGTTTTGAGTAGAGTCGGAAGCCGAGTACGAGTACGAGAACGAGGTTACTACCGAGGTCGAGAACGAGGAGCCCGCTTACGATCCCATCGACGACTCTTCAGGCAAGATGACCTGACCCCGATAACATTACTATCTTTGCCTATTGCTAGAAGTCTCGCTCTATAGATTTTGCCTCGATGCCCATGCTTTCCTGTCAGCCTCCTATTGTAACCATAAATCTGTCTAACCACCCTACCTATGCAAACCTTTGATTGGCTAAGTAAGCTTCGCTCAGCCCCTCTTATAGCATTGCTAGTTGCAGGAGAAGATTGAAGATTCTTGCTTCTTGTTGAAGCTTGTTGGGATATCACACTATATTAACTCTTAATGAAATCATCTATATATTGGTAATGGGTGGAAGGCTAAGCCTTTTGCTTGGTGATTTGTTCCACTCATGTCGCCCTAGGAACCGTACAAACCGGTGTTATGTTCCTTGATTTTGCGTTCCTCACACGGTTGGGGTTATGGGACCCCCTCGAGAAACCGCTAAGTGCTAAGTCTTTTCCAGCAAGTCCCAACATTGGTACTATTCACCTAATAAGTAAAACTTGCATAGTGTCTTGCAAACCCGAGTTCTTAATCAACAACCCCGGGCCAGTGCTCCACATGAGTGTTGGTCCGAAACGGGGAGCCTGCGGGGCCACCACGAGGAAACTCGAGGATTGGTAAAAACCCGTAGCTTCACCCATCCGGTCGTGGCCTGAGACTAGATACGACCGGCTACTGTCAGGGTGTCGGCACGCCGGGAGGATTTGCTGGATTAGCCTTACCTTAGTAGGAGTATTTTGAGCACGGGATTCCGAGGATACTCGGGCCTTCCCACCTTGGAGTTGCGACTCCGCGGATCGTGGGCTTGTCATGGGCCAAGTTGGAACACCCCTGCAGGGTTATGAACTTTCGAAAGCCGTGCTCGCGGTTATTTTGCAGATGGGAATTTGTTAATATCCGATTGTAGAAAACTTGACATCATGTGTAGAATACACTACCAGCGTGAGTACCGTGACGGTCATTTTCCGAAAAGGGGTTCGGAAAGTGAACATGGTGGGGTTATGTTTGACTTGCTAGTTAGGATCACTTCGTGATCATCTGTCGTCCGAGGCACTTCTCTTCTCGCTCTCTTTACGTAAGTTAGTGCTAGTGCTGCTGCAACCTCTTGTTCTTTCTTCAGCCTTGTTCCACACCCAAGGCTTGGATAGTTGTGTTATCCGGGAACGGGATTGCTGAGTCCTCTGTGGCTCATAGATTCTACACCACACCAGATGCAGGTACTCAGGCGATCTACTCAAGTGACGGCACCGAGCTGTACTGGGAGTACGACGAGGACCGTAGCCGTTACTATGTACACTATCCCGACGATCAGTAGAGGTTTTTACTAGGGGCGATTCAGACCTGTGGCTTATTTATGTTTGGTATCTTTCATTTGGATCTTCACCCTTAGATGGGTTGTGATGTTTATTTGAATGATGTTTGGATATGTAATGAATTGTGTGACGTGGCGAGTGTAAGCCAACTATCTTTTTCCCTTTCATCCCCATTTTTACATGAGATGTGCAAAGATACTGAACTTGCGATCATTCCAGAATGGGCTTATATCTTTAAGTCGTGCCTCGACACGTAGGAGATATAGTCCCATCCTGGGCATTATACAGGCGCGCCCTGGTAGGTTGTGCCCACCTCGGGTGCCCCCCAGACCACCTCTTTGCTCCATAAATACCCCAATATTCCAAAAACCCTAGAGGAGTCGATGAAAATCAATTCCAGCCGCCACAGAGTCCAGAACCACCAGCTCCAATTTAGACACCATCACGGAGGGGTTCACCACTTCCATTGGCGCCTCTCCGATGATGCGTGAGTAGTTCCTTGTAGACCTACGGGTCCGTAGTTAGTAGCTAGATGGATTCCTCTCTCTCTTTTGATTATCAATACAATGGTCCTTGGAGATCCATATGATGTAACTCTTTTTGCGGTGTGTTTGTTGGGATCCGATGAACTTTGAGTTTATGATCAGATCTATCTTTTTATCCATGAAAGTAATTTGAGTCTTCTTTGATCTCTTATATGCATGATTTCTTATAGCCTCATATTTCTTCTCCGATATTTCGGTTTTGTTTGGACAACTTCATCTATTTATCTTGCAATGGGAAGAGGTGCTTTGTAGTGGGTTCGAACTTACGGTTATTAATCCCAGTGACAGAAGGGGAACCGACACGTATGTATTGTTGCTACTAAGGATAAAATGATGGGGGTCTATTTCTACATAAATAGATCTTGTTTACATCGTGTCATCATTCTTATTGCATTACTCCATTTTTCCATGAACTTAATACACTAGATGCATGCTGGATAGCGGTCGATGTGTGGAGTAATATTAGTAGAAGGCAGGCGCCGGTCTACTAATCTTGGACGTGATGCCTATATAAAGATCATTGCCTGGATATCGTCATGATTATTTGAAGTTCTATTAATTGCCCAACAGTAATTGTTCATCCACCGTTTGCTATTCTTCTTGAGAGAAGCCACTAGTGAAATCTACGGCCCCGGGTCTCTTCTTTATATTATTTGCCTTTGTGATCTATTTTCCTGTGCTTTTATTTTCATATCTATCAAACCAAAAACCCAAAAATACCTTGCTGCAATTTATCTTATTTGGCATTCGATCTATCAATATTTACAACTCTATCACGTCCGTTACCCGAAAGGGATTGACAACCCCTTTTACACGTCGGGTTGCGGGTATTTGTTATTTGTGTGCAGGTGTTGTTTACGTTGTGTTGCTTGGTTCTCCTACTGGTTCGATAACCTTGGTCTCATCACTGAGGGAAATACCTGCTGCTACTATACTGCATCATCCCTTCCTCTTTGGGGAAATACTGACGTAGTTCTGGCAGACATCAAAAGGAATTTCTGGCGCCATTGCCGAGGAGGATCTTCAACATATACTAGGTTCGTAATCACAAATCTCATCTCCTTGCAATTTACATTATTTGCCATTTTGCCTCTCGTTTTCATCTCCCCCACTTCACAAAAATTTGCCGTTTTTATTCTCCCTCTTTTTCTTCCGCCGTTTTCCGTCAGATCTATCGCCTACTTGTGTTCTTATTTAATATTGCACCAAGATGATGCAAGAGAACACTAAGTTGTGTGATTTTTCTAGTACCAACAACAATGATTTTATTGGCACTCCGATTGCTCCTCCCGCCACTAGTGCGGAGTCTTGTGATATTAATACTGCTTTGTTGCATCTTGTCATGAAACATCAATTTTCCGGTACTCCTAATGAGGATGTCGCGTCCCATCTTAATACCTTCATGGAATTATGCGATATTCAAAAGAAAAAAGATGTGGACAATGACATTGTGAAGATGCAATTATTTCCGTTTACTTTGCGTGATTGTGCAGAAAATTGGTTTTCTTCGTTGCCTCGTAATAGTATTGCTTCTACAACAATTGCTAACACATAGCGATAAAGTAAAGCAATTACATGGCACTTAGTGATTGACACGCAGGTCATACAATAAATTAAAGATAACCCTAAGGCTCCTGCCGGTTGTCATACTCATCGACATGCAAGTTGTGAACTTATTTCAAAACATGATCATCTCATACATCAACATATAGCATACCACGTCTTGACCATATCACATCACAACATACCATGCAAAAACAAGTTAGACGTTCTCTACTTTGTTGTTTCAAGTTTTACATGGCTGCTACGGGCAACTAGCAAGAACTATTCTTACCTACGCAAAGCCACAACGGTTATTATCAAGTTGCTATTTAACCTTCTGCAAGGACCACCGTAGTCAAATTAGATTCAACTAAAGTGGGAGAAACAGACACCCGCCAGCCACATTTATGCAAAACAAGTTGCATGTTAGTCGGTGGAACCGGTCTCATGTACGTGGACATGTAAGGTTGGTCCGAGCCACTTCATCCCACAATACCGCCGAATCAAAATAAGACATTGGTGGTAAGAAATATGAACATCACCGCCCACAACTCCTTTGTGTTCTACTCGTGCATACCATCTACACATAGACCTGGCTCATGATGCCACTATCGGGGAACGTTGCATGGAAAACAGAAATTTTTCTACACACACGCAAGATCTATCCATGGAGATGCATAGCTACGAGAGGGGGAGAGCATCTACATACCCTTGTAGATCGCTAAGCTGAAGCGTTTATCAACGCGGTTGATGTAGTCGTACACCTTCATGATCCGTTCCTATCACACACCTAACGTACGACACCTCCGCGTTCAGCACATGTTCAGCTCGATGACTTCCTCCCCTTCTCAATTCAGCAAAGGGCCGAAGTAGTAGATGAGTTCCGGCATCACGATGGTGTGGTGACGGTGGTGGTGAAACTATTTCCGCAGGGCTTCGCCAAGCACAATGATTTAGAGCGGCAGAGGAATTAGAAGGTTAGCCTAGCTTTAATTAGTCAACTAGGACCAACTAGAACTAGAAGAACTAGAGGAGGCTCCAAAACTTGTAATCTAAGGGCTAGCCCTACTCCTATATTTATATGTTGAGCTTGTGGGTCATAACTTGGGGAGAGGGCCTCCCCAAAGTCGATTTGGAATGCAAGGAAGGTTCCTTCTCGAATTCCAGCACCAGACACCACGGTCCTCGGTGTCTGGCCCAGACGCCAGGGTCCCTGGCGTCTAGTCTCTGACCTCCGCAAAACTTCCTTTTTCACTGACCTAAAGCCCTGTGGGCCTTACCCCTTGGCCCAACCAAAGTGTCCTCGTACCAGAACATACCTGGAAACATCTGAAACCCTTCTGGTGATCCAATCTTTGCCTCCGGACCATTTCAGAGCTCCTCGCTATGTCCCTGGTCTCATCCAGGACTCCGAACAACATTTGACCACCAACATACATAACTCGTATAATACTATATCGTCAACGAATGTTAAGCGTGCAGACCGTACGGGTTCGAGAATGATGTAGACATGACCGAGACGCTCTCCGGTCAATAACCAATAGCGGGACCTGGATTCCCATATTGGTTCCTACATATTCACGAAGATATTTATTGGTCAAACCTTTATGACAACATACGTAGTTCCCTTTGTCCATTGGTATGTTATTTGCCCGAGATTCGATCATTGGTATCTCCATACCTAGTTCAATCTCATTACCGGCAAGTCTCTTTACTCGTTCCGTAATACATCATCTTATAACTAACTCCTTAGTCACTTTGCTTGCAAGCTTCTTGTGATGATGTATTACTGAGAGGGCCCAGAGATACCTTTCCATCATACGGAGTGACAAATCCCAGTCTTGATCCATGCCAATTCAATAGACACCTTCGGAGATACCTCTAGAGCACCTTTATGATCACCCAATTACGAAGTGACGTATGATACACACAAGGCATTCCTACGGAGTCCGTGAGTTGCATGATCTCATGGTTGAAGGAACATGTATTTGACATTAAGAAAGCAGTAGTACTACTTCTTGAGCTTGCGTTGTATTCCCTCGAAGAGGAAAGGGAGATGCAGCACAGTAGCGTAAGTATTTCCCTCAGTTTTTGAGAACCAAGGTATCAATCCAGTAGGAGACCACGCGCGAGTCCCTCGCACCTGCACAAACAAATAAGAACTTCACAGCCAACGTGATAAGGGGTTGTCAATCCCTTTACGGTCACTTACGAAAGTGAGATCTGATAGAGATGATATTTTATATTTTTGGTATTTTTAGTTTATAAGAACAGCAAATAAAAGCGGAAAAAATAAAGTAGATGTAGATTGATATGTTGAGAATAGACTCGGGGGGCATAGTTTTCTCTAGTGGCTTCTCTCATGATAGCGATATTCTACGGCGGATAAACAAATTACTGTCGAGCAATTGATAGAAAAGCGAATAATTATGAGACTATCTAGGCATGATCATTGTATATAGGCATCACGTCCTAGAAAAGTAGACTGAAACGATTCTGCATCTACTACTATTACTCCACACATCGACCGCTATCCAGCATGCATCTAGTGTATTGAGTTCATAAGAACAGAGTAATGCCTTAACCAAGATGACATGATGTAGAGGGATAAACTCAAGCAATATGATATAAACCCCATCTTTTTATCCTCGATGGAAATAATACAATACGTGCCTTGCTGCCCCTACTGTCACTGGGAAAGGACACCGCAAGATTGAACCCAAAGCCAAGCACTTCTCCCATTGCAAGAACTATAGATCTAGTAGGCCAAACCAAACCAATAATTCGAAGAGACTTGCAAGGATATTATGAGCACACATAAAAAGTTCAGAGAAGAACCAATATCTTTTATAGATAACCTTGATCATAAACTCACAATTCATCGGATCTCGACAAACACACCGCAAAAAGAGATTACATTGAATAGATCTCCTCGAAGACCGAGGAGAACTTTGTATTGAGATCCAGAGAGAGAGAGAGAAGAAGCCATCTAGATACTAGCTATGGACCCGAAGGTCTGTGGTAAACTACTCACAACTCATGGTGAGGGCGATGATGATGATGATGATGAACTCCGTGATGGATCCCCCTCCGTTGGAGCTCCAGAACAGGCTCCAAGATGGGATCTTCACGGATCAGAAGGTACAGCGGTGGAATTAGGGTTTTCTCTCTGTTCACGGAGTTTCTGGGGTACGTAGACTTATATAGGAAGAAGGAGGGCACCGGGGGACGCTCGAGGGGGGCACGAGGCAGGGGGCACGCCCTGGGAAGGGGGGCGCGCCCCCCACCCTCGTGGGCCAGCCCTCGATTCCCTGACGTGGTTCTCAAGCTCCGCGTGCGTGATTTTCTCCAAAAATATCTCTCGTGAAGGTTTCTTTCCGTTTGGACTCCGTTTGATATTCTTTTTCTGCAAAACCATGAAACAAGCAAAAAACAACAATCTGGACTGGGCCTTTGGGTTAGTAGGTTAGTCCCAAAAATGATATAAAAGTGAATGATAAAGCCCATTAAACATCCAAGACTTCATAAATAATAGCATGGAACAATAAAAATTATAGATACGTTGGAGACGTATCAAGCATCCCCAAGCTTAATTCCTGCTTGTCCTCGAGTAGGTAAATGATAAAGAAAGAATTTTCGATGTGGAATGCTAACCAATATAGTTTTTCAATGTAATTATCTTAATTGTGGCATGAGTGTTCAGATCTGAAATCATGTCTTCTCAAAATACTGTGGCTAAAGAAAGTTATCCCTAACAAAATCATATAGTCTGGCTATTGTCACACCCTGATTTTCATATCACATTGCTTAAGCTAATTTTCATGTCAAAAATGTGGATTTGCAAAAACTTTTGAGTGTTTTTGACCTTGCTTGATTTGGCTTTTGTCTGCTGTTTGCTAGTGCTCTGAAAATCAAATAAATCCTCCAACTCTTATACTTCATCTCCTTGACCCAAAACCTTTTTCCAATGATCATGCCATGTGTATAGACCAGTATAGAATTTTCTTATAAAAATATTTTGGCCAAATGGTATTTTCTAAAATTAGTTTTCCAAAAACCCCTGAATTGAGGTTTGCACTGCAAGTACCTTATTTAGGGTGAGAAAAATCTTTCAAAAAGTTTATTTGAATCCTATTAGATATAGGACTCCCAGAAACCACAAAAGTATAATTTTAAAAGTTATTTTTATATTTTATTTAAAAGCTTTTTCTTAAGGCCAGAAATGGTCTTTAATAGGGAAAAATTATTTAAAAATTTCAAAAATATTTGCCAAAATTCAGGGAGACTCATAGGACATATATTGTCCATATATAAGAGTTTTAACACATGGTCATGTTCAAAATATTGGACAAATCCTTCCAAAACCCTTTCTGGATATTTCAAGCTTTTGAAATATTTACAAAGGAAATATTCTCCAAAAATTCCAGGGAAATTCTATCATGTCACATATGACATATTTGATGATCTTGCAAAGCCTCATGCATTGGAGATCAAGGAAACATCCTCAAACCCCTTCAAAAACATTCTGTCCATATTTGAAGTTTGAGCAACTCTACATTGCCAAACTTGTCCAAATGCCCTCAAATTTTGTGCACATGCTAGAATGGCCTAATAAGGCATCTAGACCAAATGGCACAAGATTTGGAATAGAGAAACTTGATCAGATCACCCCAAAACCACTTCTGTTCAAATTCAAATTTGAACAACTTTACATTGTCAACTTTTTATCTGGAGCCTCAAACTTTGTGGGCATGTTCATATCCCCAAATGATGATGCTACACCAAGTGGTGCATCAAGGGGAGATGAATTGCTTGACTCAAACAAGGTGAAACCATTTCTGTTCATTTCTAGGGTTCACCAAAGTTACATTGGACACTTTGCCCAAATGAGCTCAAATTTGGTGTAGGGGCCTAATTATATGTGACATTTGATCCTGTTAAGTCCCATGTCAATTGGATGTCATTTTATTGACCAAACACTGATCAAACACCTTCTGTTCATTTACCAAAACTAGTGGTTGAACCTCTTTTACTTTTCTCCATGGCCCCAAATTCTTACCACAGCTCCCCCTGATCACCCTCTACCCTCCAGTAACTCTCCTCTACCTTATCTCAATTATTGGAGGGGGTAAAACCCCACTTTTACCCTTGTGGACAGCCACCTTCTTCTCCTCCTTCACCTCTCTCCTCACTCCAGTGGCTCCTAGAGCATCCAAGTCTGCCTCCCCCTTTCTTTACTACTCCCTATACCCACTAGACACGGTTGGACACAAGAGGACACGGCCAGGACAGCACAGGCACGACCATGCCGGCCATAGACGCGCTCTGGAGCACGCTACAGTGCACCAAGGCACTGTAGCTCGGCCCTCCCGAGGCTTCCAGTCAGCCTTGGGCAGAGAGAGTGTGTCCCCCGAGGAGGCCTCGACCTCCACGACCTGCAGGACGGTCGGCCCTATCCTCTCCGACCCTCCTCCTCTCTCTCCACGAGCTCGCCGTGCGCGCCCTGGACCGTGCTCACGGTGCACCGCGGCTGCCCTATATAAAGCCTTCCCCTCGACCGCCCGTTGCTTCTTCTGGATCCTCCTCTTCTCCGTGCACCTCCCAGACATCCCCAATCTCCCTCCCGTGGCCTCCTACCTCCTCCGTGGCCGGAGTGCCGCCGCGGCCCTTCCATGGCCATTCGGCCCTTCACCTCTTCTGGCCTCCCCCGACCTCCCCTGGACACCTGGATGGATGCGGCATCCCTCCCTGGGTACTCCGGTGCGTCGCACACCGTCGGAGGTGGCCGGAATCACCGGCTCAGGTGGCGGCCGGGCCTTGCTCCGACCTCGCCCGCGCGCGCGTAAGGAAGGAGCTCCGGCCCCTCCCCTACCGCCCAAGGGGGCCTCCGCGATGCGCCACAACCTGGGGGCTCCTCCGGTGGCCGCGCCCTGGCCGGGGATGGCCTGTGCCGCCGGGGACGGGCACCGGCGTCGAGCGGCCGAGCCTCCCCTCCCCTCTGTTGCGGGAGCGGGAGGAGGAGGACGACCCTGCGGGCAGGGCCCACCTGGCGGCGACCCGGCCGACGGGCCCAGCTGTTTTAAGTGGAGGCGGCTTCAGGCGCAGCCCGCCTCCCCCGCGCGAAAGCGCCCTCCGGAGAAGACGCCTTCGGCGTCACCACCCCCGCCCGCGCGGCTGGTGCCAATGGGCCGGCCCACTGTCTATCCGTCGCCCTGAGCGCAGTGGAGGGTAAACCCTTATCCTTTTTCTTCTTTTCTTTTTCCAGTCAACTTCAAAAATGCCTAGATTATTCATATGAACTCCAAACTTGATGATTCAAATTTCTTATGACCCCATAAATCATGCTCTATCTGTTGGTGCTACATGCACATTATTCCAGAAACTTTTCCTATACAAATATTTATCAAATGCCCATTTTCCACCTTCTGTGATTAACTTTAGAAAATCACAGAGAGCTCATTTTTGATCCAAATGCAATGGTTCAAATTCCTAGATGCTTGTCATGTCCAAACTTAGTTTTGGAATATTTTTAATAATAGTTTCTGTACCCCACCAAATAATGAGCCATTTCTTCCTATTTATCAGCTTTGGAAAATCCTAGGAAATTCATTTCAAATCCAAATCCAGTGAAACCAACTCCTAAATGCTTCTAAAATCATGACTTGATGATGGGTACCTTTATTCATCATCCAAATCCATAAACCATTTGGTTCCATCATTTTGAAATGTTCCCAAATACCCATTGATCCAACACCTATGAAACCACCTTGGTCATTTCTAATATGACCAGAGGTATCCTAGAAAAGTCCAACTCCTATTTTAGAGCACTTTTATTGTTGCTTTGATTGTGTTGCTTATTATGATTGTTTCCATCGTTAGTTGACGTAATAAACGGAGTATTCGGAGATGGACCAGAAGATTTGAAGACTCAGAAGAATAAGGCAAGCAGCCCTTTGACCATGTTCAAGAACCCTTTTTATGCATGTCTCATAGCACCTTTGTTATTCAATGCATCGGAACCATGTTGAGGTGGAAACCGCTTTGGTTGCTACCCCTGTTACTTTACTGTTGAAACTTGCATCAAACATGACCCTACCTTCCTCTGAGGGTTATGTGGGTGGGAGTAGATAGAAGTATGCTATAGTAGTTGGCTACGCGAAGTGGGTCGGGGTTATGCATTGAGTGAAACAAGTGTGGTCTGACATACTTGCAAATGACCCAGTGGGTGCCACTAATGCCCCTGGGAGTTGATGAAGAGCTAGGGCACTACTTGGTGAAGAAGTGGTGAGCCGAGGCTTGACGAAAGTGTTGTTTACAGAGATGGATTAGATTTATGTGTGACTACCGTCCCAACCAAACATGCACAACCACTCTACCCTTATATGGGAAAAGGGCATTATTGATTACCTAGGTCGATACTAGCATGGTGCCCGCATTACTAGTGACGGGGGTGACATGAGGTCACTCTCGGGACGGGGTCGTGCTTGGATAGGCGGCCATGACTGTTTTTACAGGGCACCGGACACACCGTTGGTACCCCGTGCTTGTGATATGTGATGAATACGGAGCGAGTCTCCACAAACCTTGAGATGTGAAATGTTTGGCACGGGGCTGCTACCAATCGAGTGGACTCTATGTTAGTGTCGTCTAGGGAAAGATAGTGATCGGGTGCTTACCCCGGATACTTGAGGTATCGCGGGTCGTGGATGACACGGAAGTTCCCCGGATCTTGTGGGTAAAGTGTGCAACCTCTGCAGAGTGTCAAACTATTCGAATAGCCGTGTCCACGGTCATGGACAGTTGGGTGGTGCTACTTAGACTATGTCCTTAAGTTTCTGGGAAACAACACGATTCAGAGATATTGTTGACGTTGTGATTGTGAGGAAGTCACAATGAGCTTGTGCATGTGCTGATTACAACTCTTTCTCGATATTGATGTCTGTGACCTCCTGATACTTGTTACAGACACATGCATGCCCTTGTTATATGTTGATCATACGTGCATATGAAAAACTAGCTTTCCGCAAAACTACCAATTTAGTAGTAGAGCCTTGCATAATTATTCTGTTACCACACTTGGGTTGCTTGCGAGTACATTCAATGTACTCATTGGCTTGCCACTGGTTATTTTATTGGCCAGGCAGGAGAGAACAGGTTTTGAAGAAGATTTCTTGGTGACGAGCATGCGAGCTAGGACGCTTCCCAGTCAGAATGCCTGTAGGGTTAAGGCAGATGGCATGGGTCCCAGTTGTCTTTGAAGATTTTCCGCTGCGATGATATACTCAAGGCTTGACCATTATGGTCCTATTTGTGTAACACGGTATATATGTAAGGATGTAAGACTCTTGTTATCCAGCTTCTGTGTGTTCAGTGAGCATTGATCTCTGGGATCACTGTACACGTGCATTCGGTGATCTCGACTTATGAGTCGGGGTCCCCACAGAGCTGGTATCAGAGCCATCCTGACTGTAGGAAGCCTTAGTTAGCATGGTCGTTAGTTAGGGTAAAACTATTTCCAAAACTACTACTAGTTTTCAAAACTATCTATACTTCTCTTCCCTTCTCAGTTTTTTTTCGAAAACTAGGCTATACTTGATCTCTTCCTCTTCAAAACCTTGGTCGCTAGAACCCTTATGCCCCAGACCACTGGATTTTTCTGTAATCCTCGTGGAGTGCACCTTGGCAAACACTCACCCACCACTTTTGCACACAAGATTGGTGACACCATGACAAGACGATACCAACGGAAATTACATCCTCGATGGATGGGGGCATGAAGACCCAGAAGATGGTGGTACCCTTGACAGTGTCCCAAGAAGGTGCAACGTTGGCCTATGATGACCAGGGTATAGGTTATGCAAAATCATGATATACATCGCTAATAGAGTAATCATGTCACTACCGTTGTTGTATCGGCAACCACCGGTGAATAAGAACCTTGCCATGTGGTCCGCCTCACTATAGTGAGCAGGAAAACGGTTCTCTTCGTTCCCCGCTCTTGGTGTCGATGTTTTCATTAACGGAACCAACATGTTGGACCTCTATTATGCCTTGTTATTGTCATTACATATGGATCGCCTACCTGGTACCCTCGACGCCCCAGAAGGCACAAGGGATCGTCATGATTAAAGAGACAAGAGAAGACCAAGTCAACGCCAGCCACAAGGAGGCACCTTCACCCTATCACCTCAGCAGGCGGGAAGATGTTGAAGATTCTTCAGGATCAACCCGGATCATTCATCAAGCAACTACAAGGGACATAGCAACACCCGAGGAAGCTCAGAAGACTGCACGAGGCACAAGTCACGACACATGGTCCGAGAACCCCTAGGGTAGGATGAGTCGTGTACCCCCTATGTGCAGTCGAGTCCATATGATGGTTCGAATATAACCATGGTTGTGTGTTGTTTGTTTTTATTCGTTTGTGTTTTTATATAAGTCGCACTTTTGCCCCAGGCAACAAGTGCATGGCTATATCACCTCCCTTGCCTTGTTTCTTTTGTTTCGGCCTTTTTGCACCTGTTTGTTGCACCTGCACTATAGAACCCCCTTTAGGAATCTCCCTCTTCTACGCTGCTTCTTCCCTCTATTCTCTCTCTCCCCAACTGAAGACCCGCAAGACAAGATGCACCAAGGATTCTACCTCGGCAACCAACTGGCACTGAAGACTTCTGCTACAACCCCGTGACTAAGTGCAACTCCGTAGAGTTATGCTTAACCCTCCAGACCAGTAACCCCATTCCTAGACCCTTTGAGACTTCCCGAGACGCTCCAGCACGAATCCTTAACCATGTGTCTAACTCATGGTAAAGCGTGAGAACCTGTTAAGCCTTTGTAACCTTGCACAACACTGGGTTCGTAAAGAAACTAGTGGACACGATGAGTGAGCACATTTTTCATCCTGACATAGCACGAGGTCTGACGATGCCATAGATAGACCAGTTCGAGGATATTGGACAGATGACTTGGTGGTTTATATCAGTGGCTTCGAGGAACTATCTGAGACTTTGATGGATTGTGAGGTTTTCATGTTGGTGGGATCATGACTTTTGGGAAATATGTAGGAGTGCCCGTTGGGCATGAGATTTGGATTTATGTAGGTGATTCTGGTTGGTATAATGCTGGATATGTCTGCATGATTCGGAGTAAGATTGGATTTAGGCCTATGATCCTGATTATGATATCATGCTTCTCGGTGGACAATAACCTAGGAGATTGGATTATTTGTCGAAGTTAATTTAGGAATCTATATAGTCGTGATCTTGGAGTTTACTTGACCCGGATGACGGGAATTTGGTGGACTTACTATCGTGATGCATAGTCCTTCCGAGTATTTGGGGATTATAGGGACTTGAGATTTTGTGGTATACCATAGACGTCGGATTTGTAGAATTGTGGAGATTGATGGGAATTACCGGGCTATTGGAGTTGATCTGTAGGAAGGAAACAAATCTTGGAGTGGCATATGACGTGTTTCCTTAGAATAGAGATGCATTATCTTGAGCCTTGCAAGACTAGGTTGAGTGCTTGGATTGTGGAGTTTAATTTCAGCTCAACAGCATGTATGATCTACCTTTGGATTTTAGAGGTAGGCATACATATAGATTTGGAGATCTTAGACAAGTATAATTTTGTTAGACCGTCTCTTGAGAGTCATGAGGATATGTATGGCATGAGTGGTGATTGAAGTTGGTCTCTGCGAGAAGATGCTTTTCCGTTCGGAGTACTAGATAGAGCTATTGGCATCTCAGAAACTGTGCTTAAGGATAAGATGATATAAGTTCATTCACTCACTAGAATCCTTGAAACCCTTAAGCCCCACCGAACCACAACCTGGTCAGATTCTGACCACGGGCCTTGACTCGGAGTCAGGAAGGCCTCTGCAATACTCCTCCGAGACCACCACCAATACCTCAGCTTACCTTGCGAACCTGTCAGGGATATGGTTAGTAGGTATAAACCGGATATTGTAAACCGGCTTAATTATATTATACTTGGTTTTAATATTTTAGTAGAGACTACGGCCCATGAGATTTCAAGGCCCATGTATAGAAGTATGGTTTGTAAACCGCCAAGAGATGTAACTTGAGAGATAGGAAAGAAAAGACAGAGACCGAGGCGGACACGATTATGAGCCGGCCTCGGGACTCTGTAAACCGGACCAGGCGTCACCTCTATATAAAGGGACGACCCGGCGACGGTTCAAGGACAAGCAACGATCAACCCGTCGAGACACAGGAAAAGCGAATCCGCTCCCTGTAAACCGACGCCCAAGCAATACCAAACCAACTAGACGTAGGCTTTTACCTTCTCGAAGGGGCCGAACTAGTATAATCCTTTGTGTCCTTTGTGTGCCATGAATCCTTTCAAGCTAACCCGTGCGGTGGTTCCATCATCAAGTCCGCTAAACCGGACATCTGCCGTGTTATTTCCACGACAGTTGGCGCCCACCGTGGGGCCTGCGCACGATGGTTTCGAGTTCTTGAAAGGCGGCTTCGAAGGGTTAAAGGGTTACGCAGTCGGCCGGATGACCAAGAGTCGTCGTGGCCGGATCTACATCGACGACGCGGGTTGGGGACCGGAGGCCGATTCGATCGAATACGGGTACCGGGTCCCCTTCGGCAGCATCCAAGTCTTCATCGGCAAAATTGGCGAACCGGGACCTGAGCCGGACACCATGCCCAACATCGTCGAGCCGGCTCAGCGTGCGAGATCGGCCCGGATTCAGCCGGCCATGAAGCATGTGTTCGTTGGAGCAATTCACGGAGGCCGAGCCGAGGACGGATCGGAATCTGATGGTGCAACAGTCGTTTACTCAGATGACGAATCTTCATCCGGGGAAACTGAATCTCTGTATCAGTTGCGGGACGGCCGGTCTGAGGGCGAGTCCGATGGAAACAGTATTCCGGACCCCTTTGACCCGCCAAACCGGGTGGCGGTCTTCATGGCCGGTTCACAACCCCCGATGAATGGAACAACAACAGAAGCCGGTGCAGGGGGAAGCGGTTCAAATCCCTCCCTTACGGAAGTTCTATCCACCTTGATCGAGGAGTTCGCAGCTAAAGCGGTGGAGGTCGTAGCTCCAGCAGACAAGGCGCATCATGATGCAGAGCTTCTTCAGTTGAAAGGTCGGATCGATCAGTTAAAGGAGGATTTAAAGGCGGAAGGAGAGATGATAGCCATAAGGCAAGCAGAGTTGGATGAGCAAGCCTTTCATTTGAGGATGGAGCAGGCTTCTGTGGAAGGAGTAAGGGGGCGAAAGTACCGATCCCGCCTACCGCCGGGTTACGAATCCGCGAATTTGTTCAGGACACCTGGGGCTGGGGCCAGTAATAATCCGGTCGTAAACCGGAGAACACCCCCGGTTCGGGATGAGCCGGTTCAACAGCCCGCCGCAGAGCAGGAGCGTCGGATTACTACGGCGCCTTATGTTCCTGTCCCTCCAGGACACTATTCAAACCCTTTGGATAATATTGCTGCAGCGGCAGCGCGGTTGGCCGCTTTACCCGTGGAAGAAACGTCTTCGGTGGCGATAGAGGCGCGCAGGGCCCAGAAGCTGCTTAATACTGCGTTAATACAGCAGCAAGCGTACTCTCATAGCAGGGAAAGGTTACATTCAACACCACGTCCCAACCGAAGTTATTCTAGACATTGGGAGGAGCCGGAAGTGTCTAGCAGTGAGCGCAGGAGACATCAGTACAGGCAGGATAATCCGGCAAGGGCGGAGATGCCAGCCCCGGACCTAAACCGGCCTAGATCGGAGGCCAGAGAGGAAATTCGTCAGTTGACGCCGGTTCACACAGCCACTACAGGGACAGGAGCTACAGCGAGCGGTTTTGGGATACAATGTCTTGTCCCCGCCCTACGAAGTGTTAAGTTGCCCAAGGACTTCAAAGGACCTCGCAAGGTACCTAATTACACAGCCGATTTGCCACCCGAAGCTTGGGTGGAGAGTTATAAGATGGCCATGGAGATGCTGGATGTGGATGAATCGGCTTGTGCCAAATATTTCACTATGATGCTTGAGGGCACGGCCCGGACCTGGCTAAAGGCGCTACCCCCGAATTCTATCGGGTCATGGGGGGAGCTGCGCAGTCAGTTCATCAAAAACTTCAAGGATACATGCAAGCAACCGATGTCGGTGATAGATTTAGCAGCCTGTGTGCAAGGAGAGCAGGAGTCTACAGCAGCTTGGGTACGCAGAGTGGCGGAGATCTTACACTCTTCGAATGGTATCAATCCTAGTACGGCAATAGTGACGTTGGAAAACAATTGCCGGTTTGAATCTTTAAAGTTAAAACTCGGACGGCTTAAACGGGACTGCAATGACATGGGGACTTTAATGAGTGCTCTGGTGAAATACGGAGACTCAGATAATACCAAGTATCCGGAAGCAGAAGGATATAAAACGGGGAAGGCCAGCAAGTCTGGTAAACCGGCGCCGGTTAATCCGGTTACTTCAAGCCTTTTGGGTAAACGGAAGGCAGAAAATAGTTCCGATTTTGTTGCTAATACACAGGTTCAAGGCGGTCTTCAGGTTAATCCGCAGGGTTCCACTCTCCAAACCGGCGGAGGAAACCCGGGTTGGGAGCAGGATTTGGATCAACCCTGTCTAAAACATAGCGGAAGAGGGAGGATTGCAAGGCATACTATAAGAGAGTGCATACCCTTTATGAAAGCAGGGAATGGCCGTTTTAATCCTCCTAGCCGACCCCCGAACGGCGGTTCGGGGCCCGGGTTTTATGGTTCGGGTTATCAGGGGAACAGCTCCGGATCAGGATATAGGGGCAATAACGGCGGTTATCAACCCCGGTCAGGCGGCCAAAATAATCAAGGGAATTACAATGGTCAGGGGAATCAATCGCATCATCAAGGTGGTTATCATGGTCAGGGAAATCAATCGCATCATCAAGGTGGTTACAACAGTCAGAATAATCAGCAGCAGGGCCAAGGGAGTTATAATCAAGGAAGCCAGCAGCAGCAGCGTCCGCAACAACAGCAGCAATCCGGATACCAGAGCAATCCGAAGGAGTTGAGCAGCGGTCAATATCATGTTTTCACCACGAGTTTGTGTAAGAGAGACCAGAAGGTTTTAAGGCGGACTGTTAATGCAGTAGAACCGGCGACGCCACAATTTCTCCGATGGTCAGAGCAGCCCATTGTATGGAGCAGAGAGGACCACCCGTTACGGGTAGATAATCCGGGACATTTAGCCTTGGTGGTAGCACCTCAGGTGGGAGGATACAAGTTTACTAAAGTCCTCATGGACGGGGGTAGCAGTATCAATATACTATATTACGAGACCTTCCGTCGTATGGGTCTGACAGATAAAAAATTAAGAACATCAAACACAGTGTTTCACGGGGTGGTCCCAGGTAAGTCAGCTTATCCGGTTGGTAAGATTGACTTAGAAGTTACCTTTGGAGATGAGTATGATTCCAGATCCGAGATGGTCACTTTTGAAGTTGTCAAAATTAAAAGTCCGTATCATGCTCTGTTCGGAAGGACGGTTTATGCTAAATTTATGGCTAGGCCATGTTACGTTTACTTGCAGCTTAAGATGCCGGGTCATAAGGGCACGATCACGGTTCATGGCAGTCGAAAGATAGCGGTGGAATGCGAGGAAGGTGATGCAGCTTATGCAGAAGCGGTATGTGCCACGGAAGAGTTAAAATTTTATAAAGATAATGTTGATCCGGCAGATATGACTCCGCTGAAGAAACCAACCACCGAGCATGATCCGGCATTGAAGTTCAAGTCAGCGGAGGAGACTAAGCAAGTTGATTTTGTGCCCGGGGACTCATCTAAACAGTTCACCATCAGTGCTAACCTTGATCCCAAATAGGAAAGCGCGCTCATCGAGTTCATCCGTGAGAACCGGGATATCTTTGCATGGAAACCTTCTGACATGCCAGGTATACCGAGGGAACTCGCTGAGCACAAGTTAAATATTGATCCGAGGTTTAAACCGGTAAAACAGTATCTGCGCCGCTTTAACGAAGAGAGGCGCAAGGCTATAGGAGAAGAAGTGGCCAGGCTTTTGGCAGCAGGGTTCATAGTGGAAGTTTTTCATCCGGAATGGTTGGCTAATCCGGTGCTGGTTCTAAAGAAGAATGGGAAGTGGAGGATGTGTGTGGACTACACAGACCTCAACAAAGCTTGCCCAACTGATCCTTTTGCTCTACCTCGCATTGATCAGATTATCGATGCCACAGAAGGGTGTGAGCGGCTGAGTTTTCTGGATGCATATTCAGGGTATCACCAGATCAAGATGGCAGTTGAAGACCAAGAGAAGACAGCTTTCATAACTCCTTTTGGTGCTTTTTGCTATGTATCTATGCCCTTTGGTCTTAAGTGTGCACAGGCAACTTATCAGCGTTGCGTTCAGAATTGTTTGAAAGGGCAGGTAGGAAGGAACGTGCATGCTTATGTGGATGACATTGTGGTCAAATCAAAGGAGGAAGGGACAATGATAGAGGACCTCAAAGAAACCTTCGATAATCTTCGAGCTTACATGATGATGCTTAATCCGGAGAAATGTGCTTTTGGTGTTCCAGCCGGTAAGCTTCTGGGATTCTTGGTCTCGAACAGGGGAATAGAAGCCAACCCGGAGAAAATCAAGGCTATCACGTCTTTGACAAAGCCGGTTTGCATCAATGATGTTCAGCGCATAGCAGGCCGGATCACGGCGCTAAGCCGGTTTATCAGTCGCTTGGGAGAAAAGGCGATCCCACTTTATCAAATGTTGAAGAAAACGGACCGGTTCATTTGGAGTGATGAGGCAAATACAGCGTTTGAGAATCTGAAACAGCAACTAGCAAAACCGCCGGTTTTAGCTGCTCCCATTGATAAGGAGCCTTTGCTGTTATATGTTGCTGCGAATACACGGGCAGTCAGCGTTGCGATTGTGGTTGAGCGCAAGGAAGCAGGGAAGGAACATCCGGTTCAGCGCCCGGTTTATTATGTGAGTGAAGTACTCATCGAGTCTAAGCAAAGATACCCTCATTGGCAGAAGTTGGTATATGGGGTGTTCATGGCAAACCGGAAACTGAAGCATTATTTCCAAGGGCATCCAATAACTGTGGTTAGTTCAGCTCCGTTGGGGGACATAATCCAGAACAGGGAAGCTACAGGCAGGGTAGCCAAGTGGTCTATTGAGCTCAGTCCGCACGAGTTGAAGTATGTACCACGTACTGCTATAAAATCTCAGGCATTGGTCGACTTCATCAATGACTGGACAGAATTCCAGACTCCTGAGGAGAAGCCGGATCTTACTTATTGGACGATTCACTTCGACGGTTCAAAGCAGTTGGAGGGCTCGGGGGCTGGAGTTGTCTTAACTTCCCCCAGAGGTGATAAATTTTGTTATGTCCTCCGGTTATTATTTCCTTGTACTAATAATGCAGCAGAATATGAAGCATTGCTTCATGGTTTGCAATTGGCAAAGGAGATGAATTTGAGCCGGGTTAAGTGCCCGGGCGATTCAGACCTAGTGGCACAACAAGTTTCGGGCAAGTGGGATTCAAGGGATCCCCTCATGGCGGCTTATCGGCGAGAGGTTGAAGCGGTCGCAGGATACTTCAAGGGGTATCAGGTGGATCATATAGACCGGCGGAAGAACGAAGTGGCCGACGCTTTAAGCCGGATAGGGTCGCAACGTAAACCGGTACCACCAAACACCTTTTTGGATGAATTGCACAGTCCTTCGGTTCAAGTACCTTCGGAGAACGACATAGCTATTCCGGACCCGGAGGCACAATTAGTTGCAGCACTCCATATTATTCCGGATTGGACGTTACCCTATTTGGCGTACTTAAGCCGAGGAGAGTTACCAGACGACGAAGAGGAAGCACGGCAGATAATCCGGCGTTCCAAGTCTATGACAATTGCCAACGGAGAGCTGCACCATCGTAGCACTTCTGGAGTATTTCAACGATGTGTTTCAGCTGAGGAAGGTCGTGAGATTCTAAGGGAGATTCATGAAGGAGATTGTGGTCATCATGCCGGATCAAAATCTTTAGTGGCTAAAGCATTCCGACATGATTTTTATTGGTTAACCGCGCATGCAGATGCGGGGGACCTGGTCCGAAAGTGTGACGCTTGTCAGAAGTTCTCAAGACGTGCCCTTGTTCCGGCACAGGAACTCCGGATGATACCAATAACTTGGCCTTTTGCAACTTGGGGGCTTGACATGGTTGGTCCTTTCAAGAGATCCCAAGATCAGAAAACTCATCTACTGGTAGCAGTAGACAAGTTTACGAAGTGGGTTGAAGCGGAGCCTATAAGCAAGTGTGATGCGGCAACAGCGGTCAAATTCATCAAAAAAGTAATATTCCGGTTTGGTTTTCCGCACAGCATCATCACAGATAATGGCACCAATTTATCTCAGGGTGAGATGGAAGAATTCTGTCAACGAGAGCATATTTGTTTGGACGTATCTTCTGTAGCTCACCCCCAATCCAATGGTCAGGCAGAAAGGGCAAATCAGGAGATTTTGCGAGGAATCAAACCCCGGCTTATGACACCTTTGCAGAGAACCCCAGGTTGTTGGGTTGAAGAGTTACCGTCTGTCCTTTGGAGTATTAACACTACACCAAACCGGTCTACAGGTTATACACCTTTCTTCATGGTTTACGGCGCAGAAGCAGTTCTTCCAAGTGACATACACCATGATTCGCCAAGGGTAGCGGCCTATGTGGAGACTGTTAATGAGGAGTCAAGACAAGACGGTTTAGATCGGTTGGATGAAGAGCGTGATATAGCTGCAGCACGGTCGGCGATTTATCAGCAAGATCTGCGCAGATATCATAGCCGCCGGATTAGGACCAGGACATTCCAGGAGGGTGACTTGGTACTTCGGCTTATCCAAGATCAAACAGATATGCACAAGCTATCCCCGCCATGGGAAGGGCCCTTTGTGGTCAGCAAGAATTTACACAACGGTTCATATTACTTGGTGGACATTCGAGAACACAAGGATTCACGAACATCAGAAGAGGAGACGAAGAGGCCGTGGAACATCGCCCATTTACGGCCATACTACACTTGAGCTATGTGCTCCAATGTATCCTATGTATATATTATGAATAATGAATAAACCGGCACCCTCGGTAAACCGGGGGCTCAGCCCTTTCTCCATATACACAAATCTTGTGACAAATAACCATATCAGTTTGTTATCAAATATCATATTTCAATGTTGGCCGGTTTAGAAACTAATCTTTGTAGGGTATGTGAAGGAGCGGTAGAACTCTCGGGAACAAGAGATTATATCCGGTTCAAGAAGAGAAAAACCCCATAAAAAGCAAAACCCACAGATCCAGGAGGAACCTTAGAGGCCCCTTGGGACAGTCGGTTTGCCCACGTCCCATTGATTGGCTTGGTTTGTGTTTATAATTCCTTGGGCCCTCTGAACAGTTGATACGCTCACGTTCAGGGATGGCTCAGCCCCTTGGGACAGTCAGGTTTGCCCACGTCCCATTGATTGGCTTTGTTTACGATTCTATCGGCCCTCTGAACAGTTGATACGCTCATGTTCAGTGATTGGCTCAGCCCCTTGGGACAGTCAGGTTTGCCCACGTCCCATTGATTGGCTTTGTTTACGATTCTATCGGCCCTCTGAACAGTTGATACGCTCACGTTCAGTGATTGGCTAGGCCCCTTGGGACAGTCGGTTTGCCCACGTCCCATTGATTGGCTCGGTTTTTATTTGCGGTTCTATCGGCCCTCTGAACAGTCGATACGCTCACGTTCAGTGATTGGCTAGGCTCCTTGGGACAGTAGGTTTGCCCACGTCCCATTGATTGGCTGAACCTTGCTTTGAGCCTGGCAGCTCTTTGAAAAAGCCTCGACTACATGGTCTGATTCACAAAAATTATGTGTTTTTTGGTGTTTTGTGTTCCATAACCTTTTAAACCGAGTGGAACAGCTCCAGAAGTTGACCACCTGTCTATAAAGTTATAAGTCTGGGTCATGAACACCAGCGAGAATTAAACCGGCGTTCATCATAACCCGGATCGACCTTCATGATGAGCCAACAGGTTGGCAGTACATGATCAGTTATAATGACCGGTGTTTTTTAAACCGGCCTGGTTTTGACTATAAGTCACCAGTATGAGAGAAAGACAGTAACCGGAGTTTGTTAAACCCGGCCCAATTGTGCTCAAGCCCGGTGTTCGTTAAAATTCGGATGGCGTATCAGGCACAAGTTACAATTTTCTGCAACAAAATGAACCGGATTTATCGACAAGATGGATCGGAGAGTTTCAAGTGTCTATTAGGATTGATGAAGACCGATTAAAGTTACTTTAAAGTCCTGACCGGTTTAAAGTATATGAGCCACATACATCTCAGGTATGACAATTATTTTTAGTATAAAGATATGTTTATTGGATATTTTAAGAGAGCAAGTTAACCCGTTCAGTGGTAAGCCACTAGGACATATTTTTCGATATTTTTATATGAACAGAAGATAGCAGCCGCATCAGGCAACGGGTCAACAGATGAATACTTCATAAAGACAAAATGTCGGATCACAGCGCATTAAGTCTCAGCTAAACCTATTACAAGGCATAAAAAGCCCAATAGTTGGAAGCATTGTTTGACGGAATAACAATCATGGTTACAGCAATAGCATTTAAGATTGTGCTTCTCCTTGCTGAGATGGTTGGCCACCGTCTTGATCCGGAACGTCTTCATCCTCGTGAAGCGGTTGGAAGTCCGGTGCACGCCAATCAATCTTTGCCAAGGCACGGAAATATACTTCATCGTTGATAAGCTCAACAGGATCAATATCAGGAGCAAAGGTGTGAGGACGAACCGGCGGGATTAAGTTTACAATATCGTAAACCGGTCGCTCCACCCGTTCGTTCTGCAGGTTGTATGATGGATGATATCGTGACAAGTCAGATTCCACTGCAAGCTTGCTAGCGAGGGGACGCATCTCCTTTGTCAGGGCATAAAGATCTTTTTCGTTGAAGGTTGAACCGTCCTCCTTGGTATCAGGAAATCCGGTTAATACCTCCGCCGGATCAAGGTCCGGAACCCAAGCTTTAGCCCTTGTAAGAGCCAGAAGAGCACCTCCTCGATCGGCTGATTTCTTAACTTCTTCAAGACGAGCCGGTAGAATGGACAAGCTATTCAAAGTATCTTGGATAGTTGAAGGAGCCGGTTTACCAAATGAAGTGGCGCTGATAATCCTTTGCGATCCGGAGTACAACTGTTCGACCAAGGTATAGCAGGCCTTGAGTTTCTTCCGTAAGTCGTCCCCAAGATGGGAGACACGGCGTCCTACATACAACAATGAAAGTTAAACCGGTGCAAGTCACAGATTACAAAGATAAGGACAGGAGTTCAAATTTTACTTACCAAAAATAGCAGAGGTCATCAAGTCAATTTGGCGCTTTAACCCGGTCAGTTCTTCAGTAACCGGATTAAGTGCTCCTTCGGCATCCTGAACACGTTTCTCAAGATCTTTTTTCTGGACTTCAAAAGTGGTCCGCTCCTCGTCAAAGTACTTCTTCAAGTCTTTAGCAGTCTTTAAGCTCACTTGAAGTTCTGTTTTAGCCTTTGAAGCGGCTGACTCAGTCTCCGTAAGCCGGCTTCGAAGTTCATTGATCTCCAGAGCATTCCGGTTCAGCTCAGCCTGCAGACAAAGTTCAAAAGCAAGGTTAGAAATTACAAGTCTCAAGCACACAACCAAGTTGTCTACTTGACACTTGGGGGCTAATGGCAGTTGAAGTAATACAGCAAAGACAATTTGAAAGTACAAGTCTCAAGCACACAACCAAGTTGTCTACTTGTCACTTGGGGGCTAATGGCAGTTGAAGCAATGCACCAAAGACAATTTGAAATTACAAGTATCAACTACATAACCAAGTTATCTACCTGATACTTGGGGGCTAATGTATGGATCAGCAGTTCAAACTACAAAGTTCCGGATCACCTTCAGTAAAGCAGCTAAACCGGAACTTGGGGGCTGCTATGAGATAAAGATGCGTCAAAAAAGCAAAGTCAGAAGAGGAAACTTACTTCATATTTTTCTCTCATCAGGTTCACCAGGCTGGCTTCATAATCCCGGCTGCTGTGGAGCCGGTTTAAATATCCGGAATAGATATCTTGAGCACTCATACTGGAAAGACTGGATATATCAGTACTCCATTTCCCTTTTTCCTGAGTTATCTTTTCCGCTTTAGCTGTATGTTTTGCTAAAACGGTGGGTTCAGCTGGAGCGACATAAGCAGCACCAGTAACCACAACATCAGGAGAAGTGGGTACATTGGGAGGAATAACTTCAACTTGAGCCGGATCAGGAGATGCCGGGTTAACTTGAGGAGAATTAACCCGAGCCGGACTCGGTGGATTTTGGACGTTTTCTGTAAGAGGAGTTTCAAGAACAGGTTCTTCAACCGGAGCTGCAGGAGTACCTTCAGGAGGAACAACTGTGGACGGATCAATCACCGGTTCATCAGCAGAAGGATCAGCAACAGGCTTATTCGCCTTGGGTTTTTTGCTGGGTTTCGGTTTGCTGGAAAACATGCAAAATAAGTTAGCATTATAAAAAAAAGGGGGTATCATAAACCGGAAAAGGTGAAGAGAGTTACCCCGGGACGGTCTTCAAAGGAGGAAGCTGCGTAGCGGTTGATTCACCGGAAGAGGACAGCGGAGTTTCCTGATAGTCAGGATCAGACGGTTTAAGGGGTTTTCGGATAAGTCCGGCCTTGGGATGAAGAGGAGTCGGAGAGAGTATCACCTCAGCACGGCGCTTTCGAACCGGAGTCAAGGAGATCCCAGATGATTCCACCGCCAAGCCACTGTGGCGAGTGGTCCGGCGAAAGGCTTCGTGCTGTTGCTTCTTCAAAGTAAAGTTAGGATCTAACTTAGCATAAGGATGAGAAAATTGATATTTCCTGACGGTCCGACGGATTTTTTGAGGAAGAGGTTCTGAATCGGAAGAAATAAGAGTTACCTCAATCTCAGTCGGGTTATCACCTTCAGGCAGTTCCTGTGAAAAGGTATCATTAGATATGATTACAAGTATATGAAGGCGAGAATTTAAACCGGAGTAAAGCGTACCTCGGAATCCGGATCATCATCCTCAGAAGGAGAACCGGCATCGACGGCTGCTTTCCTCTTCTTGTTCGCAGGGGTTTTCCGGCGAGCCTGCTTTACAGTTTTTTCCTGAGGCTTTCTTCTCCAGAAGGGGTCATCAGCCTAATTGAAAAGGCAAGAGTAATTGAAAAACGGTTCAAAGAGGACGGTTTACAAAGTACAAGCCAAAGAAAAACTTACTTCAGGCAGCTTATTCTTCTTAAAGTACGGGGCCAAGCCAACTTTAGCGCAATCTGTTAAGGCAGGATTGACAATCTTCTTGGCTGACTCCACTACCTCCGATTCAGAAAGCTTATCCTTAGTAAACCTCTGAGGATCATCCGGTTTACCAGAGTATTTGCACATTAGCTTAGGGCGCCGGCTTAAGGGAAGGATGCTCCAGGATAGCCAGCAGCGAAGGAAATCAGTGCCGATTAGACCATTTGCCATAAAAGCTCTCAGCTTGGAGATCTGTGATGAGAACCGGGTCCGTTCAGCAGCGCTAAGCCATTGTGGCAAGGGGTGATTCGCCGGGATACGAGTTTCGCGATAACACGGCAAAGGATTTTCACCTTCAGGAGAAGTGTCTACACAATAAAACCAGGATTTGTTCCAATCCTTGGGATGAGTATGTAAAGCGGCGTGAGGAAAGACTACATCCCTCCTCTTCTGAATACTGATCCCACCAAGTTCTTGGTGAGGTCCGCTGGTAAATTCAGTGCGCCGGTTTGCATGAAAGAAATCCCGGAATAAATCAACTGAAGGTTCTTCTTGCAGATACACTTCAGAAAATACTTGGAAATCGCAAATGTTTGAAATAGAGTTTGGTCCGATATCCTGTGGGTGCAGCTGGAAGGTGGCAAGAACATCCCGGAAAAATCTTGAACCGGGGGGAGAGAAGCCTCTAGAGATGTGATCCAGAAATACGATGACTTCCCCGGATCTAGGAGTAGGAGGGCATTCATTACCCGGAGCACGCCATTTTAACTCAGCCTGAGGGCCTAATGTGCCGATTTTAGACAGTCTGATTAAGTCATCCTCAGTCACGACGGAACGGACCCAATCGCAGGAGACATACTGCTTAGCCATTGAACAAAGTGCTGAAGAAGATAAAATACAGAAACGGATTATGAAAGTACAATGATCCGGGATTTACCTATGAAAATTACGCAACGGTTTAAACTGAGGACTAGTTGGCATGGTTAAACCGGCAATCATAAAACAAGTTATATCATTTCCGGTTTATGGCAGTTGAAGAGTAACAGTTCAACCATTGCGTCAGTTTACAGAGTTTTTCAAAAGCAGAGCATATCAACTTAAACCGGAACTTACTTAGTAAATCTACCAAGGAGAAAAACAGGTTTCCGAAAGATTGCTAAGGGGGAAAGATCTGAATACGCTGAGGAAAAAGAAACTAATCTAAGAGTATGCAAGAAAAACTACACAGATTTTATACTGAAAAGATGGATTTACATGCCAGACAGGAGCAATGAAGATTCGACGCATCTACAGCAGGGTAAAAATGGAGAAGGTCGAAAAGCAAAATTATTACGAGTCACGGGTTCAAAGAACGAACAAGATGAAGCTTCGCTGAGAGTTCTAATGGCGGAACGGATAGATCTACAGCATTACGTATAGACGGTGAGATCTAAGCTAATACTAAGCGGAAGATCTGTTGACTAGGGCCTAAAGGTCACAAATACTCTATGAGGAACATATCTATGAGGAGGCGAAGCTTCGTTGGAAGCCCTAATGGCGGAAGAACAAGGAGAAGCGCTGGCGGACGCAGATTAACAGTAAGGAAGATGAACATACCTGGGACAGCAAGAGTCGACGGCGGAGATTGATCTGGTCGAAGCTCAGGTTGATGCAGCGGCCGGGCGAGGACTAGAGATCCGGTGGTCGTCGGCGGCGGATTAAGCTCGGGCGGCGACGGAGGAAGAAGACGCAGGAAGAGGACGAAGTGAGAAGGAGATAATGAATGGGGGGAGGCAGTATTTATAGCCAGGAGTCAGATCTGAAACGACAAGTGCGAAAATCGAGGAGACAGAAAATCGGATAAAGATTCCGTGACGCCTCGATCTTCGGGATAACCCTTAAAATACGATACAGTACAGCTCACGGCGTTAAATGCGGAGATGATGTCATTGTCGGACTTTAATGATCTTGGAGGATGACGTCAGAGCCGGTTTACAAGAAGATGAAGATGAAGAAGAAAATTATACAAGACAAAGAAGACTGATGTGAACAAGTTCAAATCATTCTGGGGCCTAATGTCAGGGATATGGTTAGTAGGTATAAACCGGATATTGTAAACCGGCTTAATTATATTATACTTGGTTTTAATATTTTAGTAGAGACTACGGCCCATGAGATTTCAAGGCCCATGTATAGAAGTATGGTTTGTAAACCGCCAAGAGATGTAACTTGAGAGATAGGAAAGAAAAGACAGAGACCGAGGCAGACACGATTATGAGCCGGCCTCGGGACTCTGTAAACCGGACCAGGCGTCACCTCTATATAAAGGGACGACCCGGCGACGGTTCAAGGACAAGCAATGATCAACCCGTCGAGACACAGGAAAAGCGAATCCGCTCCCTGTAAACCGACGCCCAAGCAATACCAAACCAACTAGACGTAGGCTTTTACCTTCTCGAAGGGGCCGAACTAGTATAATCCTTTGTGTCCTTTGTGTGCCATGAATCCTTTCAAGCTAACCCGTGCGATGGTTCCATCATCAAGTCCGCTAAACCGGACATCTGCCGTGTTATTTCCATGACAGAACCCCTTAGACCTCATGGAGCAATTGGACAAGTTGGGTAACATCATTATTTGATGGCCTACTTGTCTGCCCGAAGACAAAGAAGAGACGGACAGCTGGGTAGAAGACATTTGAAGACCGCCCTGAAGGAAGACCTACACCGACCACCGTCATCAAGAAGAAACTTCCGCGTTGAAGACCGGGCGTATCTGCAAACCACTCCTCCCGGAGGAACCGAGCAATTCTGTGTCAAAGGAACGCTCACACCCAGTTGTATCAAGACTTGAAGGCACGATTCTGGTGGCGCGAGATGAAAAGAGAGATATGCAACCTATGTTGCAGAGTGTGATGTGTGCCAAAGGGTCAAGCTGAATATCAGCGACCCACCGGATTGCTTCAACCACTCAAGGCTCCTGAGTGAAAGTGGGATAAAGACGGAATGAACTTCGTCACGGGATTACCAAGGTCGAATAGAGAACATGACTCTATCTGGGTCATAGTCGATCATTTGACCAAGATGGCCCATTTCATTCCTGTCAAAGACCACTTATGATGGCAACCGGCTGATAGCTCTCTACATCGACCGAATCGTAAGTCTTCACGGTATTCCCAAGGAGATTGTGTCAGGTCGAGGAACCCAGTTCACCTCAAGGTTCTGGAAGAAGTTCCGAGAAGCCTCGGGAACCAAGTATCTTTCAGCACGGCTTCCCACCCACCAACCGGAGGTCAGACCGAGCGAGTCAAACAGATTCTCGAAGTCATGACTCCGAGCCTGTGTCTTGGCATATGGAGCCAAGTGGGAGGAATGTCTCCTTTTTGCCGAGTTCTCCTGTAACAACAGTTACCAGTCGAGCCTTCAGGTGGCACCATTTGAGGCGTTGTACGGACACAGATGTCGCACACTCCTCAACTGGTTAGAGACTGGAGAAGGACTAGTCTTTGGACCGGATATTCTCCGCGCATCGGAAAAGCAAGTCCAACTAGTCAGAGAACGTTTGAAGGCAGCCAAGTCAAGGCCAAGGAGCTATGCTGACACTCACCGTCGGAACATGAGTTTCCGTGTCGGGGACCACGTGTACCTGCGGGTAACCCCTCTGAAGGGAACCAAGCGTTTCCACGTCAAAGGGAAGCTCGCACCAAGGTTCATCAGACCCCTTGAGATCACTGCAAGTCATGTGGTAGACGGCTCCCCAGCTAGATCTACCACCTGAGATACCCTCCGTGCACCAAATCTTCCACGAGCCCCCACTCTGGAAGTACTTCTTACCTCCTAGCTAGCCCGATGCCCGCAAGGACATCGATCACCGAGCCTTTGGCAGCTAACCCAACCTAACCTATGTTAGAGACCCCTCAGCAACCTCCAACAAGGACGACATCAAGCAAGGAGCCATACCATCAAGCACTTCAAGATTCCAAGGAGCACCACTCGGAAGCAGAACCGACAAGAAGAAGTGAAGACTACCCCGTATCCAAGACTCCGCCTTTCTTTCCACGCCTAGTCTGGGAATCTCGGGGACGAGATTCTTGTAAGGGGGGGTAGGTCTATCACACCCTGATTTTCATATCACATTGCTTAAGCTAATTTTCATGTCAAAAATGTGGATTTGCAAAAACTTTTGAGTGTTTTTGACCTTGCTTGATTTGGCTTTTGTCTGCTGTTTGCTAGTGCTCTGAAAATCAAATAAATCCTCCAACTCTTATACTTCATCTCCTTGACCCAAAACCTTTTTCCAATGATCATGCCATGTGTATAGACCAGTATAGAATTTTCTTATAAAAATATTTTGGCCAAATGGTATTTTCTAAAATTAGTTTTTCAAAAACCCCTGAATTGAGGTTTGCACTGCAAGTACCTTATTTAGGGTGAGAAAAATCTTTCAAAAAGTTTATTTGAATCCTATTAGATATAGGACTCCCAGAAACCACAAAAGTATAATTTTAAAAGTTATTTTTATATTTTATTTAAAAGCTTTTTCTTAAGGCCAGAAATGGTCTTTAATAGGGAAAAATTATTTAAAAATTTCAAAAATATTTGCCAAAATTCAGGGAGACTCATAGGACATATATTGTCCATATATAAGAGTTTTAACACATGGTCATGTTCAAAATATTGGACAAATCCTTCCAAAACCCTTTCTGGATATTTCAAGCTTTTGAAATATTTACAAAGGAAATATTCTCCAAAAATTCCAGGGAAATTCTATCATGTCACATATGACATATTTGATGATCTTGCAAAGCCTCATGCATTGGAGATCAAGGAAACATCCTCAAACCCCTTCAAAACCATTCTGTCCATATTTGAAGTTTGAGCAACTCTACATTGCCAAACTTTTCCAAATGCCCTCAAATTTTGTGCACATGCTAGAATGGCCTAATAAGGCATCTAGACCAAATGGCACAAGATTTGGAATAGAGAAACTTGATCAGATCACCCCAAAACCACTTCTGTTCAAATTCAAATTTGAACAACTTTACATTGTCAACTTTTTATCTGGAGCCTCAAACTTTGTGGGCATGTTCATATCCCCAAATGATGATGCTACACCAAGTGGTGCATCAAGGGGAGATGAATTGCTTGACTCAAACAAGGTGAAACCATTTCTGTTCATTTCTAGGGTTCACCAAAGTTACATTGGACACTTTGCCCAAATGAGCTCAAATTTGGTGTAGGGGCCTAATTATATGTGACATGTGATCCTGTTAAGTCCCATGTCAATTGGATGTCATTTTATTGACCAAACACTGATCAAACACCTTCTGTTCATTTACCAAAACTAGTGGTTGAACCTCTTTTACTTTTCTCCATGGCCCCAAATTCTTACCACAGCTCCCCCTGATCACCCTCTACCCTCCAGTAACTCTCCTCTACCTTATCTCAATTATTGGAGGGGGTAAAACCCCACTTTTACCCTTGTGGACAGCCACCTTCTTCTCCTCCTTCACCTCTCTCCTCACTCTAGTGGCTCCTAGAGCATCCAAGTCTGCCTCCCCCTTTCTTTACTACTCCCTATACCCACTAGACACGGTTGGACACAAGAGGACACGGCCAGGACAGCACAGGCACGACCATGCCGGCCATAGACGCGCTCTGGAGCACGCTACAGTGCACCAAGGCACTGTAGCTCGGCCCTCCCGAGGCTTCCAGTCAGCCTTGGGCAGAGAGAGCGTGTCCCCCGAGGAGGCCTCGACGTCCACGACCTGCAGGACGGTCGGCCCTATCCTCTCCGGCCCTCCTCCTCTCTCTCCACGAGCTCGCCGTAAGCGCCCTGGACCGTGCTCACGGTGCACCGCGGCTGCCCTATATAAAGCCTTCCCCTCGAGCGCCCGTTGCTTCTTCTGGATCCTCCTCTTCTCCGTGCACCTCCCAGACATCCCCAATCTCCCTCCCGTGGCCTCCTACCTCCTCCGTGGCCGGAGTGCCGCCGCGGCCCTTCCACGGCCATTCGGCCCTTCACCTCTTCTGGCCTCCCCCGACCTCCCCTGGACACCTGGATGGATGCGGCATCCCTCCCTGGGTACTCCGGTGCGCCGCACACCGCCGGAGGTGGCCGGAATCACCGGCTCAGGTGGCGGCCGGGCCTTGCTCCGACCTCGCCCGCGCGCGCGTAAGGAAGGAGCTCCGGCCCCTCCCCTACCGCCCAAGGGGGCCTCCGCGACGCGCCACAACCTGGGGGCTCCTCCGGTGGCCGCGCCCTGGCCGGGGATGGCCTGTGGCGCTGGGGACGGGCACCGGCGTCGAGCGGCCGAGCCTGCCCTCCCCTCTGTTGCGGGAGCGGGAGGAGGAGGACGACCCTGCGGGCAGGGCCCACCTGGCGGCGACCCGGCCGACGGGCCCAGCTGTTTTAAGTGGAGGCGGCTTCAGGCGCAGCCCGCCTCCCCCGCGCGAAAGCGCCCTCCGGAGAAGACGCCTTCGGCGTCACCACCCCCGCCCGCGCGGCTGGTGCCAATGGGCCGGCCCACTGTCTATCCGTCGCCCTGAGCGCAGTGGAGGGTAAACCCTTATCCTTTTTCTTCTTTTCTTTTTCCAGTCAACTTCAATAATGCCTAGATTATTCATATGAACTCCAAACTTGATGATTCAAATTTCTTATGACCCCATAAATCATGCTCTATCTGTTGGTGCTACATGCACATTATTCCAGAAACTTTTCCTATACAAATATTTATCAAATGCCCATTTTCCACCTTCTGTGATTAACTTTAGAAAATCACAGAGAGCTCATTTTTGATCCAAATGCAATGGTTCAAATTCCTAGATGCTTGTCATGTCCAAACTTAGTTTTGGAACATTTTTAATAATAGTTTCTGTACCCCACCAAATAATGAGCCATTTCTTCCTATTTATCAGCTTTGGAAAATCCTAGGAAATTCATTTCAAATCCAAATCCAGTGAAACCAACTCCTAAATGCTTCTAAAATCATGACTTGATGATGGGTACCTTTGCTCATCATTCAAGGAATTATTTCTGTATACTTCTTCCAAATCCATAAACCCTTTGGTTCCATCATTTTGAAATGTTCCCAAATACCCATTGATCCAACACCTATGAAACCACCTTGGTCATTTCTAATATGACCAGAGGTATCCTAGAAAAGTCCAACTCCTATTTTTATAGCACTTTTATTGTTGCTTTGATTGTGTTGCTTATTATGATTGTTTCCATCGTTAGTTGACGTAATAAACGGAGTATTCAGAGATGGACCAGAAGATTTGAAGACTCAGAAGAATAAGGCAAGCAGCCCTTTGACCATGTTCAAGAACCCTTTTTATGCATGTCTCATAGCACCTTTATTATTCAATGCATCGGAACCATGTTGAGGTGGAAACCGCTTTGGTTGCTACCCCTGTTACTTTACTGTTGAAACTTGCATCAAACATGACCCTACCTTCCTATGAGGGTTATGTGGGTGGGAGTAGATAGAAGTATGCTATAGTAGTTGGCTACGCAAAGTGGGTCGGGGTTATGCATTGAGTGAAACAAGTGTGGTCTGACATACTTGCAAATGACCCAGTGGGTGCCACTAATGCCCCTGGGAGTTGATAAAGAGCTAGGGCACTACTTGGTGAAGAAGTGGTGAGCCGAGGCTTGACGAAAGTGTTGTTTACAGAGATGGATTAGATTTATGTGTGACTACTGTCCCAACCAAACATGCACAACCACTCTACCCTTATATGGGAAAAGGGCATTATTGATTACCTAGGTCGATACTAGCATGGTGCCCGCATTACTAGTGACGGGGGTGACATGAGGTCACTCTCGGGACGGGGTCGTGCTTGGATAGGCGGCCATGACTGTTTTTACAGGGCACCGGACACACCGTTGGTACCCCGTGCTTGTGATATGTGATGAATACGGAGCGAGTCTCCACAAACCTTGAGATGTGAAATGTTTGGCACGGGGCTGCTACCAATCGAGTGGACTCTATGTTAGTGTCGTCTAGGGAAAGATAGTGATCGGGTGCTTACCCCGGATACTTGAGGTATCGCGGGTCGTGGATGACACGGAAGTTCCCCGGATCTTGTGGGTAAAGTGTGCAACCTCTGCAGAGTGTCAAACTATTCGAATAGTCGTGTCCACGGTCATGGACAGTTGGGTGGTGCTACTTAGACTATGTCCTTAAGTTTCTGGGAAACAACACGATTCAGAGATATTGTTGACGATGTGATTGTGAGGAAGTCACAATGAGCTTGTGCATGTGCTGATTACAACTCTTTCTCGATATTGATGTCTGTGACCTCCTGATACTTGTTACAGACACATGCATGCCCTTGTTATATGTTGATCATACGTGCATATGAAAAACTAGCTTTCCGCAAAACTACCAATTTAGTAGTAGAGCCTTGCATAATTATTCTGTTACCACACTTGGGTTGCTTGCGAGTACATTCAATGTACTCATTGTCTTGCCACTGGTTATTTTATTGGCCAGGCAGGAGAGAACAGGTTTTGAAGAAGATTTCTTGGTGACGAGCATGCGAGCTAGGACGCTTCCCAGTCAGAATGCCTGTAGGGTTAAGGCAGATGGCATGGGTCCCAGTTGTCTTTGAAGATTTTCCGCTGCGATGATATACTCAAGGCTTGACCATTATGGTCCTATTTGTGTAACACGGTATGTAAGGATGTAAGACTCTTGTTATCCAGCTTCTGTGTGTTCAGTGAGCATTGATCTCTGGGATCACTGTACACGTGCATTCGGTGATCTCGACTTATGAGTCGGGGTCCCCACAGCTATGCTCCCTCTTCATCACACAAAATATTCATATCATGCACAACCCCAGTTTCAGCCAAGCATTTGTTTTCATACTCTATCTTTTCAAACCTTTCAATTTTCACGCAATACATGAGCGTGAGCCATGGATATAGCACTATGGGTGGAATAGAGATGGTTGTGGAGAAGACAAAAAGGAGGGAGATAGTCTCACATCGACTAGGCGTATCAACGGGCTATGGAGATGCCCATCAATAGATATCAATGTGAGTGAGTAGGGATTGCCATGCAACGGATGCACTCGAGCTAAATATGAATGAAAGCTCAACAAAAGAAACTAGTGGGTGTGCATCCAACTTGCATGCTCACGAAGACCTAGGGCATTTGAGGAAGCCCATCGTTGGAATATACAAGCCAAGTTCTATAATGAAAATTCCCACTAGTATATGAAAGTGACCAAGCATGAGACTCTCTACAATGAAGAACATGGTGCTACTTTGAAGCACAAGTGTGGAAAAAAGATAGTAGCAATTGTCCCTTTTCTTTTCCTTTTCTTTTCTTTTTTTGGGCCTTTTTTTCTTTGGCCTTTCTTTTTTTTGCGGAGGGGCTTTATAGATTTAGCCTTTCCTCCCATGGGACAATGCTCTATTAATGATGATCATCCCACTTTCATTACAACTCGATATTACAACTCGATACTACAACAACAAAGTATGACTCTATATGAATGCCTCCGGCGGTGTACCGGTATGTGCAATGAAACAAGAGTGACATATATGAAAAATTATGCATGGTGGCTTTGCCACAACTACGATGTCAACTACATGATCATGCATGGCAATATGACAATATGATGCGTGTCATATGAAAGGAACGGTGGAAAGTTGCATGTCAATATATCTCGGAATGGCTATGGAAATGCCATGATAGGTAGGTATGGTGGCTGTTTTGAGGAACAATATGGTGGCTGTTTTGAGGAAGGATATATAGTGGGTTTATGGCACCGGCGAAAGTTGCGCGGTACAAAAGAGGCTAGCAATGGTGGAAGGGTGAGAGTGCGTATAATCCATGGACTCAACATTAGTCATAAGAACTCATATACTTATTGCAAAAATCTACGAGTCACCAAAACAAAGCAATCAACGCATGCTCCTAGGGGGGAGGTTGGTAGGAGTTAACCATCGCGCCCCCCCGACCTCCACACAAAGGTTGTCACTCTACAAATACCTCATGCTCTAACTTCGTCACATAGCGGTTCACCATACGTGCATGCTACGGGAATCACTAACCTTAACACAAGTATTTCTCAATTTCATAATAACTCCACTAGCATGACTCTAATACCACTATCCTCGTGTATCAAAACAATTATCAAGCATCCAACATCTCATCATATTCAATGCACTTGGTGTGATTTTTTTACTACATTGACGTTGGATGTCTATCATGTTAAGATTAGTTTCTTTAGCCTAAACACATTACCATGATGTTTTAATAGACTCTCAAAAGGATATAAGTGAAGCATGAGAGTTCAACAATTTCTACAAAATATTACCACCACCGTGCTCTAAAAGATATAAGTGAAGCACTAGAGCGAAAACTATTCAACTCAAAAGATATAAGCGAAGCACATAGAGTGTTCTAACAATTTCTAGTCCATATTTAACTCTCTCAAATAGGTGTGTCTAGAAAGGATGATTGTGGAAACTAACAAGCAAAGACTCAAATTATACAAGACGCTCCAAGAAAAACACATATCATGTTGCGAATAAAAGTATAGCTCCAAGTATAGTTACCGATGGATGAAGACGAAAGAGGGGATGCCTTCCCGGGGTATCCCCAAGCTTAGGCTTTTGATTATCTTTAATTCACTTGGGGTGCCATGGGCATCCCCAAGCTTAGGACTTTGTACTCCTTGTTCTATAGTCCATCAAAGCAATACTCAAACTTGAAAACTTCACAACACAAAACTTAGACAAAAATTCTCGTGAGCTCCGTTAGAATAAGAAAGCAAACCACTACTCAAAGGTGCAGCAATGAATTCATTATTTGTTTATATTGGTGTTAAACCTACTGTATTCCAACTTCTGTATGGTTCATATCCTCCAATACTACTCATAGATGCATCGGAATAAGCAAACAACACACGAAAAACAGAATCTGCCAAAGACAGAACAGTCTGTAGTAATCTGCAGGTTTCGCCTACTTCTGGAATGCCAAAAAAATCAAACTAAATTGGTAAATTTGCGGAATTTGTCTACCAATCATCTTCAAAAAGAATCAACTAAAAAGCACGCTCCAGTAAAATCTGAAGACTACTTTAGCCGGCGCTAATGATTCTGTTTTTCACAGCAAGATCACATAAACTTCACACAAGCCTTCCCAAAGGTTATACTTGGCACAAACACTAAACAAAACATGAAACCACATCTAATCAGAGGCTAGATGCAATATTTATTCCCTAAAAGCAACAAAAAAAATTGGGTTGCCTCCCAACAAGCGCTATCGTTTTACGCCCCTAGCTAGGCACGATATTTCAATGATGCTCACATGAAAGACAAGGATTGAAGCACAAGGAGAGCATTATAAGACATGTGACAAACACATCTAAGTCTAACATACTTCCTATGCATAGGCATCTTATAGGAAAACAAATTACCAAGACAAGCAAGATCTAGCATATGCAAGGAAGAAGAAAGAAACAAGATCAATCTCAACAAGAAGAGAGGTAATTTAGTAACATGAAGATTTCTACAACCATATTTTCCTCTCTCATAATAATTGCATGTAGGATCATAAGAAAATTCAACAATATACCTATCAAAAAACATATTCTCAACACGATCCACCTGCATACGAAGTTGACACTCTTCCAAAATAGTGGGAGCAATATTAACTAAAGTCATGACCTCTCCAAACCCACTTTTATCAAAAAATTCATAAGATTGATCATACTCCAAATATGTGGGATCTAAACTTGACACTCTTCCAAACCCACTTTCAATATTATTGCAAACATTATTATCAATCTTACATTCATCATGGGGATTAAATAAATTTTCAAGATCATAAGAAGAATCACCCCAATCATGATCATTGCAACAAATAGTAGTCATAGCAAAACTAGCATCCCCAAGCTTAGGGTTTTGCATATCATTAGCACAATTGACATTAATAGAATTTATAATAACATCGTTGCAATCATGCTTTTCAATGAAGGAACTATCAAGTATGGGTGCAATTGCAACGATCTCATGTTTAACATACGGAACTATAGAAAATTCATCTTCATAAATATTGGCATCATGGCCACAAGGATAGCAAGCATCATGTTCATCAAAGGATATTTCAATCAAATCATCAGAATCAAAATTATCTACAGATTCATGCATATCATTATTTTCTTTCAAAGCAGCGGTCATTCTTTCAATAAATTCTTTGACATAGGCATTATGAGCATAGTTTTCAAAGCAATATTTAAGTATGTGAAAGCACATTTGCTCTCCGGGTGGTTTTGGTAATTAATGACAACATACTTTGTGGTTGGACTAATACTTTTATCAAGTATGTTTCAGGAAACCCAATCACATTGGTATGGCAAGATGATTGAAGAAGTGGACCCCTCAAGTGCTAAGACAAGCATTGGCAAAAGCTCAAGACTCCATTTCTGGTTTAGTGATCAAAGATCACATTGAGTCCATAGGAAAAGCCAATACTATTAAAAGGGGATGAGGTTATGTTAATGTTCTTGTTGCTCAAGTGCTTGGTGATCTAACTCCCTCAACTATCAGCACTATTCACTACTTAACACACACCCATAAGTAATCTCGGTCAAACCAACTCAGTCCCACCGAGATGAAGTTATTTCTACAAACCCTAACATCTCGGTCACACCGATTTCTCCAACTCAGTCCCACCGAGATGAAGTTATTTCTACAAACCCTAACATCTCGGTCACACCGATTTCTCCAACTCAGTCCCACCGAGATGAAGTTATTTCTACAAACCCTAACATCTCGGTCACACCGATTTCTCCAACTCAGTCCCACCGAGATGAACCACTTCAGCCATTTTCCAAACCCTAGAAAAATCGGTCTTACCGAGTTTGAGATCGGTCACACCGAAACTGAACTGCCAACCTTCTGTAACCATTTCACATCATATCGGAATTTCCGAGTTTGCATTATCGGTCTCACCGAAGTGGGCAAGGTTCTGCCTTGACTCAAATCGGTCGCACCGATAATTCATTTTCGGTCAAACCGATTCTGGCATGTTCCTACTCTTTCTCAAATCGGTCCAACCGAGTTTTCTTTCTCGGTCTCACCGAAATCTCCAACGTTCATATCAGATACACTTTCGGTCTCACCGAGATGGTATTTTCGGTCCCACCGAAAATCCCAACGTTCACTATATTTGAACTTTCGGTCTAACCGAGTTTTCACTTCGGTCTCACCGAGATTGGTCAAATGTGTGTGTAACGGTTGGATTTTGTGTGGAGGCTATATATACCCCTCCACCCCCTCCTCATTCGTGGAGAGAGCCATCAGAGAGTCTACCATTCCTACCATACACTTTCTGAGAAGTGAACCACCTACCCTTGTGTTGAGATCAAGCCATTCCATTCCTACCATATGAAACTTGATCTCTAGCCTTCCCAAGTTGCTTTCCACTCAAATCTTTCTTCCACCACAGCCATATCAGTGAGGAGAGTTGAGTGTTGGGGAGTTTATCATCTGAAGCACAAGAGCAAGGAGTTCATCATCATCAACACCGTCTATTACCTTTTGGGGGGTGGTGCCTCCTAGATTGGTTAGGTGTCGCTTGGGAGCCTCCGTCTTGATGATGTGGAGTTGAACCAAGAAGTTTGTAAGGGCAAGGAGATCGCCTACTTCGTGAAGATCTACCCCGAGTAAGGCTAGTCCTCCGTGGGCGTAGGCCGTGATGGAATAGACAAGGTTGCTTCTTCGTGGACCCTTCGTGGGTGGAGCCCTCCGTGGACTCGCGCAGCCGTTACCCTCCGTGGGTTGAAGTCTCCATCAACGTGGATGTACGATAGCACCACCTATCGGAACCACGACAAAAATCTCCGTGTCACCAAACTGCGTTTGATCTTCTCCACCTCTCTTTTACATGTGCAATTTACTTTCCGCTGCATACACTCTAGAATTGCATGTGTAGGGTGTTACTTGAATTGATCTTAATTGTGAAACTGCCAAAAACATTGCATGATCTAACTCTTTGCAGGTACTTGGATGATCTACATTCCACAAGATTACCACACACTCAAATCATGAGTAATCTTGTCATTGACCAAGTATCTAGCCCTTTGGGATGTTGAGTTCAAGGAACAAAATTCCACATATCCTTTTTGACACCTTATACTTCTAGTATTTCACTCTTGTCATCTTGGATATTCTTGAGTATTTCCTTGCTTGCCTAACCCATGTAGGAAGACGTACTACACAAGTAGAAATGGCGCTCCAACTTCACATTCAATGAGCACCTACATCGAGCTTACCTACATGAACAAAGCATCAACAAGCCCAAGGTATGTTCTTCACATCTTTGAGGAGCTTTACTCAAAGTCATGAGTACAAGCAGCTTCATAAGATGTGATCACATCAAATGCTTAATCGAAAAATGGCAACCCCATTTTGAGCTTAAACGATGAGTATGACCTATGATCAAATGTCCTCATTTGACTCCTAAGTCAATATACTCAAACATAGGTGACTTTGTCGCCGACCTTTATCTAGATGAAGTACATATGTTTTTGGAGTTTTTCTGTTTTCTCTTTTGTTCTCTCATTGAGTTTTCTTTCAAAAAAAAAACTTCATCTAGAAATCTTCTTTATTTTTTTCTTTGTGAATATCCTTCTGGAAATCTTTTTTCTGGCTCTGATCAATTCCTTGAAAATCTTTTACAAATTCATTGCAAATTCTTTGAAACATCCCTCGCAGAGTGAGCTGGACTATTTCTGTGTTTCCTTGGATTTATATTCCAGGACATCACCTTCTGCAGCTCCACTCAGACTTAAATCTTAAAGAGGGAGAGGACTCAAATTTGGACTCAAATTGTTTCTCTATAAATGTTCTTGTTTGTCCCGTTGTGATTCTTAAGGATCCCACTTCTTTCTTTCTTTCTTTCTTTCCATCTTTCCTGTCCTACCTAGTTTACTGTCCTTTTCGGCACTTGATGTCAAAGGGGGAGAGAACTTAAGGGAAATAGGGGGAGTAGGGGAGAAGAGAAGACTTAAGGGAAGAAGAAAAGCAATCTTATCTTAAGGGGGAGAGAATCACATCAAAGCTTTGTCGTGTTTTTACTTTGGACATCATTCTCATTACAATTGGCATCATTCTTTTGATTTTGCTTTTTCCTTCACACCCCTTGTTATCATTGGTATCTCATGGAATCTTTTAGCTTAAGGGGAGAAGACTTAGAGGAATCTTCACAATTGATATCCTATGAAAAGCAAAATCTCTCAGAGTTCATTGAAAATCTTTTAGCTTCGGAGACATGTTTGCTGATTCAAGCCTGTGCTCAACATGAGACACTCTTTATACATGTCCTCCCTGGCTTGGTACTCTTGATGTTCTTGCAGTTGGTTGAAGGAATACTCTTGTGTTATCTAACCCTGTTTTCTCAAGTTTATCCCTTCAGGTACAAATGCCAAGGAACCTCAAGGTAAGTATATGCATCTTGCAGAATGTGCATGATGGTGACTTGCTTGTAAATACTTGTTTGCAAGAAATCACCATGCACATATGCATTATCACTCAATTCCTTTTCTTCTGCTCTGATGCATATAGCCAAGCTGCATGTAGCACATCTTGCTTATCTCTCTTGTGTGCTTGTGGTAGTCCAAAACCATAATCTATGAAAATCTTGCACACTTGTAGGGGGAGCCTGTGTACTACATGCTTGTCAAAGCTTTCATAATAATACTGTCTTTCTTTCAATAAGCTTTGATGTCTCGTTCAATATAATTTCAGTGTGTTGCCATCAATTACCAAAAGGGGGAGATTGAAAGCACATTTGCTCTCCGGGTGGTTTTGATAATTAATGACAACATACTTTGTGGTTGGACTAATACTTTTATCAAGTATGTTTCAGGAAACCCAATCACATTGGTATGGCAAGATGATTGAAGAAGTGGACCCCTCAAGTGCTAAGACAAGCATTGGCAAAAGCTCAAGACTCCATTTCTGGTTTAGTGATCAAAGATCACATTGAGTCCATAGGAAAAGCCAATACTATTAAAAGGGGATGAGGTTATGTTAATGTTCTTGTTGCTCAAGTGCTTGGTGATCTAACTCCCTCAACTATCAGCACTATTCACTACTTAACACACACCCATAAGTAATCTCGGTCAAACCAACTCAGTCCCACCGAGATGAAGTTATTTCTACAAACCCTAACATCTCGGTCACACCGATTTCTCCAACTCAGTCCCACCGAGATGAAGTTATTTCTACAAACCCTAACATCTCGGTCACACCGATTTCTCCAACTCAGTCCCACCGAGATGAACCACTTCAGCCATTTTCCAAACCCTAGAAAAATCGGTCTTACCGAGTTTGAGATCGGTCACACCGAAACTGAACTGCCAACCTTCTGTAACCATTTCACATCATATCGGAATTTCCGAGTTTGCATTATCGGTCTCACCGAAGTGGGCAAGGTTCTGCCTTGACTCAAATCGGTCGCACCGATAATTCATTTTTGGTCAAACCGATTCTGGCATGTTCCTACTCTTTCTCAAATCGGTCCAACCGAGTTTTCTTTCTCGGTCTCACCGAAATCTCCAACGTTCATATCAGATACACTTTCGGTCTCACCGAGATGGTATTTTCGGTCCCACCGAAAATCCCAACGTTCACTATATTTGAACTTTCGGTCTAACCGAGTTTTCACTTCGGTCTCACCGAGATTGGTCAAATGTGTGTGTAACGGTTGGATTTTGTGTGGAGGCTATATATACCCCTCCACCCCCTCCTCATTCGTGGAGAGAGCCATCAGAAAGTCTACCATTCCTATCATACACTTTCTGAGAAGTGAACCACCTACCCTTGTGTTGAGATCAAGCCATTCCATTCCTACCATATGAAACTTGATCTCTAGCCTTCCCAAGTTGCTTTCCACTCAAATCTTTCTTCCACCACAGCCATATCAGTGAGGAGAGTTGAGTGTTGGGGAGTTTATCATCTGAAGCACAAGAGCAAGGAGTTCATCATCATCAACACCGTCTATTACCTTTTGGGGGGTGGTGCCTCCTAGATTGGTTAGGTGTCGCTTGGGAGCCTCCGTCTTGATGATGTGGAGTTGAACCAAGAAGTTTGTAAGGGCAAGGAGATCGCCTACTTCGTGAAGATCTACCCCGAGTAAGGCTAGTCCTCCGTGGGCGTAGGCCGTGATGGAATAGACAAGGTTGCTTCTTCGTGGACCCTTCGTGGGTGGAGCCCTCCGTGGACTCGCGCAGCCGTTACCCTCCGTGGGTTGAAGTCTCCATCAACGTGGATGTACGATAGCACCACCTATCGGAACCACGACAAAAATCTCCGTGTCACCAAACTGCGTTTGATCTTCTCCACCTCTCTTTTACATGTGCAATTTACTTTCCGCTGCATACACTCTAGAATTGCATGTGTAGGGTGTTACTTGAATTGATCTTCTCCACCTTTATTTTGTCAAGTAGTCTAATCACCCCCCCTCTAGACTTACTTTCGATCCTACAGTATGTCAAAATTTTCAGATTTGTAGAGAGTAATATCATACTTTTCAATCAAATAAGCAACTTCGTAAGCACCCTTAAAAGCAACAAATTCTTCAATTTGTTCGATATCATAGTAACTATAAACACCCTTTGCATAAGAGGATAAGATTTCATTATCATTAAACTCACATAGGTAGGGGAGGTGTTTTTTAGGGTTCTTAGAGCAACAAGTAAAATCACAAATTTCACAAAGATTCCAAGCATAACATAGCAATCTGTTTATTTGATCCCATAAGAGTCTCCCTTTTTTAGACAAATGGTGACGCACAAAATGAGCATGCTCATCTAAAGATTTCCCATCAACTAAGCTAGTTGGGGTTTTAGGACGAGAGCATAAGGATCGAAGATGATCCAAATAGAACACTTTAAGGTGATCCATAACAATAGAATTTTAGCAAGCAAAGATGCAAGCTAATAGAGGGCACATAGCAACACAAGCAAACAAGAGGCAAGCAAACGGTAAACACACAGCAGAAGAAGAGCGAATAAAACAGCAAGGGTGAAGTGGGGGAGAAGAAAACGAGAGGCAAATAAATGTAATGTGAAGGATAAGGGTTTGTGATAGGTACTTGGTATATGAATTTTGCGTAAGCCTCCCCGGCAACGGCGCCAAAAAATTCTGCTTGCTACTTCTTGAGCTTGCGTTGTATTCCCTCTAAGAGGAAAGGGAGATGCAACACAGTAGCGTAAGTATTTCCCTCAGTTTTTGAGAACCAAGGTATCAATCCAGTAGGAGACCACGCGCGAGTCCCTCGCACCTGCACAAACAAATAAGAACTTCACAGCCAACGCGATAAGGGGTTGTCAATCCCTTTACGGTCACTTACGAAAGTGAGATCTGATAGAGATGATAGTTTATATTTTTGGTACTTTTAGTTTATAAGAACAACAAATAAAAGGGGTAAAAGTAAAGTAGATGTATATTTATATGTTGAGAATAGACCCGGGGGCCATAGTTTTCTCTAGTGGCTTCTCTCATGATAGCGATATTCTACGGCGGGTAAACAAATTACTGTCGAGCAATTGATAGAAAAGCGAATAATTATGAGACTATCTAGGCATGATCATTGTATATAGGCATCACATCCGAGACAAATAGACCGAAACGATTCTGCATCTACTACTATTACTCCACACATCGACCGCTATCCAGCATGCATCTAGTGTATTGAGTTCATAAGAACAGAGTAACGCCTTAAGCAAGATGACATGATGTAGAGGGATAAACTCAAGCAATATGATATAAACCCCATCTTTTTATCCTCGATGGCAACAATACAATACGTGCCTTGCTGCCCCTACTATCACTGGGAAAGGACACCGCAAGATTGAACCCAAAGCCAAGCACTTCTCCCATTGCAAGAACTATAGATCTAGTAGGCCAAACCAAACCAATAATTCGAAGAGACTTGCAAGGATATTATGAGCACACATAAAAAGTTTAGAGAAGAACCAAATATCTTTCATAGATAATCTTGATCATAAACTCACAATTCATCGGATCTCGACAAACACACCGCAAAAAGAGATTACATCGAATAGATCTCCTCGAAGATCGAGGAGAACTTTGTATTGAGATCCAGAGAGAGAGAGAGAAGAAGCCATCTAGATACTAGCTATGGACTCGAAGGTCTGTGGTAAACTACTCACAACTCATGGTGAGGGCGATGATGATGATGATGAAGAACTCCGTGATGGATTCCCCTCCGGTGGAGCTCCGGAACAGGCTCCAAGATGGGATATTCACAGGAACAGAAGGTACGGCGGTGGAATTAGGGTTTTCTCTCTGTTCATGGAGTTTCTGGGGTACGTAGACTTATATAGGAAGAAGGAGGGCACCGGCGGACGCTCGAGGGGGCTACGAGGCAGGGGGCGCGCCCCCACCCTCGTGGGCCGGCCCTTGATCCCCCAACGTGGTTCTCAAGCTCCGCATGCGTGATTTTCTCCAAAAATATCTCTCGCAAAGGTTTCATTACGTTTGGACTCCGTTTGATATTCTTTTTCTGCAAAACCCTGAAACAGGCAAAAAACAACAATCTGGACTGGACCTTTGGGTTAGTAGGTTAGTCCCAAAAATGATATAAAAATGAATGATAAAGCCCATTAAACATCCAAGACTTCATAAATAATAGCATGGAACAATAAAAAATTATAGATACGTTGGAGACGTATCAAGTAGCAATAAACTGAACAATCATATGCTATGCTAACGGATGGGTCTTGTCCATTACGTCATTCTCCTAATGACGTGATTCCGTTATTAAACGACAACTCATGTCTATGATTAGGAAACATTAACCATCTTTTGATTAACAAGCTAGTCCAGTAGAGGCTCACTAGGGACTTGTATTTGTTTATGTATACACACATTTATTTAAGTTTTTGATTAATACAATTATAGCATGAATAATAAACCTTTATCATGATTAAGGAAATGTAATAATAACTACTTTATTATTGTCTCTAGGGCATAATTCCAACAAACTGCCTCCCTCGCCCGCGCCCTTTCCTACCAGAAGCAGTCGGCCTGCATTCATGCCACTCTAGAGCGTCCGCTCCGCATAAATGCCGCCCAAGAGTGGACATGACCTCTCATTGGCATAGCATTGAAGCAAGCTTGCCGACCTAGGGCATCACCCACGCCGCGTCTTCGACACCTATTCAATGCTGGAGAGACATTACTAGATGGGACCGATATCTACCCCGCATGTTCATTGCATGTCCGTCCACCTCCTGCCATTAAACAGATCGCTGGACGAGAAACCAACTCCGGCAGCCTCGCGTTGACACACCCGAACGCCTGGCATTGTCAGCATCCACTGTTTAAATGTGGCCACTCCCTTCTCAAACCACATCACACCGAGTCCACTCTGTCCTCCTCCTGTGCACCACATCCGCCATGACCGCAAGTGGTTCCTGTTGTGGGAAAGCCTCTCGACGGAGTAGAAGCTCGTGGTGGCCGCCCTTGCGGCCGCCTGGCAGGGCCGCCACGCTAGGCGAATAGAGGCCGACATGACGGCTAGCTTGCTAGAGGTCTTCGAGGACGACATCCCATGATGGAGACGGGGTCGAACGATGACTCGGTGCTGGTGCCCACACCATTCCATGTCGGCTTGACCATGGAGCAGGCGCACTTCAACACTGCCATGGCGGAGGAGTAGCCCGCCTTGGCGCCTATGTTGGCGTTCTGGTAGGCGTAGGAGGAGAAGTGGTACAAACTACTCCTCATCGGGCAGCATCGGCCGACGGAGAGCCAAATCTACGGCCAGCGCACGAGTGGGGGTGCCATGGTGACCATGGTCACGACGAACCCCAACTTCGTCGCCGAGCAGCAAGCTCTCAACGAGGCCTCGTGCGCTTAGGCCACCGCTCGCAACGCTATCTTGATGCAGCCGGTCGCGTCGCGGCCCAGCCCAACGTGGAGGCAACGCTGGTGGCGCAGGCCATCGCGGACGAGAACTCCGCGAGCTATGCATCCTCCGTGCAGCAAACGAAGTTTCATGGGCGCCGGTGGGATAACGAGCATGCCGGCCCGTCCACGTCCATCGTGGACCTCATGTCCATTGGCGATAGGAATGGCGCGGACTTCGATGAGGAGGAGTAGGGCATGGGAGGCGACGGGGCCACCAGTCTCAAGTGGGCCAGTCGGTCTCCCATGTTCTACTCTTCCTTGCTGGCGACCACACCTTCACTTCATGGGTCTCATTCTCGCCGCTGATGGAGACGGCAAGATGGACCCGACGATCACCGAAACGAAACAACAATGACGTGGAGGACAGGTGCCGTCGTAGGCTAGGTTTAGGTCCGACCGTCCTATTTAATGGAAAATAAAAAAATGTAATGAATGTTGATGGAGCAAAATACCGCCAGATCCCTCAGTAGGGTTCATGACGAGATCGGAAGTACCAAGACGGAGTCTGCACACACAATCTATCCAGGTTCGGGCCTCCGAAAAGTAATAACATCCTCATTCATGTTTCTTCTTATTATTCATGGTGAGCGGATACTAGTGCAGCTGATAATAATGGTGGACGGGATGCCTACTGAGAGTTTAGACCTGAGACGGGATTCATGAATGAGGACCTAGACCCCCCCTTTATATAAACATGAGATGTCTAAGGTTTACATGGGGGCACATAAGATCGGCTCCGCCGCCGCCCTCAGACTTGGAGCGCACGAATATCGTCTTTGACTTTATAAGGTTTTTTTTCTGATCTTGGGCTTGATGGGCCCCGTCCACTGATCGAGGCCGGACTCCTTTACGTCAGGTACCTTGGGTACAGGGCGACGTCAAATGTGCTCCGATTCATATTGAAATCATTCGGTTTGCATTAATTTCGTTCGGTTTGTTGAAATCCGCATTGATATGCATGTGGCTACGGTTGATGGCTGGCTCTCATATCAACGTCCATGAAATAAATTTGCGGATTGATTCGGTTTCGGTTTAGGGTTGTAGATGCCTTAACAAACGTTGATCGTCCCGATTCCAATCTAAGACCTTTTCTTTCTTTATTGAACGAATCTTACACTACTGTACTTCACACCATGTGCCGCATTGAACGGTGGAAAATGAACACGAAAGATGCTTGGGACCACAGACTACTCGGTCCGTGTCAATGTCAACCGTGAACTCTCATGCGCGCCAAAAATATCAGAGCAAGCTCATGTGCCTAGCTGACAGCACGTTACTTAGGCTCCATTTCGATCCAACTCGCTCGATTTTTATTAAGTGCGCCTGTAACTGGACAAAATGTCTCCATCTATTACACACCAACGATTAAGAAATTTATAGCATCTAAAAAACGATATAAAGAACTCGACAAAATGGAATCTAAACACCGCATGTCGAAGCCAGCGCCTCGGCTAACTAAGCTAGTTCATGCATTCATCCAAATCGAATCACCATCGGAGACGGCCACGTCAGGCACCGACGACAGCTACTGAGCCACCGCGGCTAGCTGCTGCACCCTCTCCGCCATGCCCTTGACGCTGTAGCCGAGGCGGGCCACGAGCGCCGCCTCGCTCCACCCCTCGCCCTTCACGGCGTCGCACTCGAACGCCCACGAGATCATGCACCCGCCTTCGCCGCCGTCGAGGTCCAGGACGCGGAGCGTGGCGACGTAGCGGCCGAACCCCATGTTGCTGTCCACGACGGCGTAGCGGAGGCGCCGCGCGTCGTGGTCCGCCTCCAGCAGCTCCTCGCGCGCCCACAGCCCCGCGGCGCTCGAGGCCACGTGCCGGACGCAGCCGGGGGTCATCAGCAGCCGGCCATCGTCGCCCTGCTCCTCCTCGCAGCTGGCTCCCGTGACGCGCTCGCACACGTCGATGCCCGGCAGGTAGCGGTGCGCGGAGAAGAAGCTGGCGACGTGCGTCCACGCGGCGCCCGCCGGCGTGCCCGGCAGCGGGGCCTCCACGGCGCCACGCCACTGCTCCGGCGCAGCCGCAGCTGCCAGTGCCGACCGTTGCTGCGCGCCCTCCCCGTCGATCTCCATTGCCGCTGCCGCGCGCTGCTCGAAGACTTTCTGTACGTGTGCACACGCACGTACTACGTGTTTGGCTGCCGATGTGGTACCGATTAAGCTGGCTAGGTTGGTCAGTTTATATAGTGGAGTGCAAAAGGCGACAGCTAAGCTAAACTACGTGTCAGTTTGTGAGTAGGAAGCGTAAGTACGTGCACTAAGCGACACGATTGACAGTACTGACTAGTGAATGAGTGGACCTGTGAATCATTTATTTACTATTATCATTAGATGTAGAATCCTTAAATCAGGATGGATGCAAGTATGATTGGGTGATTGCTACACTGATTGCCACCAAAAAAATGTGAAGACATTTTGTGGCCGGTGGTCTAACATATATTTTTGACAGTCGGTGGTCTAACTTATACTCTACTAGTAAATTTACCGGTTGCGCCACAGCTGTCAGATTACGAGTCAGCCGGCGGCGGAGCCGTCCATCCGGGTAACATGGAATAGTGGTAGCCCCACTTGATAGGTGCACCGTCCCATGTTCCAGGTGCAGTCCTATGAAGAGAGCAGTGTAAGGGGTTTGGGTGTGACTCTATCTTTTTTTAGAATTTAATTTAATATGATATCATTCTTGAAACAGGCTTTCGCTCCGCATTATAAATAAAGCATCAATCAACAAATTACACGGCCGAACAATACAAAATGGAACCCTCTTACAAAGCAGATCCCGAGATAGTCGGATCACGCAGAACGCACAACTACGCTACCGAAGGAGAACACATGGAAGACTAGATACAATGCCACGCTACGCCCTAGCATATCTAAGCTCCACAACAACACTCTCGGGAGGGAAGACGGCGCGAAGCGTCGCCGTTGCCGAGTCCAAAATGGACATGCGCTTTCGCTCGAAGCTCTCGCACGGAGAGGAGAACCACGACGACGTCTTCAAGAAGAAAGTGGCACCCGTGAGCAATGTCGCCGTTGGCGCAAAAGCGCGGAGTTTTCGCTCGGCAGCTTACCCGTGCGACACGAGGTTACCAGGACAACCGCAACGATGCCAGACTCCCAGATCCGGATCTGGGCGACGCCCCTGAGATAGAGGACGAGCCCGAGCCACCTGACGCTACCCTCTCATCGCGCCCACGACCAAGGGGAGATCCACAACCGCCACCATAGTGCCCGCCGGAGAGCCAACCATGCAGCCCACCATCCAGGGCCGCCGCCCCGGCATCCATGTCCCGAGTCACCGCCAACCATCGACCTTACCACGCACATCCACGATGGGAGGAACGGAAGGTGTCTCCTTTCTCTCCTAGCCCGGCATCAGCCACCCGACCTAGGTGGGCGCCCGCACAGTAGGGGGCATCCGCGCCTGCATCCCCCAACAACCCCGTGGACTGCGAGGAACATGGCCTAGTGGCTGCCAACGACCACCGCTGAGCAAGACCCGACACGGTCCACAACCTGACCGATTCAAACTCGAACGCCTCCACATCCGTGGCCATTGTCGTCGATCCGTCTACAGCAAAGCAGCAACAAGGGCATCTACTCGGACTGACGCCACAATGGAGCAACATGAAGGAGAGCACTAACACGAGGGAAGACCAGCGCAGACTAGGTCGGCTCCTAGAACCTGCACTTCGACGAACGCCATTCACCACCGCCGACCAGTGAAGGAAATATGCCCTAGAGGCAATAATAAAGTTGTTATTTATATTTTCTTATATATCATGATAAATGTCTTTTATTCATGTTAGAATTGTATTGACCAGAAACTTGATACATGTGTGAATACATAGACAAAACATAGTGTCCCTAGTATGCCTCTATTAGACTAGCTCGTTAATCGAAGATGATTATGTTTCCTAACCATAGACATGTGTTGTCATTTGATCAACGAGATCACATCATTAGGAGAATGATGTGATGGACAAGACCCATCCGTTAGCTTAGCAATATGATCGTTTAGTTTTACTGCTATTGCTTTCTTCATGACTTATACATGTTCCTCGAACTACGAGATTATGCAACTCCCGAATACTGGAGGAACACCTTGTGTGCTATCAAACGTCACAACGTAACTGGGTGATTATAAAGATGATCTACATGTGTCTCCGAAGGTGTTTGTGATGTTGGCATAGATCGAGACTAGGATTTGTCACTCCGAGTGTCGGAGAGGTATCTCTGTGCCCTCTAGGTAATGCACATCGTAATAAGCCTTGCAAGCAAACGACTAATGAGTTAGTCACGAGATAATGTATTACGGAACGAGTAAAGAGACTTGCCAGTAATGAGATTGAACTAGGTATGATGATACTGACGATCGAATCTCGAGCAAGTAACATACCAGTGACAAAAGGAACAACGTATGTTGTTATGCGGTTTGACCAATAAAGATCTTTGTAGAATATGTAGGAAACAATATGAGAATCCAGGTTCCGCTATTGGTTAATGACCGGAGATGTGTCTCGGTCATGTCTACATAGTTCTCGAGCCCGTAGGGCCCGCACGCTTAATGTTCGATGACGATCAGTATTATGAGTTTATGTGTTTTGATGTACCGAAGGTTGTTCAGAGTCCCGGATGAGATCACGGACACGATGAGGAGTCTCGAAATGGTTGAGACATAAAGATTGATATATTGGACGACTATATTTGGACACCGGAAATGTTCCGGAGAAGTTTCGGATAAACCGGAGTGCCGGAGGGTTACCGGAACCCCCCGGGTGAACTAATGGGCCACATGGGCCTTAGTGGAGAGAGAGAGGGGTGGCCAGGGCAGGCCGTGCGCCTCTCCCCATTTGGTCCGAATTGGACTAGGGAAGGGGGGCGGCGCCCCCCTTTCCTTCTCCGTCTCCCTCTCCTTCCTTCCCCTCTCTTCAACTGGATCAAGAGTACGAGGGACGTCATCAAGCTGAACATGTGCAGATCGCGAAGGTGCCGTGCGTTTGGTGCTTGATTGGTTGGATGGCGAAGACGTTCGACTACATCAACCGCGTTACTAAACGCTTCCGCTTTCGGTCTGTGAGGATACGTGGACACACTCTCCCCGCTCGTTGCTATATATGCTTCTCCTAGATAGATCTTGCATGATCGTAGGAATTATTTTGAAATACTACGTTCCCCAATAGTGGCATCATGAGGCAGGTCTATGCGTAGATGATATGCACGAGTAGAACACAATGAGCTATGGGCGATAATAGTCATACTACTTACCAGCATGTCATACTTTGATCCGGCGGTATTGTTGGATGAAGCGGCCCGAACCGACATTACGCGTACGCTTACACGAGACTGGTTCTACCAACGTGCTTCGCACATAGGTGGCTGGCGGGTGTCAGTTTCTTCAACTTTAGTTGAATCGAGTGTGACTACGCCGGTCCTTGTGAAGGTTAAAACAACACACTTGACGAAAAATCTTTGTGGTTTTGCTGCGTAGGTAAGAACGGTTCTTGCTAAGCCCGTAGCAGCCACATAAAACTTGCAACAACAAAGTAGAGAATGTCTAACTTGTTTTTGTAGGGCATGTTGTGATATGATATGGTCAAGACGTGATGAGTTATACGTTATTGTATGAGATGATCATGTTTTGTAAATTATCGGTAACCGACAAGAGACTTATGGTTGTCTCTTTATTGTATGAATTGTGAAAGCCATGTAAATGCTTTACTTTATCACTATGAGTTAGCGATAGTAGTAGTAGCAATAGTTGGCAAGATGACCATGACACTACGATGAAGATCATGGTGTCAAGCCGGTGATGATGCAGATCATGACGATGCTTTGGAGATGGAGATCAAAAGCACAAGATGATGATGGCCATATCATGTCACATATTTCGATTTCATGTGATGTTTATCTTATTATGCTTCTTATTTTGCTTAGTACGGCGGTAGCATTATAAGATGATCCCTTAAAAAATTCAAGGTACAAGTGTTCTCCCTATGTATGCACCGTTGCGACAGTTCGTCGTGCCGAGACACCATGTGATGATCGGATGTGATAAGCTCTACGTTCAAATACAACTGGTGTAAGACAATTTTGCACATGCAGAATACTCAGGTTAAACTTGATGAGCCTAGCAAGTGCAGACATGGCCTCGGAACACTGGAGACCGAAGGTTTCATTCCGTTTGGACTCCGTTTGATATTCCTTTTCTGTAAAACCCTGAAAGAGGCAAAAAACAGCAATCTGGACTGGCCTTTGGGTTAGTAGGTTAGTCCCAAAAATAATATAAAAGTGTATGACAAAGCCCATTAAACATCCAAAACATCATAAATAATAGCATGGAACAATAAAAAATTATAGATACATTGGAGACGTATAAAGCATCCCCAAGCTTAATTCCTGCTCGTCCTCGAGTAGGTAAATGATAAAAACAGAATTTTTGATGTGGAATGCTAACCAACATAGTTTTTCAATGTAATTCTCTTAATTGTGGCATGGATGTTCAGATATGAAAGATTCAAGACAAAATCTATATTGACATAAGAAATAATAATACTTCAAGCATACTAATAAATCAATCACGTCTTCTCAAAATACTATGGTTAAAGAAAGTTATCCCTACAAAATCATATAGTCTGGCTATGCTCCCTCTTCATCACTCAAAATATTCATATCATGCACAACCCCGATTTCAGCCAAGCACTTGTTTTCATACTCTATTCTTTCAAACCATTCGACTTTCATGCCATACATGAGCGTGAGCCATGGACATAGCACTATGGGTGGAATAGAGAGGTGGTTGTGGAGAAGACAAAACGAAGGGAGATAGTCTCACATTGACTAGGCGTATCAATGGGCTATGGGGATGCCCATCAATGGATATCAATGTGAGTGAGTAGGGATTGCCATGCAACGGATGCACTAGAGCTAAAAATGTATGAAATCTCAATAAAAGAAACTAGTGGGTGTGCATCCAACTTGCTTGCTCATGAAGACCTAGGGCATTTGAGGAGGCCCATCGCTGGAATATACAAGCCAAGTTCTATAACGAAAATTCCCAATAGTATATGAAAGTGACTAAACATGAGTCTCTCTATCATGAAGAACATGGTGCTACTTTGAAGCACAAGTGTGGAAAAAGATAGTAGCAACTGTCCCTTTTACTATTCTTTTTTTGGGCCTTTTTCTTTAGCCTTTTTTTTGGAGGGGCTTTATTGATTTAGCCTTTCCTCACATGGGACAATGCTCTAATAATGATGATCATCACACTTTCATTGAATTACAACTCGATCTTACAACTCGATACTAGAACAAAGTATGACTCTATATGAATGCCTTCGGCGGTGTACCGGGATGTGCAATAAATCAAGAGTGACATGTATGAAAAATTATGCATGGTGGCTTTGCCACAAATACGATGTCAACTACATGATCATGCATGGCAATATGACAATATGAAGCGTGTCATATGAACGGGACGGTGGAAAGTTGCATGGAAATATATCTCGGAATGGCTATGGAAATGCCATGATAGGTAGGATATATAGTGGCTATTTTGAGGAATATATATGGTGGCTGTTTTGAGGAAGGATATATAGTGGGTGTATGGTACCGGCGAAAGTTGCGCGATACAAGAGAGGCTAGCAATGGTGGAAGGGTGAGAGTGCGTATAATCCATGGACTCAACATTAGTCATAAAGAACTCATATACTTATTGCAAAATTCTACGAGTCATCAAAACAAAGCAATAATCGCATGCTCCTAGGGGGGAGGTTGGTAGGAGTTAACCATCGCGCGCCCCCGACCTCCACATAAAGGTTGACAGTTACAAATACCTCATGCTCTAACTTTGTCACATAGCGGTTCACCATACGTGCATGCTACGGGAATCACTAACCTTAACACACGTATTTCTCAATTTTATAATAACTCCACTAGCATGACTCTAATATCACTATCCTCATATCTCAAAACAATTATCAAGCATCCAACTTCTCATCATATTCAATGCACTTAGTGTGAAAGTTTTTACTACATTAATATTGGATGTCCATCATGTGAAGACCAGTTTTATAGCCTAAGCACATTACCATGCTGTTTTAATAGACTCTCAAAAGGATATAAGTGAAGCATGAGAGTTCAACATATTCTACAAAATATTATCACCACCGTGCTCTAAAAGATATAAGTGAAGCACTAGAGCAAAAACTATTCAACTCAAAAGATATAAGTGAAGCACATAGAGTGTTCTATCAATTCCTAGGCCATATTTAACTCTCTCAAATAGGTGTGTCCAACAAGGATAATTGTGGCAAACTAAAAAGAAAAGACTCAAATTATACAAGACGCTCCAAGTAAAACACATATCATGTGGTGAATAAAAATATAGCTCCGAGTATAGTTACTGATGGATGAAGGCGAAAGAGGGGGTGCCTTCCCGGGGCATTCCCAAGCTTAGGTTTTTGGTTGTCCTTGAATTTTACCTTGGGGGTGCCATGGGCATCCCCAAGCTTAGGCTCTTGCCACTCTTTGTTCCATAGTCCATCAAAGCAATACTCAAAACTTGAAAACTTTACAACACAAAACTTAGACAAAAATCTCGTGAGCTCCGTTAGTATACGAAAGCAAACCACTACTCAAAGGTACTGCAATGAATTCAGTCTTAGTTTATATTGGTTTTAAACCTACTGTATTCCAACTTCTCTATGGTTCATACTTCCCAATACTACTCATAGATGCATTGAAATAAGCAAACAACACACGAAAAACAGAATCTGTCAAAAACATAACAGTCTGTAGTAATCTGCAGGTTTCGCATACTTCTGTAACTCCAAAAATTCAAATTAAATTGGTAAACGTGAGGAATTTGTCTATTAATCATCTGCAAAAAGAATCAACTAAATAGAACGCTCCAGTAAAATCTGATGACCATTCTAGCTAGTGCTAACGATTCTGTTTTTCACAGCAAGATCACATAAACTTCACACAAGTCTTCCCAAAGGTTCTACTTGGCACAAACACTAAACAAAACACAAAACCACATCTAAACAGAAGCTAGATGCAATATTTATTCCTAAACAGAAGCAAAAACAAAAAATATAAAATTGGGTTGCCTCCCAACAAACGCTATCGTTTTACGCCCCTAGCTAGGCACGAATAGATCTAGGTATTCCCATATTTAGAAGGCAATCCATAAGTGGCTCTCCTAATAGATTCATGTGGTAATTTGATTTTCTTTCTAGGAAAGTGTTCCATGCCTTTCCTTAACGGAAATTGGAATCTAATATTTCATTCCTTCATATCAATAATTGCACCAATCGTTCTATGGAAAGGTCTACCAAGAATAATAGGACATGAAGTATTGCAATCTATATCAAGAACAATGAAATCTACGGGCACATAATTCCTATTGGCAACAATAAGAACATCATTAATCCTTCCCATAGGTTTCTTAATAGTGGAATCCGCAAGATACAAATTCGAAGAACAATCATCAAGCTCATGGAACCCTAGCAAATCACACAAAGTTTTTGGGATAGTGGAGACACTTGCACCCAAATCACACAAAGCATAGCATTCATGATCTTTAATTTTTATTTTGATAGTAGGTTCCCACTCATCATAAAGCTTTCTAGGGATAGAAACTTCTAACTCAAGTTTTTCTTCATATGATTGCATCAAAGCATCAACTATGTGTTTAGTAAAAGCTTTATTTTGACTATAAGCATGCGGAGAGTTTAGTACGGATTGCAACAAAGAAATACAATCCATCAAAGAGCAATTATCATAATTGAATCCCTTGAAATCCAAAGTAGTGGGTTCATCACTATGCAAAGTTTTAATTTATTCACTCCAACTTTTAACAATTTTAGCATCAAGATCTAAAAACTCCGAATCATTGGGACACCTTAAAGTAGAATCATCTCCAATCCTATCTTCATCAAGATTTATACTAGAACACAAGGATCTAATAGGAGATACATCAATAACTTTCAGATCTTCATCCATATTTTCATGATAACTAGAAGAAGACACTTTTATATAAGTCTCTCTTTTAGCACGCATCCTAGCGGTTCTCTCTTTGCATTCATCAATGGAAATTCTCATGGCTTTGAGAGACTAATTGATATCATGCTTAGGTGGGATAGATCTAAGTTTCAAAGAATCAACATCAAGAGTAATTCTATCCACACTTCTAGCGAATTCATCAATCTTAAGCAATTTTTCTTCAAGCATAGCATTGAAATTCTTTTGCGATATCATAAACTCCTTAACACTAGTTTCAAATTCAGAAGGTCTTTCCATAAGAGTTGTCGTAGGAATTACCATAATTATTAGAGGAATTACTAGGAAAAGGCCTAGGATCAAAGTTCCCTCTATAAGCATTGTTACCAAAATTATTCCTACCAACAAAATTCACATCCAAAGGTTCATTATTATTTTCAATCAAAGTGGACAAAGGCATATCATTAGGATCAGAAGAAGCACTCTTAGCAGCAAATAATTTCATAAGTTCATCCATCTTTCCACTCAAAACACTAATTTCTTCAATAGCATGCACTTTTTTACTAGTAGATCTTTTGGTGTGCCATTGAGAGTAATTAACCATAATATTATCTAGGAGTTTGGTAGCTTCTCCTAAGGTAGTTTCCATGAAAGTGCCTCCTGCGGCCAAATCTAAAAGATTTCTAGAAGAAAAATTCAAGCCAGCATAAAAGTTCTGAATAATCATCCATAGATTCAAACCATGTGTAGGGCAATTACGCATCATTAATTTCATTCTCTCCCAAGCTTGTGCAACATGCTCACGGTCTAGTTGCTTAAAATTCATAATATCGTTTCTAAGAGAGATGTGTTGGGGAACGTAGTATTTTAAAATTTTCCTACGACCACGCAAGATCTATCTACCAGATGCATAGCAACGAGAGGGAAGAGTGTGTCTACGTACCCTCGTAGACTGGAAGCGGAAGCGTCAAGTGACGTGGTTGATGTAGTCGAACTTCTTCGCGATTCAACCGATCAAGCACCGAACGTACGGCACCTCCGTGTTCAGCACACGTTCAGCTTGATGACGTCCCACGAGCTCTTGATCCAGTTGAGCTTCACGGGAGAGTTTCGTCAGCACGACGGCGTGGTGACGGATATGATGTATCTACCGGCGCAGGGCTTCTCCTAAGTACTGCGATGGTATGACCGAGGTGTGTTTCTATGGAGGGGGGCACCGCACACGGCTGGAACAATTCAACTTGTGTGTCTTTGGGTGCCCCCCTGCCCCCGTATATAAAGGAGCAAGAGGGGAGGGCCGGCCGGCCTCCTATGGTGCGGCTAGGGCAATCCTACTAGGAATAGGATTGCAATCCTATTCCTAGTAGGAGTCCACCAAGAAGGAAGAGAGGGAAAAAGAAAGAGAGGGAGAGGTGGCGCCCCCAAATCCTAGTCCAACTAGGATCCCCTGGTGGGGCGCCGGCCAGCCTCTATGGGCTGCCTCTCTCCTTTCCTCAAGGCCCACTATGGACCATCCCCCCTCGTAGGGGATTCCGGTAACCCCCTCCGGCAATCCAGTTAAATCCGAAACTTTTCCGGAACACTTCCGGTGTCCGAATATAGTCGTCCAATATATCAATCTTTATGTCTTGGACATCTCGAGACTCCTCGTCATGTCCGTGATCTCATCCGGGACTCCGAACTACCTTCGGTACATCAAAACTCATAAACTCATAATACCGATCGTCATCAAACGTTAAGCGTGCGGACCCTACGGGTTCGAGAACTATGTAGACATGACCGAGACTCATCTCCGGTCAATAACCAATAGCGGAACCTGGATGTTCATATTGGCTCCTACATATTCTACGAAGATCTTTATCGGTCAAACCGCATAACAACATACGTTGTTCCTTTTGTCATCGGTATGTTACTTGCCCGAGATTCGATCGTCGGTATCTCTATACCTAGTTCAATCTCGTTACCGGCAAGTCTCTTTACTCGTTCCGTAACACATCATCTCGTGACCAACTCATTAGTCTTTTGCTTGCAAGGCTTATTATGATGTGTGTTACCGAGAGGGCCCAGAGATACCTCTCCGACACTCGGAGTGACAAATCCTAATCTTGATCTATGCCAACACCACGAATACTTTTGGAGACACCTGTAGAGCATATTTATGATCACCCAGTTACGTTGTGACGTTTGATAGCACACAAGGTGTTCCTACGGTATTCGGGAGTTGCATAATCTCATAGTCATAGCAACATGTATAAGTCATGAAGAAAGCAATAGCAGTAAAACTAAACGATCATAGTGCTATGCTAACAGATGGGTCTTGTCCATCACATCATTCTCCTAATGATGTGATCCCGTTGATCAAATGACAACTCATGTCTATGGCTAGGAAACATAGCCATCTTTGACCAATGAGCTAGTCTAGTAGAGGCATACTAGGGACACTCTTTTTTGTCTATGTATTCACACACATGTACTAAGTTTCCGGTTAATACAATTCTAGCATGAATAACAAACATTTATCATGATTTAAGGAAATATAAATAACAACTTTATTATTGCCTCTAGGGCATATTTCCTTCAAGATGATCTTAGCAGGAGGGAAATACTTAGAGATAAAAGCATCTTTGCACTTATTCCACGAATCAATACTATTTCTAGGCAAAGAGGGAAACCAAGTTTTAGCACGATCTCTAAGTGAAAACGGAAATAACTTCAATTTAACAATATCGTTATCAGTATCTCTTTTCTTTTGCATATCACACAAATTAACAAAGTTGTTTAGATGGGTAGCGGCATCTTCACTAGGAAGGCCGGAGAATTGATCTTTCATGACAAGATTCAACAAACCAGCATTGATTTCACAAGATTTAGCATCGGTAATAGGAGCAATCGAAATGCTAATAAAATCATTATAGTTGGTATTGGAGAAGTCACACAATTTGGTATTGTTCTGAGCCATAGTGACAAGCAAGCAATCCAACACACACAAGCAAACAAGAGGCAAGCGAACGGTAAACACACTGCAGAAGAAGGGCAAATAAAACGGCAAGGGTGAAGTGGGGTAGAGGAAAACGAGAGGCAAAAAATGTAATGCGAAGGATAAGGGTTTGTGATAGGTACTTGGTATATGACTTTTGCGTAAGCCTCCCCAGCAACGGCGCCAGAAATTCTTCTTGCTACTTCTCGAGCTTGCGTTGTATTCCCTCGAAGAGGAAAGGGAGATGCAGCACAATAGCGTAAGTATTTCCCTCAGTTTTTGAGAACCAAGGTATCAATCCAGTAGGAGACCACGCGCGAGTCCCTCGCACCTGCACAAACAAATAAGAACTTCGCAGCCAACGCGATAAGGGGTTGTCAATCCCTTTACGGTCACTTACAAAAGTGAGATCTGATAGAGATGATAGTTTGATATTTTTGGTATATTTGGTTATAAGAACAAAAGTAAAAGCGGAAAAGTAAAGTGGATTGTAGATTGATATGTTGAGAGTAGACCCGGGGGCCATAGTGTTCTCTAGTGGCTTCTCTCATGATAGTGATAATCTACAGCGGGTAAACAAATAACTGTCAAGCAATTGATAGAAAAGAGAATAATTATGAGACTATCTAGGCATGATCATTATACATAGGCATCACGTCCGAGACAAGTAGACCGAAACGATTCTGCATCAACTACTATTACTCCACACATCGACCGCTATCCAGCATGCATCTAGTGTATTGAGTTCATAAGAACAGAGTAACGCCTTAAGAAAGATAACATGATGTAGAGGGATAAACTCAAACTTAGTAATATAAACCCCATCTTTTTATCCTCGATGGCAACAATACAATACGTGCCTTGCTGCCCCTACTGTCACTAGGAAAGGACGCCGCAAGATTGAACCCAAAGCCAAGCATTTCTCCCATTGCAAGAACTATAGATCTAGTAGGCCAAACCAAACCAATAATTCGAAGAGACTTGCAAGGATATTATAATCATACATAAAGAGTTCAGAGAAGAACCAAATATTTCTCATAGATAATCTTGATCATAAACCCACAATTCATCGGATATCGACAAACACACCACAAAAAGAGATTACATCGAATAGATCTCCTCGAAGACCGAGGAGAACTTTGTATTGAGATCCAAAGAGAGAGAATAAGCCATCTAGATACTAGCTATGGACCCGAAGGTCAGTGGTAAACTACTCACAACTCATGGTGAGGCGATGATGATGATGTAGAAGCACTTCGTGGAAGATCCCCCCTCCAGTAAAGCTCCGGAACAGGCCCCAAGATGGGATCTCACGGGAACAGAAGGTTACAGCGGTGGAACTAGGGTTTTCTCTGTTGTTCTGAAGGTTTCGGGGTTCGTAGGTATATATAGGAGGAAGGAGGGCACCGGGGGCCAAACATGGGGCACACGAGGCAGGGGCGCACCCTATAGGGGGGCGCCCCCCACCCTCGTGGGCACCATGTATGCCCTACTCCGTGGTTCTCGAGTCTCCCGTGCTTGATTTTCTCCAAAAATATCTCCCCCGAAGGTTTCATTCCGCTTGGACTCCGTTTGATATTCCTTTTCTGCAAAACCCTGAAACATGCAAAAAAAAACAGCAATCTGGACTGGGCCTTTGGGTTAGTAGGTTAGTCCCAAAAATAGTATAGATGTGTATGACAAAGCCCATTATACATCCAAAACATCATAAATAATAGCATGGAACAATAAAAAATTATAGATACGTTGGAGATGTATCACTAAACACTTCCGCTTTCGGTCTACGAGGGTACGTGGACATACTCTCCCCGCTCATTGCTATGCTTCTCCTAGATAGATCTTGCGTGATCGTAGGATTTTTTTTTGAAATACTACGTTCCCTAACAACCAGATCCGTGTCGCCCAGACAGCAAGCGCTGCCCGCCGGTGACACGAACCACTGCTGTTATTGGGCAGCGGGTCGACCCACAGCCACCCGTAGAGCCGGAGCAGCTCCACAATGCTAGGCACGTACTTCACCACCAGGGCCGCAGACGATCCGAATGGCCGGTACGAGCCCAGCCACCGCGGCCACCCCCACAGGGCACATGCCAAACCGGCGCACTCGACGAGGGACACCAACTAACAAAGATCGGGCCAGGCCTCCATCCACCCCCGCACCATGCGTCAGGCCCCCAGTTGGCCAGATCGATCTGGCTGAGGCCCGTCCCGCAAGCCACCACCAGATCGCAAAACCGCCGATTCGCAACCTTCCAGCTCCACCGGTGCGGCCAACCGTCTCCGCGCCGCTAGGAGCCAACGCCCGCGTCGCCCTGCCGACGCCAAGCACCACCACCATCCGCCAATGCTCTAGCGCCCGCCGACAGGCATCCCAGCTTTGCCGCCTAACAAAATGAGGCGCTGCCGTAGAACAACGCCCTACCGCCGCTGTCGGCCGCGCGGGTTTTGCCCGATAGCGTCCTCTAGCGGCGGCGCGATGAGAGGAGGAGGGAAGTGGGGGTTGCGGTGCTAGGTCAGGGGGTTCGACCCCGTGTGGCCCTGGGTTGGACGATGTGTGGTGTTTTTTTCAGGCCCCGCCAATCATCATTTGACGACCGATGAACCCTAGGGAAAGGGGATCGACCGCTTCGAGGGGAATAGAGAGTAGGTGAGGAGAGCAGGAGGGATATAGACAAATGGGAACGAGAGAGAGAGAGAGAGAGAGAGAGAGAGAGAGAGAGAGAGAGAGAGAGACTTCCGGTGTTATCTCATTTCATAACCGGTTCGCTGATACCCGCTAGGTTAAGTACTCCACTTCCAGGCCACATGCGGCCCAATACATCCACTCGCTCCGGCCCACTCACTTACGACCCAATACTCTCTCCTCGGCTTTTACATGTCCACTGATACTGTAACATCCCAAATTTTCAATCTGGAATGTTATACATAGATCATATTGCATTGCTTATTTTATTGCATTTTGTGCGTGGCGATCCTCGAAAATTCTAAGCAACTCAAGGACCTACGGAGTGAGTTGGGAATTCAACTGTTTCCGTATTTGAGTTTTCTCGAATACCGGTACGGGGATCACGTTGGTTTTAATTATTTTCTATCCATAAAAATATTTCTTAATAAAATATACGAGCGGAGATAACATGACTTCTTCAAAATAAACGAAATATTGGAGGAAAAATATTAAAATCACTTTTGGATTTTATTCGGAGTTATTTGCAATTTTATTTGCATAGGAAAAATGCGCGTTTTGTAAAATTGCATTTAGGTCCGGGAAAAATGTTCACTTTGTCCTAAATATTATTAGAGGACGGTGAAAATTTATTTCGGAATTTTTGGAGTCCGTTTAGTATTTTTTTCGTCTGTTTTAGTGCGTCAGGACTCTTTAAAAAAAGGGAACCGACCTTTGGGTCGTGTTCGACTAGGACTCCCCTTAGCCGGCCCCTTTAAAAGGCCAGCCCGCCCCGCCGCCGCAGCCCACCCCGCCCCCCCCGAAACCCAAGCCGTCGCCGCCTCCAGCCGCGCCGCCGCGCCACCACACGCCGCCGCCGGAACCCGCCGCCGCCGTCGCCGGAGACAACCGCCGCTGCCATTCGCCTCTGGAGTTCGTTGACCCGAGGTATCCGCCGGTTTTTTTCGTAAAAATCATTCGTTCTTTTAGTAAAACCCTAGAGCTGTTTTTTTATAGATCAGTTCGGTTTTTTCCGGTTTAGTTAGTTTGCGGACGTTCGTCAGTACGTTCATTTTAACGAACGCGGTTCGCCCGTTAGCCACAGACAGCGAACGTTCGTTCGTTAGCCTGTTTGTCAGTTTTCTTTTTCAGGGCTTTTTCTGCGATTATTTTCGACCGTGATTTCTGCCTTGATCTTGTTTTTAGTTTTTCTTTTTGCCCGAGAGTCGGAATCAGGCGATTCAAAAGCCCATATCTTCGTCTCGAAGCCCTCTTTCCGTTTAACCAACTTGAACAATGTTTTGCTACTGTAAAATTTGACATTAGATCAATCAAGTAAACGGATCTTGTTTCTTTCGCACTTTGAGTTTCGTTGCTCCGTTTGATTTGATTCTTTTTGCAAACCGGAGTTCTTAAGTTGAACTTTCTGGTTAGATCTTCTTATTTGGAGTTTTGTGTGTGCATATTTGTTTGTTTGCGTATGTATGCTATTGTTTGCTTGCGATAGAATTCTCGGAGTGCGAAGCGTGCTACTACGAGTCTCTAGGTTTTGCGAATCATCAGCAAGGCAAGTAACACTTTGATCATACCCCTTTATTACCCAGTTTTTATGCATTAGATCAAACCCTCACAAATTGCATGAGTAGGATCTCTTAACTTGTGGGTTTGGGAAGTAGATTGAGGTAGAACCTGTTACCTGCATTATTTTCAAACCCTTGGGAGTTACTTCTATGTTATGCTCAGGTTGACATGCTATGCTCGTAGACGTGGTTTGGGTTTGAGTGAAATCCATGACAGATGTGAGTTGATAATTAATGGTTCAACTTAAGGTGGCTACTTGAATACACATCTGGGTGGGTTGGTTGCAGGGCACCTGGAGAATTCAGTGTTTTCCTAGGAAATCCCGGGGGTACCGTGTGATTATCCTATGGAATGCCACCCAGGCTCAAAGGGATCATAAAACTATTCATGCTAGAAACTTCCGTGTGCAGCCACAATGCCATTATGGGCTCTGGCATAGTATGAGTAAGTTGTGTGAGCTCTTTCAGTGGTGGACTAGCAGATGTAGGGGAAAGTAGGTGTACTGGTCCACCCGGGGTAAAGAGTAAATGCTTCCGAAAGACTGTGTCTCGGTCATCCGTTTCTCAAACACCATGCAGTGCGAGAAATCCAACAGAGGAGATTGAGTCTTGTGGGGAAAAGTGCGCAAACCTTTGTAGAGTGTACAAACTAATCATGATTAGCCGTGTCCCCGGTTATGAACAATCTTGAGTATCTGGTACTTGAATTATTGGTTGATCTCATCACTCTAAAATTAATTTGTTGGGTTAATGATGAATACTTTAATTGGGATTGAGTTGGAGGTACCTTCTCAATGATGTTTCAGCTACATGATAGTTAAAATAAAATTTATTCCTTTGTTGCAGGGAAAAATTGGCTTTACGCAAAAACTTTAACCTTAGAGCCTCCACCAGCCAAATATGCATATAGTGTTAGCCTTTATTCTGTTACTTTCTCTACTGTGTTATCTTGCCAGCATATTCCATGTGTTGACCTGTTTCGGGCTGCAACATGTTACCTTGTAGACTTTTCAAACGAGGAGTAAGACGTGCTAGGTCGTTTGTCATGCACTCAGCTATGCCGTTGGAGTTGATGGACTCACTTATCTTCCAAGCCTTCCGCTGTTATTTTGTTAGATGGCCTTAAGCCATAGACTTTTGTAATAAGTTCTCTTTTGAGACATTCGATGTAATAAGTGTGTTATTGCCACTTTGTTATAAATCCTTCAAGTACTGTGTGTGTCAGCATTACCGATCCAGGGATGACATTGAAACACAAAGACTTCGGTCCATTCGGATCGTGGTCGCTACAAGATGGTATCAGAGCACACGCTGACTGTAGGACACGACCACTAAGATAAACCCTAGGTCACTCTTCTCTACCCATTTCTGACTCCTCTCCTTTTTCTACTCTTTTAGGATGGTGAACCCAATGAACAAGTTCACTCAACCAGATGAAAACACACCTTTTGGACGAAACTTGAAGGAAGTCACTAGGTACCTGAACATCGGAATACCAAGCTTCACCGGGACCTACACCGCCACTTTACCAGAAGAGGAGCGATGTAGTATTTAAGTTCAAGTTCCCGGGAGGACCTTCGCACCATCCACTGAGCCAATAGAATTTTCTTTTGATGCACCAACCTGGAGCCTAGGCAAGAGTTTGGCAGCCCACATTACCATGGGACAGATTGGAGAAGTCTACAAGCAGGAGCTGAAGGACACTATCTACCAGATATGTGGACGCCGAGACAAGTAATGGGACATGATCAGTACCCGGAAGGACAGGTCCATTGCAGCATTCATCCAGGAGTTGAACCAGCACATTCGTCGACAGGAGCACCAGATGTGCGCAGGGATGATAGATTTGAAGAAGGCGCTAACCAGGAACTTGGAGCTAGAAGAGGAACTCAAGTCTACACGTGACGGATACGAGGAGGCGATGACAATACTCGTGGAGAAGAATGATGACTTGACAAGTAAGCTAGGAGTCTTCATGGGAGATTCAACACCAGGAGGAGAAGAAGAAGAAGAAGAAAAACCCAGGGAGATCCGTTCTGAAGCCTACATCATCATCGACGACACAGACTCATACCCCGATGATAGTGACGAAGACTATGAAGATGAAGCTGAAGCAGACATCATGGAATCTTCCGCCGATCAAAATTTCTAGATGACCACCCTATGACTAGTAGTTTTCCCCCCATAAAGTAGAATTTAGAACACTTTCGTAACGTTAGTTAGATCTTTGTAAGCCCTTGCTTGAAATTGATTGGTGTGATATGATTGTGTTTGTCTCATGTGCATATGGGTAGTGAAATTCCCTTAGACCTCATTTCTATTCTAATCTCTTCCCTCCACACCCATCAGATCCCTCCAAGACGTGAGCCCGGATTTCAGTTTCCCCCTGAGCTCACTCAGTTGATCCAGTAGCAGAACACTATGATGCAACTTCTTGTCCAGAACAACCAGAACAATCAGAACAACAACAACCCTCCACCACCACCACCCGTGGACAACCTGACACGTTTCCTAAGGTTGCAACCACTGGTGTTTTCCAGCAGCATTGAACCAATAGTTGCTGATGACTGGCTGCGCAAGATTGGAAGGGATCTTACCACCACCAATTGCACGGATGCTGAGAAGGTGCGTTTTGCCACACATCAGTTAGCTGGACCAGCAGCAGCATGGTGGGAGAATTACACAACCACTTTCCCTGTAGCCAATGTTACTTGGGAGTAGTTTCAGCAAGCTTTTCGCACTGCCCATGTCTCAACTGGAGCTATGAGCATGAAGAAGCGAGAGTTTCGCAACTTGCGCCAAGGAAATCGTACTGTGGCTCAGTACGCAGATGAGTTTAGTACCCTATCTCGTTATGCCCCGGATGATGTGGCTACAAATGCCGCGAAGCAGGAGAGGTTTATGGACGGGCTGAATGATGAGATGAGCATACAGTTGATGGTGGCAACCTTCAACAACTACCACGAGTTGGTAGATAAAGCTCTTATGATTGAAGGGAAGCAGCAGCAGATTGAGAGCCGCAAGAGGACGTATGGACAAGGAAGGAATAATTCTGGAGCCCAGCAGAAGCCCCGATTCACCCCGAATTCGGGAGGATACACCCATAACCATGGAAGCCACGCCCATAATGGAGGAAGTTCTCACAACCACAATGGCTCCAAGAATGGAAATGGTAATGGAGCAAACAGTAATCAGAACCGCTCTACTCCATCCACACCCGCCAAGATGGATTTGAGCCACGTTACATGTTTCAAGTGCGGGAAGAATGGACACTACGCCACGGACTGCCCTGAAGCTAAGAATGGGAATGGCAATGGAAGTTCCGGGAAGAAGCCCGACCCGTTCAACAAAGGACAAGTGAACCACGTGATCGTGGAGGAGGTTGAAGAGCAATCAGATGCAGTTATCGGTAAGTTTTTGGTTAAGTCATTTACCGCAATAGTTCTTTTCGATACTGGTGTATCGCATTCATACATTTCAAGGGGATTCGTTAATAGACATAAGTTGGCCACCCAAATCCTTAAGACCCCCATGTTAGTAAGTTCCCCAGGAGCAGAGTATATGGCACATCAAGGATGTTTTCAGACGCCATTGGTCATTGGACGCCATGTTTTCCCCTCAGACCTGATAGTTTTGGAGTCACAAGGATTGGATGTGATACTAGGTATGGATTGGCTATCGACGTACGGAGGGAACATCGATTGTGCCAGTAAGTCTATTTTGCTTACTACCCCGGAGGGAAAAAGGAACAAGTATGTATCTAGGCATTCGCCTAGAAGGACACAAGTACATTCTCTCACAGGAGTTGTTCAGGAAGAAGTGAATGTAGTAAAGAATTACCCGGATGTGTTTCTAGAGGAGCTACCAGGCATGCCACCGGATAGGGATATTGAGTTTTTGATTGAGCTATTGCCTGGCACCGGACCAATATCGAAGAGACCGTATCGGATGCCAGCAAATGATCTGGAGGATATCAAGAAGCAGATTAAGGAGTTATTGGAGAAAGGTTTTATTCGCCGGAGTTCATCACCTTGGGGAGCCCCAGTGCTATTGGTCGAGAAGAAGGATGTATCTTTAAGGATGGTCGTTGATTATCAGGCACTGAATGAAGTGAAGATTAAGAATAAGTGCCCGCTGCCGATGATCAATGATTTGTTCGACCAACTTCAAGGAGCGAAAGTATTCTCCAAGATCGATCTACTATCAGGATACCACCAGTTGAAGATCCGAGAGAAGGATATACCTAAGACAGCCTTCACCACTAGGTATGGGCTATATGAGTATACGGTTATGTCATTTGGATTGACTAACGCTCCTGCCTATTTCATGAGTATGATGAACAAGGTGTTCATGGAGTTCTTGGATAAGTTCGTCGTGGTATTCATTGATGATATTTTGGTGTACTCGAAGAACAAAGAGGAACACGCGGAGCATTTGCGTTTGGTACTGGAGAAGCTCAGAGAACATCAGTTGTACGCCAAGTTTAGCAAATGCGAGTTTTGGTTGAAGGAAGTTGGATTCTTAGGGCATGTTATATCAGGAGAAGGTATAGCAGTGGACCCCGTCAAAGTGCAGGCAGTCACTGAGTGGTTGGCACCCACTTCAGTTGGAGAAATCCAATGTTTTCTTGGACTCGCGGGATACTATTGGAGATTCATAGAGAATTTCTCCAAAATTGCAAAGCCCATGACGACATTGTTGAAGAAGGACACAAAGTTTCATTGGACTGAAGAGTGCGAAGAAAGTTTCTAGGAGTGGAAGAAATGGTAGACGACAACCCCAGTGCTGATCTTGCCAGATATACGCAAGGATTTCCAAGTGTATTGCGATGCTTCACGCTTAGGACTTGGAGGAGTACTCATGCAGTATGGAAGAATTGTTTCTTATGCATCTCGTCAACTGCGACCGCACGAGTTGAATTATGATATGCATGATTTGGAGCTAGCAACGGGTGTGCATGCGCTCAAAACTTGGAGACATTTCCTTATTGGAAATCGTTGTGATGTGTACACAGATCACAAGAGTTTGAAGTACATTTTCACTCAGAAGGAGTTGAACCTCAGACAGAGGAGATGGTTGGAACTTATAAAGGATTATGATATGAAGCTGCACTATCACCCAGGAAAGGCCAATGTCGTTGCAGACGCTTTGAGCCGGAAGAGTTATGCAAATATCCTGGTGAAGGGAGGATTGCCCAAGGAGTTAGCGGAAGATCTCAGGGAGCTTCATTTGGAGATAGTTCCTAGAGGTTTTGTTGCAACATTGGAGGTTCCGTCAACATTGTTGGGAAAGATACGAGAAGCCCAGAAGGATGACAAAGAGATTGCCGAGATAAGGGAGAAGATGAGTGAAGGAAAAGCCAAGGGATTTCGCGAGGACGAACACGACACCTTGTGGTTTGAGGATAGAATCTATGTGCCCAACAACGCCGAGATCAGGAAGTTGATACTGCAGGAAGCACATGATTCGCCATACTCGATACACCCCGGAAACACAAAGATGTATTTGGATTTGAAGGAACGTTTCTGGTGGACGGGAATGAAGAAGGATATTGCCGAGTCTGTAGCAGTATGTGATGTATGCCAGAGAGTGAAGGCGGAACATCAGAAGCCAGCATGATTGCTACAGCCTATGCCGATACCCGAATAGAAGTGGGATAAGCTTGGCATGGGCTTTATCACCAGATTGCCTAGGACCAAATCAGGATATGACTCAATCTGGGTAGTAGTGGATCGCTTGACCAAAGTAGCCCACTTTATCCCCGTGAAAACCACGTATACCGGTGCAAAGTTGGCCAAGATATACATGACCAGGATCGTATGTCTACATGGAGTTCCGAGGACCATTGTATCAGATAGAGGAACGTAGTTTACCTCAAATTTTTGGCACCAGTTACATCAAACTCTGGGAACGAGGCTGGAATTCAGTACAACTTTTCATCCGCACACAGATGGACAGACCGAGAGAGTTAATCAGATTCTGGAGGACATGTTGAGAGCTTGTGCATTAGATTATGGATCTAGTTTGGATGAAAACGTTCCCTACGCGGAGTTCTCATACAACAACAGTTATCAGGCTAGTTTGAAGATGGCACCCTTCGAAGCATTGTACGGGAGGAGATGTCGAACACCGTTGATGTGGGACGAAGTCGGAGACTGTCAGTTATTTGGACCAGATCTGATCAAAGAGTCAGAAGAGAAGGTTAAGCTGATTCGAGATAGACTGAAGGTAGCTCAGTCCAGGTAGAAGAGTTACGCAGACTCGAAGCATAGGGAAGTAGCCTATGAAATTGGAGATAGAGCATACTTGAGAGTGTCGCCTCTGCGAGGAGTTAAACATTTCAGAGTTAAGGGAAAGTTAGCCCCGAGATTTGTGGGACCATACCGTGTTTTGGAACGCATGGGAGAGGTTGCCTACGAATTGGAGTTACCCGAAGGATTTTCAGGAGTGCATGATGTGTTTCACGTTTCTCAGCTTAAGAAGTGTCATGCAGAGATGGCCGATATACCTTTAAGAGACATAGTACCCCTGGAAGCAATTCAGTTGGATAGTGATCTGATTTACGAGGAGAAACCCGTCGAGACCCTCGAATTTTCGAGCAGAGTCACCCGTAGTAAGGTTATCAAGTTTTGCAAAGTTCAGTTGAGTCACCACACTGAGGAAGAAGCCACCTGGGAACGAGAGGATGATCTACGCAAGGACCACCCACACATGTTCTCTAGCCAAGCCGAATCTCGAGGGCGAGATTCATTCTAAGGGGGTAGGTTTGTAACATCCCAAATTTTCAATTTGGAATGTTATATATTGATCATATTGCATTGCTTATTTTATTGCATTTTGTGCGTGGCGATCCTCAAAAATTCTAAGCAACTCAAGGACATACGGAGAGAGTTGGGAATTATACCGTTTCCGTATTTGAGTTTTCTCGAATACCCGTACGGGGATCACATTGGTTTTAATTATTTTCTCTCCATAAAAATATTTCTTAATAAAATATACGAGCGGAGATAATATGACTTCTCCAAAATAAAAGAAATATTGGAGGAAAAAAATATTGAAATCACTTTTAGATTTTATTCGGAGTTATTTGCGATTTTATTTGCATAGGAAAAATGCGTGTTTTTCAAAATTGCATTTAGGTCCGGGAAAAATGTTCACTTTGTCCTAAATATTATTAGAGGATGGTGAAAATCTATTTCAGAATTTTTGGAGTCCGTTTAGTTTTTTTTCGTCCGTTTTAGTGCGTCAGGACTCTATAAAAAAAAAGGGAACCGACCTTTGGGCCGTGTCCGACTAGGACTCCCCCTAGCTGGCCCCTTTAAAAGGCCAGCCCGGCCCACCGG
>LR738711.1:195363194-195522428 GCA_902687465.1 Secale cereale
AGCCGCCGCCAGCCGCGCCGCCAGCCCCCGCCGCCGGAACCCGCCGCCGCCGTCGCCGGAGACCGCCGCCGCCACCGTTCGCCGTCGGAGTTTGTCGACCCGAGGTAGCCGCCGTTTTTTTTCGTAAAAACTGTTCGTTTTTTTAGTTAAACCCTAGATCTGTTTTTTGATAGATCGGTTCGGTTTTTTCGGTGTAGTTAGTTCGCGGACGTTCGTCAGTACGTTCGTATTAACGAACGCGATTCACCCGTTGGCCACAGACAGCGAACGCTCTTTCTTTAGCCTGTTCGTCAGTTTTCTTTTTCAGGGCTTTTTCCGTGATTATTTTGGATCGCGATTTCTGTCATGATCTTGTTTTTAGTTTTATTTTTCGCTCGAGAGTCGGAATCAGGCGATTCAAAAGCCCGGATCTTCATCTCAAAGCCCTCTTTACATTTAACCTAATTGAACAAGGTTTTGCTACTGTAAAATTTGACTTTAGATCAATCTAGTAAACGGATCTTGTTTCTTTCGTAGTTTCAGTTTCGTTGCTCTGTTTGATTTGATTCTTTTTGCAAACCGGAGTTCTTAAGTTGAACTTTCTGGTTAGATATTCTTATTTGGAGTTCAGTGTGTCCATCTTTGTTTGTTTGCTTATGTATGCTATTTTTTGCTTGCGATAGAATTCCCGGAGTGCGAAGTGCGCTACTACGAGTCTCTAGGTTTTCCGAATCATTAGCAAGGCAAGTAACACTTTGATCATACCCCTTTATTACCCAGTTTTTATGCATTAGATCAAACCCTCACACATTCCATGAGTAGGATCTCTTAACTTGTGGGTCTGGGAAGTAGATTGAGGTAGAACCTATTACCTGCATTATTTTCAAACCCTTGGGAGTTACTTCTACGTTATGCTTAGGTTAAAATGCTATGCTCGTAGACGTGGTTTGGGTTTGAGTGAAATGCATGACAGATGTGAGTTGCTAATTAATGGTTCAACTTAAGGTGGCTACTTGAATACACATCTGGGTGGATTGGTTGCAGGGCACCTGGAGAATCCAGTGTTGTCCTAGGAAATCCCGCGGGTACCGTGTGATTATCCTATGGAATGCCACCCAGGCTCAAAGGGATCATAAAACTATTCATGCTAGAAACTTCCGTGTGCAGCCACAATGCCATTATGGACTCTGGCATAGTATGAGTAAGTTGTGTGAGCTCTTTCAGTGGTGGACTAGCAGATGTAGGGGAAAGTAGGTGTACCGGGCCACCCAGGGTAAAGAGTAAATGCTTCCGACAGACTATGTCTCAGTCATCCGTTTCTCAAACACCATGCAGTGCGAGAAATCCAACGGAGGAGATCAAGTCTTGTGGGGAAAAGTGTGCAAACCTCTGCAGAGTGCACAAACTAATCATGATTAGCCGTGTCCCCGGTTATGGACAATCTTGAGTATCTGGTACTTGAATTATTGGTTGATCTCATCACTCTAAAATTAATTGTTGGGTTAATGATGACTACCTTAATTGGGATTGAGTTGCAGGTACCTTCTCAATGATGTTTCAACTACCATGATAGTTAAAATAAAATTTATTCCTTTGTTGTAGGGAAAATTTGGCTTTACGCAAAAACTTTAACCTTAGAGCCTCCACCAGCCAAATATGCATATAGTGTTAGCCTTTATTCTGTTACTTGCTCTACTGTGTTATCTAGCCAGCATATTCCATGTGCTGACCCGTTTCGGGCTGCAACATGTTACGTTGCAGACTTTTCAGACGAGGAGTAAGACGTGCTAGGTCGTTTGTCATGCACTCAGCTATGCCGTTGGAGTTGATGGACTCACTTATCTTCCAAGCCTTCCGCTGTCATTTTGTTAGATGGCCTTAAGCCATAGACTTTTGTACTAAGTTCTCTTTTGAGACATTCGATGTAATAAGTGTGTGATTGCCACTCTATTATAAATCCTTCAAGTACTGTGTGTGTCAGCATTACCGATCCAGGAATGACACTGAAACACGGAGGCTTCGGTCCATTATGGTCGTGGTCGCTACAGATACACTTGTATATGGTGTGACAGTTGCCCCTCCTTGAGCGATAGCGTCATCATCCTAGTCGTCGGGTAGTGATGTCACTGCACATTGTAGTCCTCCCATATTGCTGATTCTGTGGAAATATAAGTCCACTGGACGCGCACCTAAACCATTGAGTTGTTTCCCTTCTTGAGCATTCTTCGATATAGGATGGCGAAGGGTTGGAGGGGAGGCGTTGTGAGGTCTGGCACACAAGGTAACTCAAAAAAGACTGGCGAATAATCTGGTGTGAAGGGCTTTAGCTGGGAAACATGACAAACAGGGTGGATACGATTGTCGTCCGGCAGTTGAAGCGTGTAGGCCATGGCGCCAATGTGTTGCAAGACTATGAACAAGTCAAAGAACTTGTAGGCAAACTTGGGGGGGGGGGGGTGATTGGACACTGTCGAGTGCACATACGGCTGAAGCTTGAGAAGAAGTTGGTCTCCTTTTGTGAACGAGTGCTCCGTCATGTTCCTGTCTGCCTTTTGTTTGACTCAATTCTGGGCGCGCGCTAGCTGCTTCTAGAGGGCGTTCATTTGCGTGGCCTAGTCCAGCTCTAAGCCTGCCTCCTCCGGCAAATGTTTGGTGAGTGTTGGCAGGTCCCCAAAATTAGGATCCTTCACTTAAAGTGTCTAAAATGGTGAGGTATTAAGCGAGGAGTGGTAGGTAGTACTGTACCAGAATTCTGTTGTCGACAGCCACTTGGGCCACTTTGATGATGTGTCGTGGACAACACACCGCAAGTATATCTCCAAGCAATAGTTCATGCGCTCGATTTGTCCGTCTGTCTGCGGGTGGTATGTCGTGGAGTAACTCATCTTGGTGCCCGCGGCGTCAAGAATGGCGCACCACATGTTGCTGGTGAAGATGTGGTCGCGGTCGGAGACGATCGAGTGGGAAGCGCCATGTAGCTTGATGATATTGTCCAAAAAGGCACATGCCACTATGGCGACCGTGAAGGGGTGGCAAAGAGGCTTTGTGCTTGTACTTGGTGAAGCAGTCAACGACGACCATGATGACCTCGTAGCCCTCTGTAATCGGTAATCCCTCGATGAAGTCCATAGCGAGGTCGTGCCACGGCTCCATGGGCATGTGAAGCAGCAGTAGCTGGCCCAGTGTCTTGATGTGTCTGTGCTTGGCGTGTTGGTACACCTCGCACTGCCACACAAACTCTTCCACTGCTTGCTTGAGGCCATGCCGGGCGAAGTGCTTCTTAACGCGCTAATATGTGGATGTTACGCCCGAGTGGCCCCCCGCCGCGCTGGCATGAAAAGTGGTGATAATTTCCATTTGGAGGGCCAGGCTGGCGCCTATCTAGAGCTTGTCGTGGAAGCGGATGATGCCTTGACGAAGCTCATACCCCTGCTCGTCGAGACTGGAGATGTCCAAGCATTGGAGATCTTGTGCATCTGCATCTATTTGATATGAGTTGGCCACTTCTTGTAGCCATTGGGGTTGGCATGTCGAAAGGGTGTCGAGGGTGAGGAGATGACCAACGTGCGAGAGCGCATCCACCATGTCGTTCTCGACGTCGCACTAGTACTTGAAGGAGAACTGGAGTCCAACAAGCTTGGTCATGGCCTTGCATGAAGCTTTGTGTCCACTTGTTGGTTGCCCAGGGTGCATAAGCCCTTGTGGTCAGCTACGATGACAAATGGAGCGTGTTAGAGGTCTGGTGGCCACTTCTCGACGATCATGATGACATTGAGAAACTCCTTCTCGTGGATGGAGAGCCGTTGGTTCCGCATCCGAACGCCTTGCTAAGATATACAATTGGGTGGCCATCTTGTACCAGCACAACCCCCATGTCGGTGTCGCATGCGTCCGTTTTGATGGAGAAGGGGCGTGAGAAGTGTGGTAGAGTGAGGACAGGGGGTGTTGACCAGGTGAATCCTTTCTTGTGAGGAGCTAGATCAACGACATGGCGATGATTCTATATCGAGGCACACATTTGTGATAATACCCTGCGAGCCCGAGGAATCCATGCAACTCTACGACATTGGTTGCAGTAGGCCACTCACGTATGGCACTCGTCTTGCTGGGATCAGTGGCCACCCCTTGCTTGGAGATCACATGACCTAGGTATTCAATGCGAGGCTGGGCAAAGGAGCACTTTGACTCCTTGGCATACAGTGTTGACGGAGAATGGAGAAGATAGTGCGAAGGTGCCCCACGTGCTCCTACAGAGAACAACTGAACACGAGGATGTTGTCAAGAAATTCAATGAAAAACTTACGCCCCAAACCAGAGAATACTGAATTGATCAAGCACTCAAATGTTGGCGGCCCGTTAGTGACTTCGAATGGCATGACTCTGAATTGAAAGTTCCCATGATGTGTTTTGAAAGTTGTCTTCTCCTCGTCACCCCCTCATTTGGATTTGATGACAGCCAGCTCGTAGATCAATCTTGGAAAAGAATGTGGCACATATGAGTTCGGGCAAGAGTTCATTGACAATTGGCAGGGGGAATTTGTTTTTTATGGTAATAGTGTTGAGGCGGTGGTAATCCATGCAGAACCTCCAGGTGTCATCTTTACTCTTCACCAGTAGCATGGGGGATGGAGATGGGCTCATGTTGTGTGTGATCAGTCTTGTGTGTGGCATCTCCGAAACTTCCTATTCGAACGGGTCTTTCTGCAGTGGTTAGTATTGGTAGGGCCGACAGTTAACTGGTACTACTTCGGGTTCCATATTGATGGTGTGATCATATTTCCTATGTTGGCGAAGTGTGGTGGGATCCTCAAAGATATCTCTGAACTCTGTCAGCACTTGTTGAATGACAGTGGGAAGTGGATCATCTGCATTTTGTGAAGACGGAGCCTGCATGTCCAGAAGAGTAGTGCCCTAGATCTCGTTCACCTCACGCATATGCCACAAATGAGCCGCGTCGAGAGCTGTGATGACTGGTGTCTCATCTGATGTGACGCCCGTGAGATGCATAATTGTTCCCTTGCTAACAAATTGAATTGTCTTTGGGTTCCAGTCACACTGCATCGGGCTATCTTGTGCAAGCCAATCTAGTCCAAGGACTGCGTCATAGACCCCGAGTGGCAGGACACGCGTGTCCATATTGAACTTGTTGCCTTGTGTTGTCCATTGCAGCTGAGGAACTAGTTCAGTGCACTGCAACTGCTATCCGTTAGCCACTCCAACAACTACCGTGTGAATGATCTTGGCTGTCGCGGCGATGCGTGTTGCGAATAATGCATTGGAAAAATTGTGAGTACTTCTGGAATCAACCAACAACAATATTGTCTGATTGTGAATAGTTGCGCTTAGGGGGATGGTTCCCGTGGACTCTGTGTGTAACACCCCAGATGTAACCTTCCCAAACTTGGCAATATATTCAACTTGGTCCTCATCCTTTCCTTGGGGGTCTTTCATTTTTATTTTGCTTATTTCATTAATGCATTGCCATCACTATTGCATTGTCACGCCATGTTGCATTTTTGCCATATCATATTACATTCTTGCCTATTGCATTTTGCACCATATCATGTCCATATCTTTTATGCATTGTGTTGGGTTTGTGTTTTGTATGAGCATGTGCATTTTGTGAGATGTCATGCATGTTATCTTGTTGCTTGACCCATGTGTGATCCATGCATGAACACCTCCATGTATCAACACCTCTCCCTCCCTCTCTTTCTTTTCTTGTTTGCAAGTGCCATCTTGACCTCCTCCATAAATGTTCATCTTCTCCCTATAAATCTCGCACCATGTCTGAAACCTCTATGCCAAATTTCACTCTATTTGAAGCTGATTTGGTTAGGTTAAAAAATACCTCAAGTTTGAAGCAAATTTCAAACTTGACATATTTTTCTACCTCTAAAAATGTCCAACCCATTTTTGTTAAATAGAGCATAAATCCAGGATCTCAGTGATATTTTATTTCTCCCTAACTCCTCTCCTAGTTGCCTGGGTTTTCCTTTTATTTTTCTTTCTGAAGAAAAGAAAAAGAAAAAGGAAGAGTGCAGCATCAGCCAGCTCGACGACACGTCCCTCCTTCTCTACCCCCTCGGCCCAGCTAACACCAGCTCGCAGCCCAGCTCGACGACACGTCCCTCCTTGCTCCTTTTCTCACCCACGCACCCACTCGCCCCCTCTGCGTCGCCTCCATGTGGCCAAGCCAGGCCCACGCGTCAGCGACCGCGCCCGAAGCCTCACCCACCTTTTCGTCCTCCTCTCGTCGTCGCCATGGGGACCGCACGTCCGAGCGCGTGCAAGCTCCGTCCCGTCGCACTGGCCCCTCTCATAAGCCCTCTCCCTGTCCACCTGCTCACTAGGGTTTCCCTCTTCCTCCTCCACCGCCGCTAGTTCAAATGAACTCAAAATGAACTCAAAATGAAATCTGCTTAGTTTTTAGTGTAGTTTCATAGTATATAAATTTTTTGCCATGTTTAAAATATTTAAAATGTTGGTTGCTTTGTTTTGTAAAATAACATGTTGAAAATGGTTTAATTCATAACTTTTAAACCGTAGCTCGGTTTGAAATAATCTTTATATATTTTTGGGGCAGAATTCTGCATAGAATAACTTGGTGCAATCTGTTTTGCTGTTTAATAACTTTAAAATGGTGTAATAGGCAGAACAGCACCGAATACAAATGTGCACATGGGGATTTTCCAGAATTGTTGTTTGTCTCTTCCGGCCCCATTTAATTTTCTTGTGTGAAGTAGTTAGTTTTGTGTTGCACTCCTTGCCATGTTAAACAACTTTTAAACTTGTTGGGTGCTTAACAAATCAACTAAATAACTCATGTGGTGTTTGTCAATAAGCATTCTCTTGCATATTGGGATCCACTTAATTGAAATGTGGTTGTTGCATTTTGCCATGCCATGTTGTTGCACCAATCATGTTCCACTTGTGTGTGCATCATACCATGTTCATGCTCATACCCATCATGTCTTGCATCATGTGCTTGTGCATTTCATCGTGATTGATTTTGTTCCGATGTTTGTATTCTTGTGTTGGCTAGAGCCTGGTGACGATTCAGAGTTCGAGGGTCCTGTCGAGACCGTGTTCGAGGAGCAAGTTTCCAATCCTGCCGAAGACTTACCAGGCATGATGACCATTCCTTGATATCACCTCTATCGTTGCTATGCTAGTTGTCTTGCTCTATTGCTTTGTTGAGATACCTATCTATTTGCTTGTCAGCCCCTACCTTGCCATGAAACCTCTAACTACCTTCCTAGCAAACCATTGTTTAGCTAAGTTATGCTTTTGCTCAAGCCCCCTGTTATAGCGTTGTTAGTTGCAGGTGAAGATGAAGTTTGTTCCATGTTGGATTGGATATTTTCGGGAATAACACAATATCTATTATTTACATTAGTGCACCTATATACATGGCAATGGGTGGAAGGCTTGGCCTTTTGCTCGGTGTTTTGTTCCACTCATGCTGCCTTAGGAACCGATAAACCGGTGTTATGTTCCTTGATTTTGCATTCCTAATGCGGTTGGGGTTTATGGGCCCCCCTTGATAGTTCGCTTTGAATAAAACTCTTCCAGCGAGGCCCAACATTGGTTTTACCATTTGCCTAATAACTAAAATTTGCATAGGGACTAGCTACCCCATGGATTCTTAATTAAGAACCCAGGCCAGGGCTCCTCATGAGTGTTGGTCCAAACTGGGCAGCCCGCGGGGCCGCCTTGGGGAAACCCGAGGTATCTGGTATTCACCCGTAGCTTGACCTATCCGATTGTGGCCTGAGACGAGATACGCCCGGCTCCTATCGAGGTGTCGGCACGATGGGAGGCTGTGCTGGAATTGTTTAACATTGTTGAAATATCTTGTACACCGGGATTCCGAGTCTGATCGGGTAGTCCCTAAGATCAGAGGATTTACCTCTATTGATCGCGAGAGCTTGTGATGGGCTAAGTTGGGACACCCCTGCAGGGTTATGATCTTTCGAAAGCTGTGCCCGCGGTTATGTGGCGGATTAGAGTTTGTTAATATTCGGTTGTAGATAACTTGACACAAAAACTCAAACATAATACACTACCGCATGAGTAGTCATGATGGTCTCTTTTCGAGGGAGTTCGGGAAGAGAACACGGCTGGGTTATGCATGACTCGTAGGTAGACAGGATCATTTAGTGATCATGAATAGTTCACGACCGATGGCTTTCACTTCTATTCTCGCTCTAAAGTTACGTAAGCTAGCCACCTCATCTATGATTAGTGCTTGCAACAACCACTTATACACTTTCTCCTTACCCAGAGGCTATGATAGTTTTGATACCCAGGAATGGGCTTGCTGAGTCCTCGTGACTCACAGTTTACTACAAACACATGTGCAGGTAGAACCGAGTACGATTCAGGTGATGGCCATGAACTCAAGTGGGAGGTCGATGAAGAACGTGGGTGAATGTATGTGACGTTCCCCGACGATCAGTAGTGGTTCCTACTAGGGCCGATCGGGCATAGTGGGTGGTTATCTTCTTTTCATTTGGATTCGTCCGTAGCCGAACTATGAGTGTGCTCTGGATGAATGTATGACTTATTTATGCATTGTGTGAACTGGCGATTGTAAGCCAACTATATTATTTTACCTTTGTTCTTGTACATGGGAATGTGTGAAGATGACCATCTTGCGATCATACCAGAATGCGGTTATGCCTCTATGTCGGATCTGGGGTTCTGGCAAAACCCTTAAGGTTCAAACTCTGGGGTGCACATGAAGATCTCTCCTTCCGCCCTAGCTCGCCTACTCAACAACCCTAGGCCTAGCTCGTCAGATCCGATGAACAAGGGACACAAGATTTATACTGGTTCGGGCCATCGTTGTGGTGTAATACCCTAATCTAGTGTGGTGTGGTGGATTGACTTGTAGGCTAATGAAGAACTAGTACATGGATGAACTGCCTCCCGAGGAGAGGTGTTCTTGGGCTCGCGTGAGCTGGTGCTGTGTGGCCTTCTATCTGCTCAACTCTCGGTGGGATCAACTCTATCTCCAATGAGATGATCCCTATGGTGGTGGCTAGTCCTATTTATAGTGGCCAAGGTCCTCTTCCCAAATATTGAGCGGGAAGGAATCCCACAACGGCCAAATTTGAAGGGGGACAGCTAGTACAAACTATCCTGACAAAAGGTGGTCTTCGCCTACCAAAGGCTCTGGGGGTGACGCCCCCGTGGGCTCCGCGATGACCTCCGTCCTCCCGTCCTGCTGGTCTTGGTCTTGTTGCACTGATATGGAAACCTTTGCCTGATGCCTCGGGACTCTTCGTCTGAACTTGCTCCTTTAGCACCAAAGGGGAAACTGGCACTCTGCGCCCGCTGGCGCCCGCCTGGTCTTGGTCGTCACTGCTCACGTCATGAGGACCTCGCGAGGAATCCCTCGCCTCGATATCTCCGATCCTCTCGAGCCGGCCTGGTGAGGCCGCCCCAGGGGATGCCTTGTGTCGTCCGCCTCACGAGGCTTGGCCCCTCGTGAGGGTCTTGAGTAGTCGATGAAGATGCTGGGCCGTACCAGGCCGCCTGGTGAGCCACGCCCTCGGCTGCAGGCAGGCAAGTCTGGGTACCCCCTTCCTAGAACGCCGACAGTAGCCCCCGGGCCCAAGGCGCACTCGGGCTTGGCTTCGCGGCGAAGCCAAGGGCTAAGCGCGGAGCGTCGCGGGCCCTCATAGCCTGCAGCCTTTTCTGACGCGTGGCGGTTGATGGGACGTGGGTGTCTGCGCTCCCATGCCACCTCGGCAACTATGTAGCTGACAAAAGGCAAGTGCGTGTTGCTGTGCCTTCATTGCTAGCCCTCGTCTTGCTCCAGATCCCCTTTCTTGCTCCCCTCCTCCGCGAAGTTCCAGATCCTCGCCGCCTCCCTTCTAAGCTTGCACCGATGGCGTCCGGCAAACAGAAGGCCGTCGCTTCACCTGCCTGGTATGAGCCGGCTCTTAAGGCGCCAACCTTCTCGGAGGCGAACCACACCGCCTTGCTCCTGATGACGGCGGAGGGCAGCAATGAGAAGGGGAAGACCACCGTCCGAGCTGCCTTTGGCGCACCGGAGGAACCCAAGAGTACCTTCTATCCCTTATTTTAGAGCAGTATTGTTGCGGGGCTCGTGCCTCCTTTCTCCGATTTCTTTTTCTCCGTCCTTAGTCACTACAAGCTTCATGCCCTTCATCTTCATCCCAACTCCGTCCTTCTTTTGTCCATCTCCACCTTCTACTACAAGGCATTCGTGGGGGTGATGCCGTCTATGGCGCTACTTCGCCACTTCTTTTACCTCCGAATCAAGGAGGGCCATTGCTTAGGGTGCGCCCATCTTGTCGCGGCCAATGGAACCAATGCAATTTCGAGGGCTGGGAAGAAGGCCGAGAACTTCAGGAACAAGTGGATCTTCATGGACGCCAAGTGCTCCCACCCTCGGTTGGCGCTGCCGGTGGCTGCGCCCGAGTCGAGTGATAGGTGGCTCAGCGCGAAACTCACCGATCCTCGGGCGGATAAGGTGTCGGAGAAGATGGCCACGGACCTGAATCCGGATGATCCCGAGGCGGCGAAGCTGATTGGGGCCATGGTGGTCAAGGAATTCTTGACACGCCGCATGGCTCCGCTTCAGGCCCGCTCGCGCCCCCTATATGGACGCTTGGGGACGAGTCGGACAACCTCCGGCTGCGCTGCGATGCCTTGTCTGCCGTTCAGCTTGAGGCAGCCCTCCGTCTTCTGGTAGGGGCTGACCTGGGATATCCGCCTGCTTCCTATATTCCCTTGTATCGCCGCCAGGACAGGGCAGCGGTGGCGGCCTCCATGCCTACCTTTGATGCGCGCGGGCTTGTGCCTTCGGCGGCCCCTGAAGCTCAAGTGGTAGCCGCGCCGGTGGAGGTGTCTTCGGGAGATTCCAGCGGGGAAGACAACTCGGAGGCAACCGTGGAGGGGACGGGAGAGTTCTCTCCCCCACATATGGCCGAGCTCCTTCGCTCCTTGCCTAACGATGACAATGACGATGACCCCCCGGTGGAGGAGGTGCCGCCTCCGACCGGAGCTGTCACGAGGTCCAATCACACCCCCTCGCAGAAGCTGCCAGCGGGGGTCCCAACGAAGAGCCGGTCGGCGCTGATCACCCGAGGTGGCGCCCCAGCCACGGCATCGCCAAGCGCCGCCGCTATGCCACCTGTCTTGGGGACCCGCGTTCCCGTGGCGCAGGCCGCGGGACCATTGGGCCCCATGGTCCTGAAGAGGTGTCGGGGTGTCGTCGCAGTGGATCGGTGAGTACCTTGGCCTGTTTTTGTCTTCGTTCTTGATTCCGTTGCTGATTCACAATATCTTTCCCCATGTCGATAGGTCTGTGCCGTCGAAAAAGATGGCGAAGGGAGAGGCGACCACACTAAAGGCGTCGCGGCCTGGCCTGGCCTCGTCCCCTCTGGCGTAGACGGGAGGTGGAGGAGCTCCCGCTTCTGATGCACGGGCGCCACGGCAGGGCCCAGGGGACCTCCCTCATGCGGGGGTCACGATCTCCACTTCGACTGCTAGATTTGCCAGGGCTCAGGAGGTCTTGGCTGTGCCAGAGTCCCCCACTGTGATTATGCTGCTAGCTTGCGTCCCTCCTGCTTCACCTAGCGCCTTAAAGGATGCCTTCTCGGCACTGAAGCAGCTCCAGGATGACCTTCAAGGTGCCGATCGTCGCCTGGTGGCTGGGCGCCTGGAGCTGGTTTCTGGTTGGCTGAGTTCCAACGCGTCTGTCCGTGATGTGCTCGGCCAAGTCATGGAAGCCTCCGCGGAGGACAAGCGGGCCGCTGACCAGGCCGCGACCGCTCGCGAGGTGGCACTGCAGGACGCCCGGACCGCCCAGGAGCGCCGCCAGTCGATGGAGACCGAGCTGGGGGACCTGCGTGGGAAATGCGAGGTAGGCTCGAGAAGATGAAGGCTCGAGAAGATGCGGTGGCCAATCGTGACGCCGAGCTGGAGCAGCCGACGAGGGAGCTGTCTGCAGAGCGCGGCCGATTGGAGGAGCTGGAGCGGGCAATGGAAGTTAAGGAGGCCTAGCTGGAGGCCAAGGCGAGGGTCCTGACTGAGGATCGTGCGGCCTTCAAGTCCCTCGAGGAGAGGTCCCGCCAGGCATTGGGGGCTCTCTACGAGAAGGGCTTGGATAAGCTGCTCGCGACGGACGATGAAGGCCCTGCCCAGCTGCTTCGTTATCTTGTCCTGGCGCTCGAGGACGTCGTCCACGAGATCAACCCCCTGGCGGAGGAGGAAGCTCGAGTGCTTTATTCTTGTGCCTTGACACGCGTCCTCAGCCACCTGCACCGTGGAGGCGGAGAGTTATGAGGCCACCGCTGAAGCTATGAAGGACCATGTGGAGGCCTTGCTGAAGGAGTTCCTCGTCATCCATCCTTCTCCTCCAGCCGATGGCGCCACAGATGCTGCAGCCGAGACCGTTTCCCCAGGGCACGGCGGTGCCGCTGGGGAGGAGGCCCCTTCAAGCTGCAGCGCCCAGGGCTGAATGAAGGGCCTGCTGGTGGGTAACGGCGCTCCCCTTTATCTTCATTACCTCGCGACATGAACGAGCCTCGTTGATGGGCCTCGAACCCCTCGTTGGTTACCCCAAGTGGAAGGTGTAAGATGCAGTAACTAGAAGTGTTTTCCCCTAGCAAAGATGCCAAGGATCGAATCCCCAGAGACTCCTAGGTTCAACAAGTAGGTGTCAATTGCTAACGGCGCAATTAGCAATCAACGTGGACCTGCACACAGATACAAATAACTTTGCTCCCAACGAGTACAGAGAGGTTGTCAATCTCTCCGGCCTTGTAGTTCACAAAGGGTTAAAAGCAATATGATAGTAGTGATAGATAGTGTTTTGCAATAGTAAGTAAATAGCGAAAAGTAAATTGTGAATGTGATCAATGATGGTAATATGGACCGGAGTCTCATGATGTTCACTAGTGATGTCTCTCTCCCAAAAGACGATAAAACAGCTATGTGAGGTAAACTAATTACAGCTGGGCAATTGACAGGACCACGAACGCAAACCAATGCTGATTACATTGCAAGAGAGGTTGAGGTTCAAAGCATGGGCGGTACGCCAAAGTAAGTAGACCGAAATCCATCAATATCTACTACTAATCATCCACCTTGAGATATCTATCCAGAACATCTCGCTGGTATGAAGTTGCGAGTCCCACCCATAGTGTAAACTCAATGCAACAGACAACTGCATTAAAAGAACTTTGCGTAAAGTAAACAATCCTTGCACCCGCGGGCACAAGCACCGTTGTTTTCCCCCTTGTGGCAACATCACATCCCCTAGACTCATGTTTCTATCACTCAAGCTAGTCATCGAGGGGCATGAACCCACAATCGAGCATAACGTTCCCTCTTGGAGTCACTACCTATTACTCGGCCAAAGCAATAAATAACAACGGAGAACATGCAAGAATTACTTATGAACTAAAATATAAAAGAGGTGAATCAAATATATTACTCAAGATCAATCTGAACATAATCTCATAATCCATCGGATCCCAGCAAACTCAACATAGCAACAACATAAGGATTACATAGGTGCCTCGATCATGTAGGGCAGCTCACGAGGACTAATTAGTGAAGCACAAGAACGAGAGGAGAACATCACATAGCTACTGGTCATGGACTCATGGTCCAAGGGAGACTACTCACGAGTCATCCGGGAGGCGTCCATGGTGGTGGAGAAGCTCCCGGTGGTGATCCTCCCCTCCGACGGGGTGCCGGGAAGAGTTCTCCTGGTGCTCCCGATCTTGGAAGCGGCGGCGGCGGCGGAACAGAGATGGGATCGCGAAAAGAAGTCCTGTTCTGAGGGTTACGGAGGACCCTTTAAATATATGCCAAAGTAGGGCACCGGGGGAGCCTCGGGGGGCCCAGGCGCCCCCCCTGGCGTGGCCCAGGGGGGGGCGCCCACAGGGCGCCTGGAGCCCCTGTGGCCCCCCCAGGCTGCCCTTCGGACGCAGTGTTGTTTCCGGTTCGCTGATTTTTTATATAATTTTTCTGGATTTTTCTGGGCAGTTCTCGAAACGTGAAAACCTGAAATACAAAAACAGCCGAAAACAGAAACTGGCACTGGGGTGCACTGGATTAGTAAGTTAGTCCAAATATGATCAAAAGTGTATGGAAGTGTATGAATATCATAGCAATATCACCCAAAAGTGGCATGGAGCAAGCAGAAATTATAGATACGTTTTGGACGTATCAACATCCCCAAGCTTAATTCCTGCTCGTCCTCGAGTAGGTAAATGATAACAAGAATAATTTCTGTGGTGACATGCTATTAACCATATAGGACTTTCTCATAGTCATATGACAAAAGCTTACTGAGACAATGATTCTAAAGTAATTAAGTTGCCTGAAGAGAAAATCACAAATGACTGAAAGTTTCACAACATGAAACTGAAACATCAAAAAGATTTGCAATGAGCATGATGTGCAAATATGATAAAGTGATATCTAGCTTGCCCCCTTTAGTGATGCAAAACATAAATGCAAGGGCACCTTCAAGGTTTAAGTGATGACTAGATACAATCATTTCTGAATAAACGATATTACAATCATGCAAAAGACAATGCTACTTTGGGACAATGCACATTACACTCAGAATGACAATCATGCTCTCAGTAGTTGGTGCTTCAACATAAAGGTAAAAGAAAGGTTAAGTGCTAAAGCTTTTTATTTTGAAAACATGGAAGCAATTGTGTCAACGGTAGTAGTACTTCATATGTGTCATGTATAAAACATCTTATAAGTTGCAAGCCTCATGCACCGAATACCAATAGTGCTCGCTCCTTGTCCTAATTAGCTCGGATCCCCATGGGTTATCATTGCATTGCATATGTTTTAACCAAGTGTCACAAAGGGTTACCTCTATGCCACCTGTACAAAGGTCCAAGGAGATAGATCGCATTTGATTTCTCGTTTTTGATAGATCTCAACTTGAGGACATCCATACCGGGACAACATAGAAAATAGATGATGGACTCCTCTTTAATGCATAAGCATATTCTCATGAGAAATTGAGGATTAAGGTCCAAGCTAAACTTCCACCATGATGCATGGCTTTGGTTGGCAGCCCAATGTTCTTCTCTAACAATATGCATATTAATTCAACCCACGGTAAATCACCCTTACTTCAGACAAGACGAACATGCATAGCAACTCACATGATATTCAACAAAAGTGTGACAGTTGACGGCGTCCCCAGAAACATGGTTACCGCTCAGCAAGCAACTTATAAGATATAAGATACATAGGCAACATATTCTTTACCACAATAGTTTTTAGGCTACTTTCCCATGAGCTATGTATTGCATGGTTAGTTTGCTTAGTGCAGGTGGAGGTTAGCAAAAGACTGGGAGCGACCAACTAAGAGAGCAATGACGGTCATAATCATGCAGAGGGACAAAGCAATATTGAATCAGGCATGGTAGTTATATCGTTACTTAGAAACAAAAGATCATCAAGGCTTGACAGACTTTCTTTATAGTCTTGAATACGCGTGAGCATACGCCAAGTCAATTAAAATAAATTCTCGAAGGAAGATATTACTAAACCATACCACATCATAGGCAAACAAACCAAGTTGGTATTCCAATAACACATTGGGAACCCCCCAGCTATTTGAGATTAACCATAAGAAAACCTGAACTACTAAGCACCATCATGAAAGTAGCATCTTTATCATAGACACATTAACCCATGCAATGGAAGCAAACTCTCTTAATAAGGTCAGCATGGTAATTAAAGAGAGTTCAAGCAACCAACTAAATAAAAGCTCTTGAAAAGATAAGCATGAATACTAAGAGCAGAGCACGATAGTAGCTATTAAAAGACAAAGAACACACACAGCTTAGATAGACATGAAAATTCTATGTAATGTTCTAGGTAGAGGTGGAGCGTGTTTCTCTCCCACATAAAGGAATGCTGGGTTCCGACTCGTTATGAAAAACTAAAAAGAAAACTAAAAGCAAGACGCTCCAAGCATAGCACATAACATATGAAGTGATAAAAATATAGCGAAACGAAAGACGAACTGATAATGTTGATGGAGAAGGGGATGCACGGGGGCATCCCCAAGCTTAGACGCTTGAGTCTCCTTGAATATTTCTTGGGGGTGCACGGGGGCATCCCCAAGCTTGAGCGCTTGGCACTCCTGAATCCTTTTATCATCTTCCCTCGCACACTTGAAAACTCCCTTCATACACAACTCATCATAATCTGATTAGCGAGGTTAGTACCCTTAATAAAATAATTATACCTTGCTGGAAATAAAGATATTCTTGAAGTTCTACTGTTTCTCAAGATTGCCAAAAGGTTTTTTGCAAAGAAAAAGCAAGTTCTTAATTTGCAAAGTGAAGGTAAGGCAAAACAGGACAGAATCTGTGAAAAACAGAACAGCAGGCAGTAATTGACCTGTTCGGGATACTTCTGCAACTCAAATCAAAAAACTCAGAACTGACGCACGAAAGACAATTATATAGCGAACGCTTTCGAAAAAATTCAGACCAAAAAGATGATCTGGTGATTTTATACGAATTTTCTATCCAAGGACAGAATCTGTTTCCTGGACAGCACCTCACAACTTTTGAACTTTCTAGCAATCGGAGGCTATACTTGGCACAAATATGGAAAGCAAAGATACAATGATGATGCTACAGCAGTAAACAACATCAAGACACAACAAAAGAATTTTTTTTATTCATGTGTGCTGCCTCCCAAAAGCGCTTTCTTTTATGCCTTTAAGCTAGGCATAATGCATAGATCAAGTTTTATCAAGAGTAAAAGAATAACTAGCCCCTACAACGGACTCAAAAGGTAACTTGACCTTCTTACGAGGGAAGTGTTCCATCCCTTTCTTGAGAGGAAACTGAAATTTTATATTACCCTCTTTCATGTCAATGACAGCACCAACGGTGCGCAAAAAGGGACGTCCCAAAATAATTGGACATGAAGGATCACATTCAATATCCATAATAGTGAAATCAACGGGCACATAATTATCATTGACAACAATAAGAACATCGTCGATCCTCCCCAAAGGTTTCTTTATGGAAGAATCAACGAGAGCATTACCAAAAGAACAAGAATCAAAAGATTTTAATTTAAGCATATCATATAGTCTTTTGGGCATAATGAAAGTACTAGCTACAATATCACATAAAGCATAGCATGAGAAGTTGTTTATCTTAATTTTAATCATAGAATCCCAACCATCTCCTAGCTTTCTAGGTATGGAGGCTTCTACTCTAAGTTTCTCCTCCCTAGCTTTGATAAGAGCATTAGTGATATGCTCTGTGTAGGCAAGATTAAGCGTACTAGTGTAGGGATCCTTAGCCATTCCTTGCAGAAAGGCGACAACTTCTGAAATACTACAATTATCAAAATCAATTTTATCATTAGTGGGCAGAATTGTAGTGTCATCCTCTTTGTTTAATTCGCTCTCTATTATAAGAGTTTGAACATCTTCCCAAGTTTCGGGAAGCTTAGGAGCAATTTTAAACTGAGGCTCATACTTTTTTCCTGGAAGACCATGCCATGGGCATAACTCTCCATCATAACTAGTATAATCACAAGGTTTATTTTTTTTGTAAATCCCGTCAGAGATAAGTGGGGCAATGGAAGTAGGGGTGTACTCCTCCCATTTAGTGTTTTTGGTAGAACCCATAGTAGCAAGCAAGCAAGATAGCTATTTTTTTGTGATTTTCGATAAAAAGGAACTAAAGCAAAAAATGAAAAGTAAACTAACAAGACTAAAAAACAAAGGTAAAAGTTAGCATGCAACTCCCCTATCCTGAAGAGTGGAGTCCCCGGCAACGGCGCCAGAAAATACTCCTTGATGGGCCTCGAACCCCTCGTTGGTTACCCCAAGTGGAAGGTGTAAGATGAAGTAAGTAGAAGTGTTTTCCCCTAGCAAAGTTGCCAAGGATCGAATCCCCAGAGACTCCTAGGTTCAACAAGTAGGTGTCAATTGCTAACGGCGCAATTAGCAATCAACGTGGACCTGCACACAGATACAAATAACTTTGCTCCCAACGAGTACAGAGAGGTTGTCAATCTCTCCGGCCTTGTAGTTCACAAAGGGTTAAAAGCAATATGATAGTAGTGATAGATAGTGTTTTGCAATAGTAAGTAAATAGCGAAAAGTAAATAGTGAATGTGATCAATGATGGTAATATGGACCGGAGTCTCATGATGTTCACTAGTGATGTCTCTCTCCCAAAAGACGATAAAACAGCTATGTGAGGTAAACAAATTACAGCTGGGCAATTGACAGGACCACGAACGCAAACCAATGCTGATTACATTGCAAGAAAGGTTGAGGTTCAAAGCATGGGCGGTACGCGAAAGTAAGTAGACCGAAATCCATCAATATCTACTACTAATCATCCACCTTGAGATATCTATCCAGAACATCTCGCTGGTATTAAGTTGCGAGTCCCACCCATAGTGTAAACTCAATGCAACAGACAACTGCATTAAAAGAACTTTGCGTAAAGTAAACAATCCTTGCACCCGCGGGCACAAGCACCGTTGTTTTCCCCCTTGTGGCAACAGCACATCCCCTAGACTCATGTTTCTGTCACTCAAGCTAGTCATCGAGGGGCATGAACCCACAATCGAGTATAACGTTCCTTCTTGGAGTCACTACCTATTACTCGGCTAAAGCAATAAATAACAACGGAGAACATGCAAGAATTACTTATGAACTAAAATATAAAAGAGGTGAATCAAATATATTACTCAAGATCAATCTGAACATAATCTCATAATCCATCGGATCCCAGCAAACTCAACATAGCAACACCATAAGGATTACATAGGTGCCTCGATCATGTAGGGCAGCTCACGAGGACTAATTAGTGAAGCACAAGAACGGGAGGAGAACATCACATAGCTACTGGTCATGGACTCATGGTCCAAGGGAGACTACTCACGAGTCATCCGGGAGGCGTCCATGGTGATGGAGAAGCTCCCGGTGGTGATCCTCCCCTCCGGCAGGGTGCCGGGAAGAGTTCTCCTGGTGCTCCCGATCTTGGAAGCGGCGGCGGCGGCGGAACAGAGATGGGATCGCGAAAAGAAGTCCTGTTCTGAGGGTTACGGAGGACCCTTTAAATATATGCCAAAGTAGGGCACCGGGGGAGCCTCGGGGGGCCCAGGCGCCCCCCCGGCGCGGCCCAGGGGGGGCGCCCACAGGGCGCCTGGAGCCCCTGTGCCCCCCCCCCAGGCTGCCCTTCGGACGCAGTGTTGTTTCCGGTTCGCTAATTTTTTATATAATTTTTCTGGATTTTTCTGGGCAGTTCTCGAAACGTGAAAACCTGAAATACAAAAACAGCCGAAAACAGAAACTGGCACTGGGGTGCACTGGATTAGTAAGTTAGTCCAAATATGATCAAAAGTGTATGGAAGTGTATGAATATCATAGCAATATCACCCAAAAGTGGCATGGAGCAAGCAGAAATTATAGATACGTTTTGGACGTATCACTCGTGCAGGCACTAAAACTTCTATTTGATGTTTTGAAGGACAACTTGGCTTGTAATAGTTGCTTGGATATTTGCGCTACCTCCCTTATTTATCGTTCTACGTCGGCAGGGCCCGACCCCGTGCATACCTCAGCCACCACCTGGTTTGCCCAGGTCACCGGGTCAAGACCAGTGACTGAGGGGATACGTGGTCAGTTAGGCTCATGGGTCGCGATGCTCAGGAGTCCCGCCTTAACGTGCAAACGATCCCTAGGTAGGAAGCGCTAAGCAGGGCTTTGGTCTTCTGCATCGGCAGGGCCCGGTCCTGCGCGTACCTCAGCCGCTGCTGGCCTTGACCGGAAACCAGGAGAAGACTAGGGAGTGAGGGACTACGAGACCAGTTAGGCCCTTGGGTCGCGATGCCCAAGGGTCCCCCTTGACGTATGAACAGCCCTGAGGGAAGTGAGCGCTGGACTTAGGCCTTGATGTTCTGCGTCGGCAGGGCTTGGCCTCGCGCGTACCTTAGCCACCGCTGGCCTTGACCGGAAACTAGGACAAGACCAGGGAGTGAGAGGCTATGGGACCTGTTAGGCCCTTGGGTCGCGATGCCCAAGGGTCCCCCTGATGTACGAACAGACCCCATACCTGTCCTCGCCGGGCTTGCGATCGAGAGGGTCGCGCGTCGACCAGGCCCGAGGGGCCTGGCGGGGTGTGCGCTAGGCGTGACCTGGACGGAGCCCCCGTTCCTAGCCCCCTCGTGCTACCCTCCCGAGGGGAGCGCAGCGCAGTGGGGCTGGCCAGTGAGCCGAGAGGCTCCCTGAGGTTAATGCGGCTGTGAAACCACCCCCAGCTGTTTATCACCAACGTGGAGCATAGTGCTACCACTCTCACGCGGGCATAGCCGCTCCTCGACTGTGTCGTCAGCCAGCTCGGAGCATGGTGCTTCCACTAGACCGTGGGAGGGGACTCCCTACTGCGGAGATCCCCCGGGCGTATAAAGCCCTGCCCGGATACGCGGCTGGCACGGTGGGGCTAGACGAGGTGTATCTGGGCACCCATGAGCCAGCGCGGGACTCATGAGGCCCTACCTCAAGGCGGCTTGCGCCTGATCTTGGATGGGAGCGCTTGAGGAGATCCTGCAAGCTGGTTAGACTACCTGCGCCGGGTGAATCCCTCGAGGTCGCCCTATGAGAAGGCCGGGCACCAACGACCCCAGGAGGTAACGTGAACGGGGCCGGCCCGTCAGACAGACCACGGCCATTGGATTTATCGACGTTGCAGGGACGGACCCGAGCACAGACGCCGTGCCTAGTCTTCTCACGCGGACTTCCTAAGGGAAGTCATCCGGCGCGCAGCTCCCGTATCGACGGGACATGGTGCCATGGGCCCCGACTCCACTGCTATCATCTGACTTGAGGGTGAGCAAGGCACCAAGGGCCACAGGAGGTGACGTACATGTGACTGGCCCGCGAGCTAGAGCTCAGCCGCTTGGATTTATCGACGCTGCAGGGACGGACCCGAGCACAGACGTCGTGCCAGCCCCCGGGCATAAGACGGATGTAAGCGCGCTTGCAGGGGCGCAGGATTTTCATGGCATAAGAGTGATGGTCAAACAAGTGATTTGAATGCAACATGATAGAGCAAGCTTAGGTAAAATGCAAGGGAGATACATGCCACCAGGACGAACCTGCACGGCCTGGGGATAATGCAGCCCTAGGGGCGTCCCCAACAAGGTGACCTGAGATGCAGAAGGATATGTGTCGTAGGGACATGCATGTGCGACCTGGGAATGATGCAGCCCGAGGGGCGCTCCCAGTTGAACAAAAATTGGAAGATGTCACCTCGCATAGTTGCTGAAGTAGTGCTAGTGTAGCTGAATGTGCTCGGCGAAGACGTTGTTCCTTACGTGCCGCCTGGCTTCGGCCCCTCGCGAGGTTCCGGGGCTCCCCAGATCTCGCGGAGGGCCGAGTCCAACTCCGCCTAGATCTCCTTGTGCCTGGCCTCGCGAGCCGCCAGGACTTCCCGCATGTGGTGCTGGTGCAGGGCCGCCTGGTTCGACAGGCCGAAGGGCATGCACACGTAGTTGTGAGGGGGACCCTGGCACTGGCCCACCCGGGAAGGCCAGTAGAGCTCCTGAGACGCGATCCTGTTGAGTGTATGTACGTTGACGCAGACGCGCAGACCATCTCCTGAGCCTGGACTAACAGCTGCCCTAAGAGGAGGCGGGCGACTCTCGCCCTGCATGGCTCTCGGCTCCTGTAGGTCTTCAATGGTCTGGCTGATGAACGCCTGAGCGCTTGGTGCCTCACGCCTTGAGGCCTCCGGAGGGAAGTGTGAAGCAAAGCACTCCTCCACATGGTGCCCGAGCGCCTCCCTCGTGACATTGGCTAGGTCAGAGGCCCTCCAAAGGAGAGCCCCCGAGCCTAGCCTGAGGGGGGCGCCGGGCGCACCTTCCTATGCGAGAGAGGGAGGAGGCCCCTCCCTAGGTGCAGGCCCCGAGGTGTTACCGCCATGCGCTGCGTCCTCATGAGGCTCCAGGGCGACCAACTGCTTCTTCTTCTTGGGGACAACCTCAGGTGGGTAGATGATGTTGTCGCTGTCCAGATCCTCGACTGCCGCCACCTGGTAAGCGCGCTCGAGTGAGCACACTGTGTCCTTCTCCTCGCAGGCAAGGGTGATGAAGCCGCCGCTTCCTGGCATCTTGAGAACATTATAGCCATGGTGAGTCACTGCCATGAACTTGGCCAGGGCTGGATACCCGAGGATGGCGTTGTAAGGGAGATGAATGTGGGCGACATCGAAGTCGATAAGCTCAGTGTGGTAGTTGTCACGCTTGCCGAAGGTTACGGGTAGGCGAACTTGCCCCACAGGGGTGGTGGAGCTGTCATTTACTCCGGAGAAGGGCTTGGTAGGCAGCAGTTGATCGTACGGTACTTGGAGGCTATCGAATGTCTCGATGGAAAGGACGTTGAGTCCTGCGCCACCATCGATGAGGGTCTTGGTAACTTGGACGTTGCTGATGATGGGAGAACAAAGCATCGGGAGGGCGCCAGCTGTAGCTGCGCACTTGAGCTGGTCTACTGAACTAAAGGTGATGGGGCACCTGGACCACCTAAGTGGGAAAGTAGCCTCGAGCTTGGGGAGAGCCACGTTTACTTCATGGGCGAACTGCTTGAAGAGGCGCTGATAAGCTGGGGCATGTGCTCCGCCCAAGATGCAAGCGATGGCACGCGGATCCTGGAAGCCCCCCATCCCCCTCGTCCTTTTTGTCGTTACTCCTTGGCGGTGGCAGAGGTGGTAGGCCGGCCCTGCCCTGAGGACGGTCCTCTCGGGGTTGGTCCCTCCAGGCATCCTTGCGTTGCTGGCCGCGCCAACGGTCCTCCCGAGGCTGATCACGCCACTTCTAGCGGGGGCCGCGGTCGTAGCCACGGTTGCCGTGCTCTGGGCATTGGACGATGCATCCATTATGGAGGGCCCTGAGCTCTTGAGAGTCATGGGTGTTGTGGTTGTGCACGTTGTGGAAGGCGCAAAATGCTCGGCCGTTCTTGGGTGGCTCTGGGTAGTCGCGACCGCGCTTCATTTCCGGTTCGGCTGCAAGCACTGCCGCTCCCTTGCGCTTTATGTCCTTGCTTTTGTCCTTCTTGTCTTCGAGTTTAGCAGCGAGGAGCTCACCAGTGACAGGCGCCCCTCCTCGGCCCTGGCACACTGGGTCACGAGGTTGAACAGCTCCAAGGACGTGCACAAATCTTTGTGGATGGCGAGCTCTTCTTTCATCTTGACGTTGCGGACTCCATCTGAGAACGCCGAAATGATGGCCTCGTCCGTGACCTTGGGGATCTTGACGCGGACACTGTTGAAGCGTTGGATGAACTTCTGCAAGGTTTCTCCTGGTTGTTGCTTGATACGCTGCAGATCACCCGCGGCCGGGGGACGGTCTCGAGTGCCCTGGAAGTTGGCGATGAACCGCTCGCGCATCTCACTCCTGGTGGAGATCGATCCTGGGGGCAGGTTAAAGAGCAATGAGCGCGCGCCATCCTTGAGGGCCATGGGGAACTAGTTCGCCATTATCTTCTCGTTGCCGTCGGACGCTTTGATGCTCAGCTCGTATAGCTGCAGGAACTCCGCAGGGTCGGGGGTGCCGTCGTTGTGCGGAGGCAGGTCGGGCATGAACTTCCCAGGCCAGTTGATGTTGCGCAGCTCGGGGGCGAGGGCCTTGCAGCCTGCTGTCGACACCGGAGCTTGTTGGGGAGGTGGAGCTTGGTTTCGGTCCTTGTGCGCCGCCACGGCGGGGGGCATGCGGTCTCGACGCAGCGGTGGAGGGAGTGCGGGTGCACCTTCGCGGGGCCGCTGGATCTCTTCGCAGCTTCCTTCTTCGTGCACTGGCGCCGCGCGTGGGCGGTCACGCCGCGGGGCCACGTGCCTTGGGTCTTGGATGACGCCTTGACGCGGGGGTAACAGTGAAGCTTCTTGGGCCTCGTCATCCTCATGGGGAGGCGGACGAGGCAGGGAGAGCGTCGGTGCCGTAGAGCCCCCAGCGGTGCTGACGAGCTCGGCGATGCGGTCGAGCCATTCTTCGTTGAAGTCGTCGACGGAGCGGTAGCGCAGGAGCTCGCATGCCATAAGCAACGCAGCATGCGCGCTTGCGGGTCCGTGGCAAGCATGGGACGAAGAGACCATCGGAGTCAGCGACGGGGTAGCGGTGCATCCATCACGCCGCACGGAGGGGTGCAGGGATGATGCCTGTTGTTCATGCCGTGCCGGACTGGTGGTGGCGTTGGTGGTAGGTGATCGAGAACGACGGGGTGGTCCTCCGGCAGGAGCAGTCTGAGCGACTCGGGCAGCGAGGGCAGCCCGCCACTCAGCACGGGCTCTGCGAGCGTCAGCCAAGGAGCTGCTGGAACGACGGGGCACGGATCGACGGAAGGGAAGTTTCGGCACACCCCTACCAAGAGCGCCAAATGTTGGATCTGGGGTTCCGGCAAAACCCTTAAGGTTCGAACTCTGGGGTGCGCACGAAGATCTCTCCGTCCGCCCTATCTCGCCTACTCAACAACCCTAGGCCTAGCTCGTCAGATCCGATGAACAAGGGACACAAGATTTATACTGGTTCGGGCCACCGTTGTGGTGTAATACCCAAATCCAGTGTGGTGTGGTGGATTGCCTTGTAGGCTAATCAAGTACATGGATGAACTGCCTCTTAAGGAGAGGTGTTCTTGGGCTCGAGTGAGCTGGTGGTGTGTGGCCTTCTATCTGCTCAACTCTCAGTGAGATCAACTCTATCTCTAATGAGATGATCCCTATGGTGGTGGCTTGTCCTATTTATAGTGACCAGGGTCCTCTTCCCAAATATTGAGCGGGAAGGAATCCCACTACGACCAAATTTGAAGGGGGGCAGCTAGAATAAGCTATCCTGACAAAAGGTGGTCTTCGCCTACCAAAGGCTCTGGTGGTGATGCCGCCGTGGGCTCCGCGATGACCTCCGTCCTACCATCCTGTTGGTCTTGGTCTCGTTGCACCGATATGGAAACCTTTGCCTGATGCCTCGGGACTCTTCGTCTGCACCTGCTCCTTTAGCACCGAAGGGGAAACTAGCACTCTGCACCCGCTGTCGCCCGCCTGGCCTTGGTCGTCACTGCTCACGTCACGAGGACCTCACGAGGAGTCCCTCACCTCGATATCTCTAATCCTCACGAGCCAGCCTGGTGAGGCCGCCCCAGGGGATGCCTTGTGTCGTCCGCCTCGCGAGGCTTGGCCCCTCGCGAGGGTCTTGAGTAGTCGATGAAGATGCTGGGCCGTACCAGGCCGCCTGGTGAGCCACGCGCTGGGCCGCAGGCAGGCAAGTCTGGGTACCCCCATTCCCATAACACCGACGCTCTAAGTCATGCCTCGACACGTAGGAGATATAGCCTCATCTTGGGCATTACACTGTGCCTTCCACAAGATTGGCTGACAGAAAGAAACAGGCGGGCTTTTGTGTCCGCTCGCTCATCCAGTAGTTCCAGGGTGCTCACTGCATCATCGGACATCACTTCCCCATACTCCCCAACCTTAATTGTCAAGAGTTGCGTAGAGCGCTTGCATTGCTGTTCCCTGGAGTACTTCTCCCCAAAGCGGAAATAGAGGCCGTGTTGGCGTTGGTAATAGCGTAATTGTCGCTCCCTTCCAAAATCATCTGTGGCTGGTTTGGCAACGGCGGTCGGTCCGGAAAGAGGCACCGCATGTCCCGTGGATGGTGATGGTGGCGGTCGCCCTGGGGGTGGTGCCGTATATGGCAGTGCTGTTGATCTGCTCGCATGCCCCAGCCGCAACTTGGAACGCTGATTTTCGAGCTCCTCTTCCTGAATCCTTGCAAGAATTGTGGCCCGTCTGGTGCTATTGGGTGCTTGAATGTGTACCGATTCTTGTAGCTCGTCCTTGAGGCCCAATAGAAATTGAGTAACAAAGAATTTTGGGTGAGAAAGTCTCATCGGAGTCAACTCCTTGAACTTGTCAAAAACCTTTCACAACAAGTCGGGCTTTGTAGATAGTGATATTACCATCAGCGTCTGTCTTCCTCTTGAAGATCCATTTATTCTCAATGGCTTGTCGATCATCGGGCAAGTCCACCAAAGTCCACACTTTGCTCTCATTTATGGATCCTATCTCAAATTTGATGGCCTCAAGCCATTTATCGGAATCTGGGCTCAGCATAGCTTCATGGTTCGAAGGTTCGCCGTTGTCTAACAACACGACTTCCAGTACAGGGTTACCGTACCATTCTGGTGCGGTACGTGTTCTGGTTGACCTTCGAGGTTTGGTAGTAACTCGATCCAAAGTTTCATGATCATTATTATTAGCTTCTTCTCCAGTTGGTGTAGGCATCACGGGAACGGTTTTCTCTGATGATCTACTTTCTAATTCGAGCGAAGGTACAATTACCTCTTCAGGTACTACTTTCCTCCCACTCATTTCTTTCGAGAGAAACTCCTTCTCTAGAAAGGATCTATTCTTAGCAACAAATATCTTGCCTTTGGATCTATGGTAGAAGGTGTACCCAACAGTTTCTTTTGGGTATCCTATGAAGATGCACTTCTCCGATTTGGGTTCGAGCTTATCAGGCTGAAGCATTTTCACATAAGCATCGCAACCCCAAACTTTAAGAAACGACAGCTTTGGTTTTTTGTGAAACCATAGTTCATACGGTGTCGTCTCAACGGATTTAGATGGTGCCCTTTTTAACGTGAATGCAACTGTCTCTAATGCATAACCCCAAAACGACAAAGGCAAATCGGTAAGAGACATCATAGAACGCACCATATCCAATAGAGTATGGTTAGAACGTTCGGACACACCATTACACTATGGTGTTCCAGGTGGCGTGAGGTGTGAAACTATTCCACATTGTTTCAAATGAAGACGAAACTCGTAACTCAAATATTCGCCTCCATGACCAGATCATAGAAACTTTATTTTCTTGTTACGACGATTCTCTACTTCACTCTGAAATTTGTTGAACTTTTCAAATGTTTCAGACTTGTGTTTGATCAAGTAGATATACCCATATCTACTCAAGTCATCTGTGAAGGTGAGAATATAACAATACCCACCGCTTGCTCAACACTCATCGGACCACATACATCGGTATGTATTATTTCCAATAAGTTATTAGCTCGCTCCATTGTTCCGAAAAACAGAGTTTTAGTCATCTTGCCCATGAGGCATGGTTCGCAAGTATCAAATGATTTATAATCAAGTGATTCCAAAAAGTCCACCAACATGGAGTTTCTTCATGTGTTGTACACTAATATAACCTAAACGGCAGTGCCATAAGTATGTTGCACTATCATTATCAACCCTGCATCTTTTGGCTTCAATATTATGAATATGTGTTTTACTACAATGAAGATTCAATAACCCATTAACCTTGGGTGTATGACCACAGAAGGTTTTATTCATGTAAACAGAATAACAATCTCTGACTTAAATGAATAACCGTATTATAATAAACACGACGCAATCTTGTTCATGCTCAATGCAAACTCCAAATAACATTTATTTCGGTTTAACATTAAGCCCTAAAGTATAGGGAGTGTGCGATGATGATCATATCAATCTTTGAACTACTTCCAACACACATCGGTACCTCACCCTCAACTAGTCTCCATTTATTCTGCAACTCCTGATTCGAGTTACTAATCTCAGCAACCGAACACGTATCAAATACCTAGGGGCTACTATGAGCACTAGTAAGGTACACATCAATAACATGTATATCAAATATACATTTGTTCACTTTGCCATCCTTTTTATTCGCCAAATATTTGGGGTAGTTCCGCTTCCAGTGACCATTTCCTTTGCAGTAGAAGCACTCAGTTTCAGGCTTGGGTCTAGCTTGCTTATTCTCAGTAGTGACAACTTACTTGCCATTCTTCTTGAAGTTCCCTTTCTTTTCCTTGCCTTTTTCTTGAAACTTGTCGGATTCAGGGCCCCGCAAAACCCTTGTAAGGTTCAAACATTGGGGTGCATGCGAAGAACTCAACTTCCCCTATCTGCCTACTCGCCGTCTCTATGAACTAGCTCGACGAACAAGAAGGAAATGACAAAGGGAAGTTTACCCAGGTTCAGGCCATCTAGCGGTGAGTGGCCCTACTCCTGCAATGTGGTGGATTGCCTCAAGGTGGGCTGAGGAAGAACTAGTAAAGTGGTGACACAACCTCACGAGGTGTGTTCTTGGGTGTGAGGGTGCTGGTCAATCTGATTGATCCGTCTTCTCCGATGGTGGTGGCTAAGCTATATTTATAGTGGCTTCGGTCCTCTTCCCCCAAAGTGTAGGCAGGAAGGGATCCCACAACAGCCAAATTTGAAGGGAGACAACTAGTACATCTTATCCTGACGAAAGTTGGTCTTCGCCTGCAAAGCTTCTGATCCTGACGCCACGGTGGGCTCGGTGATAACCTCCATCCTTTCGTCCTGGCGATCCTGGTCTTGTTGCATGGAAATGGAAACCTTTGGCTCATTCCTCGGGACTCCACGCCTGCGCTTGCCTCTTTAGCACCAAAGAGGAAAATTGATGTCCTGCGTCCGTTGGCGCCCACCTAGCCTTGGTCGTCATGGCTTGCGTCATTTGAACCTCACGAGGTGAGGGCTTGCATAGAGGTCTCTGCTCCTCAGGAGCCAGCCTAGTGAGACTGCTCCTTCCGGAGGTCTTGGTGTCGCCCGCCTCACGAGGTTTGGCCCACGCAAAGGCCTTGAGTGCCGATGCTAAAGACGGACGTACCAGGCCGATGAAGGAGCCACGTCATGGGCTGCAGGCAGGCAAGTCTGGGTACCCTGGTTCCCAGAACACCGACAGTAGCCCCCGGGCCCAAGGCGTGCTCAGGCTTGGCTTCGACGCGAAGCCAAAGGACAAGGGCGAAGCACCGCGAGCCCCAACCGCATGTGGCCCAGTCGATGCGTGGCGCCTGACGAGTGGTGGCCGCCTCCACTTCCCCACGCAGCCTTGGCAACCACTTGATTTAGCGGCCGCCTGTTGCTAGCATGACCTTGCCAGACTTGACCGTTGCGCTCAGACTTGGTTCCCCCTCCACCTTGCAAACTTGCGGCTTGCGACTTCCCATCCAGATTCAGCGCCACGCCAATCTCCCCTTGTCTCCGTAGCCCCTATGTCGAAGAAGAAGAAGGGGAAAGCCATCGCTCCTGCTGAATCCTGGTCGGGCGTGGAGCACGCGCTCGATTGATCGACGGTGGTCAACTCAAAGGAGTTGGCCAAGGTCCGACCGGCCCTCGCCGCTGACTCCAACGAGTGGAAGGCGACGAAAGTCTAGCCTGCCTCTTGGTCCATGGTGGATATGGAAGCCTTTGAGATCCCCCCATCCATCTTCACGCTCTTCTGACCGGCTTCAATGCCATACTCTCGCATTACCAGATCCAGGCGCTGCATCTGGACCTTGCGTCCATAATCCTCCTAGCCACCTTCGCCTTCCTGTGTGAGGCCATGGTGGGCATTACCCCATCCATCGCCTTGTTCCGCCATTTCTTCTAGCTCCATTTGGTCGACGACCGGCAACGCTCGGGGTGCGTGGCCTTCCTGGACGAGGCGGCAACGACTGGCTCAGGCATCGTGAAGGGGTTCCGGAAGCAATGGGTGTTCGTGCACGCCGCCATGCTCAGCCCTCTGCTCCAGCTCCCACGAGGACCAGCGGAACCCAACTCCGGCTGGGGCCACGAGAAGCTTGTCGATCGCCGGCTTGCCTTTGTTTGGACCAGGTTGGCCAGATTGAAGAAGGTCGGGGTGACGGCTCCAATGGTGGTGAGGGAGTTCGTCAGGCGGCGCATCGCCCCGCTTCAGCACCATTCCTGCCCGATGTGGACCTTTACCGGCCCTGCGAACCCCATAAGGCTCCAGGTGCCTTCACTTCCTTCCAAGACGCTGCGCGGGGTGATTGAGCTCTTAACGGGCGACCCAGCGCCAGCTGCGCTCCCGCAGGATGGTTGCCTCTTGTACAACTGTTCGAACAAGGAGAGCTTCGCGAGGCAAATGCCCCTTTTCGACGAATGGGGGCTGCGCCCGGAGGGCCCCGCGAGAATCCTATCTTGGCGACTCCAGTGCTTGTTGATCTTGCGATGCGCGCCCCAGACATGGGCGTAGGGGGGCGAATGCCGTCGGAGGCTCACAAGGTGATTGATGGGGAGAAGACGTCGCCCGATGTTCCCAAGGCGATTGATGAGGGTCAGACGTCACCCGATGCTCCCGAGGTAGTCGCTCGAGGAGCCCCCGTGGTTGCTCCTGAGGTGGTCATCAACGAGCAGGCGTGGCCTGGTGCTCTTGAGGAGGCCGCGTCTAAGGGCCAGACGCGCACTCCCTAGGTGGCAACGCGCCACACGGCCGCCGAGGGTCATGCTCCAGCCTTCGGCCCTCTTCGCCCGAACCTCGAGGCACTCCGCAAGAGGAAAGAGTTGTGGGGCTGCAGTAGCGAGGGTTTCCGGCCCGTGAAACAGAGGAAGTACATAGAAGTGAACTGGTAAGTGCCTTATCTTTGCAATTCTTCATGAGCGGTACTCTTTCCTGACCCTGTTTCCTCAGGGTCTCTCTGATCGTGACGGCAAAAGCTCCTGAGGTTTGCTGCCTGGGGGCCCTTGGCTCGCTGCCTGGTCCGAGTCCCCTGCGCCAGGCACCCTTGCGAGGTACGGTGACGGTTCGCGAAGGGGGTGCACCACCGGGGGACCGATGGCCTGGGCCTTCTACATCCTTGCTTCGTGGTCTCTTCCGGGCTGTCGAAGGTGTGCCGAGGGCTCTCCCACTAGTCCTTCCAGTGGCTGGGCTCTCTCGTTGTTGGCTTCATCTTCGAGCGTCGGAGGCGCGTCACTTGACCCCTCTGTTGGGGCCTATGAAGCGGCTAGGGGAGCGCTAGCTAAGGGAGTCCTGGATCAAGGGATCCTCAGGTGGCCGGATTACTCGTTATGGGCCGGACTGGTGGGCCATGAAGATTATAGCTGAATACTATCCCCTGTATCCGGATAGGACTCCCATATGTGTAAAATAGCAAGTTTAGAGTACGGGTGTAATATTTCCTTCCTCTGCAAGATGATCATGTACAACCCTAGGTCCCTCCGGTGCATATATAAACCGGAGGGTTTAGTCCATAGCGACGAAATCACAACATCCTAGACTAGACTTCTAGGGTTTAGTCATTACCATCTCGAGATAGATCAAATCTTATAACCCTATATTCATCAAGATCAATCAAGCAGGAAGTAGGGTATTACCTATATAGAGAGGGCTTGAACCTGGGTAAACATCGTGTCCCCAGTCTCCTGTTACCATCAATCCTCAGGCGCACAATTCGGGACCCCCTACCCGAGATCCGCCGGTTTTCACACCAACATTAGTGCTTTCATTAAGAGTTCCACTGTGTCATCGACAGCAGGATTAATGGCTCGCTTCGTCATCAACGATGGCGCCACCTCCGGGGAGAGTTACCTCCCCGGATAGCTTTTCGTGTTCAGCAGCTTTGTGCTATGCGCCAACTCGATGGCCACCTCAAGCAGGTTGACGGCTATGCCCCTGGTCATCAGGTCAGGTTTGGATGCTTGAACTATGTTGCTGACATCCGAGGATACTTGATCTTCGACGGATTCACACCCATGGCTGCTGCTCCCTGCCTACACGATGAAGACATCTTAGATTTATCATCGGATTCCTTCTAGGGGTCAACACCCGCGACGGCTCTGGCCCTAGATCCAGAGCAGACCGCTTTGTCCGAAGATGAAAGGGTCAACCCTGCCATGGAAACCGCAGACTTAGCGGCGGTTGAGCCGCTCACAGATCCAGAATTGAGCGGGATCCTCCCCGCCGCTGGAACGCGGGACTTGTCTCAGATTACGAGCTCCGGACTTATGGGATCCGCACTCTCCGGGCTCAATGGAGCGGTTGTTGCCCAGCCCATCCCCGCAAACCCCCAAACACCTATCCAGCTCCCGCTCTTAAACGAGGCGCTAGATTTGCTGCAATCTCTCACCCTAATAGAGAATTCCCAGCCGAACTATGCCCAGTTTAAACTAGGGGCTAAGTACATGGAATTCTGCTTCCCACCGACTAGCCACTTGGTAGCCACGGTCAAGGACTTAACCGACATACTATACTTTGCTTTTAAAGATATCGAAGGGTTGGACCACGACGTCAAAGATGATCTAGGTACAAACCCGCCTGTGATCGGGCAATGGACAACCACTTCTACCTACGATGTGTACATGGTGGATACACCCAATGAGAAAGAAGACGACGGTGATAAATATCCAGAGCAGGAAAAGCCCGTTGATGAACCTCCTAAACGCCGGCGTCAGAAATGCCACTCACGATCGCGTCGAGGAAAGGAAAGTAATACCGGCACTGGAGACAATGAAGATCCGGAGGAATCCAATGACCCCGGAGAGCCAGCGGTGGAGGAGGACGAGCGGGAGGATGGACAATGCAGTCCCGAACAACTCGTCGATCACAATGATTCCAAAGACAGTAATTATCTACCTGTCTCCGAAGAGGATGTCAGCCTAAGAGGCAAGGAATTCATAGTCCCAGAGGAACCCTCGAAGAAAAACGCTTTCAACAACAACTTATTGCTATAGCAAGGAGCTTGAAAAAATGGCAGCTGCGGCTTAAGGCCGAGCACGATACGCTCAATGACAGATGAAACAAAGTGCTAGTTGCTGAAGAAAGATACGACCGTGAGCGACAAACAAAGGTTATCCCGAACGCAAATTGCTTCCCCAATTCGACGACGAGGCCCTTGCGCCAATTCCGCCGAAGTACGACGCTGATCAACCTGACCGACCACCTCGTGGACAGGAGAAAGCGGCCAGCAATGCCGTATACCAACCCCGGCCTCCCCAATGTAAAAGAAAGGATACCATGGCTTAGGGCCATAAGTACGATTTACATCAGGACCTAGAAAAGCCGATCAGGCCACATCAATCTACGGATCAAGAGAACGGGCTCCCACGCGGGATGGCGGTTATCAAGCCAAGCACGCCAGGTACAATCAAGTTCGGAACCAACACCGAACACAGACACCGTCCGAATTACGCCACGATGTTGCGCGATATTGGGGCGCTGCACACCCTCTGTGCTTTACCCCTGAGGTGATGGTGTCCGATCTAGGGTACCGGCAAAACCCTTAAGGTTCGAACTCTGGGGTGCACACGAAGATCTCTCCTTCCGCCCTAGCTCGTCTATGCAACAGCCCTAAGCCTAGCTCGTCAGATCCGACGAACAAGAGATACAAGATTTATACTGGTTCGGGCTACCGTTGTGGTGTAACACCCTAATCTAGTGTGGTGTGGTGGATTGTCTTGTAGGCTGAGGAAGAACTAGTACATGGATGAACTGCCTCCTCAGGAGAGGTGTTCTTGCGCTCGGGTGAGCTTGTGGTGTGGGTCCTTCTATTTGATCAGCTCAAGAAGAGATGAGATCATCCCAATGGTGGTGGCTAGTCCTATTTATAGTGGCCAGGGTCCTCTTCCCAAATATTGAGCGGGAAGGAATCCCACAATGGCCAAATTTGAAGGGGGACATCTAGTACAAGCTATCCTGACAAAAGGTGGTCTTTGCCTGCCAAAGGCTCTAGTGGTGACGCCGTTGTGGGCTCTGCGGTGCCCTCCGTCCTGCCATCCTGCTGGTCTTCGTCTTGTTGCACCGATATGGAAACCTTTGCCTGACGCCTCGGGACTCCGCGCCTCAACCTGCTCCTTTAGCACCGAAGAGGAAACTGGCACTCTGCGCCCGTTGGCGCCCGCCTGGCATCGGTCGTCACTGCTCACATCACGAGGACCTCGCGAGGTGCCCCTTGCCTTGATATCTCCGCTCCTCACGAGCCGGCCTAGTGAGGCCGCCCCAGGGGATGCCTTGTGTCGTCCGCCTCGCGAGGCTTGGCCACTCGCGAGGGTCTTGAGTGGTTGCCGAAGATGCTGGGCCGTACCGAGCTGCCTTGTGAGCCCCGCTCTGGGCCGCAGGCATGCAAGTCTGGGTACCCCCGTTCCCAGAACACCAACAGTACCCCCGGACCCAAGGTGCGCTCGGCCTTGGCTTCGCGGCGAAGACAAGGGCCAAGGGCGCAGCGCTGCGGGCCCCCAAAGCCTGCGGCCTTGCTTGAAGCGTCGCACTTGATGGGACGTGGGCGTCTCCATTTCCCCATGCAGCCTCGGCGGCTACGCGACTTGCCAAGTCTCCGCGTGCACAGCGGACCATCATTACCTGCGATTTTGGAGGTCGACGGTTAGCCTTCTCCTTGCTATAAATAAGGCGGCGAGTGGAGCCTCCGCCGCCCATCTTCTCCCATCATTCCTCTTGCCTCTTCTTCCTTGCTCTATACTTGGTCGTGCCGCTCATGGCGCCAATCCGACGATTCTCCGCCGTCGAGAAGGGGAAGACTCCTCGCGAGGAGCCAGTGGTACATCCCCCGAAGAAGAGGCCGCTCCGTCCTCATGGTGCCGCCATCAAGCCGGTACTGACGAGGCCTTGGCACGAGTGTCCTCCCCCTGGCTATCCATTGCCCCTTTTCGCCAGGGCACCGGGCCATGGTGAGGGAGCTGTCACTCAGTGTCGTCCGCACCGCGGCCGTACCGATCGCGCCATTGTGGTACGCTCTGCTGTCCCGAGAGCTCACGCCGGAGGCTCCTCCCGTGAGTTCGTGGTGTGGGCAGCGATGCCTCCTAGATCGTGGATTCTCCTCCCGCCATTCTTTGCCGTGGAGGTGCTACCGAGGGGGCCGCTCGGGCTGTGGTTGCGACACGCTGAGTGCCGGGCCCTAGCGACGAAGACGGAGGTTGAGGTCGACTCCTCGGGCAAGGTCTTCATGACACGCGGATGGGGCGAGGTCGCCCGTGCTTGCGGCTCGGAAGGCGCCCTCGCCTTCCACTTCGAGTTCGATGGCGTCTCCATGCTGTGCTTCAAGGTGTTCGACGAGGAAGGACGCCGCCTGGAATGTTGCCTTGGAAGTGGCCACCAGGGGGATGCTGCTGGCGACGCGCCGGTCATTGATTCCGCCACTAGGTTATCCAGCGGCAGCGATGGCCTCCAGAGGTCTAGCGGCTGTTCTGAGTTTGCTGAGTTCCCAAAGACAAGCGACGCCAGCTACGCGCCCCCAAGCTCACGGCGCGCCCAAAATGCGTCGGGCTCACGGGCGCGTCACTGGTGGTGACCCGCCTTGGGTCGGAAGTGGGCCATCACGGCTTGTTGTTAATGATGGCATCGGCGGCCGCGACCGTAGTTAGGATCCCCTGAAGGCCTTTCATGGCGTTCGCTGTGAGGATTCAAAGCCCACCCCACAGGGGTGTGTAAAGAACTTGTAATGCTTTTGCTTCCATCTTGCCGTTTCGCCAGCGCACTCTGTTCGCGGGCCTTGTTTCAGCAATATCACCCCCTTTTTTACCCTTTTTGTTGCATAGTGCTCTATGCCGACAGGCCCCAGTCCCAAGGCAAGCTGTAGCCGTCGCTGGTATGCCAGGTCACGATGCTGTGGTCAAGGCCAGGAGGAGAGCGGCCCGAGGTCCGATAAGAGCTCCTGAGGCGCGATGCTCAAGAGGTCCCCCTTGGCATGCAAGCGGCTTCCTGAGGCTAAAAAAGCGAGGCAGTATTGCTGAAGCGTTACTACCAAATCCAGCTGAGCGAGTGTAGATGGGGCATTAAGGTGTTAATGACTTCTCTTGATGATCGCGGGGTGGTTCCTCCAAATAGCGCGCCTGGTTTGTTCATGAGGCTCAGATTTCATGATTCCGTCCCGCTGGCCCTGGAGTTCTGCGTTGGCAGGGCTTGGCTCGCGCGTACCTCAGCCGCCGCTGGCCTTGACCAGAAACCAGGACAAGACCAGGAGTGAGGGGCTACGGGACCAGTTAGGCTCCTGAGTTGCGATGCTCAAGAGTCCCCCTTAACGTTTGAACGGGCCCGAAGGAAGGGAATGCTGGACTCAGGCCTTGATGTTCTGCGTCGGTAGGGCCCGGCCCGCACGTACCTCACCCGCCGTTGGCCTTGACCGGAAACCAGGACAAGACCAGGGAGTGAGGGGATACGGCACCAGTTAGGCCCTTGGGTCGCGATGCCCAAGGGCCCCCCTTGACGTACGAACATGCCCATGCTCTCTGAACCGACTCCCCTCCTCTAGTGCTTCTTGATGCTCTGGATCCTCTGGTCCCGGTCCTCGGGTGAAGCTCAGCCGCCGTTGGTATGCTAGGTCGCGATGCCGTGGTCAAGGCCAAGGGGTGAGGGCTGGAGAGTCAGTAAGAGCCCCTGAGACGGGATGCTCAGGGACCCCCCCTTTAACGCGCAAGCGACCCACGCGAGGAAGGGAGACCGGTGGGACTGCCTGTCGCGGTGCTCCTGAGACTTCGCTTGGTTATCCTGCAGTAGAACGACTTAGGGCCACGCCGCTTTGGGCTTCTGATAATTCCGCGAGGAGACGAAGGCACCGAGGACCTGGTAAGGTGACGTTTGCGGAGCGGGCCGCGGGTTAGAGCTCGGTCCCTCGCGTTTGTCAGCGTTGCTGGGACGGACCCGAGCACAAGCGCCATGCCAATGTATGCAGCCTCATTGCGGGATGAACAGAAGTCCGTCAGGTGGCGAAGGAGACCCGGAGGGGTGATGGTTAGTCGAGTGATCCGAATGCAAAATGACAGGGATGGTAGCACTAGCTTTGGTAAAATGCATGGGAGATACATGCCACCAGGGTGAACCTGTGCGGCCTAGGGATAGTCCAGCCCCAGGGGCGCCCCCCAAAAGGTGATCTGAGATGCAAAAGGATGCGCGTCACAGGGACAGGCCCGTGCGACCTAGGAATAATGCTTCCCGATGGGCGCTCCTAGTGGAACAGAAATCGAAAGATGTAACCTAGCATAGTTGCTGAAGTAGTGTTTGTGTAGCTAAAGGTGCTCAATGAAGACGCTGCTCCTTACGTGTCGTCTGGCTCCGGCCCCTCGCGAGGCTCCAGGGCTCCCCAGATCTCGCGGAGGGCTGAGTTCAATTCTGCCTGGATCTCCTTGTGCCTGGCCTCGCGAGCCACCAGGACTTCCCGCATGTGGCGCTAGTGCAGGGCCGCCTGGTTCGGCAAGCCGAAGGGCATGCGCACGTAGCTGTGAGGGGGACCCTGGCACCAGCCCACCTGGGAAGGCCAGTTGAGTTCCCGAGATGCGATCATGTTGAGTGCCGGGACGTTGACACCAACGCGCAGCCCGTCTCCTGAGCTTGGACCAACAGCTGCCCTTGGAGGAGCCGGGCGGCGCCCACCTCGCATGGCTCTCGACTCCTGTAGGTCTTCGATGGTCTGACTGATGAACTCCTGAGCGCTTGGTGTCTCACGCCTTGAGGCCTCCGGAGGGAAGTGTGCAGTGAAGCACACTTCCACGTGGTGCCCGAGCGCCTCCCTCGTGACATTGGCTAGGTCAAAGGCCCTCCAGAGGAGAGCCCCTGAGCCTAGCCTGAGAGGGGCATCGAGCGCACCTTCCTATGCGAGAGAGGGAGGAGGCCCCGTGGTGCGGCCTCCCTGTGCTGTGTCCTCATGAGGCTTCAGGGCCAGTAGCTGCTTCTACTTCTTGGGAACGACCTCAGGTGGGTAGATGATGATGTCGCTATCCGGATCCTCGCCTGTCGCCGCCTGGTAAGCGCGCTCGAGTGAGCACACTGCATCCTTCTCCTCGCAGGCGATGGTGATAATGCCACCGCTTCCAGGCATCTTGAGAACATTGTAGCCGTGGTGAGTTACTGCCATGAACATGGCCAGGGCCGGATACTCGAGGATGGTGTTGTAAGGGAGATGGATGTGGGAGACATCAAAGTCGATGAGCTCAGTGTGGTAGTTGTCACGCTTGCCAATGGTTACGGGTAGGCGAACTTGCCCCACAGGAGTGGTGGAGCCATCAGTCACTCCGGGAAATGGCTTGGTAGGCAGTAGCTGATCATAGGGTACTTGGAGGCTGTCGAATGTCTCGATGGACAGGACGTTGAGCCCTTCACCACCGTCGATGAGTGTCTTGGTAACTTGGATGTTGCTGATGATGGGAGAGCAAAGCATCGGGAGGGCGCCAGCCATAGCTGCGCACTTGAGCTGTTCTGCTGAACTGAAGGTGATGGGACACCTAGACCACCTAAGTGGACGGGTGGTCTCGAGCTTGGGGAGAGCTGCGTTTACTTCACGGGCGAACTGCTTGAAGAGGTGCTGAGAAGCTGGGGCCTGTGCTCCGCCCAAGATGCAAGCGATGGCACGCGGCTCCTGGAAGCCCGCAGCCCCCCCCCCCTCCTGGTCGTCGTTTCTCCTTGGCGGTGGAAGTGGTGGTAGGCCGGCCCTGCCCTGAGGACGGTCCTCTCGAGGCTGATCCCTCTAGGCGTCCTCGCGGGGCTAGCCGCGTCAACTGTCCTCCCGAGGCTGATCACGCCACTCCTGGCGGGGTCCACGGTCGTCCTAGCGTCCTCCAGTCCGACCTCCCCCGCGGCCGTAGCCACGATTTCCGTGCTCGGGGCGTTGGATGACGCGTTCTTCGCGGAGGGCCCGGAGCTCTTGACAGTCGTGAGTGTTGTGGCTGTGCATGTTGTGGAAGGCGCAAAATGCTCGGTCGTTCTTGGGTGGCTCCGGGTAGTCAAGGCCACGCTTCATTTATGGTTCGGCTGCAAGCATTGTCACTCCCTTGCACTTTACGTCCTTGCCTTTTGCCTTCTTGTCTTCGGTCTCAGCAGCGGGGAGCTCGACGAGCGAGAGGCGCCCATCTTCAGCCCTGGCGCACTTGGTCGCGAGATTGAACACCTCCAAGGACATGCACAAATCTTCGTGGATAGCCAGCTCCTCATTCATCTTGACGTCGCGAACGCCATTTGAGAACACCGAAATGTTGGCCTCGTCCGTGACCTAGGGGATTTTGACGCGGACACTATTGAAGCGTTGGATAAACTTGTGCAGGGTTTCTCCTGGTTTTTGCTTGATACATCGCAGGTCTCCCACGGCCGGGGGACGGTCTCGAGTGCCCTGGAAGTTGGTGATGAACCGATCACGCATCTCACTTCAGGTGGAGATCGATCCCGCGGGCTGGTTCAAGAGCCATGAGCGCACGCCATCCTTGAGTGCCATGGGGAACCAGCTCGCCTTGATCTTCTCGTTGCCGCCGGACGCCTTGATGCTCAGCTCGTAGAGCTGCAGGAACTCCGCAGGGTCGGGGGTGCCATTGTAGCGTGGAGGCAGGTCGGGCTTGAACTTCCCAGGCCAGTTGATGTTGCGCAGCTTGGGGGCGAGGGCCTTGCAGCCTGCTGTCGACACCAGAGCTTGCTGGGGTGGTGTGACTTGGTCTTGGTCATCGCACTCCGCCACGGAAGGGGGGGTGCGGTCTCGATGCTGCGATGGAGGGAGCGCAGGTGCTCCACCGCAGGGCCGTTGAATCTCTTGGTAGCTTCCTTCTTCGCGCGATGGCACCGCGTGTGGGCGGTCACGCCGCGGGGCCAAATGCATTGGGTCTTGGACGATGCCTTGACGCTGGGGTAGCAGTGGAGTTTCTTGGGCCTCGTCATCCTCGCGGCGAGGTGGGCGAGGCAGGGAGAGGGACGTCGCCAGAGAGCCCCCAACGGCGCTGATGAGCTCGGTGATGCGGTCAAGCCATTCTTCGTAGAAGTCGTCGACAGGGCGGTAGCACAGGAGCTCACGTGCCATGAGCAACGCAGCCTGCGTATCCGCGGGTCCGTAGCGAGTATGGGACGAAGAGACCGTCGAAGTCAGCGACGGGTTAGCGGTGCGTCCATCACACCGCACGGAGGGGTGCAGGGATGTTGCCTGATGTTCATGCCGCGCCAGACCGGTGGCGGCATTGGCAGCAGGCGATGGAGAACAACAGGGTGGTCCGCCGACAGGAGCGGTCTGAGCAATGCGGGCGGCAAGGGCAGCTCGCCGCTCAGCACGGGCTCTCCGAGCGCCGGCCATGGACTGCTGGAACAGCAGAGCGCTGAAGGACGGAAGGGAAGTTTCAGCGCACCCCTACCTGGCGCGCCAAATGTAGGATCTAAGGTTCCGGAAATATCCTTCAGGTTCGAACTCTGGGGTGCACACGAAGATCTCTCCTTCCGCCCTAGCTCATCTACGCAACAGCCCTAAGCCTAGCTCGTCAGATCCGATGAACAAGAGACACAAGATTTATACTGGTTCGGGCCACCGTTATGGTGTAACACCCTAATCCGGTGTGGTGTAGTGGATTTCCTTTTAGGCTAAGGAAGAACTAGTACATGGATGAACTGCCTCCCGAGGAGAGGTGTTCTTGCGCTCGGGTGAGCTTGTGGTGTGGGTCCTTCTATTTGATCAACTCGAGATGAGATGGGATGAACCCAATGGTGGTGGCTAGTCCTATTAATATTGACCAGGGTCCTCTTCCCAAATATTGAGCGGGAAGGAATCCCACAACGGACAAATTTGAAGGGGGACAACTAGTACAAGCTATTCTGACAAAAGGAGGTCTTTGCTTGCCAAAGGCTCTGGTGGTGACGCCGCCGTGGGCTCCACGGTGACCTCCCTCCTGCCGTCCTGCTGGTCTTGGTCTTGTTGCACCAATATGGAAACCTTTGCCTAATGCCTCAGGACTCCGCGCCTCAACTTGCTCCTTCAGCACCGAAGAGGAAACTGGCACTCTGCGCCCGCTCGCGCCCGCCTGGCATCGATCGTCACTGCTCACGTCACGAGGACCTCGCGAGGTGCCCCTTGCCTTGATATCTCCGATCCTCACGAGCCGGCCTGGTGAGGCAGCCCCAGGGGATGCCTTGTGTCGTCCACCTCGTGAGGCTTGGCCCCTCGCGAGGGTCTTGAGTGGTTGCCGAAGATACTGGGCCGTACTGGGCTGCCTTGTGAGCCACGCTCTGGGCCGCAGGCAGGCAAGTCTGGGTACCTCCGTTCCCGGAACACCGACAGTAGCCCCCGGACCCAAGGTGCGCTCGGGCTTGGCTTCGCGGCGAAGCCAAGGGACAAGTGCGGAGCGTCGCGGGCCCCCAAAGCCCGTGGCCTTGCTCGTAGCGTCACACTTGATGGGACGTGGGCGTCTCCATTTCCCCATGCAGCCTCGGCGGCTGTGCGACTTGACAAGTCTCCGCGTGCACAGCGAACCATCATTACCAGCGATTTCGGAGGTCAACGGTTAGCCTTCTCCTTGCTATAAATAAGGCGGGGAGTGGAGCCTCCGCCGCCCATCTTCTCCCTTCGTTCCTCTCGCCTCTTCTCCCTTGCTCTATACTCGGTCATGCCGCTCATGGTGCCGATCCGACGATTCTCCGTTGCCGAGAAGGGGAAGACTCCTCGTGAGGAGCCAGTGGTACTTCCCCCAAAGAAGAGGCCGCTCCGTCCTCATGGTGCCGCCATGAAGCCGGAAGTGACGGAGCCTTGGCACGAGCATCCTCCCCCTGGCTATCTGTTGCCCCTTTTCGCCAGGGCACCGGACCATGGTGAGGGAGCTAGCGCTCAGCGCCGCCGCACCGCGGCCGTACCGATCGTGCCATTGTGGTATGCTCTGCTGTCCCGAGAGCTCACGCCGGAGGCTCCTCCCGTGAGTTCATGGTGTGGGCAGCGATGCCTCCTAGATCGTGGATTCGCCTCCCGCCATTCTTTGGCGTGGAGGTGCAGCCGAGGGGGGCGCTCGGGCTGTGGTTGCGACACGCCGAGTGCAGGGCCCCAGCGACGAAGACGGAGGTTGAGGTCGACTCCTTGGGAAAGGTCCTCATGACTCGCGGATGGGGCGAGGTCGCCCGTGCTTGCGGCTCGGAAGGCGCCCTCGCCATCCACTTCGAGTTCGATGGCGTCTCCGTGCTGCTCTTCAAGGTGTTCGATGAGGAAGGACGCCGCCTGGAATGTTGCCCTGGAAGTGGCCACCAGGGGGATGCTGCTGGTGACGCGCCAGTCATTTGTTCCGCCACTAGGTTATCGAGCGGCAGTGACGGCCTCCGAAGGTCTAGCGGCTCTTCTGAGTCTGCCGAGTCCCCGGAGACAAGCGACACCAGCTACGCGCCCCCAAGCTCACGGCGCGTCCGGAATGCGTCGGGCTCACGGGCGCGTCACTGGTGGTGACCCGCCTTGGGTCAGAAGTGGGCCATCACGGCTTGCTGTTGATGATGGCGTCGGCGGCGGCGACCGTAGTTAGGATCCCCTCAAGGCCTTTCATGGCATTCACTGCGAGGATTCAAAGCCAACCCCACACGGGTGTGTAAAGAACTTGTAATGCTTTTGCTTCCATCTTGCTATTTCGCCAGCGCACTCTGTTCGCGAGCCTTGTTTCAACAATATCACCCCCTTTTTTACCCTTTTGGTTGCATAGTGCTCTACGCCGACAGGCCCCAGTCCCAAGGCAATCTGCAGCCGTCGCTGGTGTGCCAGGTCGCGATGCCGTGGTCAAGGCCAGGAGGTGAGCGGCCCGAGGTCCGATAAGAGCTCCTGAGGCGCGATGCTCAAGAGGCCCCCCTTGGCATGCAAGCGGCTTCCTGAGGCTAAAAAAGTGAGGCAGTATTGCTGAAGCGTTACTACCAAATCCTGCTGAGCGAGTGTGGATGGGGCATTAAGGTCTTAATGACTTATCTTGATGATCGCGGGGTGGTTCCTCCAAACAGCGCGCCTGGTTTGTTCATGAGGCTGATATTTCGCGATCCCCTCCCGCAGGCCCTGGAGTTCTGCGTCGGCAGGGCTCGGCCTGCGCGTACCTCAACCGCCGCTGGCCTTGACCGGAAACCAGGACAAGACCAGGGAGTGAGGGGCTACGGGACCAGTTAGGCTCCTGAGTCGCGATGCTCAAGAGTCTCCCTTAACATTCGAACGGGCCTGAAGGAAGGGAATGCTGGACTCAGGCCTTGATGTTCTGCGTCGGCAGGGCCCGACCCGCGCGTACCTTAGCCGTCGCTGGACTTGACCAGAAAACCAGGACAATACCAGGGAGTGAGGGGCTACGGGACCAGTTAGGCCCTTGGGTTGCGATGCCCAAGGGTCCCCCTTGACGTACGAACAGGCCCAAGCTCTCTGAACCGACTCCCCCTCCTCTCGTGCTTCTTGATGCGCTGGATCCTCGGGTCCCGATCCTCGGGCGAAGTTCAGCCGCCATTGGTATGCTAGGTCGCGATGACGTGGTCAAGGCCAAGGGGTGAGGGCTGGATAGTCAGTAAGATCCCCTGAGATGGGATGCTCAGGGTCCCCCTTTAACGCGCAAGCGACCCACATGAGGAAGGGAGACCGGTGGGACTGCCTGTCACCGTGCTCCTGAGACTCCGCTTGGTTAGCCTGTAGTAGAATGACTTAGGGCCGCGCCCGCATTGGTCTTCTAATAATTCCACGGGGATACGAAGGCACCAAGGACCTGGTGAGGTGACGCTTGCGGAGTGGGCCGTGGGTTAGAGCTCGGTCCCTCGGGTTTGTTAGTGTTGCTGGGATGGATCAGAGCACAAGCGTCGTGCCTATGTATGCAGCCTCGTTGCAGGATGAACAGAAGTCCGTCAGGTGGCGAAGGAGACCCGGAGGGGTGATGGTTAGTCGAGTGATCCGAATGAAAAATGACAGGGCTCGTAGCACTAGCTTTGGTAAAATGCAGGGGAGATACATGCCACCAGGGTGAACCTGTGCGGCCTAGGGATAGTGCGGCCCAAGGGGCGCCCCCCAAAAGGTGATATGAGATGCAAAAGGATGTGCGACGCAGGGACAGGCCCGTGCGACCTGGGAATAATGCTTCCCGAGGGGCGCTTCCAGTTGAACAGAAATCGAAAGATGTCACCTGGCATAGTTGCTGAAGTAGTGTTGGTGTAGCTGAAGGTGCTCGATGAAGATGCTGCTCCTTACATGCCGCCTGGCTCCGGCCCCTCCCGAGGCTCCGGGGCTCCCCAGATCTCGCGGAGGGCTGAGTCCAATTCCGCCTGGACCTCCTTGTGCCTGGCCTCGCGAGCCACCAAGACTTCTTGCATGTGGCGCTAGTGCAGGCCCGCCTGGTTCGGCAAGCCAAAGGGCATGCACACGTAGCTGTGAGGGGGACCCTGGCACCAGCCCACCTGGGAAGGCTAGTGGAGCTCCCGAGATGCGATCATGTTGAGTGCCGGGATGTTGACACCAACGCGCAGCCCGTCTCCTGAGCCTGGACCAACAGCTGCCCTTGGAGGAGCCGGGCGGCGCTCACCTCGCATGGCTCTCGACTCCTGTAGGTCTTCGATGGTCTGACTGATGAACTCCTGAGCGCTTGGTGTCTCACGCCTTGAGGCCTCCGGAGGGAAGTGTGCAGTGAAGCACTCTTCCACGTGGTGCCCGAGCGCCTCCCTCGTGACATTGGCTAGGTCAGAGGACCTCCAGAGGAGAGCCCCCGAGCCAAGCCTAAGAGGGGCACCGGGCGCGCCTTCCTATGCGAGAGAGAGAGGAGGCCCTGTGGTGCTGCCTCCCTGTGTTGTGTCCACATGAGGCTTCAGGGCCACTAGATGCTTCTTCCTCTTGGGAATGACCTCAGGTGGGTCGATGATGATGTCGCTGTCCGGATCCTCGACTGTCGCCTCCTGGTAAGTGCGCTCGAGTGAGCACACTGCGTCCTTCTCCTCGCAGGAGATGGTGATAACGCCACTGCTTCCAGGCATCTTGAGAACATTGTAGCCGTGGTGAGTTACTGCCATGAACTTGGCCAGGGCCGGATACCCGAGTATCGTGTTGCAAGGGAGATGGATGTGGGTGACATCAAAGTCGATGAGCTCAGTGTGGTAGTTGTCACGCTTGCCAAAGGTTACGGGTAGGCGAACTTGCCCCACAGGAGTGGTGGAGCCATGAGTCACTCCGGGAAAGGGCTTGGTAGGCAGTAGCTGATCATAGGGTACTTGGAGGCTGTCGAATGTCATGATGGACAGGACGTTGAGCCATGTGCCACCATCGATGAGGGTCTTGGTAACTTGGACGTTGCTGATGACGGGAGAGCAAAGCAACGGGAGGGCACCAGCCATAGCTGCGCACTTGAGCTGGTCTACTGAACTGAAGGTGATGGGACACCTGGACCACCTAAGTGGACGGGTGGTCTCGAGCTTGGGGAGAGCTGCGTTTACTTCACGGGCAAACTGCTTGAAGAGGCGCTGAGAAGCTGGGGCCTGTGCTCCACCCAAGATGCAAGCGATGGCACGCGGCTCCTGGAAGCCCGCGGCCCCCTCGTCCTGGTCGTCGTTTCTCCTTGGCGGTGGAAGATGTGGTAGGCCAGCCCTGCCCTGAGGACGGTCCTCTCAGGGCTGATCCCTCTAGGCGTCCTCGCGGGGCTAGGCGCGTCAACGGTCCTCCTGAGGCTGATCACACCACTCCTGGCGGGGTCCACGGTCGTCCCAGCGTCCTCCGGTCCGACCTCCCCCGCGGTCGTAGCCACGGTTGCCGCGCTCGGGGCGTTGGATGACGTGTTCTTCGCGGAGGGCCTGGAGCTCTTGACAGTCGTGAGTGTTGTGGCTGTGCATGTTGTGGAAGGCGCAAAATGCTCGGCCGTTCTTGGGTGGCTCCGGGTAGTCGCGGCCGTGCTTCATTTATGGTTTGGTTCCAAGCACTGCCGCTCCCTTGCGCTTTATGTCCTTGCCTTTGGCCTTCTTGTATTCGGTCTCAACAGCGGGGAGCTCGACGAGCGAGAGGCGCCCCTCCTCAGCCCTGGCGCACTTGGTCGCGAGATTGAACAGCTCCGAGGACGTGCACAAATCTTCGTGGATAGCCAGCTCCTCATTCATCTTGACGTCGTGAACGCCATCTGAGAACACCGAAATGATGGCCTCGTCCGTGGCCTTGGGGATCTTGACGCGGACATTGTTGAAGCGTTGGATAAACTTCAGCAGGGTTTCTCCTGGTTGTTGCTTGATACGCCGCAGGTCGCCCGCGGCCGGGGGACGGTCTCGAGTGCCCTGGAAGTAGGTGATGAACCGATCACACATCTCACTCCAGGTGGAGATCGATACCGCGGGCTGGTTCACGAGCCATGAGTGCACGCCATCCCTGAGTTCCATGGGGAACCAGTTCGCCTTGTTCTTCTCGTTGCCGCCGGACGCCTTGATGCTCAGCTCGTAGAGATGCAGGAACTCCGCAGGGTCGGGGGTGCCATCGTAGCATGGAGGCAGGTCGGGCTTGAACTTCCCAGGCCAGTTGACGTTGCGTAGCTCGGGGGCGAGGGCCTTGCAACCTGCTGGCGGGACTTGGTCTTGGTCTTCGCACGCCGCCACGGCGGGGGGCGCGTGGTCTCGATGCTACGATGGAGGGAGCGCAGGTGCTCCACCGCGGGGCCGTTGGATCTCTTGGTAGCTTCCTTCTTCGCACGCTGGCACCGCGCGTGGGCGGTCACGCCGCGGGGCCACATGCCTTGGGTCTTGGACGATGCCTTGACGCTGGGGTAGAAGTGGATCTTCTTGGGCCTCGTCGTCCTCGTGGTGAGGCAGACGAGGCAGGGAGAGGGACGGCGCCCGAGAGCCCCCAGTGGCACTGATGAGCTCGGCAATGCGGTCTAGCCATTCTTCGTAGAAGTCGTCGACGGGGCGGTAGCGCAGGAGCTCACGTGCCATGAGCAACGCAGCCTGCGTATCCGCGGGTCCGCAGCGAGCATGGGACGAAGAGACCGCCGAAGTCAGCGACGGGTTAGCGGTGCGTCCATCACACCGCACGGAGGGGTGCAGGGTTGATGCCTAATGTTCTTGCCGCGCCGGACCGGTGGCAGTGTTGGCAGCAGGCGATGGAGAATGACGGGGTGGTCCACCAACGGGAGCGGTTTGAGCAATGCGGGCGGCAAGGGCAGCTCGCCACTCAGCACGGGCTCTCCGAGCGTCGGCCATGGACTGCTGGAACAGCGGAGCACTGAACGACGGAAGGGAAGTTTCAGTGCATCCCTACCTGGTGCGCCAAATGTCGGATCTAGGGTTCCGGCAAAACCCTTCAGGTTTGAACTGTGGGGTGCGCACGAAGATCTCTCCTTCCGCCCTAGCTCATCTACACAACAGCCCTAAGCCTAGCTCGTCAGATCCGATGAACAAGAGACACAAGATCTATACAGGTTCGGGCCACCATTGTGGTGTAACACCCTAATCCAGTGTGGTGTGGTGGACTTCCTTGTAGGCTGAGGAAGAACTAGTACATGGATGATCTACCTCCTGTGGAGAGGTGTTCTTGCGCTCGGGTGAGCTTGTGGTGTGTGTCCTTCTATCTGATCAACTCGAGATGAGATGAGATCATCCCAATGGTGGTGGCTAGTCCTATTTATAGTGGCCAAGTTCCTCTTCCCATATATTGAGCGGGAAGGAATCCCACAACGGAAAATTTTGAAGGGGGGCAGCTAGTAAAAGCTATCCTGACAAAAGGTGGTCTTCGCCTGCCAAAGGCTCTGGTGGTGACGCCTCTGTGGGCTCCGCGGTGACCTCTGTCCTACCGTCCTGCTGGTCTTGGTCTTGTTGCACCAATATGGAAACCTTTGCCTGACACCTTGGGACTCAGTGCCTGCACCTGCTCCTTTAGCATCGAAGAGGGAACATGCACTCTGCGCCCGCTGGCGCCCGCCTGACATCGGTCGTCACTTCTCACGTCACAAGGACCTCGCGAGGTGCCCCTTGCTTTGATATCTCCGATCCTCACGAGCCGGCCTGGTGAGGCCTCCCCAGGGGATACCTTGTGTCGTCCGCCTCACGAGGCTTGGACTCTCGCGAGGGTCTTGAGTGGTTGCCGAAGATGCTGGGCCGTACCAGGCTGCCTTGTGAGCCATGCTCTGGGCCGCAGTTAGGAAAGTCTGGGTACCCCCATTCCCAGAACACCGACAGATGGATCATCAATTTCCAGAAGGGTTTAAACCCGTGAACATCAAGGCATATGATGGAATGACGGACCTCACTGTATGGATAGAAGACTTTATTCTTCACATCCACATGGCTCATGGAGATGACCTCCATGCCATCAAATATTTACCTTTAAAACTGAAAGGGCTAGCTCGACACTGGTTGAACAGCCTCCCGGAGAATTCCATAGGAAGCTGGGAAGACTTAGAGGATACTTTCCGGGCTAACTATCAAGGGACTTATGTCCGTCCACCAGTTGCTGATGATCTAAGACACATAATCCAGCAGCCTGGGGAGTCAGCCCGCAAGCTCTGGAATCGGTTCTTGACCAAGAAGAACCAAATCGTTTATTCTCCGGACGCTGAGGCCCTAGCGGCATTCAAACATAGCGTCCACGACGAATGGCTTGAGAGACACCTCGGCCAGGAGAAGCCGAAAACAGTGGCAGCCCTTACTACACTTATGACCCGCTTTTGCGCAGGTGAAGACAGCTGGCTAGCTCATAGAAGCAACAGTACCAGCAACCCTGGCACTTCCGAAGTCAGGGACGGCAATGTCAAGCCATGATGATCAATGGAAACATGGAGCGCTCCCTCCGAATAGAGGAGGATACTGCGGCCCTGGCAGCCGAAGTTCAAGGCAGCCTAATCAAGCCGAATAGTTCATTGGTCTTCAAGACCAGCGACACTGTTAAACGTGTCCGGCCTGCACTACAATGCGGCAGCTCAGAAGAACCTACAATGTGGTAGCACATGTACCTCGTGTACACAATTACGCCCTTAAAATACCTTGGGCAGCGTTGGGGGCACACTGCATAGAAACAGTCCACAGTTCGGCTTGACCCTATTCGGACTTCGCAATATATTCTCTTTTAAGGTTCATTAAAAAAGAACCCACCTTGTCTATGGTTGTGCAGGGCTTTCTTTTTCAGAGTCCCCTTTCCTTTACACAGGCGGCCATCAGACCTTTCTCCCTCAAGGACATGTTATAAAGGAGAAACGGCGCAGACGTGCGGCAGGGCCCCATCAAGATTTTCAAATCACTAATTTTAGGCCATGTGTAAACCTTTCCCTTTATGTATATTTTTAGTTTTTGGGCATGGAAAATGCCCAAGAAGTTAGTGGTATTATCTGTAATCGAGCGGCTCACCGTATTAAACGGGATATAAAAGAAGCGGTTGGGTTCCAATTTGTTTGGAGTTTATTTCATTGTTGTCTGTATTCTCTCCCCACCTCAGATTGTCACATGCGCCCCAACATCTGGATTTAATACCAGGGGCTGTATTCAGCCTGGCACACCTCAAAGTCCGAACACCCATAGGGTACTGTTCGGCGTCCCGGATATTGCGTTATATGCATCTGCTCCAAATCATGTCTTGGGTCTATAGTTGGGTTGCCCGGCTCCTGTGCTTACCATGTTACGTTCCGCATTGTTTGGCTAAGGTATTAAAGAGAGAACTACTGCGATTGTACTTCCGGTTCGTCCAGTTAAGTACCTTAGTAGATAAGGCCAAAAAACTGACTGTCATGATAGGCGAGAACTAGTCGGTAATCCGGTGACTTGGTGTTATATTATGATCGTTAGCGATCCACTCCATATTACACGAGGGGCTGGTCTTCGCCCATCCACGTAAAATGGGCACCGTAGTCTGGGTGGGGGCATATGCACCAGGGGCTAGTACTTAACCCCACAAGTCAAGCTCCGATGGCTAAGTGAAAGCAATAAAGCCGAATAGTATGATTGCCTGGTTCGTTCCGCGAACACCTCCTTTATGGACCAAGACGTTGGGTAAAGAGTGATCACGCGCACAAACGAACACACGTGTAGTATCTACACGGGGGCTGATGCCGACGACTGGAAACTTTAAATATAATAAATGGCCGCACAGGAGGAAAAGTCGCTTGAATTATAAGGCGCAAAGATATATATACACATCAGTTCGTAAACATAGTCTTTACAAACCCGAATACAATCACTCCAAGACTATATTCTTTGAGCACTGGCCCTCTACAATAAGGGCTCCTTCTAGGACATCATCAAAGTACATTTCCGGCCTTCGATGATCCTTGCCCTCCAGCCGGCCAACAGTCGCTATTTCGGCGGCCTTCTTCTTCCCCTAGTGCATCTTGATGCGGGCGAAGGCCATTCGTGCACCTTCTATGCAGTCCAAACGCTTAATAGCGTCGACCCGCAGACTCGCGTCGACGAGCCGCCTCACCAATACAAAGTAGCTACTCAGGATTGGTTCGGCAGGCCAGAGCCGGACTATCAAGTCCTTCATGGCCGCACATACCATATTATGTAGCTTGGCCAGCTGCTTCATCTGGTCGTTCAGAGGTACTGGATGTTCTGGTGCAAGGAATTGCGACCAGAACAGCTTCTCCATGTTATTCCCCTCCCGGGCTTTGAAAAATCGGGCGACGTTGGCGATGCTCTTCGGGAGATCCGCCAACGTGCCTGGAGAACTCCATAATCGCGTCAGCGAAAGATACTTTTGACCTCCGAAGATACTCTGCAAAAGAAAGACCTTACCAACCGCTATCTGCCGCGCTTGTTTGATCTCCTCACGAGCGCTGCGCCATTCGCTCCGTACCTCCTTGGCAGCATTGATTGCCGTATTGATTTTGGATGCTTGCTCCGAAGTCTTCAGCTCCAATGCCTCGCACTTGCGAATAGCATCTCGCAACTCTTGTTCGACTTCGTCCACCCGCGACTCGTGTTGTTGACGCATGGTCTGTCCGGCCTTTAGGTCGGCAGTTGCATTGTCAGCGGCTGATCTGCTCACCTTGGCCTCTTCCTTGGCCTTTGCGAGCGGGCCCTTAAGGGCCTCGACCTCAGCTGCGCCAACTATTACATAATCATATCACACAATGAGTTCACACTCACACAGATCAAACATATAGTCTTTTGACATTTCAATTTTTCAAAAATCCGCATACCTTGTGTTTCATCAAAATGCTTGTTGACGCGGTCGAGTTCCTCGTCAGCTAGTTGAAGCTTCCGATTGAGCTCGAAAACCTCTGCGGCTTGGGCAGATGTCGCTACTAGCGAAGCCTGAACACGGGACACAGTTTTGCTCTATTAGATGCTATCACATGGATCCTTTGTCTGATTCTCTTCAGAATCAAACAAAGCATTAGGGGCTACTGTTTGTATAATAGGTTTTATAACCTATACATGTATAAAATGAAAGAGTTCTTTTTAGAATATTACATCGCATACCTCGAAGCCAGTCAGTAGGCTGTTGAAGGCTTTATTTAGTCTGCTTTTGGCGGACTGAATCTTTTCCATGACCGCACCCATCAGGGTGTGGTGTTCCACTACGATGGAAGCACCTCGCAGTGCTTGCTCCAGCATGTTCGGCGCCTCCGAGTTGACGGATGACGCCATTGGAGCGGATGCTCCTCCCCCTATCGTGGGGGGTTGACTTCCCAATTCTGGAGCAGCATTGGACTCCGGAATGGTGTTCGGCGGGGCCCCAGATTGCTTTGGCTCCCTGCCTTTGGTCACTATGGGGACTGCTTCCCCTTGGTCGATGGTGGCCGAGGTGTCCACCTCGGACACCTTTTTGTCCGCCCTATCTCCATCCCTTGTGCAGGAGACGCTAATAGAAAGGATACTTCGGTGTCCCCCAAGGTGGGCCATGGGCCTCGCGGTGGCATGTCGCTCTCCACCATCTCCGCTGGTAGAGAACTCCCCGATGAAAGTGAAGCATGGGGGAGTGTGTGGGGAGAGCTGTACAAAGACAAGATGAAATTACTTAAAAGCTTAATACTATTTGAACCGAACACAAGCAGCGACCGCCTGAATACTTATGATTCGGCCAGGGGCTTCATCCTGGGCTGTACTCAGAAACTATGTTCGGATGTTGAATCCGAACGGTCCGGGATGTTCAGTTTCTTCTTGGGTGCCGCCTTGCCCGCATCTGCAGGGGCTGCCCTCTTCCCCCTTGCCTTGATGGGGGAGTCGCTCTCTTCCTCTTCCTCCTCCTCCTCTTCTTCTTTGTCGTGGGAGGAGTGGGCGTCGGTTTCCTCGGACACTGTGTCTATGGGACCCTTAGGGTGGGGGTCGCTCTTGACCTCCTTGCCCTTCTTCTTGGACTTCTTCTTCGGTGCCTTGTATTGCGCCGGAACCAGCATCGCCGTCAGCTGGGGCGTGGCTGGGTTTTCGGGCAACTGAGCCGGATAGTTGATCTGCTCTGCTTTCTTCATCCAGGCCTGAATGGAGTGTAAAAGTTCTAACTCCTGCTATATTCGAAATATAGACATGATACGTGTTTGGCAGAATTGTGCTTACCTCTGAGGCTGAGGCCACACTGTTGTAGCCCTTGTCTTTGATCTCCTTGGGCCAATCCTTTTGAGCCTTGAATATTTGCTTCCAGATATCTTATTGTGTGATGCCGAAGAAGCGCTTCAAGGTCCGTGGACCCTCCGGATTGAACTCCCATAGGTGGGAGGCCCGGAGTATGCAGGGGAGAGTATGGCGGAAGAGCATCACCTGTATCACGTCAGTGAGGTGTGTGCCCTTCGCCATCGTGCTGGAAATGCGGTTTTGCAGTGTCCACACCTCCGTGTGAGACCCCATTCGAGGCCCTTGGTGGTCCATGAGGTAAGCCTCTTCGGGGGTCCGGATCTGAATTCGGGCGCAGCCGCCCACTTGTCATCACGAGGTTCGGTGATGAAGAACCATTCCCGCTACCATATCTTGTTAGTTTGCACAAAAGGCCCCCTTGCGCCATGTGGTGTTCGAGAGCTTGCTCACCATGGCTCCCCCATAGTTTGCATGCTGCCCTATGACCACCTTCGGCTTCACATTGAAGGTCATGAGCCATAAGTCGAAGTGTGGAGGGACGCGGAGGAAAGCCACACATATGACTATAAAGGCCGATATGTGGAGGATAGAGTTCCCAGCTGGATCATGAAAATCCAGACCGTAGAAGAATAGGAGGCCCCGGACAAAGGGGTGAAGTGGAAACCCCAGCCCCTGAATAAAGTGAGGGATGAATACCACCCTCTCACCCGGCTCAGGGAAAGAGATTACCTAATTCTTGTCGGGAATCCGGTGTGCTATGTCATCTGCAAGGTAGCCCGCGCTCCGGAAATTCTTCACGGTCTTCTCTGTGACCATGGAAGCCTCCCACTTGCCCTTAGAGCCGGATCCAGCCATGGATGGATATGGAGGCGGTGATGGAGGAGTTGAGAGCTGCGGACGCTAGAGCTGTGGGCGCTGGGGCTGGAGAGATTGGGAAGCTAGGGCTTTAGGAGAGCGTGGGGTGAGAGGCGAAGGATTTGTGTCCTCTTATAGACGGTAAATACCAAACATCCCCCACTCCAGCCGTAAAACTCGCCGGTTCCCGACGTGATCGTGCGCAAGGCATGATTAGGTTACCCGTGTCATAATCATGAGGATCCCGTAATAAGCGGGCACGATCTCTGTTTTGACAACATGTGCCAATGGGGCTATGCCTCGAAACGCGAAACTAGGGCCATGAAAACGGTTCGATATATTAAAGGGTCAAACATGATGCTTCACTGAAAGGTTGTCAATAAAGAAACAGTGTCCATTTTTTGACACATTGCCTTCGAGGCTAAGGGTTGTACTAATCATGCAGAGCCGGACGTAGTTCCTTTGTGCAGGGCATAATGCTTCAATATGTTCGGAAGGAGGAACCCACCTTGCAATGTCGAAGACCGTACGCGAGCCGGAGTCATCGTCATCGAAGACTGGTTCAGGGGCTACTGAGGGAGTCCTGGATAAAGGGGTCCTCGGGTGGTCGGATTACTCGTTATGGGCCTGACTGGTGGGCCGTGAAAATTATAGCTGAAGACTATCCCCCATATCTGGATAGGAATCCCATATGTGTAAAATAGCAAGTTTAGAGTCTGGGTGTAATATTTCCTTCCTCTGCAAGATGATCATGTACAACGCTAGGTCCCTCCGATGCATATATAAACCGGAGGGTTTAGTCCGTAGCGACGGAATCACAACATCCTAGACTAGACTTCTAGGGTTTAGTCATTACGATCTCGAGGTACATCAACTCTTGTAACTCTATATTCATCTAGATCAATCAAGTAGGATTTCAGGTATTACCTCGATAGAGAGGGCCTGAACCTGGGTAAACATAGTGTTCCCAGTCTCTATTACCATCGATCCTTAGGCGCACAGTTCGGGACCCCCTACCCGAGATTCGCCGGTTTTGACACCCCCATCAACTACCAGCCCCTTGTGAGGGACAAGCGCAGCACCTCGCGTCCCCCTGGTAGCTCCCGGTGCCAAGGAGGGGCTCATTCACGCACTAGAGCTTGCGGGTGGGCGCAGTGTTGTTCGCCATGACCTTTTCCAGGAAGCCTTTGTTGCACTGGGCTGGCTTGGGGAAGAGCTTGTTGATGTCGACGCCCGCCTCGATTCGGAGAATCTCCGCTTGGCACGGGAGTGGCACAAACTGAAGGTCGCCATCAAACTTGGGCATCAGCAACACGAGCGAGCCTACGCGGACGCCGCAAATTCCCTTGCGGCTTCTCGTGAAGCTTGTGCTCACACCTTGGAGGAGGCCAGGGCCGCCGACCGTTGCTTAATACGTCTCCAACATATCTATAACCAGATGGTACCCCACACATTGCTGCGGGATAATTAGTTCATTTGAAGTGTGGAATTGGTCCCAAGTGCTGATTCACGCTGCATGTCAAAAAGAAGGCCCAGTTAGTATATTGATTGCTTCAATGCACCATTATTAAATAAAACTAACAAATTCCCAATGGGAACAAATAAGGTAGTATAATTTTAAATGGGGCCAGAAGGAAGAAATCAAAGATCCAACTTTCTTGTATTGATGTGTAATAAAGGAAGGATGGAAGCACTATAAGTAAGCATCATCAATTTTATTTATAAAATTTTGGTAAACAGTACACACGTTCAAGGTTCGCAAATAAAATGATTTCGCTTTGAAGACATTCCAACACTGGACAGAAATAATAAAACATAAGCTCAAACTTTTTTCAAACGCGCAAACAAAAAATAGGTGTGTGAAAGCACAATCTTTTTATTTACTGCAAAATATTTGAAAACAAACTTGATCGTTCGGAAGGACCGAAATGCCAGCTCCATTGTCCGCGGTGGCGCAACTGCACAGTTAGTGAGGGACCCTTTTTGTGAGAACCAAGGTTGTGGCCTTCACACCATTCTAGAAGCATGTCCTTCAAAATACTAAAAAGAGTATAAGATTTGAAAGGAAGTGAAGCTCCTACTTTAAATTTTAACAAACGAATATAATTAATTCATCCCGGGGGATTCAAAGGCATAGTTTACAGTTAAAAAAAGGGAAAGACAACATGTCACACAATTAAAGAAAATGCAATGGTTGTCAATCCCGGAAGTGACACACAATTAAATTTCCGCAAAGCAAACTTAGAAAATCACTCTATACAATCAAGTGTTAGGTTCAAACAAAACATGAAACCATACCTGCTTCACTGTTTAATTATTTGGTTACACTGGTGGTCTTCGTGATTGTACAATTTTCATTGGTTCCCGATAGTGTTGAAGGAACATGACCTAAATATTACCTTAAAACAAATAATTACTTCATGGAGAATAAGTACATGCACTAGAAGGAAAGTCAGTATACACATATGATATGCGTACATTTCGATAGAGCTCACATTATACAGGCATCTGAAAGGTTTTTTTTCTTCTGCATATTCAGAAAGCTCCAATTACATGAAACAAAGCAGTCGAGCTATAACAGAAACTTCATACCAAAATATGCTAAAGCATATCAAATGCAACTGACCCTTAAATACATTGTTCGTGTGTTTACAACTTTTGCGTGATTTAACTATTGATTACAAAAAATAATATTCTCATACAAATAATGGAGGGTCGAACATTCAGTTATTATTTAGCAAGGCAGGATCACAATATGATCGATCTGGAAGGGTTAACAATAGTTAACCTTGCGTGCTCACGTAAATCATAAACATACACGAAAACAACGTAAAATTAAGAAAAAACCCAGCTATGCTTTTGTAGAACAACGAATATGAACAATACAAGAGCCGTCATTGTAAAAGGGGATTGCAAAACAATAGTACCTTCGGTAAGACTTCAACTGATTTAGTAAATATAATCAATTTTAAATGTAGGGAAATAATGTATATTTGTTCTTTTTTTCATCTTATCCTTTTTCCTTTTCTTTTCTTTTCATCTAATTTTTTTTCTTTTAGCAAATGAATGAACAACTGGCTTTTTCTCAAAAAACTAAGAAAGAACTGAATGCGTATATCGACCCGATGGACCGATGCTAACGTCTCCTGCACCAAAAGGGTGCAATCTAATTAAAAAAGGTGAGGTCAAAAACATGGAAGAATAGCGTTACTCCCGTCCATCGCCCGTCAGGCCGCTGGTAAACCTGCGGCGGCCACCATCGCACATGTTGCTATTATGTATAGCTGCAATACAGGAATATATGCATATAGATCAGCTTGCCGATGGATCAAAGTTGGATGAAACTAATAGTAAGAACAATACATACATGTAGATTAAGGTCGAGTTTCCCTGTTGGGGCCAGACATGCGAGATCAGTCGATCTAGAAGACGTTGTCTTATCGATCAGCCTACTTTGATCCTTGTTGGTGCGAGTGCAACACCATTCTAGATGCGATCCTAAACAATTCCCATGCGCAAGGAGGATCAGTTCTAGATACCGCTGCTTGTGGCGTACAACATCAAAAGTTGCAGTCTAAATATGAATATAATAATGAAACATACATACTTTCCCTAACTTAGAACTGCTAATCCCAGACTTAATCAACAACATCAATCTACATGCGTGGGACAGGATGAGAGCATGGAGCATAACCTTTGGTGAGGAGAATAATTTCATGATGTGGGGATAGGGCGCCTATATGATCTAAGACTACAACGCCATTGGACTTGTTCGTTGTTGGCCGATCACTCAATCAGAATCCAAGATAGCCCTGGATGGCATCAGTAGGTGAAGAAGACATGTCGACCTTGCGAGGAACCCAAGATGAGGAAGAGGATGGCCAAGGCGATAAATCTGAGGGAGATGGATGGTAGAAGCGAGGGAGGGTTGGGGATGCAGGGTGGATGTTATTGATGGGGGGAGGGGGAGAGGCGGGGGTGGAGAAGCCGAAGGAGCTATCACGAAGGGAGGAGACAGAGTATTTAGAGATTGGACCAGACGGTTCATTGAAAAAATAAGGAAAATAATTACTTAGTTGGCAGATCTGGTGACGTGGAGTCTGCATGTTAGATGTGACATGGTTGCTGATGTGGATAGCTTGCATGTTAAGAGAAATAGGATAGTGTGGATGAACTATTTAGGTATTATAGATTTTTTATAGTTCGATGCTATTATATTATCTATCTTGGATGTTTTATATGCATTTATATGCTATTTTATATGATTTTTGGGACTAACCTGTTAACCCAGAGCCTAGTGCCAGTTTTTATTTCCTTGTTTTTGAGTTTCGCAGAAAAGGAATATCAAACAGAGTCCAAACGGAACGGAACTTCTTGGAGATTTTTCTTGGACTAGAAGACACCAGATGGACTTGGAGTAGACGCCAGGGGATCTGCAAGGAGGCCACAAGGGTGGAGGGCATGCCGGGGGGTAGGGCACGCCCCCTACCTTGTGGGCCCCTCATGCCTTCCCTGACCTACTTCTTCCACCTATAAATACACATATATTCCTGAAACATCAGAACATCCATCGAAACTACTTTTCCGCCGCCGTAACCTTCTGTTCCCGCAAGATCCCATCCAGAGGCCTTTTCCGGTACTCTGCCGGAGGGGGAATCAACCACGGAGGGCATCTACATCAACCCTATTGCCCTTCCAATGAAGGGTGAGTAGTTTACCACAGACCTACTGGTCCATAGCTAGTAGCTATATGGCTTATTCTCTCTCTTGGATCCTCAATACCGTGTTCTCCTCGTTGTTCTTGGAGATCAATCTGATGTAATATTCTTTTGCAGTGTGTTTGCTAAGAACCGATGAATTATGGGTTTATGATTAGATTATCTATGAATATTATTTGAGTCTTTTCAGAATTCTTATATGCATGATCTAGTATCTTAGTAATTCTCTTCTAATTATTGGCGTTGTTTGGCCAACTAGATTGATATTTCTTGCAATGGGAGAAGTGCTTTGCTTTCGGTTCAATCTTGCGGCGCTCAATACCAGTGACAGAAAGGGACATGACACGTATTGTATTGTTGCCATTGAGGATAAGAAGATGGGGTTTTCCTCATATTGCTTGAGGTAATTCCGCTACATCACGTCATCTTGCTTAAGGCATTACTTTGTTCTTATGAACTTAATACTCTAGATGCAAAATCGTTTCGGTCGATGTGTGGAGTAATAGTAGTAGATGCAGGCAGGAGTTGGTCTACTTGTTTCGGACGTGATGCCTATATTCATGATCATTGCCTTAGATGTCTTCATAATTATTCGCTTTTCTATCAATTGCTTGGCAATAATTGGCTCACCCACCGTAATATTTGCAATCATGAGAGAAGCCTCTAGTGAAACCTATGGCCCCGGGTATATTTTACATCTCATAAGTTTCAGATCAACTTTTTTGCAATCTTTTACCTTTCAATCTATAAACCAAAAACCAAAAAATATTTACTTTACTTGTTCATCTATCTCTATCGGATCTCACTTTTGCAAATAACCTAGAAGGGATTTACAACCCCTTTATAGTTGTTTGATTGTTTATGCAGGTACTTGGCGACTTGTGTGTAATCTCCTACTAGATTGATACCTTGGTTCTCAAAACTGAGGGAAATACTTACTTCATTTTGCTGCATCTCCCTTTCCTCTTCAAGGGAAATACCAACACAAACTTAGGAAAGTAGCGAGGAAGCAATGCCGCGAGGCGGTGGAGATGCGGGAGAAGGAGCTTCATGTGTCGAATGCCGCCCTTGAGCAGCGAGTCCAGGCGTGGCAGGCCGCGCTGGTGACACCGCCGAGGGAGGGCCCCTCTAATGAAAAGGAGATCCAGGAGCGCGAGGAAGCGCTGATGCTTGAGGCCTTGGAGCACAACCTGGAGCTTGAGCGGCTGGAAGTGAGGTAGTGCCAAGTCGCCGTAGCCAACAATGCCATCGATGCCCTGGAAACTAGGATCCAACAGGAAGTCGGTCAGAAGGTGGAACAGATTCACGAGGCCCTTGGGGAAGAATACCGCCAGAAGCTGAGGCTTCAGGAGACAAACTTCCAGCAGCAGCAGGTCGAGATGGAGGGTGGAACCGCCGCCCTCAGGGAGAAGCTGGATGCTGATGTCTACTACACAACTTTTTTCTTGTAGACACGTGTTGGGCCTCCAAGGGCAGATTTTTGTAGGACAGTAGCAATTTCCCCTCAAGTGGATGACCTAAGGTTTATCAATCCGTAGGAGGTGTAGGATGAAGATGGTCTCTCTCAAACAACCCTGCAACCAAATAATAAAAAGTATCTTGTGTCCCCAACACACCAAATACAATGGGAAATAGTATAGGTGCACTAGTTCGGCGAAGAGATGGTGATACAAGTGTAATATTGATAGTAGATATTGATTTTTGTAGTGCGAACAATAAAAACAGCAAGGTAGCAAGTAACAAAAGTGAGCAAAAATGGTATTGCAATGATGGAAAACAAGGCCTAGGGTCCATACTTTCGCTAGTGCAATCTATCAACGATGCTAATATAATTGGATCATATAACCACCCCTTAACGAAACCACCTCAAATTTATTCTTTCCGTTCAATCTATCAAGAGTTCGTATGAAGACAACATAAAGTTATCCTTTCAGTTCTATCTATCAAGAGTTCGTACTAGAATAACACAAGGTTATCTTTTTCGATTGATCTTTCAAGAGTTCGTACTAAGATAACACGAAGTTATCCTTCCCGATTGATCTATCAAGATATCGTACTAAGATAACACCAAAACCGGAGAAACAAAGACAAGAGCATGCATCAACCCCTATCCATAGATTACCCCAATGTTACTTCGGGAATCCGCAAGTTGAGTGCCAAAACATATATCAAGTGGATCAGTACAATACCCCATTGTCACCACAAGTATTCAATTGCAAGACATATATCAAGTGTTCTCAAATCCATAAAAGTATTCAATCGAAAGTTTTTTTGAAATTCAACCAAAGTTCTTACGCCTCCCCAAGGCACTCGCACTTCTCTCACTAAGCAGCACGGATCAAGCATCGCCGGGCGCAGCAGTACCGGTCGTCTCCCGTTCGGCCACGCTGCAGTAGCCTGGAGGAACACCTCCACCAGTGACGTGACCTTCGCCCTCAGGGCCTCGGCAGCCGAGTTCTCCATGACTGTGGTCACGGGCTCGGACAGCAAGGCCAGGTCAAGGGTGGGGTCATGAAGGCTTAGGTGACTGCACACCTGCGTCACGCCCAAGGTAAGCAGCGTACGGCCTTCGGCGTCAGCTAACTGGCCAATCGCGGCCGTAACACCACGCAGGGACTCCACGAGCGTAGCAAGGAGCCTGGCGCGACCTCCCTCCGGGGCGGCAGCGGCTCCTTGAACCCTTCCCCGTAGGCAGCATGCAGCGCCTTGCGGGCCTCAAGGTCAAAGGCGGCAAGGCCCTCGGGACTCACCGTCGCCAAGGCCGCAAGAACTTCCTCCTGGACGCGAGCGGCTTGGGCCGCCCTGGCCTGCTCGACTTCAACCTTCAGCTTCTCCAGGGCGGCGCGGTCGGCAAGCTGCTCCTGTTGCAGCCGGGATGTCGCGGTCTTCTGCGCCTCGAGCTCCTTCTCCAACCCTTTGAACTCCAGGGCGCGCCTAGTGTCTTCCTCGCGAGGGCCCCTAGCTCACTCTCCGCCTTGAGGCAGCACTTCTCGAAGGACGCGGCGTCAGCTCGTGCGGCGTCACGAGCCAGCGTGGTCGCTGCAGCTTCCTCTCGACCCTTGGCAGCAGCCGCCAAGGCCTGATCCCAGGAGGCCCGTGCAGACTCGTCTGCCAGGAGCCACCCGTGGATCAGCCCCAGGCGCCCTTCTATCAAGTGGCTGCCATTTTTTGCAGATCAGCGGGAAGACGACCCAGCGCGGCGGAGGCAGCATCCAAAGCCTCAGGACCAGGCTGCGCCGGCTGGCGCACGGGCACCGACAAGACTGGCTGCTCGACCAGGGGCTCGGGGGCTCCGGCCTCCCTCGCCAGAGCAGCCGGAGTAGAAGCCAACTCTGCAACCTCGCCAGAGACAGGGACGTCTTCGGGTGGCACCTTCACCGCGCGCACGGTGGCCCGGCCAACCGGGGAACCCAGTGTCGCGGCATCCTTCCCCGAGGTTGCACCAGCAGCCAAAGGAGCAGGGCACCGCGGCATGACCTCCCCCTTCGCCCTCTTCATCACACCTCCCGGGCTGCTGCATCAAGGGAGAGCGCATCAGGGGCACGACAAATAAGGATGAGTGAGAAATTGCACACTTACTCGTCGGAGGCGAGGCACGCCCTTCTCTTCACCAGTAGGTCAACATTAGCTCCTGGCGTGCCGGGCGTGCCGATAGCCCAGGCATGGGCAAGGCGCGAGGCCACGATCCTGGGCGCGGCCGAGGTCGCCAGGTTCGCTGGCATGATGCTCTTCGGTGGAGTCGCCACCTTGCTTCCCCCGGACGCAGTGCATACGGATCGACGTGGAGTGTTCGCCTGGGATCGTCCGGCGGCACCTGCGCCTGGCGTCATTGCCCCGACGAATGCTTCGAATGAGTCCCCATCGTTATCCAGGGTATCCTTCGAGCCCCCCTCGTCGCTCTCGTCGTCATCACCGGAAGACACGTCGAACATGGGCGGAGCACCCACAGGCGCACCAAGGTCCGGCATGACTTTCAGCAGCTCAGCCTTGTCAGGGCGGCTGTACAGTGGCAGGTAGGCCCCAGCAAGATCCTCCGGAACCATCCCCAGGAGGGCCCTCGAGGTGAAGTCTAGATCATCTTCGCCCATCATCCCTGGGTGCAGCCGGAGCCCGTCGTCGTCACCCATCAGCTACCACATAGGGCGTGAGTGAGCCTGCAGCGGAGCCAGACGCTGCCTCAAGAACTCCTTCACGATCTGGCCTCCTTCGAGCCTAGAGCTCAGGTCGGCCTCAATCTTCGCCAAGACTGGCCCGGCAAGAGGGCCGGTGAGCTTCGTGTGGCGCCAGCCGTCAAGTTTCTCCGGACAGGCAGTAGGCAGCGCCTACAGAGGATGGGTGCGCTGGGCTTCCAGATAGACCCACTTCTTCCGGTGGGACTCTATCTTCTTCCCGGCTGTCATCAGGCGACAGCCCTGGCGCTGGAAGACAAATGAAACGCAGCCCGAGCATGGGCCATCGTCATATTGACGCATGGAGAAGAAGTGGGGGAAGAGGGCGACCGTCAGCCTCACCCCCACGATCGCCTCACAGTAGAAGGCGAAGAGCGACAAGACGAAGATGGAACGAGGTTGGATATGGAGAGCGTGCACTTGGTAATGTTCCAGGATGGCATAGAAGAACTCGGAGAAAGGGGGCACGAGCCGCACGGAGATGCTGTGGAGGAAGAAGGGGTAGCATGACTTTGGCAAGGTCCGCGCCATGGTGGATACAGCCCAGATCTGCGTCGGGCCGTGCTCATTGTGGGAGCTCGACAGGAATGGCTGGACCTCTTAGTAGTCCTCCTCCATGATAATGGAGGACTCCTCAAGCGCCGCATCAAGAGAAGAAGCAGATCCAGACGCCGGCGTGGTGCCCTTACTCTTCTTTGCCATGGTCAAGGAGGGCCGAAGGGTGCAGAGAGGCAAGAGGCGCAAGGGGAAGAAATCCAAGCAGGAAGGAAGGAGGGCGATAAATCCCCCGGTGGAGAAGGCCCCTTTTGTCAAGACACACGGTTACCGAGACGGCGTGGGGAGCGGGGTCGCTCGTGTCCCATCCAACCGTCACGCGCCAGCCTAGCCTGCAGCCTTTTTGGGGCCCGCGACGCTTCGTCCTCGACTAAGGCTTCCCCCTGAAGCCAACTCCGCGCGCACCTTGGGCCCGGGGGCTACTGTCGGCGTCCTGGGAACCAGGGTACCCAGACTTGCCTGTCTACGGGCCGCGATGCACTCCTACAAGCAGTCTGGTACGGCCCAGCTGATCGACCAGCTGCTCAAGACCCTCGCGAGGGGCCAGGCCTTGCGAGGAGAACGATGCCAAGACCCCCTCGGGAGCGGCCTCGGCAAGGCGTTCCGGAGGGGCGGAGAATCCAAGGGCAAGCCTGCCTCAGGAGGAGGCAGTGATGTCAGCAATGACGCACCGCGCCAGCGGGTGCCAGCGTCCACCAGCGGCACAGTTGCCATTTCGGTGCAAAGGAGACAGCGCAGCCGTTGGTTCCCAAGGAGCTGGGCAAAGGTTTCCTCTTTGGTGCAACAAGACCGAAGACCGCAAGGACGATAAGGAGGATGTCACCGTCGAGCCCACCACCGTGTCACCGCCTGATCCTTTTGCAGGCGAAGACTACTTTTGTCAGGGTAGGAACGTCCTTGTGTTCCCGCTCAAAAATGACCGTTGTGGAATCCCTTCCCGCCTAAACATTTCGGGGAAAGAGGATCGTGGCCGCCTATATAAGTAGATAGAACTTCCACTACAGAGGGGGAATCATTGACGCACACACTTGACCACCACACAAGGAGCAAGAACACTAGCCTCCTGACCCTCCTGAGCTCGCCTCCTGAGCCCGGGAACCCTTGTACCAGTTCATATTCTAGCTCGCTCGGAGCCAATCCATCAAAGCAGGAAGTAGGGTCTTACACCACGCGGTGGCCTGAACCTGGATAAACTCTTGTGTGCTTGTTTATTGTTTGTTTGAATCCTTCCACCGAGACGAGAGCGAGGCGCTAGGTAGACGTGAGTGGGAGAGATCTTCGTTCACGCCCCTGTGATCGAACTTAACGGGTTTTGCGGAGCCCTGAATCCTACAGTTCTAGCCAGCTGGGTGGACGACCATGTGGATGACCTGATCGCGGAATTCGCACATGACGACGATGTGGCTGCGCCCATAGCCATGGAGGGTGTCTCTGATGGTGATAATGATGACATCGACGTCGGCGGTACCACGTCTCGTCAGGCTTGTATTTCCCTGTTTTCCTATCAAAACTTTGGATATGGCCCCCTGGGGTGTGAAAGAACTTTTTGGAGGGGGTCCCCTGTAATGCATGAAATGATGATATGACCTCTAAACTATTGAAAATATGTTGTCGTGAGTCGATGAGTTGCCGACTAGAGTAATTGGCGTGGCTTAGCTTTTGTGTTCACGGCCTTGGACGAGTCCTTGTTTCGTAGAGAAGCGTTTCTCCTGAGATGGGCCCTCCGGAGCCCCCAGTCCGCGGAGTCTCAGGAGGGGCTTGCGGGAGCTTTGGGTCTCCCGGTACGCCCTTGCTAGGCGTTGAGCTTCGCGGAAGCGTGGGGGGGTGCCCGACGTTGAGTGACCCTGAGGCCTGGAGCTAGGTCCTCCTGAGGCCCATGGCTGGATGCCGAGTATGGCACACGCCAGCTGACTCGCTCGAGAGCGTCACGCGAGGAAATAGGCGCCAAAGCTTTGGCGAGGCACGCGCTCGGGTGGACCTGCGGAAGTTACGCCCTTGGCCCCGTGGGGGCCTAATACCGCTCGAGCCAGCTCGAATGCGCACGCGACACTAAACCCCCGCTCACAGGCCGCTCGGGAGGGAAACGGCAAGCAGGGGCTATGCCTCCCGAACATAAATCGGAGAAAAAGGAAACACCACGAATCGAAGAGAAGAAAAAAAAACAAATTCCCCCCTTTTTCTTTTAATAAGAACACGAAACTTCGATTACATTCCAAAAGCAGCGAATCAGGTTACAAAGGAGAGCAAAAAAGACGGTCGCGTCCGGCGCCTATACTAGTCTTCTCACCAGTGTGGAGCTCAGTGCTTCCACTGGGCGTGGGCATAGTCATTGGAGGACAGTGTCAACTGCCAGCACAGAGCATGGTGCTTCCACTTGGACATGGGTGGGAGCCCCCGTGAGGCTCAATGGCAGCACTCTGGAGACTTCGGGGTGTGTACAGCCCCAGTCATTATTACATGAGAGTGTCACGAGCGGAGACTTGAGGGGCACTCCTTGCCTCCCGAGCGGGGACCCCACCCCACATATGCCCCGACCACCATTGGGCCGTCAGGAAACCAGGACAGGACCAAGGGGTAAGCGGCTACGCGGGCGGTGATCGGGCAACCGCAGGCCCTCGAGCGAGGAAAGGGCTCACTGGTGCCTTCCCCGGTGGAGGACCCACCTCTGGGCGGCATGCGCCACCATCGTGTTGGGGCCCTACACCGCGCGACCTGCTTGGGCGTCCTGCTTGTCTGAGGCGGGGCCAATGTCCGGAGGTGCGTGGTTGTGGCGCGATTTACCTGTGATCAAAGGTTACCGCGACGTGTTCCAAAGATATTGGTAGTAATTGGTGACCGTTGTCATCAAAGATGCCGACGCGGTGCCAAGCTGGCTCTCCAGGGGCCCCGATGCCGTGCGGCCCCGGCGGTCCCGATGTCCAGGCCAATGAGGGGAACGAGTGCGGGCTTCTTACTTGCTCGTACAACGATACCATCAATGGTGGTATGGGGGCATCGGGGGCCGTTACCCTAGGGTAGGCACCCAGTTCCTCCGCTCTGCTGCCCACCATCCTTGGTGCCAGGTCGCGCTGACCAAGGGATGGTGATATGTCCAAAACGTATCTATAATTTCTGCTTGCTCCATGCCTCTTTTGGGTGATATTGCTATGATATTTATACACTTCCATACACTTTTGATCATATTTGGACTAACCTATTAACTCAGTGCACCCCAGTGCCAGTTTCTGTTTTCTGCTATTTTTGTATTTCAGGTTTTCCCGTCACGAGAACTGTCAGAAAAATTCCGGAAAAATTATATAAAAAATCAGCGTTCCGGAAGCTTCCACACGGCCGAAGTAGGGCCGGAGGGGGGCCACCAGGGCTCCAGGCGCCCTGGTGGCGCGGCCCCCCTCCTGGCCGCGCCGGGGGGCACCTGGGCCCCCCAGGCCTCCGCTGATGCCCCCCTTTGGCATATATTTAACACGCGTCCCGAAACCCTCGAGGACGGAACCCTTTTTCGCGATCTCATCTCTGTTCCGCCGCCACCGCGCTTCCAAGATTGGGAGCACCAGGAGAACTCTTCCCGGCACCCTGCCGGAGGGGAGGATCACCACCGGGAGCCTCTCCACCACCATGGACGCCTCCCGGATGAGTTGTGAGTAGTCTCCCTTGGACCATGGGTCCATGACCAGTAGCTATGTGATGTTCTCCTCCCCTTCTCGTGCTTCACTAATTAGACCTCGTGAGCTGCCCTACATGATCGAGGCACATATGTAAACCTTATGTTGTTGCTATGTTGAGTTTGCTGGGATCCGATGGATTGTGAGATTATGTTCAGATTGTGTTTGAGTAATATATTTGATTTACCTCTTTTATATTTATGTTCTTAAGTAATTCTTGCATGTTCTCCGTTGCTATTTATTGCTTTGGCCAAGTAGTAGGTAGTGACTCCAAGAGGGAACGTTATGCTTGATTGTGGGTTCATGCCCCTCGATGACTAGCTTGAGTGACAGAAACACGAGTCTAGGGGATGTGCTGTTGCCACAAGGGGGAAAACAACGGTGCTTGTACCCACGGGTGCAAGGATTGTTTACTTTACGCAAAGTTCTTTTAATGCAGTTGTCTGTTGCTTTGAGTTTACACTATGGGTGGGACTCGCAACTTAATACCAGCGAGATGTTCTGGATAGATATCTCAAGGTGGATGATTAGTAGTAGATGCAGATGGATTTCGGTCTACTTGCCTTGGCGTACCGCCCATGCTTTGAACCTCTACCTTTCTTGCAACATAGTTAGCATTGGTTTGCGCACATAATTCTGTCAATTGCCCAGCTGTAATTCGTTTACCTCACATAGCTGTTTTATCGTCTTTTGGGAGAGAGACATCACTAGTGAACATCATGGGATCCCGGTCCATATTACCATCATTGATCACATCCGCTATTTACTTTCCGTCTTTACTTACTAGTTGCAGCAATACCTATCACTATTATCTCTTGCGTTTGATCCTTTGTAAACAACAAGGCCGGAGGGATTGACAACCTCTCTGTACTCGTTGGGAGCAAAGTTATTTGTATCTGTGTGCAGGTCCAAGTTGATTGCTAAGTATCTGGCGCCATTAGCAGTTGACACCTTCTTGTTGAACCTTGGAGTCTCAGGGGAAATCGATCCTTGGTATCTTTGCCAAGGGAAAACTTCTGCTACACTGCATCTCAAACCTTCCACTTGGGGTAACCAACGAGCGGCGAGAAGCCATCAAGCAAAGTTTTCTGGCGCCGTTGCCGGGGACTCCACTCTTCAAGATAGGGGAGTTGCACGCTATCTTTTACCTTTGCTTTTAGTCTTGTTAGTTTACCTTTCAGTTTTGCTTTAGTATCTTTTATCGAAAATCACAAAAATAGTTATCTTGCTTGCTTGCTACTATGGGTTCCACCGAGAACACCAAGTTGTGTGACTTCACTAGTCATAACAACGATGACTTTATTTGCACGCCTATCACTACACCTGCCACTTCAGCACCTTCTTATGAAATTAAACCTGCTTTACTGAACTTAGTCATGAAAGACCAATTCTCCGGTGCTGAAGATGATGCTGCTTTACACTTAAACAATTTTGTTGAACTCTGTGATATGCAAAAGTACCAAGAAATAGATGGTAATATTGTTAAGATTAAGCTTTTTCCTTTCTCCTTGAGAGGAGGAGCTAAAATTTGGTTTCAATCTTTGCCTAGAAATAGCATAGATTCATGGGACAAGTGCAAAGATGCTTTTATTGGAAAATACTATCCACCTGCTAAAATTATCCAACTAAGAAGTAACATAATGAATTTTAAACAATTGGATAATGAACACGTTGCCCAAGCTTGGGAACGCATGAAATCTCTTGTCAAGAACTGCCCTACTCATGGTTTGACTACTTGGATGGTTATCCAAACTTTTTATGCAGGCTTGAACTTTACCTCGCGGAACTTGTTAGATTCGGCCGCGGGAGGAACCTTTATGTCAACTACACTTGGTGCTGCCATGAAGCTTCTCGATGAGATGATGACCAATTATTCCTAATGGCACACCGAACGCGCTCCAACAGGTAGGAAGGTAAACTCTGTCGAGGATATTTCCTCCCTAAATGAAAAAGTTGACTTGATCATGTCTCTACTTTCGAAGCAATCTTCTATTGATCCTCGTGATGTTCCTTTAAATTCTTTGATTGCTCAAGAACAAGTAGATGTGAACTTTATCTCTAGAAACAATTTTAATAACAATGCTTATAGGATTAATTTTGGTAGCAATCCTAGACCGTTCCCCTCTAATTCTTATGGGAACAACAATGCTTATCCTAACACCAAGAACTCCACTACTGAACTAGAGATTATGCTTAAAGATTTCATCACTACCCAAAAAGCTTTTAATAAGAGTGTAGAAGAGAAACTAAACAAACTAGATAATCTCTCTTCGAAGGTAGACAATTTAGCCAATGAGGTAGAATTGCTTAAAATTAGAACTTCTCCTCTTGAGGAGAGGAAGGTCACTCCTATGAATGCTATTCAAGTGCAAATTAATGAAAACATTAGGATGTTGGCTAAACTTAAAGAGAGATGGGCTAGAGAAAGGGAGGAAGAAGATAGAATTAAGAACCTTCCTACCCACCACACTGTTGCTACTATCCAAGTTGTTGAGGATATCCAAACTCTTAGCACCCAATGCACTCCTGGTCCCATTGGACCTATTAATGGTGATGCTATGACCGTAGAACTACCAAACAAGTGAACCTAAAGGACACCACTACCACCTTACTTGATAGTAGTGACCTTGATTTTGATAATTGCACTCTTACCGAAGTTATTGATTTCCTTCACAAGATGTCTAGAGATCCCCGCACTAGCACGCTTAACCTTGCCTTCACAGAGCATATCACTAATGCTCTCATCAAAGCTAGGGAGGAGAAACTTAGAGTAGAAGCCTCCATACCTAGAAAGCTAGAAGATGGTTGGGATCCTATGATTAAAATTAAGTTGAATAACTTCTCTTGCTATGCATTATGTGATGTTGGAGCTAGTACCTCCGTTATGCCCAAAAGAATATATGATATGCTTAAATTGAAACATTTTGATTCTTGTTCTTTTGGTGTTCGTCTTGTTGATTCTTCCATAAAGAAACCTTTGGGGAGGATCGACGATGTTCTTATCATTGGCAATGACAACTACGTTCCCGTTGATTTTACTATTATGGATATTGAATGTGAACCTTCTTGTCCAATTATTTTGGGACGTCCTTTTCTTCGCACCGCTGGTGCCATCATTGACATGAAAGAGGTATAAAATTCCAATTTCCTCTCAAGAAAGGGATTGAACACTTCCCTATAAAGAAGATTAAGTTACCTTTTGAGTCCGTTATACGGGCTAGCTATTCTTTTACTCTTGATAAAACTTGATCTCTTTGCATTATGCCTAGCTTAAAGGCATAAAAGAAAGCGCTTTTGGGAGGCAGCCCACATGAATAAAATTTTATTTTGCTTTTGTTGTGTCTTGATGTTTTTACTACAGTAGCACCATCATTGTATCTTTACTTTTCAACTTTGTGCCAAGTGTAGCCTCTGATTGCAAGAAAGTTCAAAAGTTGTGACGTGCTGTCCAGGAAACAGATTATGTCCTTGGATAGAAAAATTCGTATAAAATCACCAGATCATCTTTTTGGTCTGAATTTTTTTGACAGAGTGCTCTATACAATTGTCTTTCGTGCATCTGTTCTGAGTTTTTTTATTAGAGTTGCAGAAGTGCCCCGAAAAAATCATTTACTACCTGCTGGTCTGTTTTTCACAGATTCTATCATGTTTTGCCTTTCCTTCATTTTGCAAACCTTGAGCTTGCTTTTTCTTTGCAAAAACCTTTTGGCAATCTTGAGAAACAGTAGACCTTCAAGAATATCCTTATTTCCAGCAAGGAACAATTATTTTATTAAGGGTACTAACCTCGCTAATCAGATTATGATGAGTTATGTATGAAGGGAGTTTTCAAGTGTGCGAGGGAAGATGATAAAAAGATTCAGGAGTGTCAAACGCTCAAGCTTGGGGATGCCCCCATGCACCCCCAAGAAATATTCAAGAAGACTCAAGCGTCTAAGCTTGGGGATGCCCCCGTGCATCCCCTTCTCCATCAACATTATCAGTTCGTCTTTCGTTCCACTATATTTTTATCACTTCATGTGTTATGTGCTATGCTTGGAGCGCCTTGCTCTTAGTTTCCTTTTTAGTTTCTTTAGCTTTTCATAACGAGTCGGAACTCAGCTTTCTTTGTGTGGGAGAGAAACATGCTCCACTTCAACCTAGAACATAACATAGAATTTTCATGTCTATCCTTGGTGTGTGTGTTCTTTGTCTTTCAATAGCTACTATCATGTTTAGCTTTTAGTTTTCATGCTTATCTTTTTAAAGAGCTTTTGTTTAGTTGGTCGTTGGAACTCTCTTTATTTATCATGCTTATCTTATTAAGAGAGTTGGCTTCTGTTGCATTGGTCGATATGTCTATGATAAAAATGCTACGTGCATAATGGTGCTTAGTAGTTCATGTTTTCTTATGGTTAGTCTCAAATAGCTGGGGCGTTCCCAATGTGTTATTGGAGTACCAACATGATTTGTTTGCCCATTATGTGGTATGGTTTAGCGATATCTTCCTTCAAGAATTTATTTTGATTGACTTGGTGTATGCTCACGCATATTTAAGACTGTAAAGAAAGTCTGTCAAGCCTTGATGATCTTTTGTTTCTGAGTAGCGATATAACTACCATGCCTGATTCAATGTTGCTTTGTCGCTCTGCATGATTATGACCGTCATTGCTCTTTTAGTTGGTCGCTCCCAGTCTTTTTCTAACCTCCACCTGTATTAAGCAGATTGACTGCTTGTGCATCCAAATTCTTTTAAACCAGTTATGCCATATGAGTCCACCATACCTTCCTATACATGGTATTTACCTGCCATTCCTAACGGAGACTTTCATGTACCATCTCGAAATTATTCAAAAAAAAGCATTCCTATTTTGTGCCTCTGTTTTAGTTCATGAGGAAGTAGTAGTTAATTCATGATCTTTTTAAGTTGGACAAGCTTCACCCCGGGATTGCATGTCTAATGTGCAAACCCATAATACGAGAAGGAACTGGAAAAGAGTGCGCCCGGCTCAAAATTAATATAACAAACAAACCCTCCTTCACGCTTTGTTCATGAGAAATCAGAAAACTTTGGCAGTGATAAACAAAGGAGATTAAGAGGATGTGATCGTCCTCATTCGGGAGCCGTTCCTCGAAACTTGTCCATCTCAAGAAGTGATTGAGTTGTCTGCTAGCATTCGTTGACGGAACATGCATAATCTAAAAAAATAATTATTACCTCTGTTTTTAAAACCAAGAGCTCTGGTACATGTTTTGTCTTTGTTTCCGACTACGGATTTTTCAACTTTTCCAACAAAAGCCACGGTTCGAGAGTCTCCACCTTCTTTTAAAGCACCAACTATTAAGAGCATGATTGTCATTCTGAGTGTAATGTGCAGTGTCCCAAAGTAGCATTGTCTTTTGCATGATTGTGATATCGTTTATTCTGAAATCATTGTATCTAGTCATCACTTAAACCTTGGAGGTGCCCCTGCATTTATGTTTTGCTTCACTAAAGGGGGCAAGCGAGATATCACTTTATCATATTTGCACACCATGCTCATTACAAACCTTTTTGATGTTTCAGTATCATATTGTAAAACTTTCAGTTCTTTGTGATTTTCTCATGAGGCAACTTAATTACTACAGATTCATTGTCTCAGTAAGCTTTTGTCATATGACTATGAAAAATCCTTATATGGGTAATAGCATGTCACCACAGAAATTATTCTTGTTATCATTTACCTACTCGAGGACGAGCAGGAATTAAGCTTGGGGATGTTGATACGTCCAAAACGTATCTATAATTTCTGCTTGCTCCATGCCTCTTTTGGGTGATATTGCTATGATATTTATACACTTCCATACACTTTTGATCATATTTGGACTAACCTATTAACTCAGTGCACCCCAGTGCCAGTTTCTGTTTTTCGCTGTTTTTGTATTTCAGGTTTTCCCGTCACGAAAACTGTCAGAAAAATCCCGGAAAAATTATATAAAAAATCAGCGTTCCGGAAGCTTCCACACGGCCGAAGTAGGGTCGGAGGGGGGCCACCAGGGCTCCAGGCGCCCTGGTGGCGCGGCCCCCCTTCTGGCCGCGCCGGGGGGGCGCCTGGGCCCCCCAGGCCTCCGCTGATGCCCCCCTTTGGCATATATTTAACACGCGTCCCGAAACCCTCGAGGACGGAACCCTTTTTCGCGATCTCATCTCTGTTCCGCCGCCGCCGCGCTTCCAAGATCGGGAGCACCAGGAGAACTCTTCTCGGCACCCTACCGGAGGGGAGGATCACCACCGGGAGCCTCACCACCACCATGGACGCCTCCCGGATGAGCTGTGAGTAGTCTCCCTTGGACCATGGGTCCATGACCAGTAGCTATGTGATGTTCTCCTCCCCTTCTTGTGCTTCACTAATTAGACCTCGTGAGCTGCCCTACATGATCGAGGCACATATGTAATCCTTATGCTGTTGCTATGTTGAGTTTGCTGGGATCCGATGGATTGTGAGATTATGTTCAGATTGTGTTTGAGTAATATATTTGATTTACCTCTTTTATATTTATGTTCATAAGTAATTCTTGCATGTTCTCCGTTGCTATTTATTGCTTTGGCCAAGTAGTAGGTAGTGACTCCAAGAGGGAACGTTATGCTCGATTGTGGGTTCATGCCCCTCGATGACTAGCTTGAGTGACAGAAACATGAGTCTAGGGGATGTGATGTTGCCACAAGGGGGGAAACAACGGTGCTTGTACCCGCGGGTGCAAGGATTGTTTACTTTACGCAAAGTTCTTTTAATGCAGTTGTCTGTTGCTTTGAGTTTACACTATGGGTGGGACTCGCAACTTAATACCAGCGAGATGTTCTGGATAGATATCTCAAGGTGGATGATTAGTAGTAGATGCAGATGGATTTCGGTCTACTTGCCTTGGCGTACCGCCCATGCTTTGAACCTCTACCTTTCTTGCAACATAGTTAGCATTGGTTTGCGCACATAATTCTGTCAATTGCCCAGCTGTAATTCGTTTACCTCACATAGCTGTTTTATCGTCTTTTGGGAGAGAGACATCACTAGTGAACATCATGGGATCCCGGTCCATATTACCATCATTGATCACATCCGCTATTTACTTTCCGTCTTTACTTACTAGTTGCAGCAATACCTATCACTATTATCTCTTGTGTTTGATCCTTTGTAAACGACAAGGCCGGAGGGATTGACAACCTCTCTGTACTCGTTGGGAGCAAAGTTATTTGTATCTATGTGCAGGTCCAAGTTGATTGCTAAGTATCTGGCGCCATTAGTAGTTGACACCTTCTTGTTGAACCTTGGAGTCTCAGGGGAAATCGATCCTTGGTATCTTTGCCAAGGGAAAACTTCCGCTAAACTGCATCTCAAACCTTCCACTTGGGGTAACCAACGAGGGGCGAGAAGCCATCAGATGGCGCCTCGACGCGATCCTGGGAGGGAACACCTAACCTGGCGATACTTCGGGGAAATGCACCCTAGATTGGGTAAGCGGCGTCGTGGGCTAGGCTGCTCCTGTGAGATCCTTCAGTCCCCCTCCGGAAGGGCGTACAGATGCTGCGGGGGAAAGTGCGAGCCCCAGGCAGCATCCGTGATGCGGGCAGGGTGCAGAAAGGTGACGCGCCCTCACAAGCAGCGTCGAGCAGCTCAGTGACCCGCCCGAGCAAGGCATCGTGGCCGCCTTCTGCCAACCTGCATCGCAGCAACTCGCGTGCCATGACGAGTGTGGCTCACGTGTTCGCCTGCTCCCGGCGGGTGCGCGGCATTGACGCTGCGACGTAGCCTGAAGACTGCGCGGTGGCACGATCGCGGCGCCGCACGGGAGAGGGTGGGGGCGGCCCATGCTGCCGATGGTCGATGACGCCGGAGGCCATGCCGGCCGCAGGAAGCGTGGGGTGACGAGCTTCGTGGCCGGGGGGCGCCGCCCGGGCGGGGCGAGATGCCCAATGCTCCATGTAGGCTCGAGGATCCCCTGCCATGATGGCGAGGTCTGCTCTGGTGTGAGTGTAGGTAGATGAGGTTTCGACCCCCCCCCCTTCTTGGTGGTGGCTAGCCTATACTTATAGTGGCATTGGTCCTCTTCCCCCAAATGTAGGCGGGAAGGGATCCAACAGTGTCCAGTTTGAAAGGGGACAAATAGTACATCTTATCCTGACGAAAGATGGTATTCGTCTGCGAAGTCTCTGGTCGTGACGTTGTGGTGGGCTCGGCAATGACATCCATCTTGCTACCCTGGCAGTCTTGGTCTCGTTGCACGGGAATGGAAACATTTGGTTGATTCCTCGGGACCCCGCGTCTGTGCTTGCATCCTTAGCACCAAAGAGGAAGCCTTCCCATCTGCGCCCGCTAGCGCCCGCCTGGCTGTGGTCGTCATGGCTTGCGTCACCTCAACCTCATGAGGTGGGCACCTACATAGGAATATCCGCTCCTCTGGAGGCAGCCCGAGGAGGCCGCTCCCTCCGGAGGTCTTAGCGCCGTCCGCCTCGCGAGGGTCTTGTCTTGTTTTTTTTATCGAAAGACTGAAAGGGAACCCCCTATAGTACAATTGGTGCAACAAACCCAAATTGCGATTAATGTGCCTTGAACCCGAGTGGGTGGGAAGGCATCATCCCCTTCCCACCACTAGGCTATGAATTAGTTTGTGAGGGTCTTATCTTGTTGATGTTGAAGATGGGTCGTACCAGGCCGTCGATGAAGCCACACCATGGGCCGCAGGCAAGTCTGGGTACCCTGGTTCCCAGAACACCAACATCATGAACTCATCACACAACCAGAGGCACGATTTGGTGTCAGCATCCCATATTTATCTTGCCCTTGGCTCAACGTAAGCTTGACGTATCGATCTCTCACTCGGTGATGCCTCCAAGGACCTCCTCCTTGAAGAGCTCCTCCTAAGGAGGTGTATTATTGTACGAGCAAATTTCTGAAATTTTTGGGCCACAAAATGAGGTCAATAAAACTTCACAAGATTGATAGCAATTACTCATATGGATGTCTAGAGGCTATATCAAGCATTCAAACTACTTGGAACTCAAATAATTCAACGTGCAAACTCATTTTCTATAGCACCAAGATTAGCTAATTACTCGAAATATAAACTACTAAAACGAAAACTAATTGGAGCAATGGAGGAGTCACATACCAAGTAGCAATCCCTCAAAATAGTTTCGTAAACAGAGCTCCGAGCGAAGAGATCGAAAATCTTGGCTTTGGGAGCAAGAACATGAGAGAGAGAGAGTTTTTTTAGGTAAGTGGCAGTGTGGAGTGGGTGAGAGAGTGAGGGGGTGCTTGTGGGGCCCAATACCCACCAGGGCGTGCCTGGTTGGTGTGGCGCGCCCTGGTGCCTAGTGGGCTCGTGGGACACCCCCCTTGGATATTTTTAGTGCCAGAAATTCTTAAATATTCAGAAAAATTATATTAAAATTTCAGGTCATTTTGAGCACTTTTATTTTATGAGCACTTTTTTTTATTGCAGGATAAATAAGAAAACAGGATATTCATGGCATTTTATTGTATTTAACTAAAAAAACAGAAAATATAAAGTGGGTACAGAAGGTTTTGTCTACTAAATTCATCGACCATATGCCTCTGAAAAATAATCCACTAATAAGGTTGATCAAATCTTATTAACAATCACTTTCCATTAGCATGAACGCAAAGAATTTTTGTAAAACACTAAGTTACCTCAATGGGGATATGCATATCCCCAACAATAAGTATTTCATATTTCTTTATGGCAGTAGGTATAGGGGGTTGAAAACTTCCAATAGTAATTGTTGGAGTCTTTCCAATAACATTAATACCATTTACTTGAAACTGTTTCTTCGAAAAGTGAGACCTTGCTCTTGTTGCAATCAATAACAGCCCCTACAGTGTTTCAAAAAAGGTCTACCAAGGATAATCGACATGTTGTCGTCCTCAGGCATATCAAGTATAACAAAGTTTGTTAAGATAGTAACATTTGCAACCACAACACGCACATCCTCACAAACATTATAGGTATAGCAGTTGATTTGTCAGCCATTTGCAATGATATTTTAGTGGGTGTGAGTTTGTTTAAAGCAGTTTTGACATAATTTCTTTTGATGGAGCAAGGTGTAGTTGGTATTCCTGGATCTCCCAATTTCTTAGGTACTCCATCCTTAAAAGAATAGTTTGCAAGCATGGTGGAGATTTCAGCTTCGGGTATTTTTCTTTTATTAGTGACAATATCTTTCATAGATTTAGCATAAGTGGCCATCTTTAAAATAACAGTCAAACGAGTACGTAGAAAGACTGGCATAAGCATTTCAGCAAAGCGTTCAAATTCTTCTTCATCTTTTTCTTAGATGATTTAGGCGGAAAGGGCATGTGTTTTCGATCCCATGGCTCTCTTTCTTTACCATGTATTCTAGCAATAAAGTCTCTTTTATCATAACGTTTATTTTTTGGTTGTGGGTTATCAAGATCAACAACAGGTTCTATCTCAACATCATTGTCTGGTTGTCTGGATGAGCATCTACATGAACATCATCATTGTCATTATCATTATCACTAAGTGAATGTTCATTACTAGACTGAGTTCCCACATCAGAGATAGAAACATCATTATCATTCTTTGAAGGTTTTTCTACCTCGGGTTCACTAGAAGTATGCAGAGTCCTATCATTTTTATTTTTATTTTTCTTTCTAGATGGACTAGGTGCATCAGTATTAATTATTTGAGAGTCTATTTCAATTCTTTTAGGGTGACCTTCTCGATAAAGTGGATCCTGAGTAATTTTACCTCCTCTAGTCATTACTCTTCCAGCATGATCATTCATATTATTATTCATTTCATTGAGTAACTCATTTTGAGATTTATCAAGTTGTTCTAACCGAGTCTAAACCATAGAAGTATGTTTTCATACTCTTCTAACATCATTATTGATTCTAAATAACAAGTCACTCAAGCGATCAATCATAACAAAAAATTTCTTTAATTGTTTCGTAACATAGGCATTGGAATAATCTTGCTTTCTAATATAATTGTCGAATCATACAAGCATTGACTAGGATGTTTATTATAAGAGATATCACCTTCATCAAAATTTAAAATACAATTTACCTCCACCACCTACGGTGGTGTGTCAAGACCATGTATTTCTTCAATGGGTTGTAAATTCTTAACATCTTCAACTTTAATACATTTTCCTTCATACATTTCTTTGCCTCTTGCATATCTTTAGCACTAAGAAATAAAATACCCCTCTTCTTATGAGTGGGTTTAGGAGGTGGCTTAGGAAGTGTCAATTCATAATAATTCTTCAATATATTGTTCAATAGTTCCTCAGCTTGTTCAACAGTTTATTCCATGAAAACACAACTAGCACAACTATCTAGTTGGTTCCTAGAAGCATTAGTTAGTCCATTATAAAAGATATCAAGTATTTCATTTTATTAGGAAGATGATCAGGCAAAGCATTAAGTAATTGGAGAAGCCTCCCCCAAGCTTGTGGGAGACTCTCTTCTTCAATTCGCACAAAGTTAAATATTTCCTGCAAGGTAGCTTGTTTCTTATGAGCAGGAAAATATTTTTTAGAGTAGTAATAAATCATATCTTGGGGATTACGCACACAACCAAGAGTAAGAGTATTGTACCATGTCGTAGCATTAACCTTTAATGAGAACGGAAATAACTTGAAAATATAGTAATAGCCAATTTTTCATCATGAGCAAATAGGGTGGCTATATCATTTTATTTAGTAAGATGTGCCACCACAGTTTTAGTTTCATAGCCATGGAAAGGATTAGATTCAACCAAAGTAATTAACTCTGGGTTAACAGAGAATTCTGAATCCTTATCAGTAACAAAAATAGGCGAAGTAGCAAACTTTTGATCATATTTCATTCTAGCATTCAAAAAAATTATTTCAACTTGCATATCAATTTCTTAAGATCATCCCTATCCTTACAAGCAAGAAAGTCCCTAGCTACCTCTCCATCCATAACATAACCCTCAAGTATACCAGGCAATTCATATGTAGGAGAGCTAGGACTAATAGGTTTTTCATAATTTTCTGTATCAATAATCTCATCAGTTTCAGCATTCTGATTAGTTTCAGCATTCTCGGTTTCTTTAGCTCTAGCAAGTTGTTCGTCAAGAAATTCACCTAGTGGAACGGTCTTATCAAGCAGGGTGCTAGCATCATCAATAGCATCATTCATAGCAGAAGTAGCATCATCAATTACTTGCGACATATCAGGATTAATAGTGGGTGGTGGTGTTGCAAGCTTATTCAAAACAGAGGGTGAATCAAGTGAAGAGCTAGATAACAGTTCCTTACCCCCCCCCCCCCTTGTCTTAGAGGGAACGATCTTGGTTCTATCATCCTTAAAATTCTTCATAGTGATAATCAGATATAAATCCCAAGCGACTCAACAAATATAGCTATGCTTCGCTGCAACAGAGCCAGAAAAAGCTCTTGATAACCCACATGTATAGGGGATCGCAACAGTTTTCGAGGGTAGAGTATTAAACCCAATTTTTTAATTTGACACAAGGGGAGACAAAGAATATTTTCAAGTTTTCGCAGTTGAGTTGTCAATCAACCACACCTAGAGATTAAATATTTGTAGCAAAGTGATCAGTAGCACGGTAGTATGATCGTTTTGATAGTATTAGCAACAGTTTTGTAGCAATTGTAACAGTAGCAGTGGTAGCAGTAACTTAGCAAGAACAGTATGTGAAAAGCTCATAGGCATTGTATAGGTGATATCATTGGATAATATTCATCGTATAACAGTCATAACCTAGGGCGACACAGAACTAGCTCCAATTCATCAATATAATGTAGGCATGTACATCCGTAAATAGTCATACATGCTTAAGGAACATAACTTGCATGACATCTTTTGTCCTACCCTCCCGTGGAAGCGGAGTCCATAAGGAAACTAAGGGATTTTGAGGCCTCCTTTTAATAGAGAGCCGGAAAAAAGCATTAGCACATAGTGAATACATGAATTCCTCAAACTACGGTAATCACCGGAAAGAATTCCAATTATTGTCACCTTGGGGCATGCGGATCCTAATACATAGCAAGTGCATATGACTTGCAAGATCAGATCAAGAACATAGATATAATGATGAAAATATAAACGGTTCAGATCCGAAGTCATGGCACTCGGGCCCTAATGACAAGCATTAAGCATAGCAAAGTCATAGCAACATCAATCTCAGAACATAGTGGATACTAGGGATCAAGACCTAACAAAACTAACTTGATTACATGATGGATCTCATCCAACACATCACCGTCCAGCAAGCCTACGAAGGAATTACTCATTCCCAGCGGTGAGAATGATGAAATTGGTGGTGGGGGATGGTTGATGATGACGAAGACGGGAGATCCCCCTCTCCGGAGCCCTGGCCTCCCGATGAAGAACAGGAGGTGGCGGTGGCTCTGTATCGTTAAACACGATGAAACTTCCTCTCCTATTTTTTTCTCCAAAGATAGGAATTTATAATGTTGAGATTACGGCCAGAGAGGCCTCATGGGGCCCACTAACCACTAGGGCGCGCCTGAGGGGGGTGCCCTGGTGCTTAGTGGGCAGCCTGGGCCCCCTCTAGTGGGTCTTCGCTCCAATAATGTATATTTATTCCAAAAAAATTCTCCAAAAAAATTCGTCCAATTCCGAGAACTTTTATTTTTTCACAAAAATAACACCATGGTAGTTTTGCCGAAAATAGCATCAGTCCGAGTTAGTTTCATTCAACTTATGCAAATTAGAGTCAAAAACGAGAGCAAAAGCATTAAAAAGTAAATACGACGGAGACGTATCACAGCGTACCTGTCGGGAATCAACGTGGCAATCAACTGCTCGTAAACTAGTCCTTTTAGCCACTAACACACATGGGCATTGTTGCTATATAATCATATCGAGTGTTGAAGGACTCACTACAGTGTCGGGTTTGAAACCTTTTTTGAACAATTATTGAAAATTTCAGAACAATTATAAAATATCCATTTTTAATTAAAACAAACAAATTTTTTGGAACTCCATACTTTCTTAATTCGATTTTTCAAAAAAGGGGAAAAGGGAAAAGGAAAGGAAGGCCAATGAAGATAGGCCAAAACAGGAATGAACAGGGAAAAACTATGAAGAAAACAGACAGACAAACAAACAAACAAGACGGATCCTAGCTACATGGGCCAACCCATAACCCATTTGCCATTTGCTCGCTGCTCGCCTTGTGCGAACAATGGCATTTTGCCGCTGTGAGTGGCGTAATAGGAGATTCAAGAGGTGGGCTTGCAACCGACACGACACAACATCTATGGGCCCACTTGCTGGTCGATGGCCTTGCAATGGGGTTGGGAAGAAGTACATGCCAAGTTGCCAGTCGAGGGGTGGGCTTGCAACTGGGAAGACAACAACACCTATGGGCCCAACTGTGAGTCGAGGGATGGACTTGCAAGTCGGACAACACTTACTACGGGCCTAGTTGAGAGTCGAGGGGGGACTTACAACTCGGACAAGTACAAGTATGGGACCAGTTGCGAGTCAAGGGGGTACTTGCAACCGGTTCAAGAATAAAAAGTATGGGCCTGATTGCGAGTCGAGAGTGGACTTGCAACGGGGTTGAAAAAAACTAGGAGCCAAGTTGCGAGTCCGAGGAATTGGCTTGCAACCAGGAAAGACAACAACACCTATGGGCCCAGTCGCTAGTCGAGGGTTGGGCCCCTGTTAAATATTGAGTATGAACTTGCAACCGGGATAGGAAAAAGGCGTCCCTAATTGCATGTGGGGGTAAATTTATGACTAAGACAAAAAAGTTCGGGCCCTAGTTGCAAGTCGAGGGTGGACTTGCAATTAGGACCCAAAAAAAGGGCCTCGATTGCGAGTTGATGATGGACTTGCAACTGGGAAAGAAAATGGTCGGGTCGCAGTTGCAAGTCAAGCATGCGATTACAACTGGGACAAAAAAAGTTCGGGCTCTAGTTGTGAGTCGAGGGTTGACTTGCATTTGAAGATAAAAAGGTCGAGCCCTAGTGCGAGTCAAGTGTGGACTTCCAACTGGAAAAAAACCTCAGGCCCTAGTTGGAAGTCGATGGTGGACTTGCAACTGGGACAAAAAAAGGTCGGGGCCGCGTCACGAGTCAAGGGTGGACTTGCAATTGGAACAAAAAAGGTCGTTCCCTAGTTGCGAGTCGAGTGTGGACTTGCAACTAGGGAAAAGTATTGGGCCCAAGTTGCGAGTCAATGGTGGACCTGCAACTAAGAAAAATAAAAGGCCCATACCCAATTGCAAGTCTAGGGTGGACATGCAACTAGGACAAAAAAGGTCGGGCCCAGTTGCGAGTTGAGGATGGTCTTGCAACTGGAACAAAAAGAAGTTCGGGCCCCGGTTGCGAGTTGAGAGTGGGATTGCAACAGGAAAAAAAGGTCGTACCCGAGTTGCAAGTCGGGTGTGAACTTGCAACTGGAAAAAAAGTTTGGGCCCAGTTACGTTTCAAGGGTGGACTTGCATCTGGGATTATAAAGGTTGGGCCCCAGTTGCGAGTCGAGGGTGGACTTGCAACAGCGATACAAAAGGTCTTGATAACCCACAAGTATATGGGATCAATTGTAGCCTTTATCGATAAGTAAGAGTGTCAAACCCTACGAGGAGCTAAAGTTAGAATTAATATTTCCTTCAAGTTCTGTCGACCACCGATACAACTCTATGCACACTTAACATTCGCTTTACCTAGAACAAGGATAAAACTAGAAGTACTTTGTAGGCGCAAAGAGATAGGTTTGCAAGATAATAAAGAACATGAAAAAAGGTTAGGTGTTGTTTTACTAATAGAACAATTAGGTTACTATAGCAAGTGTGGAAAAGTGGTGGCAGAATTTGCGGAATTTTCCCTAAACAATTGTCTAAGTTTACTAGACCGATAGCAAGTTTTTGTGTGGGAGAGGCCACTGCTAGCATCTCATCCCTTACTTGGAATTCTATGCACGTATGATTGCAACAATTATAAAGCATCTGCAACTACTGAAGTTCATGAAGGTAAAACCCAACCATAGTATTAAGATATATTGGTCCCCTTCAATCCCGTATGAATCAATTTCTATGTTAGGAAGAAGTTTCTTTCACTCTTGCCCTCCAAGGCATAGTCCTATCAACATACAACTAACCCTAAGGTGCGATCCACACACGCGCTCATATGATGGGCACCAAAGGAGAGCAACATAGACACAAACAATTTAAACCAATCATAGCAATTCTGATTACCCATAGGATAGCAAAAATCTACTCAAACATCATAGAATGGCAAGACATCATTGGATATGAAGCATAAAGCATCATGTTCAAGTAGGGGGTACAGTAGGTTGCGGGAGAGTGGACCACTGAATATAGATGATGGAAGCTGATTGATGACCCACAAGTGTAGGGGATCTATCATAGTCCTTCTGATAAGTAAGAGTGTCGAACCGAACGAGGAGCGGAAGGAAATGATAGGCAATTTTCAGTAACATATTTTCTGCAAGCACTGAAATTACAAGTAACAGATAGTTTTGTGATAAGATAATTGGTAGCAAGTAACAAAAGGTAAAAGTAAATAAGGCGCAGCAAGATGGCCCAATCATTTTTGTAGCAAAGGACAAGCCTGGACAAACTCTTATATAAAGGAAAGCGCTCCCGAGGACACATGGGAATTATCATCAAGCTAGTTTTTATCACGATCATCTGATTCACGTTTGGTACTTTGATAATTTGGTATGTGGGTGGACCGGTGCTTGGGTGATGTCCTTACTTGGACAAGCCTCCCACTTATGATTAACCTCTAATGCAAGCATCCGCGGCTACAAAAGAAATATTAAGGTAAACCTAACCATAGCATGAAACAAGTGGATCCAAATCAGCCCCTTATGAAGTAACGCATAAACTAGGGTTTAAGCTTCGGTCACTCCAGCAACCCATCATCTACTTATTACTTCCCAATGCCTTCCTCTAGGCCCAAATAATGGTGAAGTGTCATGTAGTCGACGTTCACATGACAGCACTAGAGGAGAGACAACATACATCTCATCAAAATATCGAACGAATACCAAATTCACATGAATACTTATAGCAAGACTTCTCCCATGTCCTCAGGGACAAAAGTAACTACTAACAAGACATAATATTGTTCATGATCAGAGGGGTATTAATATGCATAATGGATCTGAACATATGATCTTCCACCAAATAAACCAACTAGCATCAACTACAAGGAGTAATCAACACTACTAGCAACCCGGAGGTACCAATCTGACGTTTGAGTACAAAGATTGGATACAAGAGATGAACTAGGGTTTGAGAGGAGATGGTGCTAGTGAAGATGTTGATGAAGATAGCCCTCCCCAAGATGGGAGAGTTGTTGGTGATGACGGCGATGATGATTTCCCCCTCCCGGAGGGAAGTATCCCCGGCAGAACAGCTCTACCGGAGCCCTAGATTGGTTTCCGCCAAGGTTCTGCCTCGAGACGACGGCATCTGGTCCCAAAAGCCCCCCTCTGATTTTTTCCAGGTCAAAACACCTCATATAGGAGAAGATGGGCATCAGGCCACGAGGCAGGGGGCGCGCCCAGGGAGAGGGGGCGTGCCCCCCACCCTCGTGGATAGGTGGTGGCCCCCCTGGTGATCTTCTTTCGCCAGATATTTTTTATATTTTTTGAAACGGTGTCCTGTGAAGTTTCGGAGCTTTTTGAGTTGTGCAGAATAGGTTTCCATAGTTTGCTTCTTTTCCAACCCAGAATTCCAACTGCCGGCATTCTCCCTCTTCTTGTAAACCTTGTAAAGTAAGAGAGAAAAGGCATAAGTATTGTGACATAATGTGTAATAACAGCCCATAGTGCAATAAATATCAACATAAAAGCATGATGCAAAATGGACGTATCAACTCCCCCAAGCTTAGAACTCACTTGTCCTCAAGCGAAAGCCGATATCGAAAAATATGTCCACATGTTTAGAGATAGAGGTGTCGATAAAAATAAAATACGGACATGAGGGCATCATGATCATTCTCATAACAACAACATATATATATAGTCATATGATTCTTATGATAAATTAACAATTCATCGACAATATCGAGTATGAATCATAAACTTCATTGAAAACTAACAAACTTTGATCTCGGTCATTGAAGCAATTGCAATTTATCGTAATATCGGAAAGAGTCAGCATAAGAGATTTTCAGCAAGCCTACATACTCAACCATCATATAGTCTTTCACAATTGCTCACGCTCACGCAATATTTATGTTTACGGAGTTTTAATCGGACACAGAGAAAGATAGGGGCTTATGGTGTTGCCTCCCAACCTTTTACCTCAAGGGTAATGTCAACAGTAATAGACCATGAAAACTTACATCCAAGTGGGTATATATGTCAGGATCTTTCCAACACAATGTTCTTGCCAAAGGATAAAATGTAAAAAGGAAAGGTGAAATTCACCTTGACTCTTATAAGGCAAGAATAATAGATAGGCCCTTCGCAGAGGGAAGAAGAGGTTGTCATGTGTTTTTATGGTTGGATGCACAAAGTCTTAGCATAAAAGAACGTCACTTTATATTGCCACTTGTGATACGGAACTTTATTATGCAGTCCATCGCTCTTATTACTTCCATATCACAAGATCGTATAAAGCTAATTTCCTCCACACTAATAAATCATACATATTTTAGCGAGTTTACAACATGACAACTTACGTGGAAGGATCTTTCTCAATCCATAGGTAGGTATGGTGGACTCACATGGAAAAACTGGGTTTAAGGATGTATGGAAGCACAAGTAGTATCTCTACTTAGTGCGAGGAGTTTTGGCTAGCATGAGCGGGAAAGGCAAGCTCAACATGTTGGATGATCCATGACAATATACTTTATTTCGGATATAAGAAGACATAACCCATTATGTTGTCTTCCTTGTCCAACATCAACTCTTTAGCATGTCATACTTTAATGAGTGTTCACAATCATAAAAGATGTCCAAGATAGTGTATTTGTATGTGAAGCCTCTCTTCTTTTATTACTTCCTATTAATTGCAACGATGACCAAAACTATGTTTGTCTACTCTCAACAACTTTTATTCATTATACTCTTGTATGTGAAGTCATTACTTCCCATAAGATCAATATGATCTCTTGGATATCTATTTTTTAATATATTTTTTCTTTCTTTTTATCATGACCCCAGTGAGGAAATCAAGCCCTTGACTCAACACTAATCTTTATTATATAGCTCACGGACTCGATTACAAAGGGTAAAGATCATAAAGCAAAAGCTCACAACTAGATCATGTTAAATTTATTCTACTAGATCAAGATACTACCAAAAGGATCGAACTAAGTAAAACGGTAAAGATAAGAGTGATGGTGATATGATACCGCGGCCACTCCCCCAAGCTTGGCAGTTTCCAAGGGGAGTGACCATACCCATATGATTATGTCTCCTTCTTCGGGGGTGGTGATGATGGCTTCTTCCTTAACTTGCTCTTAAGGGCGGAATTTTGCTCCCTTAGGTCATTGATCTCTTGCTCTAGATTTAATATCTTCTTGCATAGTGTCTGCTTGTTTTCATGCAAGAGGTTAAAAGGAATAAATTCGATCTTAGGTTTCTTTACTCTGCCTGGGAGGCTTGACTCTTTGAACTCCACGTGCATGCCTCCAGGTTGGGGTAGTGGGACTTCGTCTTCATCTGAGCTAGTCCAATCCTTCCTCTTTGAATCATGGTCTTCTTATTCTTTCGTGGTCCAACCATAATGCTCCCAGTCCCCATAGACCTTAGGGTCAGCAAGGGAATCATCCACATAGCTCTCTCCCTCTGAATCCTGGGAGGACATGTTGCTTTATATGCGACAGAAACGGCTCGAAACAAGAACAGAGGATTTGTGCGTGATACAGAGGTCAAAACCTTCGAGAGTATAAATAATGAATTTTTACCGACCAAAAGGAGTAACCCACAAGAAAACGGAGTCCGGGAGGCACACGGGCTGCCCACGAGGCAGGGGGCGCGCCCTGGGTAGGGGGCGCGCCCTCCACCCTCGTGGACGGCTCGTGTCACTTCCGTACTGCTACTTATTTTTCTATTTTTCTAAATATTCCAAAACGGAGAAAAATTGCCTTTAGAACTGTTTTGGAGTCGGTTTACTTACCGTATCACATACCTCTTCCTTTTCGGAGGCTGAATCATTCTGGAAAGTGTCCCTTATGTATTCCTCTGGGGTTACAGTTTCAATAACATTGGTTTCAACATTTATAGGATTACCTGAGATATAATGTTTGATTCTTTGACCGTTCACCACCTTCGCATTTGTGCCTACGAAGTTGTTGATTTTTATGGCACCAGAACGATAGACCTCCTCGATAACGTAAGGTCCTTCCCACTTGGAGAGAATTTTTCTTGCAAAAAATCATAAACGAGAGTTGAATAGCAAGACATAGTCACCTACGTTAAACTCACGCTTTTGTATCCTTTTGTCATGCCATCTTTTAAGTTTTTCTTTAAACAGCTTGGCATTCTCATAGGCCTGGGTTCTCCATTCATCAAGGCATCTAATGTCAAATAACCTCTTTTCACCGGCAATTTTGAAATCATAATTGAGCTCTTTAATAGCCCAATATGCCTTATGTTCTAGCTCAAGAGGTAAGTGACAAGCTTTTCCATAAACCATCTTATATGGAGACATACCCATAGGATTTTTGTATGCAGTTCTATAGGCCCATAATGCATCATCAAGTTTCTTAGACCAATTCTTTCTAGACCTATTAACTGTCTTTTGCAAAATTAATTTCAACTCCCTATTACTTAGTTCTACTTGACCACTAGTCTGTGGGTGATAAGGGGATGCAATTCTATGGTTCACATCATACTTTGCAAGCATCTTACGGGAAGCACCATGAATAAAGTGTGAACCACCATCAGTCATTAAGTATCTAGGGACTCCAAACCTCGGGAAAATAACTTCTTTAAGCATCTTAATAGAGGTGTTATGATCAGCACTACTAGTTGGAATAGCTTCTACCCACTTAGTAACGTACTCAACAACAACTAAAATATGTGTGTACCCATTAGAGGCAGGAAACGGTCCCATATAATCAAAACCCAAAACATCAAATGGTTCAATAACAAGTGAATAATTCATAGGCATTTCTTGACGTCTACTGATATTACCAATTCTTTGACATTCATCACAAGATAAGACAAACTTATGGGCATCCTTGAAGAGAGTAGGCCAATAAAACCGGATTGCAATACCTTGTGTGCAGTTCTATCTCCCGCATGGTGTCCTCCATAAGCTTCGGAGTGGCACTTGCGTAGGATCTGTTCCTGTTCATGCTCAGGTACACAACGTCTAATAATACCATCTACTCCTTCTTTATAAAGATGTGCGTCATCCCAGAAGTAATGTCTCAAATCATAGAAGAACTTTTTCTTTTGCTGGTATGTGAAGCTAGGAGGTATAAACTTAGCAACAATATAATTAGCATAATCAGCATACCATGGAGCAGTACGAGAAGTATTTATGACAGCTAATCGTTCATCAGGAAAGCTATCATCAATAGGTTGTGGGTCATCAAGCACATTCTCTAACCTAGACAAGTTGTCTGCAACAGGGTTCTCAGCTCCCTTTCTATCAATAATATGCAAATCAAATTCTTGCAGTAGGAGAACCCATCTAATAAGTCTAGGTTTGGCATCTTTATTTTCCATAAGGTCTTTGATAGAAGCATGATCAGTGTGAATAGTTACTTTAGAATCAACGATATAGGGTCTAAACTTATCACAAGCAAATACAACTACTAAAAATTCTTTCTCGGTAGTAGCATAATTTTTCTGGGCACTATCTAGAGTTTTACTAGCATATTGGATCACATTCAATTTCTTATCAACTCTTTGCCCTAAAACAGCTCGTACATCATAATCACTAGCATCGCACATAATCTCAAAAGGTAAATTCCAGTCAGGAGGCTGGACAATAGGTGCAGAGATCAATGCTTTCTTACGTACTTCAAATGCTTCTAGACAATCATCATCAAAAACAAAAGGAATATCTTTTTGTAAGATATTAGTCAGAGGCCTGGAGATTTTGGAGAAGTCCTTTATGAACCTCCTATAAAATCCGGCATGACCCAGGAAACTTCATATACCTTTGATGTCCTTAGGGCATGGCATCTTTTCAATAGCATCAACTTTAGCCTTGTCAACTTCAATACCTCTTTTAGAGATTTTATGTCCCAAGACAATGCCTTCATTAACCATAAAGTGGGACTTCTCCCAATTCAAAACAAGATTAGTGTCTTCACATCTCTGCAAAACTCGATCAAGGTTGCTTAAGCAATCATCAAAAGAAGTTCCGTAAACGGAGAAATCATCCATGAACACCTCAACAATCTTTTCACAAAAGTAAGAGAATATAGCCATCATGCATCTTTGAAAGGTAGCAGGTGCATTACATAAACTAAAAGACATATGCCTACAAGCAAAGGTACCGAAAGGACAAGTAAAAGTGGTCTTTTCTTGATCCCCTTTTGACACAGGTATTTGAGAGAAACCAGAATAAACATCTAGAAAGCAGAAATGAGTGTGTTTGGATAACCTTTCTAGAATTTGATCAATAAATGGAAATGGGTAATGATCTTTCTTAGTAGCTTTATTTAACTTATGGAAATCAATTACCATCCGATAACCTATAGCTATTCTTTGCGGGATCAATTCATCTTTATTATTAGGAATGACAGTCATACCTCCCTTCTTAGGTACACAATGGACATGACTTACCCACTGACTATCAGCAACTGAATATATAATACCCGCCTCTAGAAGCTTTAGTATTTCCTTCCTTACCATTTTTTTCATCTTAGGATTTAACCGTCGCTGATGATCAATAACCGATTTAGCATTTTCTTCCAAATTTATCTTGTGTTGGCATATAGTGGGACTAATGCCCTTAAGATCATCCAGAGTATATCCAATAGCAAGAGTATATCCAATAGCAGCACAGTGCTTCTTCGGAGTTTTCAATAGTTTTTCTTCTTCCTGCTCTGAAAGGTTAGCACTAATAATAACAGGATATATCTTGTTTTCATCAAGATAAACATACTTAAGATTATCAGGTAAAGGTTTAAGTTCAAACACGGGATCACCCTTGGGTGGAGGAGGATCCCCTAGGATTTCAGCAGGCAAGTTGTTTTTCAGTACGGGTCCTAGTTTAAAGAATATTTCATCTATTTCCCTTCTTTCATTGATATGCATATCATTTTCATGGTCTAGCAAGTATTGTTCTAAAGGATCATTAGGAGGCACGGCAATAGAAGCAAGACCAATAAATTCATCCTTACTGGGTGGTTCCTTTTCAAGGGGTTGTCTATGAAATTTAGCAAAGTTAAAATCATGAGACATATCCCCTGATCCCACGGTAACAATATCTTTCACGCAGTCTATCTTCGCATTAACAGTATTCTAGAAAGGTCTACCAAATATAATGGGACATAATTCATCTTGTGTGGAACTAAGAACAAGAAAATTAGCAGGGTATTTAACCTTCCCACACAAGACTTCAACATCTCTAACAATCCCAACTGGTGAAATAGTATCTCTATTAGCAAGCTTAATAGTAACGTAAATCCCTTCTAACTCAACAGGTGCAATATCATGCATAATTTCTCAATATAAATCAAGAGGGATAATACTCGCACTAGCACCTACGTCACATAAACCATGATAGCAATGATCTCCTATCTTAACAGAGATAACAGGCAAGCCTACAACCGGTCTATGTCTATTCCTAGCATTGGGTTTGGCTATTCTAGCAGACTCTTCTTGGAGGTAAATAACATGTCCATCTAAATCTTCTACCAAGAGATCTTTAACCATAGAAACACTAGGTTCAACTTTAATTTCCTCAGAGGGTGTAGGTGTTCTAGTATTACACTTACGAACCACAGTTGAAGCTTGAGCATGATGCTTTATCCTAACAGGGAAAGGTGGTTTCTCAATATAAGTAGTAGGAATAACAGGATCAACATTATAAGTGATAGTCTTTTCTTCAACTTTAACAGGTTTAACTACTTTTACTTCAATAGGGGGGTGGTATTGAAACCACTTCTCTTTGGGGGAGATCAACATGAGTAGCAAAATATTCACAGAAAGAAGCTACGATCTCAGTGTCAAGTTCATATTTAGTGCTAAACTCACGGAAAACATCGGTATCCATAAAAGCTTTAACACAATCAAACTTAGGGGTCATACCTGACTCCTTACCTTCGTCGAGATCCCAATCTTCGGAGTTGCATTTAATTCTTTCCAATAAATCCCATTTGAATTCAACAGTCTTCATCATAAAAGAGCCAGAACAAGAATTATCGAGCATGGTGTGATTATTGAGAGAAAGCCAAGCATAAAAATTTAGAATGATCATTTTTCTTGAGAGCTCATGATTGGGGCATGAATATAACATTGACTTAAGCCTCCCCCAAGCTTGAGCGATGCTTTCTCCTTCGCGTGGCCATAAATTATAAATATAATTACGATCACGATGAACCTAGTGCATAGGGTAGAACTTCTAATGGAATTCCAACTTCAGACGATTATAGTTCCATGATCCCATATCATCACACAGCCTAAACCATGTCAATGCATCTCCCTATAAAGATAAAGGGAAGACCTTCTTCTTGATAACATCCTCGGGCATACCTGCAAGCTTAAACAATCCACAAACTTCATCCACATAGATTAGGTGTAAATCAGGATGCAGTGTTCCGTCTCCTGTAAAAGGATTTTCAAGCAGTTTCTTTATCATACCCGAAGGAATCTCAAAGCAAAAAAAATTAGTAGGTGTAGTAGGTTGAGGAGCAACTCTTTGCTCTTCTGGTCGGGGTGAAGATACACCGAACAAGCCCCTAAAGGATTTTGAGCCATAGTAACAAGTGACAATAAATTTTAGCACACTATATAAATTTTTCCTTACCAAATTCCACTTACCAAAGGCGCTTCACTCCCCGGCAACGGCGCCAGAAAAGAGTCTTGATGACCCACAATTGTAGGGGATCTATCGTAGTCCTTTCGATAAGTAAGAGTGGCAAACCCAACGAGGAGTAGAAGGAAATGATAGGCAGTTTTCAGTAAGGTGTTCTCTGCAAGCACTGAAATTATAGGTAACAGATAGTTTTGTGATAAGGTAATTGGTAGCAAGTGACAAAAGGTAAAAGTAAATAAGGTGCAGAAAGGTGGCCCCATCCTTTTTGTAGCAAAGGACAAGCCTGCACAAACTCTTATATAAAGGAAAGAGCTCCCGAGGACACATGGGAATTATCGTCAAGCTAGTTTTCATCACGATCATCTGATTCACGTTCGGTACATTGATAATTTGGTATGTGGGTGGGCCGGTGCTTGTGTGATGTCCTTACTTGGACAATCCTCCCACTTATGATTAACTTCTAATGCAAGCATCCGCAACTACAAAAGAAGTATTAAGGTAAACCTAACCATAGCATGAAACATATGGATCCAAATCAGCCCCTTACGAAGCAACGCATAAACTAGGGTTTAAGCTTCTGTCACTCTAGCAACCCATCATCTACTTATTACTTACCAATTCCTTCCTCTAGGCCCAAATAATGGTGAAGTGTCATGTAGTCGGCGTTCACATGACACCACTAGAGGAGAGACAACATACATCTCATCAAAATATCGAACGAAGACCAAATTCACATGCTTACTAATAGCAAGACTTCTCCCATGCCCTCGGGAACAAAAGTAACTACTCACAAGACATAATATTGTTCATGATCAGAGGGGTATTAATATGCATAATGGATCTGAACATATGATCTTCCACCAAATAAACCAACTAGCATCAACTACAAGGAGTAATCAACACTACTAGCAACCCACAGGTACCAATCTAAGGTTTGGGTACAAAGATTGGATACAAGAGATGAACTAGGGTTTGAGAGGAGATGGTGCTGGTGAAGATGTTGATGAAGATAGCCCTCCCCAAGATGGGAGAGTTGTTGGTGATGACGGCGATGACGATTTCCCCCTCTCGGAGGAAAGTATCCCCAGCAGAACAGCTGTGCCGGAGCCCAAGATTGGTTTCCGCCTCGGTTCCGCCTCGAGCCGGCAGCTTCTGGTCCCCAAAGCCTCCTTATGATTTTTTCCAGTTCAAAACACCTTATATAGGAGAAGATGGGCATCGGAGGGCCTTCGGGGGTCCCACGAGACAGGGGGCGCGCCCCCCACCCTCGTGGACAGCCGGTGGCCGCCCTCGTGAACTTCTTTCGCCATATATTTTTTATATTTTCTGAAATGGAGATTTGTGGAGTTTCGAGGCTTTTGGAGTTGTGCAGAATAAGTTTCCAAAGTTTGCTCATTTTCCAGCCCAGAATTCCAGCTGCCGGCATTCTCCCTCTTCATGTAAACCTTGTAAAATAAGAGAGAAAAGGCATAAGTATTGTGACAAAACAAGTAATAACAGCCCATAATGCAATAAATATCAACATATAAGCATGATGGAAAATGGACGTATCAATAATTCATATGCATTTCTTGACGTCTACTAATATTACCAATTCTTTGACGTTCATCACGAGATAAGACAAACTTACGGGCATCCTTGAAGAGAGTAGGCCAATAAAAACCATATTGCAATACCTTATGTGCAGTTCTATCTCCCGCATGGTGTCCTCCATATGCTTCGGAGTGGGACTTGCATAGGATTTGTTCCTGTTCATGCTCAGGTACACAACGCCTAATAATACCATCTAGTCCTTCTTTATAAAGATGTGGGTCATCCCAGAAGTAATGTCTTAAATCATAGAAGAACTTTTTCTTTTGCTGGTATGTGAAGCTAGGAGGTATAAACTTACGAACAATGTAATTAGCATAATCAGCATACCATGGAGGAGTACGAGAAGTATTTATGACAGCTAATTGTTCATCGAGAAAACTATCATCAATAGGTTGTGGGTCATCAAGTATATTCTCTAGCCTAGACAAGTTATCTGCAACGGGGTTCTCAGCTCCCTTTCTATCAATAATATGCAAATCAAACTCTTGCAGCAAGAGAACCCATCTAATAAGTCTAGGTTTAGCATCTTTCTTTTCCGTAAGGTATTTGATAGCAGCATGATCAGTGTGAATAGTTACTTTATAATCAACAATATAAGGTCTAAATTTATCACAAGAAAATACAACAACTAAAAATTCTTACTCGGTAGTAGCATAATTTCTCTCGGAACTGTCTAGAGTTTTACTAGCATATTGGATAACATTCAATTTCTTATCAATTCTTTGCCCTAAAACAGCACCTACAGCATAATCACTAGCATCACACATAATCTCAAAAGGTAAATTCCAGTCGGGAGGCTGGACAATAGGTGCAGAGATCAATGCTTTCTTAAGTATTTCAAATGCTTCTAGACAATCATCATCAAAGACAAAAGGAATATCTTTTTGTAAGAGATTAGTCAGAGGCCTGGAGATTTTGGATAAGTCCTCGATGAACCTCCTATAAAACCCGGCATGACCAAGGAAACTTCGTATACCTTTGATGTCCTTGGGGCATGGCATCTTTTCAATAGCATCAACTTTAGCTTTGTCAACTTCAATACCTCTTTCAGAAATTTTATGTCCCAAGACAATGCCTTCATTAACCATAAAGTGGCACTTTCCCCAATTCAAGACAAGATTAGTGTCTTCACATCTCTGCAAAACTCGATCAAGGTTGCTTAAGCAATCATCAAAAGAAGTTTCATAAACAGAGAAGTCATCCATGAAAACCTCAACAATCTTTTCACAAAAATCTAAGAATATAGCCATCATGCATCTTTGAAAGGTAGCAGGTGCATTACATAAACCAAAAGGCATACGTCTATAAGCAAAGGTACCGAAAGGACAAGTAAAAGTAGTCTTTTCTTGATCCCCTTTTGACACAGGTATTTGAGAGAAACCAGAATAACCATCTAAAAAGCAAAAAAGAGTATGTTTGGATAACCTTTCTAGCATTTGATCAATAAAAGGCAAGGGGTAATGATCTTTCTTAGTAGCTTTATTTAATTTGTGGAAATCAATTACCATCCTATAACGTGTAACAATTCTTTGTGGGATTAATTCATCTTTATCATTAAGAACAACAATCATACCTCCCTTCTTGGGGACACAATGGACATGACTTACCCACTTGCTATCGGCAACTGGATAGATAATACCTGCCTCTAGAAGCTTTAGGATTTCCTTCCTAACCACTTCTTTCATCTTAGGAGTTAACCGCCGTTGATGATCAATAACCGGTTTAGCGTTTTCTTCCAATTATATCTTGTGTTGACATAAAGTGGGACTGATGCCCTTAAGATCATCCAGAGTATATCCAATAACAGCACGGTGCTTCTTCAGAGTTTTCAATAATTTTTCTTCTTCCTGCTCTGAAAGGTTAGCACTAATAATAACAGGATATATCTTCTTTTCATCAAGATAAACATACTTAAGATTATCAGGTAAAGGTTTAAGTTCAAACACAGGATCACCCTTGGGTGGAGGAGGATCCCCTAAGATTTCAACAGGCAAGTTATTTTTCAATACGGGCCCCTGATTAAAGAATATTTCATCTATTTCCCTTCTCTCATTCATATGCATATCATTTTCATGATCTAGCAAATATTGTTCTAAAGGATCATTAGGAGGCACAACAATAGAAGCAAGACTAATAATTTCATCCTTACTAAGTAATTATTTATCAAGGGGTTGTCTACGAAATTTAGCAAAGTTAAAATCATGAGACATATCCCCTAATCCAACAGTAACAATATCTTTCACGCATTCTATCTTAGCATTAACAGTATTCAAGAAGGGTCTACCAAATATAATGGGACAAAAATCATCTTATGGGGAACTAAGAATAAGAAAATCAACAGGGTATTTAACTTTCCCACACAAGACTTCAACATCTCTAACAATCCCACCTGGTGAAATAGTGTCTCTATTAGCAAGCTTAATAGTAACATCAATCCCTTCTAACTCAACAGGTGCAATATCATGCATAATTTCTTGATATAGAGAATGAGGGATTATACTTGCACTGGCACCTACGTCACATAAACCATAATAGCAATGATCTCCTATTTTAACAGAGATAACATGCAAGCCTACAAGAGGTCTATGTTTACTCCTAGCATCAGGTTTGGCTATTCTAGCAGCTTCCTCTTGGAGGTAAATAACATGTCCATCTAAATCTTCAACCAAGAGATCTTTAACCATAGGAACACTAGGTTCAACTTTAATTTGCTCAGAGGGTGTAGGTGTTCTAGTATTACTCTTACGAACTACAGTTGAAGCTTTAGCATGATCCTTTATCCTAACAGGGAAAGGTGGTTTCTCAATATAAGCAATAGGAACAATAGGATCAACATTATAAGTGATAGTCTTTTCTTCAACTTTAACAGGTTCAACTACTTTTACTTCAATGGGAGGATGGTATTTAAACCACTTCTCCTTGTGAAGATCAACATGAGTAGCAAATGATTCATAGATAGAAGCTACTATATCAGAGTCAAGTCCATATTTAATGCTGAACTCACGGAAAACATCGGTATTCATAAAAGCTTTAACACAATCAAACTTAGGGGTCATACCTGACTCCTTAACTTCGTCGACATCCCAATCTTCAGAGTTGCGTTTAATTCTTTCCAATAAATCCCATTTGAATTCAATAGTCTACATCATAAAAGAACCAGAACAAGAAATATCGAGCATGGAGCGATTATTGAGAGAAAGCCGAGCATAAAAATTTTGAATGATCATTTTTCTTGAGAGTTCATGATTAGGGCATGAATATAACATTGACTTAAGCCTCCCCCAAGCTTGAGCGATACTTTCTCCTTGGCGAGGCCAAAAATTATAGATATAATTACGATTATGATGAACCTGGTGCATAGGGTAGAACTTCTGATGAAATTCCAACTTTAGACGATTATAGTTCCATGATCCAATATCATCACATAGCCTAAACCATGTCAATGCATCTCCCTTCAAAGATAAACGGAAGACGTTCTTCTTGATAACATCCTCGGGCATACCTGCAAGCTTAAATAATCCACAAACTTCATCCACATGGATTAGGTGTAAATCGGGATGCAGTGTTCCGTCTCGTGTAAAAGGATTATCAAGCTGTTTCTCTATCATGCCCGAAGGAATTTCAAAGCAAACATTTTTGGTAGGTGCAGTAGGTTGAGGAGCAACTCTTTGCTCTTCTGGTCGGGGTGAAGATACCCCGAACAAGCCCCTCAAAGGATTATGAGCCATAGTAACCAGTGACAATAAATTTCAGCACATTATATAAATTTTTCCTTACCAAAGGCGCTTCACTCCCCGGCAACGGCACCAGAAAAGAGTCTTGATGACCCACAAGTGTAGGGGATCTATCATAGTCCTTTTGATAAGTAAGAGTGTCAAACCAACGAGGAGCAGAAGGAAATGATAGGCAGTTTTTAGTAAGGTATTTTCTGTAAGCACTGAGATTACAAGTAACAGATAGTTTTGTGATAAGATAATTGGTAGCAAGTAACAAAAGGTAAAAGTAAATAAGGCGCAGCAAGATGGCCCAATCCTTTTTGTAGCAAATGACAAGCCTGGACAAACTCTTATATAAAGGAAAGCGCTCTCGAGGACACATGGGAATTATCGTCAAGCTAGTTTTCATCACGATCATCTGATTCATGTTCGGTACTTTGATAATTTGGTATGTGGGTGGTCCGGTGCTTGGGTGTTGTCCTTACTTGGACAAGCCTCCAACTTATGATTAACCTCTAATGCAAGCATCCGCAACTACAAAGGAAGTATTAAGGTAAACCTAACCATAGCATGAAACAAGTGGATCCAAATCAGCCCTTTACGAAGCAACGCATAAACTAGGGTTTAAGCTTCTGTCACTCTAGCAACCCATCAACTACTTATTACTTCCCAATGCCTTCATCTAGGCCCAAATAATGATGAAGTGTCATGTAGTTGGCGTTCACATGACACCACTAGAGGAGAGACAACATACATCTCATCAAAATATCGTACCAATACCAAATTCACATGACTACTTATAGCAAGACTTCTCCCATGTCCTCAGGAACAAAAGTAACTACTCACAAGACATAATATTTTTCATGATCAGAGGGGTATTAATATGCATACTGGATTTGAACATATGATCTTCCACCAAATAAACCAACTAGCATCAACTACAAGGAGTAATCAACACTACTAGCAACCCACAAGTACCAATCTGAAGTTTGAGTACAAAGATTGGATACAAGAGATGAACTAGGGTTTGAGAGGAGATGGTGCTAGTGAAGATGTTGATGAAGATAGCCCTCCCCAAGATGGGAGAGTTGTTGGTGATGACGGCGGTGACGATCCCCCCCCCCCCCCGGAGGGAAGTATCCCCAGCTGAACAGCTTTGCCGGAGCCCTAGATTGGTTTCCGCCAAGGTTCTGCCTTGAGACGGCGGCGTCTGGTCCCGAAAGCCTCCCTTTGATTTTTTTTCCAGGTCAAAACACCTCATATAGGAGAAGATGGGCATCGGGGGCCATCGGGGGGCCCACGAGGCAGGGGCGCGCCTAGGGTGAGGGGACGCGCCCCCCACCCTCATGGACATGTGGTGGCCCCCCTGGTGATTTCTTTCGCCGGGTATTTTTTATATTTTCTGAAACTGTGTCCTGTGAAGTTTCGAAGCTTTTTGAGTTGTGCAGAATAGGTTTCCAGAGTTTGCTTCTTTTCCAGCCCAAAATTCCAGCTGCCGGCATTCTCCCTCTTCTTGTAAACCTTGTAAAGTAAGAGATAAAAGACATAAGTATTGTGACATAATGTGTAATAACAGCCCATAGTGAAATAAATATCAACATAAAAGCATGATGCAAAATGGACGTATCAGTGATGGAGGTGTTGATGAAGATGATGGGGTTGTCGGTGTAGATCGCCGTCACATGATGATTGCCCGGGCGGTCCCGTGCCATCAGAAGAGAGGGGAGAGCCCCTCCTTCTTCATCTTCCTTGGCCTCTCCCTAAACGGGAGGAGGATTCACCCTCTGGTCCTTGGATTCATTGGCTTCTGGAGGGAAGGAGCCCCTCTGAAATTGGATCTCTCTTTCTCTCTCAATCTCTCTCTCCCTCTCTCTCTCTCTCTTTCTTCTGTTTCACATTCATTGGCTGACCCCTTCTCCCTTTTTTATATTCCCGAAGAACCGTAACTTCAATTGGGCTCAATTCTGAGGAGATCTTTATCCGGGGATTATCTTCCTTGCGGCGAAAGAAGGGCTGCAACCGCCTTACGAGGGAGTCAGATGACAACACAGTGCGACCACCCCTTGGTCGCGTCATGTTGCCTTGTGGCCATCTCGGACACTGTCTTGTGTTGATTCTTCCCAAAAATCACATATATTCCAAAATAAATCTTCGTAAAGTTTTATCGCATTTGGAGTTTGTTTGATATGGATATTCTGTGAAACAGAAAACATGCAAAAAAAACATGAAGTGGCACTAGGGACTAGTGTTAGTCCTAAAAATAATATAAAATGTTGCCAAAAGTATATGAAAGTTGCAGAATATTGGCATGAAACAATAAAAAATTAAAGATACTACAGAGACGTATCAACTTGCAACTAGAAAGAAAAGAATTGTTGGGCCCGAGTTGCGAGTCGAGGGTGGACTTGCAACTAAGAGACAAAAAGGTTCGGCCCTAGTTGCGAGTCAAGGGTGGACTTGCAACTGGGACAAAGGTTGTGCCCAGTTGTGATTCGACGGTAGACTTACAACCGGGACAAGAAAGGTTGATCCAAGTTGTGAGTCAAGGTTAGACTATCAACTGGGAAAAAAAGATCGAGCCCAATTGGGTCGATGGTGAACTTGCAACTAGGACAAAACAAAAGTCGGTCCCGAGTTACGATTCGAGCGTGGACTTGCAATCGGGACTAAAAAAGATTGGCCCCCATTACGAGTCAAGGGTGGACTTGCAACTGGGACAGAAAAAGGTCGCTCCCCGGTTTGGAGTCGAGGGTGGACTTGCAACTAGGAAAAAATGTATTGGATCCGAGTTGCGAGTCGAGGGTGGACTTGCAGCTGAGACGAAAAAATACTGGCCCTAGTTGAGAGTCAAGAGTGGACTTGCAACTGGGACAAAAAAGGTTGGGTCCAGTTTCCAGAAGCGGTAGACTTGCAACTGGAACAAAAAAGATTCGCCTGAGTTGTGAATCGAGGTTCGACTATCAACTAGGAAAAGAACGTCAGGCCCCTGTTGGGAGTCGATGGTGGACTTGCAACTGGGACAAAAAATCCGGGCTCCAATTGCGAGTCAAAGATGGACTTGCAATTGAGACTAAAAAAGATTGATTCTCGGTTCTGAAAAATAGCAAATATGTTACATCTAGAAACAACACAACGAAACGGGTTGTCAGCACGCTGTAATAATGGGTACTAAAAAATGATGCCAAACATGCCAACAAAAAGGATGTGTGACAAAACATAAATAGTGAGGTGGGAATCGAGCGCTTGCCTAAAAAATTATAAAAATTTAATCGAACAACGACAAACGTAGATGATACGTTGTTTCATTAAAATATATTCAAGAATTTAAAAGGTGTTCACGAGCTTTAAAAAATATTTCCAATTATACAGTAAAATTAAAAAAAATCTTACTCACAAATTTGAAAAACAAAATTAAGGACAAAATGAAAGAGAAAGAAAAAAATAGAAAACATACAGAAAAAGAAAAATTCAAAAAAAAAGGAAAGAGAAAATAGAGAAAAGAAAGAAAAACTAAAAGAACAAACAAATGTTGCTAATAGTATTTAGCAACAAAAACACATTAAAATGTAAAGAAAACACAATTTTATAAACGAGTCTACAAAAAGATAAAAAAAATGTGTGTTGGAAAATAAATCATGTAAATCAAATTCAATGTTCGTGTATTTGAAAAAACTTGTTCACATATTAGACAAAAGATGTTTCCATGCGATTTTTTATATATTTCAAAAATAATGTTGCTCTATGAATAAAAGTTTCAAATAAATCTTCAATTATCACAGAAAAGTATACAAATATTCACTGAAAATTAGAAAAAAGACCACATATAATGGAAGAGTAATGTCCACGCATATAAAAAGATCTTCACTTATCTCAAATAATATTCTTGTATATATATATATATATATATATATATATATATATATATATATATATATATATATATATATATATATATATATATATATATATATATATATATATATAGGGTGGGTCTATTCTCATAACACCCCTTAAGACCTTATTCTCCTAACAACAGGCTTATTCTCCTAACAACCTTCACCCACCCCTACAGAGCTTCTAGCGCGGGAGCGCCCCGACGCCAGCGTCCTCCCAGACTCCTCCCCGCCTCCTAGCGCGGGAGCGCCCCGACGCCGGCGTCCTCACCGACCCCTCCCTGCCTCCTAGCGCGGGAGCGCCCCGGCGGCCGGCCTCCCTCCCCGCGCCCCCGCTGCAGCGCCGCCGCCTCCCTCCCCGCGCCCCCGCTGCAGCACCGCCGCCTTCCTCCTCGCGCCCCCGATGCAGTGCCGCTGCCTTCCTTCCCGTGCCCCCCGCGCCGCCATCTCCCCAGTGCCCTCGCGACCCGCGCGCCTCCGTGCCGCCCGGGCCATGGATCCGGCCATGCCGCGGCGGTCAGGCGACGGATCCAACCCCGGTGCACCGCCCAGGCGCCGGGACCGAGCGCTGCCGGCCCCTACCGCTATCCCAGTGACCGCACCCAACCCCCTGCAGCTCCCCTTGTCCTTGCCCCCTGAGAAGCAACATGGATCCGGCGCGCCGCCGCATCCCGCCCCGACCCACTCCTTCCCACGCCGCCCCGTGCTCCCATCTTCCTCCCCTCCGGCATCACCACCATTCTCTCTCCACTCCGGCCCCTGGGAAACCTCTCCTTTGGCTCAAGATCCGTCGAGGCGAAGCCTCAGTGGTGCTCGCGTCTGTTAAAGCAGTGCGCCCAGGTGGATTTTTTTGTTTCTGCTCATGGAAAACCCCCTTGCAGTCCGGTGACCACATATGTGCGGCTCGAGGGCATGAGATGCATTTCAGTGCTCCTATGCGTGCAGTTTGTGGGCGCGCTGGCGACGACGGCAGCAAGACAGTGCACTCCGTTGGTCGTCGTGGTGCACTCTGGTGGTCGATGTGGTACATCTCAGCGGCTCGCTCGAGCACGGGCTTCATCACCTCGGTGATTCTATATGTGACGCCCGAGACCGACGTCCCAGAAGATTCCAGAAGATTCCAGATGTTCTGGGTTGCCCGTGTGTTTCTTTTGAGCTTGTGTTATTTATTTTTGCATTGCATCATGTCATCATGCCATCATGTCATATTTTATTTTGCATCTCAACCTAATAAATTGTGTGGACCTTCGGTCCATTTAAATCGAGGGAAGATGACTTCTCTTTATAACATATAAAAGCCTCCTAATATTTATGGAGCTATATTAATAAATATTCCATGGCTTCGGAATCACCGTAACACACTTGCATATTTTTCCCATGCCCTTTTCTTCTCAATCCCTTGCCTAGACCTCCTCCTCCTTTTTTTCCATGTCTTTTGGAAGTGCTTGGTTGGCCTAAGGATTTATGCAAGTTCGAGTTATTTCCGAACTCGCATAAATTTGTAGTCTCTAAAAATTGCCAAAGCATTTTATTAAAATAGCCCACAATTCCAGGGTTGTAGGGATATTTTTATCTCAGTCTAAATCATCTCCAAACTCTCTGGGCATTTCTTTTTCTTTGTTCTTTTTCTTTTAATGGGAAAAGAACCAGCAGCAGAGGAGGGCTCATCAGCTCCCATCCCTTCCAGGCCCAAGTCAGCCCATTCTCTTTCCAGGCCCATCTTCCCTTCCAGGCCCAGCCTGCTGCAGCCTCTTGGGCCGAAGATCCGAGCCCGTTCCCTTCTAACCCTAGCGCTAACTCTCCTCTCCCTCTCCCCCTGTGCGCCGCCGCCACACGCATCGCTCCCTCCCCTCGCGGCCGAACCCATCCCCGTTTCCCTCGATCTTTCCCCTCAGCCCGATTCCCTTCTTCCCCCTCGCTCTTCCCCTCGTGCCCTCATCTCCCCGCACCTCTCCCTCTCCACTCGCTCATCGACCCCGAGAGCCCCTCACTCCTCCTCGCGCCAGATCCCCAGCGCCGCGGCCAAGAGTCTCCTCCTCGCTCACGTCCCTCCCCGAGCGACGCCGCGGCCAGGATCGCCTCGCCTTCTGCGCCTCGCGAGCGCGCCGCGCCCGTCATCCTCCCTCCGTGATCTCCCGCAGCACCACGTCGCCAAGGCCGGAGGCCTCGTCCCCCCCAGCGGGCTCCCTCCTCCGCATCAGCCCCGCGCCAGGGCGCCCGTCCAGCGCGCGCAGGCCGCTGCTTCTCCTCGAAGCCGCGACCCCGACGCCCTTCTCCTCAGCGCTCGCGAGGGACGCCCCAAGCACGACGTCCTCCTGCCTTCGAGCGCCACAAGCCGGCGCCCGTCCCGTCCTCGCCGCGGCCAGAGGCCCTGCCGCCTCGCCCCGTTGGCCTCCCAGGTCCCTGCCTCCAAGCCCCTGCCGTCTCCGTCTCCAACAGATCGAGCAGCTCCGAGAAGGCCCTGGCCTTTCCAGCTTCGTCGCCGAGGCCGTAGCTTCTCCCTTGTTTTGTTTGTTTTGTTGCTGATTTTGTTTTGTCAAGCACCCATGTAACAGCAAACATTTCTACTTTTGGACCCTTGTACAACTACGGCGCGAGATCGAGAACCCCCAAGTACCACTACGAACGCCGACGCGACAAGTACCCCTCCGATGCAAGTGCGTCTACGAACCGGAACGGCTACGCAAGACGACACGCCAAGTACCTCTACTTCCACTACCGTCGCAAACGAGAACCCCAAGTACCACGACACCGACCCGAACATCTACGGGAAACGAGCTCCGTGAACGTCTACCGTCGCCCCGAGTACCACTACCGTCGCTCGACGACCGCGAGTACCACTACCGTCGCCCGAGTACAACTACCGATACGAGAACGACTACCTTCGGTGAAGAAATGAGAACGTCTACTTCCTCTCCGAACGGAACATCTACTTCTTCTATGACCCGCGTGAACATCTACTTCCTCTACTTCCGCTACGTCCCTCGACGATCTCGAACCGCCCCGAAACGTTGGTTCCGAAGGTATAACCCCGTGGATGACCCGTGAGATGCTTGTTGTGTTGTATGAAATGTTGTTTCCCGTGTGTGCTTCGTGCCCGTTCCGACCTTTTGTCATGTTCCTCGGTTGCCTCGTCGCCGACTCGTGGGAACCCGGTAACGGGATCGCCCCACGTTTCATCTCGTTGACCCGCTCACACCATCTTTCTTTTGCCCGGTCTCTCAACGAGTTACGGGAAGCGATATGTTGCGTGGCATCATTTCGGATCGTTGCCGTGGCACCCTTTTCTTCCACCACGGTGACAATACTTCTTATCTCTTTTAAGTCAACCTTTTAATAATTGCATAAACTTGATCATGTCATCCGCATCATTTAACAACATTATATATGTTTAATTGTTGTTTGTTTATAATTATTAAAACATGCTCATGAGGATTTTCCGGACTTGTTGTTGTTATTCTCCGGCCTCATTTAAATTGCCTAGTTAGTGTAGTTTCTTTATGCTTCACCTCTTGCCATGTTAAAACCCTTTTAATCTTGTCTTGTAAATAACGAGAGTCAACTAAATAATTAAATTGTGGTGTTTCGTCAATATGCAACTCGTTGCATATTGGTCTCCACTTAACTTGTAGTGTTGTTTGTGCACTTTGCCATGCCATGCATATTTAAACCGGACATGCATCATACTTGCTTGTGCATCGTATGCCATGTTTATGATATGTGTGTTTACCGTGTTGTTTGCTTCTTTCCGGTTGCTTCTCTTGTTAGCTTCGGTTTTGTTCCGGAGTTGTGAGGCTTCTTCTTCGTCTTCTTCGTGGATCCGTTCTTCTCCCTTGTGGAATCCCAGGCAAGATGACCGAACCCGGATATCATTACTATCTTTGCCTATTGCTAGAGTATCGCTCTATAGTTTTGCCTCGATGCCCATGTCTTCCTGTCAGCCTCCTACTTGTAACCATGAACCTGTTTAACCACCCTACCTATGCAAACCGTTGCTTGGCTAAGTACGCTTCGCTCAGCCCCTCTTATAGCATTACTAGTTGCAGGTGAAGATTGAAGATGCTTGCTTCATGTTGAAGTTTGGTTGGGTTATATCACACTATATAAATGCTTAAAATGAAATCATCTATATACTGGCAGGGTGGAAGGCTAAGCCTTTTGCTTGGTGTTTTGTTCCACTCATGCCGTTAGGAACCGTATAAACCGGTGTTATGTTCCTTGATTATGCGTTCCTAACACGGTTGGGGTGTATGGGACCCCCTTGATAAACCGCTAAGTGCTAAGTCTTTTCCAGCAAGTCCCAACATTTGGTACTATTTGCCTCATAATAACAACTTAATTAATTAATTAAATTTGCATAGGGGGTCGCTCCCTCGAGGATCCTTAATTCTACATAGCAGGGGTGGCCAGTGCCGATGGTGTTGGTCCCAAACGGGGAGCCTGCGGGAACCACCACGGGGAAACTCGAGGATTGGGTCCTGTAGCTTCGCCCATCCGGTCGTGTCCTGAGACTTAGATACGCGCGGCTACTATCAGGGTGTCGACACGCCGGGAGGATTTGCTGGATTAGCCTTACCTTAGTTCGGTTTAACTTGAGCACGGGATTCCGAGAATACTCGGGTCTTCCCACCTATGGAGTTGCGACTCCGCGGATCGTGGGCTTGTAATGGGTCAAGTTGGAACACCCCTGCAGGGTTTGAACTTTCAAAAGCCGTGCCCGCGGTTATGTGGCAGATGGGAGCTTGTTAATATCCGGTTGTAGATAACTTGACACAATGTTTCAATACACTACCAGCGTGTGTACCGTGACTGTCAATTTCCGAATAGGGATTCGGGAGTTGAACACGGTGGGGTTATGTTTGACCGGCTTTAGTTAGGATCACTTCGTGATCATCTTTCGACCGAGGCACTTCTCTTCTCGCTCTCTATTACGTAAGTTAGTGCTAGTTGCTGCTGCAGACTCTTGTTGTTCCTTCACCTCTTGTTCTTTCTTCAGCCTTGTCCTCACCCAAGGCTTGAATAGTCTTGTTACCCGGAAACGGTATTGCTGAGTCCTCTGTGGCTCACAGTTACTTCACCACACCAGATGTAGGTTCAGCCGAGTTTGATGCAGGAAGTTGGATCAGTTCTTCATCGGGAGCTCGATGAAGAGTTTGGCCGTATGCTTGTGACGGTTCGATGTTCAGTAGTGGTTTCTACTAGGATTCGATCCTGACCTGTGGTTTTATGTTGTTTTGGTATCTTTCTTTCGGATCTTCACCCGTAGTCGGGTTGTGATGTTTTGGATGATGATTGCTTATGTAATGTATTGTGTGAAGTGGCGAGTGTAAGCCAACTATCTTCTTTTGCAATTTAATCCCTCTTTTACATGAGTCGTGCAAAGATACCAAACTTGAGATCATTCTAGGATGGGCTTATATCTTTAAGTCGTGCCTCGACACGTAGGAGATATAGTCCCATCCTGGGCATTACACTATAGCATGTTTCATTTTCTGCAGTTCCCTGGTCATGCAGCTCGGTGGCGCGCCCAGGTACACTTCGGCTGAGCCACACTCTTCTACAAGCGAGAAGAGGAGGAGGATTGTTCCCTGCCCACATGCAATGCTCTTTGAGAGAAGCTGAAGTCCATATCATAAAAAGTAAAGTCAATTTGGGCTGAAGATGGTCGCTTGACTGCACTGAGGAATTCTTTTGTCAGATTAGATTTTTCATGCTATGTACTCCAAGAAAGAAAAAAATGACGTGGTCCATTTTGTAGCGGTGGTGTGGTTCGCTTTGTAAAAAAGGAGAAAAAAAGGAGAACAAGAAATTCTCATGAGAGGTTCACTTATTTTTCTAATACAAATTATTTTCTTTCTGGGACGATTGAAAAAAGTAGTTCACTCCATTTATGTCGCAGCTCATTACCTCTGTGTATGAAGTGCAAAAATTGTTTCCGGGGAGGTTTGCTCCACTATACAAGCTACATTTAAAAAACAAACAAATGCAGTGCACTTTGGTCTGAAAAAGTCCATTGCAAAGGACTCTTTGAAGCTCACTTTGTTCTCTCACGAAAGTTGGCCATAAAAAAATTTTTGCGGTTCACTTGTTGATCGAAAAAACAAAAACACATCGGAAAGCAGCTCACTTCTCAAACACTTCTCAACGCACGTACAAAATTAATTAGTACGAAAAAAGACAAAAGCAAATCATGAAGTTCACATTTGGTAGTGTTCCGCTTTACTTTCGGAAGTGTTGCGGTCTACTTTTCTTTGAAAAAAAAAATTGGAGAAAAGACAACAAAACTCCTCTGAGAAAAATCTACGTCCAACAAAATAAATCATGAGGTTCGGTTAACTGTCTGATGTTGTGCGTTCTTCAGTTTGAAGCAGTGCGCTTTTCATGTTTTTGTAATTTCAAAACTGCTCTTAAACCGTAATGAATTAGAGGGCGTGTTCTATATGAAAAAGTAGCGTCTCGACGATATCTTTCCAACGGTGTATCATTTGGATCATTTCGGCCAAGTTTTTGTAAAATTTTCACGAAAAAACGGCTGCTGCCGTTCGTAGTCAGCCGCACGATTTTCAAATTTAACTAAAAACCGTAAGAAAACTCAAAAACATTTCACCATATGAAAGTTGTGCCTCGTTCGTAGCTTTCCAACGGTATATTACACGCCTTGTTTCGACAAACGGTTAAAAAACTGGAGTGAAAACAGTACCGAAAATTTGAAAAAATTCGAAAAACACAATTCCGCGATTTAGTAAATTCAAAACTGCTCTTAAACCATAGCGAATTAGAAAAAATGATAGATATGAAAAAGATGCGTGGCGACGATACCTTTCCAACGGTGTATCATATGTTTCGTTCCGACGAGCGGTTTAGAAAAAAACGCCAAAAAACGCTCGCTGCCATTCGTTGTGAGCCGCACGATTTTCGAAACTGCTCTTAAACCGTGCGGAATCTTGAAAAGTGTTCAACATGGCGAATATGCGTCTACTCCATAGCTTTTCAACGGTATATTACACGCATAATTCCGATAAACGGTTAAAAAACTAGAGCAAAAAAGGTACCGAAAAAACAACACGTACAGTTTTTCAACATGAAGTTCGCTGGTCTCTGTGGTGCGATGCGTTTAGCTCTCCAATGCAATTTTCCAATGCAGTTCAGAAGTGTTATGAGAATAGACCGGCTGTATATATATATATATATATATATATATATATATATATATATATATATATATATATATATATATTGTTACTATTCATCACCCAGGGTGCAGAATAAGTTATTCTTCACCCGAGGTAATCTTGTGATCATTTGATAAGTAAATTACATTTGAAATACACATAGTTACATTCATAGTGATTTACTGCATAAAATTTGTCATAACAAACAAAATGTATGTCAAAAATTGCATTTTATGTACATTTTACACTACATTTTTACATTTGTAATTTTATGTAACATAAAATATTTTTTACGACGATTATAGGTTTTCTTACATTCTCTTTTTATCTCTAAAATAAGACAAAATTTACGAAACGTAAAATTACGGTGCATAGTTACGGTGCATAGATGTTACGCCTAACTAGCGAATGCACCGGGAGTGTGGCCGCATACCCACGGGCAAAGCCCAGCAAATGTAAATTTACATCGACTTAATTAAATAACAACGAAAGAATAAGAAACAACAAAGAAAAAGGGAAAAAAAATCCCGGTCTGATTGGGCTCATTAGGCGGGCAATATGGCTTTTTAATCTTTCCCTCTTGAGAAGAACAAAATTAAGTGCTCCTTCCACCATCGGATGTTTTCCCTTTTTTTCTACATTCGTTTATTTGAAATGTTTTATATTTTAAATCATGCATCCAAATCTTAAACCGTTGTAACCGTTGGATTCTTTGCGTCAAGATTCTCAAAACTAGATGTAGATATAATTTGACGATTTTTTTCATAAAAACCCAAAAAACGAATGAAAAAACCACAACGGGAGCATGTTTTTTCTTTTCCGAAAGGCAAACAGTGCCTCTTATGGAAGCAAATACGCGCCTCTTGGGGTAGCAAACATGTGCTTCTCACGGAAGGAAAATACGTGTTTTCCTCATTTCCAAGAGGCGTGGCCGTGCCTCTGAAGGAAGCAAATCCATGCCTCTCGCGGAAGCAAAACTGTACCTATTGTGGATAAAAAAAATACAAATTTTCCCGTTTTTCAGAGGCACGGCCGTGTCTCTCACGGAAGCAAATCATTGTCCCTCGCGGAAGCAAAATCTTGCCTCTCGCAGAAGAAAAGAAACGTGTTTTTTCCGTTTCCGAGAGGGGCGGCCATACCTCTCGCGGAAGTAAAAAAGAAAAGAAAATATGTTTCTTTTTCGTTTCCGAGTGGCACTACGGAAGCAAAACCGTGCCTATAGCGGAAGCAAAAAAAAATTGGAAAAAAATTCTTATTGTCAAAGAGCTAATAAAAACGGGTAGAAAACCGAGAAGCCTAAGAAGTAGAAACAACCATCCAAAGAGTCAAAAAACGCATGCGGAAGAATAGAGAAAAAAAACAAAATACAGAGCGCGACACGTGACAACGGTGGCGCGCTCTCAGCCAATCCTAAATAACCTTTGGGAGGGCTTTCGAACTAGCGTTCCTTAATTAGTTGCTCCCTGCGAAGAATGGTCTCCAAAACTCACGCAGGCAAAGCTTATGGGCCGAACCTTGCTCGGGAGCTTCAACGCTTTCTACACATTCAGCTTTGTGATCTTTTCCTTTTTTGTAATTCTACTTTTACTCATTCCTTTACATTTTTGTTTCTGTTTTCTTTTCATTTTTATTCATCAGTTTTCTATTTAAAACTTTATGCACATTTTTATTCATAAACCCTTGCCAAAATGTATCCACATAACCTTTTTGAAATTCGTAATGCTATTGAAAAAACATGATGTTTTTTTAAAATAAACAAAGATCTATTTGAATTCATGAACAATTTTCTAAAATTTTAAATATTTTAATACCTGGACGAGCCTGTAAATGTTTCTGAAGGTCACATGAGTCAACCACTAAAAGATGGGAAGACTGGGCTTTGAGTATGCTAATTGGCGAAATCACTAATTAAAGACGTACTCCTTTCGAATAACACTCTCACCTTACCAGGTTGCAACAAGTGGCGTGATGCATGTATGTTACTATTCGCAACATGCGAATTTTACCTTTTTCATAGATTTATTTATTCAAAATGTTTTATCTCTTAAACCCTGTGTTCAAATCTCAAATCATTTTCATCATCGGGTCCCTCGCGTTGAGATCTTCAAAAACTAGATCTCATGTTGATAAATTCGATGAACTTTTTATCACGGAAAAATTGGATGAAAAAACTGAATCGGGAGCATTTTTTTCCTTTCTGAAGAGGCACGTGTTTTTTCCTTTCCGAGAGATAAGGCCGTGCCTATGAGAAGTATATCCATGACTCTTCCAGAACAAAAAAGAAAAATAAAACGTGTTTTTTCCTTTCCTAAGAGGCACGTCTCGCGAAAGAAAAAGAAAAGGAAAACGCGTTTTCCTCGCGGAAGCAAATCCGTGTCTTCACGAGAAGTAAATTTGTGTCTCTCATGGAACAAAAAAAATCTGTTTTTTCCTTTTTAAGAGGCATGTCGGTGCCCCACGCAGAAGCAAATCCGTGCCTTCACGAGAAGTAAATTTGTGCCTCTGGTGAAGTTTTTTTTCTTTTCGAGAGGCTCGTAGAAGCAAATCCATGCATTCACGAGAAGTAAATTTATGCCTCTCGCGGAAGAAGAAAAAATATAACACATTTTTCGCGCAATTTTTTTAAAATTATTTTTTGGTCCAAATCCTAAGAAAATCGTGGGGAAACAGAAAAGCCAGAAAAACGAAAAAAATCATCTAAAAGGAAAAAATGCGTATAGAAATATCCAGAGAAAACAAAATCAGAAGGGAGCTTCGAGAGCGACACATGGTGGCTTCTGACAGCACGCCAAGTGATGCTTCCTTGTGGGGCTCCCGAAACAGTACTTCTTAATTAGTTGCTCCCGTTAATTGGTCCTTAAAATTTCAACACTTGTCTTGCGTGTGTGTACAAATAAGGCCCATTTATATTTCGGCCTAGTCATGAATTCAATTTCAGCTCGGATTGTAAGAGCCTGCATCCATATCACCATTGTTCGGAAGCAACAAATTGAGGTGTACTCCTTCAGGAGCCATCCCAAGGGTCATTCAGGGCGGGCTGGGAGCACGTCACTTGGCATGCTATCAGACACCGCCACGTGTCACGCTCTGGACATTTCCTTCAGATTTTTTAATCTTTCTATACATGTTTTTGGCTTTTAGATGATTTTTCGGCTTCTTCGGTTTCCCCTGTATTTCTAAGCCTTTTGGACAAAAAAATACGACTTCCCCTTCCGCGAGAGGCATAGTCGTGCCTCTCGGAAATGATAAAACGTATTTTATTTTATTTTTCTTCTGCGAAAGGCACAGATTTACTTCTCGCACACGCACGGATTTGCTTCTGTGAAAGGCATGATCGAGCCTCTTGGAAAGGGGAAAATGCGTTTTTCTCCCGCGAGAGGCACAGATTTACTTCTCGTGGAGGCGTGTCTTTACTTCTGTAGGAGGCACGGCCATGCCTCTCGGAAAGGGAAAAACATGTTGTCTTTTTTTCACTCCCGCTAGAGGCACGGATTTACTTCTCGTGGAGGCACGGATTTGCTTCTGCGAGCGGCACTACCGTGTCTCTCGGACAGGGATTTTTTTTACTTTTCCTTCTGCAAGAGGCACGGAATTGCTTCCATGAGAGGCACGGCCGTGCTAGTCGGAAAGGGGAAAACGTGCTTCCGATTCGTATTTTTCGCAAAAAAAAGTTCACCAAAACCTATCAACATGGGATCTAATTTTGAAGATCTCGACGCGAAAAATCCAACGGTGAAAATGGTTCGAGATTCAGACGCACGATTTGAGAGATAAAATGTTTAGAATAAACAAATCTTTTTTTTAGAGAAAAGGCTTGGCCCGAGCCTGAAGTAGGCTCGGACCTAACCCGACTTTGAATTAACAAAGCCATCGACCAGCCAGGATTACATGAGCAGCATACAAACGACACGAAAACGAACAACAAGAAAAGCCCGAAAGATACAAGAGGGCACTCTGAACTTGCAACACATTGGTGAGCTAGTTACAAGAGTTACTAAGAAAGAGCACAACTAGCATAAACCCATGACCGCAACCCTCAGGCGCCGAGGACAAACAGGAGGAGCGCCGCTGGGACATCTTGAAATGAGTGGGCGGCATGAACATGGTTATGCTCTGGAAAGCTTGGGGACAGCACCTCCCTCCACCGCTGAAGAGGGCCACCGCCCTCTCGTCTTGGCTTGAAAGACGTCGTACCGTCGGACATGGGAGACGCTCACCGAGAGCTAGAGAATGCCGATCCCTGGATCCATAGTAAACACATGCCATGCCCTCCTTGACGAAGAAAGCATACCAAGACGGCCACACCATCACGCGCCAAAAAAGTCTAAAGGCCGCAGGAAAGCCGTCGAGCAACAACAGAGAGGCGGACAGCGGGATAGCGAGAGGCGCTACAACTGCTGCTGGCCAAAAACCCCACCTCCATCAACCTTATGCCCGAATCCACAATCCCCAGGCAACGCCTCATGGAGGGAATGACACACACGGCGCCAGTGTTGCCCAATTCGGCCAGATTTTCGGTTTTCACCCGGGAAAGGAAACGGAGGTGGGGAGAAGGAGACCACGACACCGCCTCCAAGAAGGAAACGTCGCCCAAGGCTGACATCGCTGCCAGGCCGAACCAGCTGGCCAGGGGTTTCCCCTGGTCCCGATCTACACCACTAGCCCCAAACTTCACCGGATCCAGCGACCAGTCGCGGGAAAACAGGCGCAGAGGGGGGAGGGGCAGATTGGGGGCGGGAAACCTCCAGACCTGGCGAGGAAGAGGAGGCCTCCACGTTGTAGCCACCGGGCGCCGATGCCCCACCGGCCACGCAGTCGAGGACGCCGGCCAGAGCACACAATGAGCACCGTTCAGGGCAAAAATGGTGACGCCACGCCGGCAGGGGCCGCCACCCCTAGGATGCAGATCCTCCACAGCTGGAGCAACGAGGGCCTCGCCGCCACCGTCACTTGCGGCTGTGCGGACTTGCCCAGTGACCACGTCAGGTGGCGACGAGGAGGGAGAGGAGGGGTGGAGGAGGCGGTGCTCAGGAACCCTAGCCGCCGCCTGAGTCGTCCGGGCAGGCGACGCGGGGGTCGAGAGGGAGGAGGGGAAGAATAAATGAGTCTAAAAAAATACTCATAGGTTGCGAGAAGTGGCGGACATGCAATATGACCCTTGTTGTAACCTAGGAAGATGTAAGTGACCTTTGCAAATAGTGTTTCTTAATTGGTGATTTCGCAATTGTTCGCTAGCGACCACGTGATCTTTCCTTCCTGCATGCACTTATTAAAGGCATCTTCAGCATGGAACTTAAAATGGACACAATATCCATCCGTGGATGCGTCCACGAACAATTATATGGAGTCGGCCATCCAATGCATACCTTAAACGTTTGCATACATTTCAAACTAAATTTGAACAAACTATGCAATTTTCATGCAAACCAGATGACTCTCATTTAAACCATACCTCATTCATTACAATTTTTTTAAATATATTTCATTAAACAAAAGCTACCCAAAGTTAACATAGTCTAAATCTTCGCTGCCGTCCATGCTACAAGTCCTTTTTGTTCCCTATGCCCGGCATCTACGCCGGTCGTGAGGCTCGGGAAGTGAAACCGCGGGCCGTCGCTGAAGAACAGTAACACACGGGACATGGACGCCTCTGTATTCCACATCCTACTCTTCCTTGAGTGTCCGCAGCCTAGACATCTGTGGAGATGAGGTCACAATGGACGTGGATAGGTCGGCCACATGGGCGTAGCGGTAAAAATGACATGCAACTATCAGCGTTTCCGTCCACGACGGCCAGCGCCGCATGTGCATCCACTTGCCCGTCCGAGTGTGTTGCACGAGCGCTAAATGCAACCTTCTAGAGCACCCGCTGCACCTTAACAAAATCCATGTCCTTCACGGCCACCACACCCTCCGTGTTCGCGATCTCGCAGTGTATTTCGCCCTCCGCCAGACGGTGATGCTCGAGGATGTTGAGGTTGTAGTGTTGCTCTCCTCTCGCTTGTCGGAATACGAACACCGGTGGCGCCTGCTGCACCTTCTCCATGATGGTGTTGAAGTGGGCATGCACTTCCTCCATCGTCGGGTCATCATTGGTTACCTCCACCAAACTCATCGGCAAGTCGACATGTATCCATCATGCTGAAAGGATCAAAGAAGAGGTGTCTAGAAGGGGGTGATTGGACCCTCAACAAGAAAAGGAGCAGTTTTAAGTTCTTCAAGTTGAGGTGGAGTTTTAGCACAAGTTCAAACATTCACAATACATTTCAAACAAGCATGGCAAGAGTATATGAGCAGCGGAAAGTAAACCAGCAAGTTGCAAGAAAGTAAAGGGATGGATTGGAGGGTGCAAACGCAATAGGGGACACAGAGATTTTTTGCCTGTTTCCGATAGGTGGTGCTATCGTACATCCACATTGATGGAGACTTCGACCCACGAAGGGTAACGGTTGCGCGAGTCCACGGTGGGCTCCACCCACGAAGGGTCCACGAAGAAGCAACCTTGTCTATCCCACCATGGCCATCGCCCACGAAGGACTTGCCTCACTCGGGTAGATCATCACGAAGTAGGCGATCTCCTTGCCCTTACAAACTCCTTGGTTCAACTCCACAATCTTGACGGAGGCTCCCAAGTGACACCTAACCAGTCTAGGAGACACCACTCTCCAAAAGGTAATAGATGGTGTGTTGATGATGAACTCCTTGCTCTTGTGCTTCAAATTATAGTCTCCCCAACACTCAACTCTCTCTCATAGATTTGAATATGGTGGAAAGATGATTTGAGTGGAAAGCAACTTGGGGAAGACTAGAGATCAAGATTCTTGTTGTAGGAGTGGAATATCTTGGTCTCAACACATGAGTAGGTGATTCTCTCTTAGAAAATGAGTAGTGGAAGTGTAGGCACGTTCTGATGGCTCTCTCTCAAATAGAGAAGAAGGTGGAGGGCTATATATAGCCTTCACACAAAATCTAACCGTTACACACAATTTACCAAACTCGATGGGACCAAATACAGGAACTCGGTGAGACCGACCTGGTTCAGAATGTGAATGTTAGGCTTCTTGGTGGGACCAACAAGGTCAACTTGGTGAGACCGGTGTGCTAGGGTTAGGGAAAACCTCATTTCGGTGAGACCGAATGCATGAACTCGGTGAGACCGATTTCAACAATAAGCAAAAAGAGACTTGGTCAAGCAAACTCGGTCGTACCGACTGCGTATCTCGGTGAGACCAAAGTAACTTCAATAGGTAATAGAGAGTTTACAGGGCCATCTCGGTGAGACCGAACTAATTAGGGTTTGTGGCAGTGGCTATGCCAAGTGAACTTGGTGGCGCCGGATGAATCAAATCGGTGGGGCCGAGTTTGACTTTAGGTTTAGGACATATTTGGAATTGAGAAAGTGGTTGAGGGCTTTAGAGCATATCACTAAGCACTTTGAGCAAGTAGACCATTAAGCAACCTCATCCCCTTTTAATAGTATTGGCTTTCCTATGGACCCAATGTGATCTTGGATCACTAAAATATAAATGAAGAGTCTTGAGCTTTTTGCCAATTTTTGTCCTTATAGCTTCTTGAAGGGGTTCCACATCCTCTTATCCATGCCACGCCTTTGTTGAACTTTCTTAAATATACTATATGAAAATATTAGTCCAACAAGAGATATGTTGACATTAATTACCAAAATCACCCAGGGAGCACGTGTGCTTTCAATCTCCCCCTTTTTGGTAATTGATGACAACATACATCAATGCTTCAAATAAAGATATGAAGGATAACAAGTAAAGCTTTGGAAAAACATGTAACAAGCATATGCTCCCCCTACATGTATGCAATCATATAAATATAGAATATAAGATCATCTGAATGCATAAGCATGCCACAGCAAGCAATGAGTTACATGTATCTTGGCTATATGCATCAGAGTAAATGATGTTAAATATAGGAAATGTACCTCCATGTTCATGATTGCTCCTTGCAAACAACATGTACAATAGCAAGAAATCATCATGCACATGGATGTGATGCATATACTTACCTTGTGGTCTTGAGCTGGCTTTGGAGGAGGTGAACTTGAGAAAACAGGGTTAGATAACACAAGAACACCTACTAAACAAAACACAATGAGTAACCACAAAAGTACCAAGATTAGGATGACATTTAGAGAGTGAGTACTTAGTACTCTATGTGGATATAAACATGTCCCCAACGAGTAAAGATATGCAATGAATTTCGAAAAATTTCTTCCCTTAAGTGTCTTTCTCCCCTTGAATCTTATATTGGATAATGGGAGAAGATAGGTGATGTCTTGCTAGAACTACGTCGGTATTTCCCCAAAGAGGAAGGGATGATGCAGCACAACAACGGTAGGTATTTCCCTCAGTGATAAGAACAAGGTTATCGAACCTGTAGGAGAACCAAACAACACAACGTAAACGGAACCTGCACACAAATAACAAATGCTCGCAACCCGACGTGTAAAAGGGGTTGTCAATCCCTTTCGGGTAACGGATGTGAGAGAGTTGTAAATATTGATAGATCGAACACCAAATAAGATAGATTGCAGCAAGGTATTTTTGTATTTTTTGTTTAATACATCTAAAAATAAAAGCAAAGGAAAAGTAGATCGCAAAGGCAAATAATATGAGAAAGAGACCGGGGGTCGTAGGTTTCACTAGTGGATTCTCTCGAGAAAATAGCAAATAGTGGGTGAACAAATTATTGTTGGTCAATTGATAGAACTTCAAATAATCATGACGATATACAAGCAATGATCATTATATAGGAATCACGTCCATGATTAGTAGACTGACTCTTGCCTGCATCTTCTACTATTACTCCACACATTGACCGCTATCCAACATGCATCTAGTGTATTAAGTTCATGGAAAAAAGGAGCAATGCAATAAGAACGATGACATGATGTAGACAAGATCTATATATGTAGAAATAGACCCCATCATTTTATCCTTAGTAGCACCGATACATACATGCCGGTTCCCTTTCTATCACTAGGATCAAGCACCGTAAGATCGAACCCACTACAAAGCACATCTTCCCATTGCAAGATAAATAGATCAAGTTGGCCAAACAACACCCAAATATCAAAGAAGAAATATGACGCTATAAGCAATCATGCATATAAGAGATCAAATAAGATTCAAATAACTTTCATGTATAAAAAGATAGATATGATCGTAAACTCAAAGTTCATCGGATCCCAACAAACACGCCGCAAAAGAGTTACATCATATGGATCTCCAACAGACCATTGTATAAGCAAATGAGAGAGAGGAAGCCATCTAGCTACTAACTATGGACCAGTAGGTCTACAAGGAACTACTCACGCATCATCGGAGAGGCAAAAATGGAAGTGGTGAACCCCTCCATGATGGTGTCTAGATTGGATCTGGTGGTTCTGGAACTTGCGGCAGCTGGAATTGACTTTCTCGACTCCCCTAGGGTTTCTGGAATATTTGGGTATTTATAGAGAAAAGAGGCGGTCCGGGGGGCACCCGAGGTCGGCACAACCCACCAGGGCGCGCCTAGGCCTCCCGGCTCGCCCTGGTGGGTTGTGCTCCCCTCGGAGCACCCCCCCAAGCGCTTCTCCGGCCCACAGGATGTCTTCTGCACCAAAAAAATCCACAAAAAGTTTCGCTGTGTTTGCACTCCGTTTGGTATTGCTTTCCTGCGATGTAAAAAAACATGGAGAAAACAGCAAATGGCAGTTGGCACTATGTCAACAGGTTAGTAACAAAAAAATGATATAAAATGATTATAAAACATCCAAGAATGATAATATAACAACATGGAACAATAAAGAATTATAGATACGTTGGAGACGTATCAGCATCCCCAAGCTTAATTCCTGCTCGACCATGAGTAAACAAATGATAAAAATAGAATTTTTGATGTGGAATGTTGCCTATCATGTCCTATCATATTCTTTTCTTTATAGCATGAACATTTGGACTTTTATATGGTTCAAAGCAATGGTCTAGTTTTGACATGAGATTTAAATACTCAAGCATATCAATTTGCAATCATGTCTTTCAAAATATCAATGCTAAAATAAGTTATCCCTATCCTGTCATGCTCAACCATTGATCTGTTCATGAAACACACTCGTATATTGACTACACCCAATACTCAAGTACGATCATAGTGCCTCCTAGTTGGTGCTTTATAAGAGAAGATGGAGACTCAAATTCAAAATAAAAAGTGCATAAAGTAAAAGAAAGGCCCTTCGCAGAGGGAAGTAGGGATTTGTAGAGGTGCCAGAGCTCAAAGCTTAAATTGAGAGATAAAATTATTTTGGGTGGCATACTTTTCCCACCAATGAAAACGACTTAGAGTTCCCAACACTTTCCATGATAGATATATCATAGGCGGTTCCCAAACATAAAATAAAGTTTATTCCTTTTTCCACCAAACTTTCATAAGCCATGGCTAACCATATCCACGGGTGCCTTCCATACCAAAACTTTCCAAGTAATTTATTATTTGGCAACATAAAGTAAATTCATTTTACAGTTTAGGACTGGGCATCCCTAATACCTTTGCCTTACTCTCATGCAATGAAAAGTGAATAAACACTCATCATGAGAATAACACATCTAGCATGGAAAATATTGGCCACCCTCACCGCCTCATGAGTAGTACGAGCACAAAAAAGAGAAATTTATTTTAAAAATTAGATATGGCACATACAAATTTGCTTAGAACAGCAAAATAATACCGCATATAGGTAGGTATAGTGGACTCATGTGGCAAAACTGGATTAAAGGATTTTGGATGCACATGTAGTGATCATACTTAGTGCAAAATGAAGGCTAGCAAAAGATTTGGGAAGCGGCCAACCAAGAAACAACTAATCTCATAAGCGAGCATTAAGCATAATTAACACCGAATAATGCACCACAAGTAGGATGTAATTTCATTGCATGAATATTGACTTTCATGCTTACATAGGGAATCACAAACCTTAACACCAATATTCTTACTAAAGCATAATTACTCATCAACATAATTCACATCTCACATCATCATATCTCAAAACTATTACAAGGAATCAAGTTTAATTTGTCCAATGATCTTCATGAAAGTTTTTATTATATCCTTCTTGGATATCTATCACTTTAGGACTAATTTTCATGTGTTGCTTTTGATAAGCTCCAACAAATATAAGTGAAGATCATGAGCAAAAAAAAATTTCTTTCTCTCAAAATAATTTAAGTGAAGCAAGAGAGAATTTCTAAAAAAAATACTAACTCTCAAATAAATCTAAGTGAAGCAAGAGAGCATTTCTTCAAAAATATTAAAGCACACCGTGCTCAGAAAGATATAAGTGAAGCACTAGAGCAAATCCATAGCTCATAAAAAATTAAGTGAAGCAAAAAGAGCTATTCTAACAAGTCATGACATAATTATGGCTCTCTCAAATGGGTGTGTCCAGCAAGGATTCAAGACTGAAAAACAAAACAAAACAAGCAAGGCCTCATATAATACAAGACGCTCCAAGCAAAACACATAGTATGTGATGAATAAAAATATAGCTTCAAGTAAAATACCAATGGTCGTTAGAAGAAAGAGGGGATGCCACTTAGGGTATCCCCAAGCTTAGTTGCTTGCTTCTCTTAGGATAATAGCTTGGGATGCCATGGGCATCCCCAAGCTTAGTCTCTTCTTACTCCTTATTACTTAATCCATCGTAACATCACCCAAAACTTGAAAACTTCAATCACACAAAACTCAACAATAACCTTCGTGAAATTGGTTAGTATAAGAAAACAAATCACTACTATAAGTACTATAGCAAACCAATTAATATTTTATTCTTGAATTATATCTAATGTATTCCAACTTTTCTATGGCAAAAACTCATCGAAGAAAATCATAGAATCGTCAAAACAACCACACAACGCAAAAAAATGAATCTGCCAAAAACAGAACAGTCTGTAGCAATCTGGCAATTTCGTACACTTCTGTAACTCTAATTTTTTTTTAAAAAAAATAGGACAATGTGGAAATTTTGTATATTAATCTTATGAAAAAAGAATCAACTCAAAAACACTCTTCTCTTAAAAATGAGAATATTTTTCGTGAGTGCAAAAGTTTCTATTTTTCAGCAAGATCAAATCTAGTGACACCCAACATGATCCTAAAGGCTTGCTTGGCACAAACATTTATTCAAACCACAAAAACACATATAAACAGAGGTATTGATGGGTATTTTATTGAAAACAACAAGAAAAATCAAAAAGCAAAAAGATACAAGTTGGGTTGCCACCCAATGAGCGCTATCGTTTTACGCCCTTAGCTAGGCATAATATCAAGATTTCAAGTGTTGTCATCATTATTGGATGTTCCATAAGTTTCCCTCATTATAGATTCATAAGGAAATTTGATCTTGGTTTTAGGGAAGTGTTCCATGCCCTTTTTTAAGGGAAATTGGAATTTAATATTCCCTTCTTTCATATCAATCACCGCGCCAATAGTGCGCAAAAACGGTCTACCAGGTATAATAGGGCAAGACGGATTGCAATCGATGTCAAGAACAATAAAGTCTATGGGTACATAGTTCCTATTTGCAAGAATAAGAACATCATTGATCCATCCCAAAGGATTTTTAATAGTAGAATATGCCAAATGCGAATTAAGAGAGCAATCTTCAATATTGGTAAGACCAAGAACATCACAAAGAGATTTAGGAATTGTGGAAACACTAGCACCCAAATCACATAAAGCAAAACACTCATAATTTTTAATTTTGATTTTCATAGTAGGTTCCCATTCATCATGCAACTTTATAGGAATTGATACTTCTAATTCCAACTTATCTTCTAAAGCTTTCATCATGGCATCAACAATATGTTTAGTAAAAGCTTTATTTTGTTCATAGGCATGGGGTGAATTAATCATTTATTGCAACAAAGTAATACAATCAATCAAAGTGTAACTATCATAATTAAAGTCTTTGTAATCCAAAAGAGTGGGCACATCACTAGTTAAAGTCTTGACATCTCCAAACCCACTTTTATCAATTTTCTCAACAAGTTTTTTTGTTGGCGAACGTAGTATTTCAAAAAAAAAATCCTACGATCACGCATGATCTATCTAGGAGAAGCATAGCAATGAGCGGGAAGAGTGTGTCCACGTACCCTCGTAGACCGAAAGCGGAAGCGTTTAGTAACACGGTTGATGTAGTCGAACGTCTCCGCGATCCAACCGATCAAGCACCGAACGCACAACGCCTCCGTAATCTGCACACGTTTAGCTCGGTGACGTCCCTCGAACTCTTGATCTAGTTGAGCCGAGGGAGAGTTTCGTCAGCACGATGGCGTGGTGACGGTGTTGATGAAGTTACCGACGCAGGGCTTCGCCTAAGCACTGCGACAATATGACCGAGGTGTGTAACAATGGAGGGCTACACCGCACACGGCTAAAACAATTGTCAACTTTTGTGTTCTAGGGGTGCCCCTGGCCATGTATATAAAGGAGCAAGGGGAGGGGGGCGGGCGGCCTCATAGGGCGCGCCCCAAGGGGGGAATCCTACTCCTACTAGGAGTAGGTTCCCCCTTTCTTAGTTGGAGTAGGAGAAGAAGGAAGAGGGAGAGGGAGAGAAGGAAAGCCCCCCCCCCAATTAGGATTGGGCTTGGGGGCGTGCACCTCCCACTTGGCCGCCTCCTCCTCTCTTCCACCATGGCCCATTAAGGCCCAGTATCTCCCTGGGGGGTTCCGGTAACCCCCCGATACTCCTGTAAATATCCGATACACCTCGGGACCATTCCGGTGTCCGAATATAGTCATACAATATATCAATCTTTATGCCTCGACCTTTTGAGACTCCTTGTCATGCCCGTGATCTCATCCGGGACTCCGAACAACCTTCGGTACATCAAAACACATAAACTCATAATGTGGATCGTCATCGAACGTTTAAGCGTGCGGACCATACGGGTTCGAGAACTATGTAGACATGACCGAGACTCATCTCCGATCAATAACCAATAGCATAACCTGGATGCTCATATTGGTTCTACATATTCTACGAAGATTTTTATCGGTCGAACCGCATAACAACATACGTTGTTCCCTTTGTCATCGGTATGTTACTTGCACGAGATTCGATCGTCGGTATCATCATACCTAGTTCCATCTCGTTAACGTTAAGTCCCTTTACTTGTTCCATAATACATCATCTCGTGACTAACTCATTAGTCATTTGCTTGCAAGGCTTATTATGATGTGTATTACCGAGAGGGCCCAAAGATACCTCTCCGACACTTATTATGATGTGTATTACCGAGAGGGCCCAGAGATACCTCTCCGACACTTGACAAATCCTATTCTCGATCTATGCCAACACCACAAACACCTTCGGAGACACCTGTAGAGTATCTTTATAATCACCCAGTTACGTTGTGACGTTTGATAGAACACAAGGTGTTCCTCCGGTATTTGGGAGTTACATAATCTCATAGTCAGAGGAACATGTATAAGTCATGAAGAAAGCAATAGCAGTAAAACTAAACGATCATAGTGTTAAGCTAACAGATGGGTCTTGTAATGCCCCAGATGTAATACTTTCCCTTTTGGGCATATAATATATCTCCGGCTTCATCTATTCCATTCCGGGTTCTTTGTCTTTCGGGTTTTCGTCGTTTTGTTGTGTGCGTGTGTGGCATTCATTCATATCATATAGTCATGTGCATCGCATTGCATTTGTGTTGTCGGTTGCATCCGGTTCCACGCGTTCCTTCCCGTTGTCCGTTTCACGTTCCGGAGCTCCCTCACGTGTCCGTGGCGTCCCGTAGGCCTACTTTGTTGTTTGGCCGTGTAACGTTTCCGGTTTGGCGCGAGACTTGTCGTGTGTTGTTGTTTTGGTGTGTGTAACCCGCCTGTCAAATCTCGTCGCGTTTCGAGTCCGTTTGCTATCCCAACAGTTATTCTCGTGGGCTCAAAGTGCCTCCACTTTGAGGCCCAAGACACCCCTCCAACAGCCCACTTCCCTCCTCTTGGCCCATCCTAACTCCCCTCACGATCGGATCCGTCAGATCGCGATCGAAGGGCTCTAAAACCCCCCAAATCCCTCAAACCCTATCACCTACCCTATATAAACTTCCCCCATGCCATTTTTGGCAGCCTAACCCACCTCCACCTACCTCTAGCCCCTCCTTCCCTCAATTTTCGTGCTAGGCCAGATCCAATTCGCCACTTGGCAGCCCCTCCTCGTAAGCCAGAGCAGCTCCATCGCAGATCGAAGCAGCCCGCCGTTTCCCTTGCAGTCTACGCCGCCGCTGCGCCTGGGAACGGTCGGGGAAGCTTCCCTCTACCTGATCCAGATCGAGTCAACGCCGACGCCCCGATCGATCTGCTCCGTACTGGGCTCCCGCATCGCCCGAGCCAGGTCCCTCGCCAGGCCGATCCGACCGTCCCGACCTCCCCTGGATCCCGCGCGTCGCCAGCTGGGCTTCTTCCGCGCCTGGGCGATCGAGCGCACCGAGCCGGCCTCCTTCGCCAGATTTCTCTCCGCCGACGCCTCCCTGGGCCAACCGCCTCCCAGCGGCCCGTTCCCGCATCGCCACCAGTCGAGCCGAGGCAGATCGCCGCTGCGGGCCGCGAGCCGCCAGGCGCATCCGCAGGCCTCCAGCGCCGCGCTGGGCCGCCTTCCCTCCAGCGCCGCCGCGGGCGCCAGCCGCGCCACTCCGCCAGCTGGGCCGGCCCCTCCCTTCCAGCCGCGCGGCCCAAGCCGCTGAGCCTCCTCCGCCAGGCCGGATCCCGCCTCTCCTGGGCCCAGTTCGCCGCGGGCCCTCTCCTCCGCCCCGGGCCCGATCTTCTTCGCCTGGGCCAGATCCACCCGAGGCCCGTGACTCCTTTTCAGATCTGAGGTAGTTTTCAGTGCTAAGTCCCTGTGATGTTTTTTTGTGTGCTGATGCAATTTTAGAACGTGGATAACTTTTAGTGTGGTGCTCCGTTTTGCGCAAATGAGATGTCCAGACGTTCGTGGTGACTAGCACTACGATTCATTCCATTGTGCCATGCATGTTTGTGGTCATCTAGATGCTTATTTTTCTGTTGCAAGAGTGCATCCCGTTATAAACTGCTGCTATGTGTTGTTTTTATGCCATCTTTACATAGTGATAACTTTTAGCTCGTTTATCCGAATGATGCAAATGACATGCCCACGTGTTCGTCTTGCCATTCTCTACATGTTGATTGTGTTAGGTTGCATGATAGATTTATTCTTGCCATGAATATCCTCGTTGCAAAGTGCTATGTGGCTGTTTAGTTATTTAACTTGTTATGAAATACCATCTTGTTGAGCTCATTGTTATCGTTGTGTTTATCTCCATGATGCATGCTTGTATGTTTCGGAATCACCATCATGTGTACCTTGATGTGGTGCTTACCACTTGCCATGATTAGTTTCGAGGTGAATTAAACTTGCTCTTATAGATGCCATGATGAAACTGCTGTTTTAACACTTAGTGGAATTTCACTAAGTCTGGAATCTGTAATGTTCCGATGCCATGTTTGCGTGCTGTTCTAGGACAAACCATGATAGTTTTGGGGTGGATCTTGATGGTTCCTTGTAGTATATATTGTTGGCTATCCATTCATGTTCTCACATACTTATTTGAGTGGCTGTAGCATGTTTAACTTTTGCTCCAAAGTTTCAATAAAATTCTGCTGTCAGGATTTTGTTGTCAAGTTCAATATGTCCAAGCTTGTTGCTATTGATCCGTGGCTCCTTTGGGGGTGCACCTTTGGACTTATTTGTTGTAGGATATGTCTAGTTTATGTTCATGCTCTTTGCCATGGTGTTTGAGTGCTGTAGCTTATTTATCTAGTGCTCCGAAGTTGCTATGTTGCTGTAATTTTCAGCTTTCGCATGTTTCTTGTTTCGGGCATAACTTTTAGCCCGTAGCTCCGATTTCAGCAAATCTTTTATGAAACTTGATTGATTTTCCGTGTAGATTCATAATCTCCTATTGTTGCCATGTTTTCAAGTGATTTGCTTGAGTGCTATTTTCCGTGCTCCGTGTGCTCCCTTAGTGCATCCATCATGCATCCATCATTTTTGAGTGCGCATTGCATCTTGTTGATTCGTGCCTTGTGTGGTTGTATTGTTTAGAGCCGGAAGCTGAGACCGAGTACGAGTACGAGCACGAGGTTACCAACGAGGTTGAGCACGAGGACCATTCTTACGATCCGAACGACAACTCTTCAGGCAAGATGACCGAACCCCGATAACATTACTATCTTTGCCTATTGCTAGTAGTCTCGATCTATAGTTTTGCCTCGATGCCCATGTCTTTCCTGTCAGCCTCCTACTTGTAACCATGACCATGTTTAACCACCCTACCTATGCAAACCGTTGTTTGGCTAAGTACGCTTCGCTCAGCCCCTCTTATAGCATTGCTAGTTGCAGGTGAAGTTGAAGATGCTTGCTTCATGTTGAAGTTTGTTGGGTTATATCACACTATATAAATGCTTAAATGAAATCATCTATATATTGGCAAGGGTGGAAGGCTAAGACTTTTTCTTGGTGATTTGTTCCACTCATGCCGTTAGGAACCGTATAAACCGGTGTTATGTTCCTTGATTATGCATTCCTAACACGGTTGGGGTGTATGGGACCCCCTCGATAAACCGCTAAGTGCTAAGTCTTTTCCAGCAAGTCCCAACATTGGTACTATTTTCCTAATAACTAAATAAACTTGCATAGGGAGTAATTAACCCTCTTTCTTAATCAACAACCCCGGGCCAGTGCTCCACATGAGTGTTGGTCCGAACTGGGGGTCCTGCGGGGCCACCTCAAGGAAACTCGAGGTCTGGTAAAAACCCGTAGCATCACCCATTCGGTCGTGTCCTGAGACTTAGATACGTGCGGCTACTATCAGGGTGTCGACACGCCGGGAGGATTTGCTGGATTAGCCTTACCTTAGTTCGGAGTATCTTGAGCACGGGATTCCGAGAATACTCGGGTCTTCCCACTTTGGAGTTGCGACTCCGCGGATCGTGGGCTTGTAATGGGCCAAGTTGGAACACCCCTGCAGGGTTATGAACTTTCGAAAGCCGTGTCCGCGGTTATGTGGCAGATGGGAGCTTGTTAATATCCGGTTGTAGATAACTTGACACATTGTTCTAATACACTACCAGCGTGTGTACCGTGACTGTCAATTTCCGAATAGGGATTCAGGAGTTGAACACGGTGGGGTTATGGTTGTTGAGCTTTAGCTAGGATCACTTCGTGATCATCTCTCGACCGAGGCACTTCTCTTCTCGCACTCTTTCACGTAAGCTAGTGCTAGTTGCTGCTGCAGACTCTTATTCTTTTCTTCAGCCTTATCCTCTCCCAAGGCTTAAATAGTCTTGTTACCCGGGAACGGGATTGCTGAGTCCTCTGTGGCTCACAGTTACTTCACCACACCAGATGCAGGTCCGATGGTGAGCTATCCAGGTGATGACACCGAGCTAGACTGGGAGTATGACGAGGAGCGTAGTCGATAATATGTTCGTTATCCTGATGATCAGTAGTGGAGACTTGTACTAGGATTCGATCCGACCTGTGGATTTAAATTATGTTTGGTATCTTGTCATTTGGATTTTACCCTTAGAGGGCTGTGATGTTTTATTGAATGATGATTTGAACATGTATTGTATTTGTGTGACGTGGCGAGTGTAAGCCAACTATTTTAAGTTTTCCATCCCCATCTTTTACATGAGTTGTGCAAAGATACCAGACTTGCGATCATTCCAGCATGGGGTTATGTCTCTAAGTAGTGCCTCGACACGTAGGAGATATAGTCCCATCCTGGGCATTACAGGTCTTTTCCATCTCATCATTCTCATAATGATGTGATCTCGTTGATCAAATGACAACACATGTCTATGGTTAGGAAACATAACCATCTTTGATTAACGAGCTAGTCTAGTAGAGGCATACTGGGGACACTCTATTTTGTCTATTTATTCACACATGTATCAACTTTTCGGTTAATACAATTCTAGCATGAATAAAAGACATTTATCATGATATACAAGTAAATATAAGTAACAACTTTATTATTGCCTCTAGGGCATATTTCCTTCAGTCTCCCACTTGCACTAGAGTCAATAATCTAGATTACATAGTAATGATTCTAACACCCATGGAGTCTTGGTGATGATCATGTTTTGCTCGTGGAAGAGGCTTAGTTAACGAGTATGCAACATTCAGATCCGTATGTATATTGCAAATTTCTATGTCTCCCTCCTTGACTTCATCGTGGATGGTGTTGAAGCGTCTCTTGATGTGCTTGGTTCTCTTGTGAAACCTGGATTCCTTCACCAAGGCTATAGCTCCAGTGTTGTCACAAAAGATTTTCATTGGACCCGGTGCACTAGGTATTACACCTAGATCGGATATGAACTCCTTCATCCAGACTCCTTCATTTGCTGCTTCCGAAGCAGCTATGTACTCCGCTTCACACATAGATCCCGCCACGACGCTTTGCTTGGAACTACACCAACTGACAGCTCCACCGTTCAATAAAAATATGTATCCGGTTTGTGACTTATAGTCATCCGGATCAGTGTTAAAGCTTTAATCGACGTAACAATTTACAACGAGATCTTTGTGACCTCCATAAACGAGAAACATATCCTTTGTCCTTTTCAGGTACTTCAGGATGTTCTTGACCGTTGTCCAATGATCCACTCTTGGATTACTTTGGTACCTCCCTGCTAGACTTATAGCAAGGCACACATCAGGTCTGGTACACATCATTGCATACATGATAGAACCTATGGCTAAAGCATAGGGAATGACTTTCATTTTCTCTCTATCTTCTGCAGTGGTCGGGCATTGAGTCTTACTCAACTTCACACCTTGTAACACAGGCAAGAACTCTTTCTTTGACTGATCCATTTTGAACTTCTTTAAAACTTTATCAAGGTATGTGCTTTGTGAAAGTACAATTAAGCGTCTTGATCTATCTCTATAGATCTTGAGGCCCAATATATAAGCAACTTCACCAAGGTCTTTCATTGAAAAATTCTTATTAAAGTATCTTTTATGCCATCCGGAAATTCTATGTCATTTCCAATTAATAATATGTCATCCACATATAATATCGGAAATGCTACAGAGCTCCCACTCACTTTCTTGTAAATACAGACTTCTCCGAAAGTCAGTATAAAACCATATGCTTTGATCACTTCATCAAAGCGTATATTCCAACTCCGAGATGCTTGCGCCAGTCCATATATGGATCGTTGGAGCTTGCATACTTTGTTAGCACCTTTAGGATCGACAACACCTTCTGGTTGCATCATATACAACTCTTTTTGAGATATCCATTAAGGAATACAGTTTTGACATCCATTTGCCAGATTTCATAATCATAAAATGTGGCAATTGCTAACATGATTCAGACAGGCTTAAGCATCGCTACGGGTGAGAAAGTCTCATCGTTAGTCAAGTCCTTGAACTTGTCAAAAACCTTTCGCAACAAGTCGAGCTTTATAGACGGTAACATTACCATCGGCGATAGTCTTCCTCTTAAAGATCCATTTATTTTCAATGGCTTGCCGATCATCGGGAAAGTCAACCAAAGTCCACACTTTGTTCTCATACATGGATCCTATCTCAGATTTCATGGCCTCCAGCCATTTTGCGGAATCTGGGCTCATCATCGCTTCCTCATAGTTCGTAGGTTCATCATGGTCTAGTAACATGACTTCCAGAACCGGGTTACCGTACCACTCTGACGCGGAACGTACTCTTGTTGACCTACGAGGTTCAGTAGTAACTTGATCTGAAGTTTCATGATCATCATCATTAGCTTCCTCACTGATTGGTGTAGGAATCACTGGAACTAGTTTCTGTGATGAAGTACTTTCCAATTCGGGAGAAGGTACAATTACCTCATCAAGTTCTACTTTCCTCCCACTCACTTCTTTCGAGAGAAACTCCTTCACTGGAAAGGATCCATTCTTAGCAACGAATATCTTGCCTTCGGATCTGTGATAGAAGGTGTACCCAACAGTTTCCTTTGGGTATCCTATGAAGACACATTTCTCCGATTTGGGTTCGAGCTTATCAGGTTGAAGCTTTTTCACATAAGCATCGCAGCCCCAAAACGACAACTTGGGTTTCTTGCCAAACCACAGTTCATAAGGCGTCATCTTAACAGATTTATATGGTGCCCTATTTAACGTGAATGCAGCTGTCTCTAAAGCATAACCCCAAAACGATAGTGGTAAATCGGCAAGAGACATCATAGATCGCACCATAGATAATAAAGTACGGTTACGACGTTCGGACAAACCATTACGCTGTGGTGTTCCAGGTGGCGTGAGCTGTGAAACTATTCCACATTGTTTCAAATGAAGACCAAACTCGTAACTCAAATATTCGCCTCCGCGATCAGATCATAGAAACTTTATTTTCTTGTTACGATGATTCGCTACTTTACTCTTAAATCCTTTGAACTTTTCAAATGTTTCAGACTTGTGTTTCATCAAGTAGATATACCCATATCTGCTCAAATCATCTGTGAAGGTCAAAAAACAACGATACCCGCCGCGAGCCTCAACACTCATTGGACCACATACATCAGTATGTATGATTTCCAGTAAGTTAGTTGCTCGCTCCATTGTTCCGGAGAACGGAGTTTTAGTCATCTTGCCCATGAGGCATGGTTCGCAAGCAACAAGTGATTCATAATCTAGTGATTCCAAAAGTCCATTAGCATGGAGTTTCTTCATGCACTTTACCCCAGTATGACCTAAACGGCAGTGCCATAAATAAGTTGCACTATCATTATCAACTTTGCATCTTTTGGCTTCAATATTATGAATATGTGTATCACTACGATCGAGATCCAACAAAAATAGACCATTCTTCAAGGGTGCATGACCATAAAAGATATTACTCATATAAATAGAACAACCATTGTTCTCTAATTTAAATGAATAACCGTATCGCAACAAACAAGATCCAGATATAATGTTCATGCTCAACGCTGGCACCAAATAACAATTATTTAGGTCTAAAACTAATCCTGAAGGTAGATGTAGAGGTAGCGTGCCGACCGTGATCACATCGAATTTGGAACCATTTCCCACGCGCATCGTCACCTCATCCTTAGCTAATCTTCGTTTAATCAGTAGCCCCTGTTTCGAGTTACAAATATTAGCAACCGAGCCAGTATCAAATACCCAGGTGCTACTACGAGCATTAGTAAGGTACACATCAATAACATGTATATCAAATATACCTTTGTTCACTTTGCCATCCTTCTTATCCGCCAAATACTTGGGGCAGTTCCGCTTCCAGTGACCAGTCCCTTTGCAATAGATGCACTCAGTTTCAGGCTTGGCTCCAGACTTGGGTTTCTTCGCGGGATTAGCAACTGGCTTGCTATTCTTCTTGAAGTTCCCCTTCTTTCCCTTACCCTTTTTCTCGAAGCTAGTGGTTTTGTTAACCATCAACACTTGATGCTCCTTTTTGATTTCTACCTCTGCAGCTTTGAGCATAGCGAAGAGCTCATGAATTGTCTTGTGCATCCCTTGCATATTATAGTTCATCACGAAGCCTTTATAGCTTGGTGGCAGTGATTGAAGAACTCTATTAATAACACTATGTTCATCAACTTTGCATCCAAGTTGAGTCATGTGATTGTAGTACCCAGACATTCTAAGTAAGTGTTCACTAATAGAACTGTTCTCCTCCATCTTGCAGCTATATAACTTATTGGAGACTTCATATCTCTCAATTCGGGCATTCGCTTGAAATATTAACTTCAACTCTTGGAACATCTCATATGCTCCATGACGCTCAAAATGTCTTTGAAGTCCTGATTATAAGCCGTAAAGCATGTCACACTGAACTATTGAGTAGTCATCAGAAGGAGTTTGCCAGACATTCATAACGTCAGGAGTTGCTCCTGCAGCAGGCTTGTGACCTAGCGGTGCTTCAAGGACATAATTCTTCTATGCAGCAATGAGGATAATCCTCAAGTTACGGACCCAGCCCGTGTAGTTGCTACCATCATCTTTCAACTTAGCTTTCTCTAGGAATGCATTAAAATTCAAGGGAACGGTAGCACGGGATATTGATCTATAACAATATAGATATGCAAAAAACTACCAGGACTAAGTTCATGATAAATTAAAGTTCAATTAATCATATTACTAAAGAACTCCCACTTAGATAGACATCCCTCTAGTCATCTAAATGATCACGTGATCCAAATCAATTAAACCATGTTTGATCATCACGTGAGATGGAGTAGTTTTCAATGGTGAACATCTTATGTTGATCATATCTACTATATGATTCACGCTCGACATTTCGGTCTCCAGCGTTCCGAGGCCATGTCTGTACATGCTAGGCTCGTCAAGTTTAACCCGAGTATTCTGCATGTGCAAAAATGTCTTACACCCGTTGTATTTGAACGTAGAGTTTATCAAACCCGATCATCACGTGGTGTCTCGGCACGACGAACTCTCGCGACGATGCATACTCAGGGAGAACACTTGTACCTTGAAATTTTTGTAAGCGATCATCTTATAATGATACAGCCGTAATAAGCAAAATAAGAAGCATAATAAGATAAACATCACATGCAATCAAAATATGTGACATGATATGGCCATCATCATCTTGTGCTTTTTATCTCCATCTCCAAAGCATCATCATGATCTCCATCGACACCGGCTTGACACCATGATCTTCATCGTAGCGTCGTGGTCGTCTCACCAACTATTGCTACTACTACTATCGCTAACTCATAGTGATAAAGTAAAGCAATTACATGGCTTTCGCAATTGATACAATAAAGAGACAACCATAAGGCTCTTGCAGGTTGCCGATAATTTACAAAACATGATCATCTCATACAATAACGTATAACTCATCACGTCTTGACCATATCACATCACAACATGCCCTGCAAAAACAAGTTAGACGTCCTCTACGTTGTTGTTGCAAGTTTTACGTGGCTGCTACGGGCTTAGAAAGAACCATTCTTACCTACGCATCAAAACCGCAATGAATTTTCGTCAAGTGTGTTGTTTTAACCTTCAACAAGGACCGGATGTAGACACGATCGATTCAACTAGAGTGAGAGAGACAGACACTCGCTGGTCACCTTTAAGTAACAAATGCTCCTAGCGGTGAAACCAGTCTCACGTAAACGTACGCGTAATGTCTGTCTGGGCCGCTTCATATGACAATAGTGCCGAATCAAAGTATGACATGCAGGTAAGCAGTATGACTATTATCGCCCACAACTCATTATGTTCTACTCATGCATATCATCTACGCATAGACCTGGCTCATGATGCCACTGTTGGAGAACATAGTATTTCACAAAAATCATACGATCACGCAAGTTCTATCTAGGAGAAGCATAGCAACGAGCGGGGAGAGTGTGTCCACGTACCCTCGTAGACCGAAAGCACAAGCGTTTAGTGACGCGGTTGATGTAGTCGAACGTCTTCGTGATCCAACTGATCAAGCACCGAACGCACGGCACCTCCACGATCTGCACATGTTCAGCTCGGTGATGTCCCTCGAACTCTTGATCCAGCTGAGGCCGAGGGAGAGTTTCGTCAGCACGACGGCGTAGTGACGGTGTTGATGAAGTTACCGACGTAGGACTTCGCCTAAGCACCGCGACAATATGACCGAGGTGTGTAACAGTGGAGGGGTGATACGTCCAAAACGTATCTATAATTTCTGCTTGCTCCATGCCTTTTTTTGTGTGATATTGCTATGATATTTATGCACTTCCATACACTTTTGATCATATTTGGGCTAACCTACTAATGGTTGCAAAAGTGCACAATGTTCTTGTTTTACACTTTATTGTGTAGGAATTACTTGGAAATTGACAAAAACGCAAAAGGAGTCGTATTGGAGTAGGACTCTGACTTTCCTGAAATATGTCTGAGAACGTTTTTAAAGATGGTCACGTTCTGGCCCGAAGTCGACGTCAAACGGAAAACGTCTAGTTGCAAAAGTTGTGGATAATTTCGAGGCGATGCTTCTGGATATAAAATTCGTCCAAATCGGAGTCTGGACGGCCGAGTAAAGCCCGTTTTACTGAGGCCCAAAATCTGATGACGGGAATCCGAGAGTCTATATAAAGAGAGGAAACCTAGGTCACCAAGGGCCAAGAATTTTCCTCCTCCCGAGACGCCGTCTTGGAGGGGAGGACCAGCACCATTGCAGCATCATCCACAAGGAAGAAGGGGGGCCAAGGAGCCGCTGCCCCCTAGGGCCGCCGCCGCCGCCGCGCCCCCAAGGGCCGCCGTCGCCGCCTCCGTGGCTGCCGCCGGCCGTCTCCTCCTCGCGGGGCTGCATCTCTCCATCAACACCATCATCAACCTTCTCCTCACCATGTCCATGCGTGAGTAGTTTCCTCCGGGGCTGAGGGCTTGTACGTGTAGCTATGTGGTTATCTCTCTCTCCCATGATGTGATCTTCGTTGTGATCATAGGCTATGTTAATCTAGGGTGATCCCATGATATTTCCCCTTCCTCTATGTATTGGATTGATGTACTCACTTGTCTTTATCTAGTATAATCCCCGAGACCAAGGTGACAGCGGTCTATTGGACATGGATTAGAAAAATATTTTCATGAGTGATTTCCTCTCTTGTGTGTTGATTGAAGATTGAGAGTCTCTTGGTACTTGTCTTTGACTATCCTTTAGATATGTTGTGGTGATTGTGGGACTCTCTTTGGATGGTCGTGGTGACATAGGGAAATCCTTAGATTGAGAACTACGAACTTTGAGGTGTGCTTTTGTAGCCCTACATAATTCTCGTCCTCTCTTGACCACGAAGGAATGACCTCCGGGTGCGTCTCCATTGCATGTTTTATGGGAAATATCATGTGATTCGATTATGTTAATGTTGTTGGGAGTTGCCACTAGTGAAAGTATGATCCCTAGGCCTTGTTTCCACCATTGCAATACCATTTGTGCTCACGTTTACCACTTGTTTGCTTGCTGCACTTTTTATTACAGATTTATATTACTTTGCTTTGCCACTCATATCATCCATATCACTTGCCATTTAACATCTCTTCGCCGAACTAGTGCACCTATACAACTCCTAGTTGTGTTAGGTGTGTTGGGGACACAAGAGACTTCTTGTATCTTAGTTGCAGGGTTGCTTGAGAGAGATCATCTTCAACCTCTACTTCCCTGAGTTCGATAAACCTTAGGTCATCCACTTGAGGGAAATTGCTGCTGTCCTACAAACCTCTGCGCTTGGAGGCCCAACATAGTCTACAAGAGTAGAAGCGTGTGTAGACATCAAGCTATTTCTGGCGTCGTTGCCGGGGAAGTGAGTGCTTGAAGGTATATCTTTAGATCTTGCAATTAAATCTTTTCGTTTCTTGTTTTTAGTTTCACTAGTTATGTTTATGGAAAACCGCGCTCTTAATTCGCTACTTGGGGAAGGCCGCTTTACCACACCCGTGGTAGAGTAGTCTCCTCCATGTACTGAATGTATCCCGTTCAAAATACCACTTGTGATAATTGAAATAATTATGAATGATCGTTATGATGGGACAGTCAATCCTAATATTCAATTGTTAAAACATACAGAACTTTGTGAGTTGTTTAAGATTTCAGGTTTGACAAGAGATGGAGTCATGAGGAAATTATTTGCCTTGTCTCTGAAAGGAAAAGCATTGGAATCGTATAGGCTACTAGATGACTCTCACCTGCTGGATTGGGAGGAGATCCAGTCTCTCTTTTACTCCAAGTTTTATCCTCTTCATGAAGTCCATGAGAATAGGAATTATGTTTATAATTTCCATCCTCATGACGGAGAGAGCATAGCTCAAGCTTGGGGGAGACTGAAAACGTTAATGCTAAAATGTCCTAACCATGGGCTCCCCAAAGATATGATTATTACTAATTTCTATGCGAGGCTCTCTTGATAGGATAAAGATTTGCTCGATGCTTCCTCTATGGGTTCTTTCACAAATGAAAAGATTGATGCTAAATGGGAACTCCTTGAAAGAATTCAACGCAACACTGAAGATTGGGAGATCGACAAAGGTAAAGAGTCAGGTATAATTTATGAGTATGATTGCATTAAGTCCTTTGTTGAAACTACAAGTTTTAATAAGTTTAGTGCTAAGTTTGGGCTTGATTCTCAACTCCTTGTTGATTTCCTCAAATCTTTTGCTTCACATCTTAATATGCCTAAGGAGGATTGGATCAAGCATCATGAACCTTTTAAAGAGATTTGCAAAGAAAACGAAATTGTTCATGATGATTGCAACATGCATAATCCAATTCCTGAAAAAGTTTTATATAAGCATGTTAATTTTTGTGGAGTGTATAGACCTTGTGAAAGGCCTATGATTGAAGAAGAGAAGTATTGTAAGCAACATAAGCATGAAAGAACAATCACTTGGGTCAGAGATTTAAATGAAATTGCTAGAGAATTGTGTGACCTTTATCCTTTTACTTGTGAACTTTGCCGTATAGAGGGTCACTTTAATTTTCAATGCATGCACTTTCAAAACATAATTGTTAACTAGTTGTGTGATAACATGATCACCTCTGATCTTTATGATGAGCTTATGTTATTTTTGATGTGTGAAGAGTTATCAGAAAAGACTTCTTGGCTAGATGTTAATGCCATAGGAATAAAAAACACTTTGCAAAATTGTCATCTCTATTGTGTTGTTAATTGCCATGAAAATGATTACATAAGTAAGATTAGAAAGGAGGGAACTTTACCAAAGTATAAAAATGTCTCTTATATTTCTGCTAATAAAAAGGAGAGTTTCTCCCAAGTTTCCCCTATTGTTTCTAATGATAAACCAGGATATGTGGAGAAGCTTCATCTCCGACCACTCCCTCCTAAGGTGAAGAAGAATAAAAAGAAGAGGAGGAGGAAGAGGAGCAAGAAGGAAGAAGAATGGGTATCAACCTGGCCTGAGCATATTCCACCCATCAACTTTTATCCTAACGGTTGTAAGTTTAAAGAAGAAGGTGAAGTTTATTGCCTTAATTATCATCTTGATGATACGTCCGTAGGTACTATTGAAGATGATTTTGATTATGATATGCATGTTACTTATTGTGATTGGGAAAATGATGATAATGCTACTTATGATCTTGAAAATCTTTTTGGTACCAACTCTGAAAGTGATGATATGGAAAGCTCTAAGCTTGGGGATGATAGGATTGCAAATCCTTTACCCACTAGTGATGTGACAATTGATAATTCTTTTGCTAGTAAGAATAAAGACAACATGTTTACAAATATAGTTGCTAGCAATGATAATGCTCTTCTCTACTATGATGATGTTATAACTCCAATCTATAGTGATTATAAAGGTACCTATGACATAAGGAGAAATTATCCTTATGAAACTTGTCATAATCATGGAGGGAATTACTCCCTTGTTGAACACCACCCTCCTAATACACAATTAATCTATAGTGTTCAAGTTGTTTATGATAGTCCTACTCCCACTATTACCAATGAGAAAGATTATGCTTATGTGGAGAGTAAGAGTACATTTTTGCATGTGGATCGTGGTAACAATGCTTTATGTGATGCTTATATTGTTGAGTTCATCCATGATGCCACTAAAATTTATAATGAGAGAGGGAGACTTGGTTCTAAATATCTTAATAATAAGAAGTTTCCTCTCTTTATGGTGAATATTTTGAAGTTATGCTTATTTTGCCTTCCTATGCTAGTTGCTTTGTGCTTCAATGAATTATTCTATTGCAATATTCCTATGCATAGGAAGCATGTTAGGCTTAAATGTGTTTGGTATTTGCTCCTTGATGCTCTCTTTTGTTCTTCAACTCTTATTACTACGAGAGCATCATTAAAGTCTTAAGCCTATCTTTATGGCTATAAAGAAAGAGCTCTAGGGAGACAACCCTTGTTACCTTTGCTTTCAGTTTGTTCTTTCAGTTTTTAGTGGTCTTGATGTTTGTTACTACTGTAGAAACATCATTGTATCTTTATTTTTCAGCTTTGTGCCAAGTTTAACCTCCGATTGCAAGAAAGTTCAAAAGTTGTGACGTGCAGTCCAGAAAACAGATTCTGTCCTTGGACAGAAAAATTCGTATAAAATCACCAGATCATCTTGTTGATCTAAATTTTTTTGACAGCGTGCTCTATACAATTGGCTTTCGGGCGTCTGTTCTGAGGTTTTTGATTTGAGTTGCAGAAGTGCCCCGAACAAATTAATTACTACCTGTTGGTCTGTTTTTCACAGATTCTGTCATGTTTTGCCTTTCCTTCGTTTTGCAAACCTTGAGCTTGCTTTTTCTTTGCAAAAACCTTTTGGCAATCTTGAGAAACAGTAGACCTTCAAGAATATCCTTATTTCTAGCAAGGAAAAATTATTTTATTAAGGGTACTAACCTCGCTAATCAGATTATGATGAGTTATGTATGTAGGGAGTTTTCAAGTGTGCGAGGGAAGATGATGAAAAGATTCAGGAGTGTCAAACACTCAAGCTTGGGGATGCCCCCATGCACCCCCAAGAAATATTCAAGAAGACTCAAGCGTCTAAGCTTGGGGATGCCCCCGTGCATCCCCTTCTCCATCAACATTATCAGTTCGTCTTTCGTTCCACTATATTTTTATCACTTCATGTGTTATGTGCTATGCTTGGAGCGTCTTGCTTTTAGTTTCCTTTTTAGTTTTCTTTAGCTTTGCTTGCTTTTCATAACGAGTTGGAACTCAGCCTTCTTTGTGTGGGAGAGAAACACGCTCCACTTCAACCTAGAACATAACATAGAATTTTCATGTCTATCTTTGCTGTGTGTGTTCTTTGTCTTTCAATAGCTACTATCATGTTCAGCTCTTAGTTTTCATGCTTTACTTTTTGAAGAGCTTTTGTTTAGTTGGTCGCTGGAACTCTCTTTAGTTATCATGCTTATCTTATTAAGAGAGTTGGCTTCTATTGCATTGGTTGATATGTCTATGACAAAAATGCTATGTGCATAATGGTGTTTAGTAGTTCATGTTTTCTTATGGTTAGTCTCAAATAGCTGGGGGTTCTCAATGTGTTATTGGAGTACCAACATGATTTGTTTGCCTATGATGTGGTATGGTTTAGTGGTATCTTCCCCCAAGAATTTATTTTGATTGACTTGGCGTATGCTCACGCATATTTAAGACTGTAAAGAAAGTCTATCAAGCCTTGATGATTTTTAATTTCTGAGTAGCGATATAACTTCCATGCCTGATTCAATGTTGCTTTGTCGCTCTGCATGATTATGACCGTCATTGCTCTCTTAGTTGGTCGCTCCCAGTCTATTGCTAACCTTCGCCTGTACTAAGTGGACTGACTGCTTGTGCATCCAAAATCCTTTAAACCAGTTATGCCATATGAGTCCACCATACCTTCCTATACATGGTATTTACCTGTCATTCCTAACGAAGACCTTCATGTACCATCACGAAATTATTAAAAAAAGCACTTCTCTTTTGTGCCTCTGTTTTAGCTCATGAGGAAGTAGTAGTTAATTCATGATCTTTTTAAGTTGGACAAGCTTCACCCCGGGATTGCATGTCTAATGTGCAAACCCATAATACGAGAAGGAACTGGCATAGAGTGCGCCCGGCTCATTAAAAAATTATACAACAAACAAACCCTCCTTCACGCTTTGTTCATGAGAAATCAGAAAACTTTGGCAGTGATAAACAAAGGATATTAAGAGGATGTGATCGTCCTCATGCGGGAGCCGTTCCTCGAACTTGTCCAACTCAAGAAGTAATTGAGTTATCTACTAGCATTCGTTGACGAAATATGCATATTCTAAAAGAAATAATTTTTACCTCTGTTTTTTAAAACCAAGAGCTCTGGTACATGTTTTGTCTTTGTTTCCGACCACGGATTTTCAACCTTGCCAACAAAAGCCACGGTTCGAGAGTCTCCATCTTCTTTCTTTAAAGCACCAACTATTGAGAGCATGAATATCATTCTGAGTGTAATGTGCATTGTCCCAAAGTACCATTGTCTTTTGCATGATTATGATATCGTTTATTCTGAAATCATTGTATCTAGTCGTCACTTAAACTTTGGAGGTGCCCCTGCATTTATGTTTTGCTTCACTAAAGGGGGCAAGCGAGGTATCACTTTGTCATGTTTGCACACCATGCTCACTACAAATCTATTGAGTGTTTCAGTATCATATTGTAAAATTTTCAGTTCTTTGTGATTTTCTCATGAGGCAACTTAATTACTACAGATCCATTGTCTCAGTAAGCATTTGTCATGTGACTGTGAAAAGTTCTTATATGGTTAATAGCATGTCACCACAGAAATTATGCTTGTTATCATTTACCTACTCGAGGACGAGCAGGAATTAAGCTTGGGGATGTTGATACGTCCAAAACGTATCTATAATTTCTGCTTGCTCCATGCCTTTTTTGTGTGATATTGCTATGATATTTATGCACTTCCATACACTTTTGATCATATTTGGACTAACCTACTAATGGTTGCAAAAGTGCATAATATTCTTGTTTTACACTTTATTGTGTAGGAATTACTTGGAAATTGACAAAAACGCAAAAGGAGTCGTATTGGAGTAGGACTCTGACTTTCCTGAAATCTGTCTGAGAACGTTTTTTAAAGATGGTCACGTTCCGGCCCGAAGACAACGTCAAACGGAAAAATTCTAGTTGCGAAAGTTATGGGGAATTTCGAGGCGATGCTTCTGGATATAAAATTCGTCCAAATCGGAGTCCAGATAGCCGAGTAAAGCCCGTTTTACTGAGGCCCAAAATCTGATGACGGGAATCCGAGAGTCTATATAAAGAGAGGAAACCTAGGTCACCAAGGGCCACGAATTTTCCTCCTCCCGAGCCGCCGTCTTGGAGGGAAGGACCAGCACCATCCACAAGGAAGAAGGGGGGCCAAGGAGCCGCTACCCCCTAGGGCCGCCGCCGCCGCCGCCTCCGTGGCTGCCGCCGGCCGTCTCCTCCTCGCGAGGCTGCATCTCTCCATCAACACCATCATCAACCTCCTCCTCACCATGTCCATGTGTGAGTAGTTTCCTCCGGGGCTAAGGGCTTGTACGTGTAGCTATGTGGTTATCTCTCTCTCCCATGATGTGATCTTCGTTGTGATCATAGGCTATGTTAATCTAGGGTGATCCCATGATATTTCCCCTTCCTCTATGTATTGGATTGATGTACTCACTAGTCTTTATCTAGTATAATCCCCGAGACCATGGTGACAGCGGTCCATTGGACATGGATTAGAAAAATATTTTCATGAGTGATTTCCTATCTTGTGTGTTGATTGAAGATTGAGAGTCTCTTGGTGCTTGTCTTTGACTATCCTTTAGATATGTTGTGGTGATTGTGGGACTCTCTTTGGATGGCCGCGGTGACATTGGGAAATCCTTAGATTGAGAACTACGAACTTTGAGGTGTGCTTTTGTAGCCCTACATAATTCTCGTCCTCTCTTGACCACGAAGGAATGACCTCTGGGTGCGTCTCCATTGCATGTTTTATGGGAAATATCATGTGATTCGATTATGTTAATGTTGTTGGGAGTTGCCACTAGTGAAAGTATGATCCCTAGGCCTTGTTTCCACCATTGCAATACCATTTATGCTCACGTTTACCACTTGTTTGCTTGCTGCACTTTTTATTACAGATTTATATTACTTTGCTTTGCCACTCCTATCATCCATATCACTTGCCATTTAACATCACTTCGCCGAACTAGTGCACCTATACAACTCCTAGTTGTGTTAGGTGTGTTGGGGACACAAGAGACTTCTTGTATCTTAGTTGCAGGGTTGCTTGAGAGAGACCATCTTCAACCTCTACTTCCCTGAGTTCGATAAACCTTAGGTCATCCACTTGAGGGAAATTGCTGCTGTCCTACAAACCTCTGCGCTTGGAGGCCCAACATAGTCTACAAGAGTAGAAGCGTGTGTAGACATCAAGGGGGCACCGCACACGGCTAAAACAATTGTCAACTTGTGTGTTCTAAGGGTGCCCCCTAGCCACTTATATAAACGAGCAAGGGGAGGGGGGCCGACGGCCTCATAGGGCGCGCCCCAAGGGGTGAATCCTACTCCTACTAGGAGAAGGTTCCCCCTTTCCTAGTTGGAGTACGAGAAGAAGGAAGAGGGAGAGGGAGAGAAGGAAAGGGGGGCGGCCCCCTCCCCAATTCGGATTGGGCTTGGGGGGGCGCGTGCCTCCCACTTGGCCGCCTCCTACTCTCTTCCACCATAGCCCATTAAGGCCCATTATCTCCCCGGGGATTCCGGTAACCCCCCGGTACTCTTGTAAATATGCGATACACCTCGGAACCATTTGGGTGTCTGAATATAGTCATCCAATATATCAATCTTTATGTCTTGACCATTTCGAGACTCCTCGTCATGTCCGTGATCTCATCCGGGACTCCGAATAACCTTCGATACATCAAAACACATAAACTCATAATACAAATCGTCATTGAACATTTAAGCGTGCGGACCCTACGGGTTCGAGAACTATGTAGACATGACCGAGACTCATCTCCGTTCAGTAACCAATAGCGGAACCTGGATGCTCATATTGGTTCCTACATATTCTACGAAAAGATCTTTATCAGTCAAACCGCATAACAAGATACATTGTTCCCTTTGTCATCGGTATGTTACTTGCTCGAGATTTGATCATCGGTATCATCATACCTAGTTCAATCTCGTTACCGGCAAGTCTCTTTACTCGTTCCGTAATACATCATCTCATGACTAGCTCATTAGTCGTTTGCTTGCAAGGCTTATTATGATGTGTATTACCGAGAGGGCCAAGAGATACCTCTCTGACCCTCGGAGTGACAAATCCTATTCTTGATCTATGCCAACACCACAAACACCTTCAGAGACACCTGTAGAGTATCTTTATAATCACCCAGTTACATTCTGACGTTTGATAGCACCCAAGGTGTTCCTCCGGTATTCGGGAGTTGCATAATCTCATAGTCAGAGGAACATGTATAAGTCATGAAGAAAGCAATCACAGTAAAACTAAACAATCATAGTGCTAAGATAACGGATGGGTCTTGTCCATCACATCATTCTCATAATGATGTGATCTCGTTGATCAAATGACAACACATGTCTATGGTCAGGAAACATAACCATCTTTGATTAACGAGCTAGTCCAGTAGAGGCATACTAGAGACACTCTGTTTTGTCTACGTATTCACACATGTATCAAGTTCTTGGTTAATACAATTCTAGCATGAATAAAAGACATTTATCATGATATATAAGGAAATATAAATAACAACTTTATTATTGCCTCTAGGGCATATTTCCTTAATTTTTCACCTTCCCAATTATCGAGACGCCTTCTACCTAAAGTTGACTCTTCTCTAGACCCCTTTTCATCAAGTTGAACTTTACTAAACAAAGAATCAATAGAAGAAACACAAATCATTTTAAGATTTTCATCGTTTTTATGAAAGCAATCACTAGAAAATGCCTTTTCTAAAAATTCGCTTCTACCTCTAAGCATAGCGGTTCTTTTCTTATTACATCCATAGAAACATAAAGAGTTTTAATTGATTCCTCAACTTTAGGCACAAAAATTTTCAACTTGAGATTTTCCACATCACGAGATATTCTATCAATACTTCTAGACATATCATCAATCTTATTCAATTTTTCTTCTATGGAAGCATTGAAAACCTTTTGAGTATTGATAAATTCTTTAATATTGTTCTCTAGATCAGAGGTATTCCTATTATTATTGTAAGAAGAATTACCAAAGGAATTACCATAACTATTAGAGGAATTTCCCGGGAAAGGCCTAGGATTAAAATTTCCTCTATAAGCATTGTTATTGAAATTATTTCTAGAGATAAAATTCACCTCTATGGCATCACTATTTTGCTCAATCACAGTAGACAAAGGCATATAATTGAAATCAATCGGAGCACTTTTACTAGCAACCAACTTCATAAGAGCATCAAAATTTTCACTTAAAGAACTAATCTCAACCGAATTAACTTTTTTGCTAGTAGGCACCCTTTCGGTATGCCATTGCGAATAATCCTCCATAATATTATAAAGCAATTTAGTGGCTTCACCCAAAGTAATTTCCATAAAAGTACCACCAGCGGCAGAGTCCAAAAGATTTCGAGAAACAAAAAACAACCCCGCATAAAAAAATTGTATGATCATCCAAAGGTTTAACCCATGAGTTGGGCAATTCCTTAGCATCATTTTCATCCTTTCCCAGGATTGTGCAACATGCTCATGTTCGAGTTGCTTGAAATTCATGATCTGGGTTCTAAGGGAAATAATTTTCATGGTCGGAAAATACTTAGTAATAAAAGCATCTTTGCACTTATTCCAAGAATCGATACTATTGCGAGGCAAAGAAGAAAACTAATTTTTGCAGAATCACGCAAAGAAAACGGAAATAATTTCATCTTCACAACGTCACTGTCAACATCTTTTGTCTTTTGCATATCGCATAATTCCACGAAGGTATCAAGATGGGACGCGGCATCTTCATCAGGAGTACCGGAAAATTGATTTTTCTTGACAAGATTCAACAAAGCAGTATTAATATCACAAGACTCCACACTAGTAACGGGAGGACCAATCGGAGTGCCAATAAAATCATTGTTGTTGGTACTAGAAAAAACACACAACTTAGTGTTCTCTTGCGTCATCTTTGAGCAATTGTAAACAAGGACACAAGTAGGCGATAGATCTGACCGGAAAGCGTCGACCGGAAAAGAGGGCGAATAAAAACGGCAAATTTTTGTGAAGTGGAGGAGATGAAAACGCGAGGCAAATGGAAAATGATGTAAATTGCGAGGAGATGATATTTGTGATTAGGAACCTAGTATATGTTGAAGATCCTCCCGGCAACGGCGCTAGAAAATCCTTTTGATGTCTTGCTAGAACTACGTCGGTATTTCCCCAAAGAGGAAGGGATGATGCAGCGTAACAACGGTAGGTATTTCCCTCAGTGATGAGACCAAGGTTATCGAACCAGTAGGTGAACCAAACAACAAAACGTAAACGGCACCTGCACACAAATAACAAATGCTCGCAACCCAATGTGTAAAAGGGGTTGTCAATCCCTTTCGGGTAATGGACGTGAGAGAGTTGTAAATATTGATAGATCGAACGCCACATAAGATAAATTGCAACAAGGTATTTTTGTATTTTTTGTTTGATAGATCTGAAAATAAAAGGAAAGGAAAAGTAGATCGTAATGGCAAATAATATGAGAAAGAGACCCGGGGGTCGTAGGTTTCATTAGTGGCTTCTCTCGAGAAAATAGCAAACGGTGGGTGAAGAAATTACTGCTGGGTAATTGATAGAACTTCAAATAATCATGAAGATATCCATGCAATGGTCATTTTATAGGCATCGCGTCCAAGATTAGTAGACCGACTCCTGCCTGCATCTACTACTAGTACTCCACACATCGACTGTTATTCAGCATGCATCTAGTGTATTAAGTTCATGGAAAGACGGAGTAATGCAATAAGAACGTTGACATGATGTAGACAAGATCTATTTATGTATAAATAGACCCCGTTGTTTTATCTTTAGTAGCAACGATACATACGTGTCGGTTCCCCTTCTGTCACTGGGATCAAGCACCATAAGATCAAACCCACTACAAAGCACCGCTTCCCATTGCAAGATAAATAGATTAAGTTGGACAAACAAAACCCAAATACCGGAGAAGAAATATGAGGCTATAACCAATCATGCATATAAGAGATCAAAGAAGTCTCAAATAACTTTCATGGATAAAAAGATAGATCTGATCATAAACTCAAAGTTCATCGGATCCCAACAAACACATCGCAAAAAAAGTTACATCATATGGATCTCCAAGAGACAATTGTATTGATAATCAAACGAGAGAGCGGAAGCCATCTAGCTACAAACTACCGACTCGTAGGTCTACAAGGAACTACTCACGCATCATCGGAGAGGCGCCAATGGAAGTGGTGAACCCCTCCGTGATGGTGTCTAAATTGGATCTGGTGGTTTTGGAACTTGCGGCGACTGGAATTGATTTTCGTCGACTCCCCTGGGGTTTCTAGAATATTTGGGTATTTATAGAGCAAAGAGGCGGTCCGGGAGGCACCCGAGGTGGGCACAACCAACCAGGGCGCGCCTGGGCCTCCTGGCGCACCCTGGTGGGTTGTGCTCCCCTCGGAGCACCCCCAGGCGCTTCTCTGGCCCACTGGATGTCTTATGGTCCAAAAAATCCACCAAAAGTTTAGCTGCGTTTGGACTCCGTTTGGTATTGATTTCTTGCGATGTAAAGAACATGTAGAAAATAGCAACGAGCACTTGGCACTATGTCAATAGGTTAGTACCAAAAATGATATAAAATGACTATTAAATGATTATAAAACATCCAAGAATGATAATATAACAGCATGGAACAATAAAAAATTATAGATACGTTGGGGACGTATCAATAGGGTAAAAGAAAATCAGAGCAAAACAATCATAACACATACTAACATGTCTTTCCCCTCTTGAAGACATGTGACTTCTCTCCTCTAGGGATAATAAGCATCTGGAGAAGCTTAAGGCATGCTTTCTCCCTTATGTGATAAGCTTTGATGTGCTCTCTCTCTCCCCCTCTGACATCAATTTCCAAGAAGGGATCTTCTGGAGCATGAGTCAAGTAGGTTCGGTCCTTGAGTCACATTACAAAGCAACATGTAATTTAAGATGCTGGTAGAGGACAAGAATCATCAAGTGGAGCTGGAACAGATATGCAGGATGCAAATGGCAAAAAGTTTTCTCGATATTGAAATCGGTTAGGTTGATTCATTGTCATCGGTGACACCGAGTTGGTAGTGTTGGAGATGATGCATATCTGTCAGACTGATTTTGTCCTTATCGGTTGGACCGATGAACAATTTCAATGTAGCATTGTAGTTCAGTCCAGCCGAGAGGCAGAAATCGATGGGACCGAGTTTAATACAGCGGAGAGATGTTGTCATCTCAGCTCACTAGGCAAATGAGATCTCAGAGAATTGACTGACGGATTTGCAATGAATGTGATGCACAAAATAACAAAGAAAAGAAAAGAAATCTAGATGAAGTTTCTTTTTGAAAGGGGAACAAGCATGCAAGAGATAAATGCAAGAACACGGAGAGACACTCGAGAACTTCATTTAGAATTGGTCGGTGACAGAGTCACCTATGTTAGAGTATATTGACTTAGGAGTCAAGTAAAGATACTTGATCATAGGTCATACTCATCGTTTAAGCTCAAAATGGGGTTGCCATTTATCGTTTAAGCATTTTGATGTATTCGTATCTTGTTGAGCTGCTTTGACCCATGTCTTATAGTAAAGCTTTTCTAAGATGGAATAACATACCTTGGGTGGTGGTGTTGATCTTGATCATGTAGTTGAACTTATGTTGGATGCTCAAGGTTGATATAGTTCATCAAGAGTTGGGAGCACCACTTGTAGTTTGAGTTCACCTTCCTACATGGGTTAGTCTTGCAAGGAAGAGCACCTGTGTGTCCAAAATGACAATAATGAAACTTGATACCAAATGGAATTTGATATAATGTCAATGGATATATTGAATGAATTCATGCTTCCTTGTTTCCAACCACCATATTGTAGAGACTTGGTGATGTAGAGATTGCTTGGAATGTGAGTGAGTTGCAACCTCATAAAATTGGGCTCATCGAAGTACCTACAAGGGTTATATAACATGCAAGGGTACAAGTATAGATCCAAGACATATGGTCATCATCATAAGAGAAATATCAAGGATTAGTCATGTAATGGTTTATGCCTTGCATGCATCCAAATTGAGTTACTACTCGAAGTTTGAGGCATCAATGATGTTTAATTCACCTCTCAAATGGCAAAATACTTTCTCATCAAGCGGTTTGGTGAATATATCTGCCAATTGCTTATCGGTAGGAACATGTTTAAGATTGATGTCTCCTTTAGCAACATGATCTCGAATGAAATGATGACGACCTTCAATATTCTTAGTTCGAGAATGTTGCACGGGATTGTGAGCAATCTTAATAGCACTCTCATTATCACGAAGCAATGGAATATGTTTCACATAGATCCCATGATCTTTAAGAGTTTGGGTCATCCAAAGTAACTGAGCACAACATGAATCGGCAGCAATGTATTCCGCTTCGGCGGTGGATAAGGATACCGAGTTTTGTTTCTTGGAGGACCAAGACACAAGAGATCTACCAAGAAATTGACAAGTACCCGAAGTGGACTTCCTATCAACCTTGTCTCTGGCATAGTCCGAATCGGAGTAGCCAACAAGATCAAAAGAAGACCTCTTAGGATATCAAATGCCAAAGTTTGGTGTGTGAATTAAGTATCTCACTCTCTATTTCACAGCCTTAAGATGACATTCTTTGGGGGCTGCTTGATATCGTGCACACATGCACACACTTAGCATAATATCGGGATGGGAGGCACATAGATATAACAATGAACCAATCATAGAGCGGTAAACCTTTTGGTCAACTGGTTCACCATCCTTAGTCAAGTCAAGATGTCCACTAGTAGGCATGGGTGTATTCATACCTTTGCATTCTTGCATGTTGAACTTCTTGAATAAGTCCTTGGTATGCTTTGTTTGAGAAACAATGGTACCCTCCTTAGTTTGCTTGATTTGCAAACCAAGAAAGAACTTGAGTTCACTCATCATAGACATCTCAAACTTCTCCGACATTAGTCTTCTAAAATTTTCACTAAAATGAGGGTTAGTCGATCCAAATATGATATCATCAACATAAATTTGGCACACAAATAATTCACCATTAACCCTTTTAGTAAAAACTATTGAATAATTTTTTTCAATCTCAAAGCCTTTTTCAATAAGGAACTTGGTCAAGCATTTATACCACGCTCTAGGAGCTTGTTTAAGACCATAAAGAGCTTTGTGAAGATTGTAAACATGATTAGATTTTTTGGGATTAACAAAACCGGGAGGTTGTTTAACATAAACTTCCTCCTCAATTTCACCATTGAGAAAGGCACTTTTAATGTCCATTTGATATAGAGTGATATCATGATGATTGGCCTAAGCAAGTAAGATGCGTATGGACTCAAGTCTAGCAACAGGGGTATATGTCTCACCGTAATCCATACCTTCGAGTTGAGTGTAGCCTTGGATAATGAGACGGGCCTTGTTGCGTACAACTTTTCCATCTTCATCTTGCTTATTCTGAAACACCCATTCGGTTCCAATGACATTGTGATTGTCGTCGGGCTTCTGAACCAATGTCCAAACTTGGTTCTCTCGAAATTATGTAGTTCCTCGTGCATAGCATTCACCCAATCCGGATCATCAAGAGCACCTTCAACCTTTATAGGTTCAAGGTTAGATATGAAAGAGTAATGTTCACAAAAGTTAGCTAAACGAAATTTAGAGCGAGTGATTCTCCTGGTTTGGATGTCATCGCAGATTTGTTCTACAAGATGATCTCTAGCAATTCTTGCTCTAACTCGTGAGAGCTTTTCTTTGGGCCGGGGTGGAACATCCTCTTCATTATCTTCTTCTTCTTGTCCTTCTTCATTGTTGTTGGCGTTGTTGTTCTCTTGTGGAGGTGGAGAAGGAGGTCGATGAGGTTCATCTTGGTGCACTTCCTCATTTCCTTCATCTTCGCATGTGCCACTTGTGGATGCCTCCAAGTCAACTTGTGGTTCACCTTGTCGTGAAGTTGAGGCTTCCACTTGAATGGACAAAGTACTCTCCTTCACCTCCGTTGGGTGAATCTTGCCAATAGACAAGTCTTGTATTGCTTCCGAAGGGTCTTTGTCTCCTACATCAATTGGCAATTACTCTACTTGCGAGCCATTAGATTCATCAAACTTCACATCTACCGTCTCTTCAACCTTTCGGGTGAAATTGTTGTAGACACAATAAGTGTGAGAGTTTGAGCTGTAATCGAGTAGGAAACCTTCATGAGATTTAGGAACAAATTTCGAATGAGGATGCTTGTCAAGAATGTAACACTTTGAGCCAAATACTCGAAAGTATCCAACTTGGGGTTTGTTACCGGTGAGAAGCTCGTATGTCGTCTTGCCGAGAAGCTTGTGAAGATATAGTCGGTTTGTAGCATGACAAGCTGTTTCAACCGCTTCCGCCCAAAAGTGTTTTGGCGTCTTGTACTCATCAAGCATCGCTCTCGCCATCTCGATGAGTGTCCGGTTCTTCCTCTCAACAACTCCATTTTGTTGAGGTGTGTACGTTGCCGAGAACTCATGTGAAATCCCTTCTTCATCAAGAAAGGTATCCACATTGGTGTTTTGAACTCTGTTCCGTTGTCGCTCTGAACCTTCTTGATCTTCACTTCAATTTGATTTTGGGCCTTCCTGGCGAAGTTCTTGAAGATCTTTTGGACCTACAATTTATCATCAAGAAAGAACACCCACGTAAATCTTGAAAAATCATCAACAATGACTAAACCGAATGAGTTACCACCGAGACTCTTGTAGGCATTTGGACCAAAAAGGTCCATATGAAGTAACTCAAGCGGTCTTCTCGTGGTCATGATTTTGTTCACGGGATGACTTCCTCCAACTTGTTTACCTGCTTGACAAGCACTACAAAGTATATCCTTGTCAAATATAACATATTTAACACCAAGGATATGATCACCTTTAATAAGTTTATCAAGATTTCGCGTGCCCACATGACCTAACCTTCTATGCCACAACCAACCTTTAGAAGATTTAGCAATTAAGAAAGTTCTAGGTTGAGCCTTTTTAGTGAAATCAACAATGTATAGATCACCTTTACGTATGCCGGTAAAGACCATTTTATGATTATCCCTTCGAAACACTTGGCAAGCTACTTCAGTAAATAGGACATTGAGACCGAAATCGGCTAGTCTAGATCAGAGTTTTGGATTTCGTCCGAGATTTCCGATTTTTGTCCGAAATCCGTCAATTTCGTCAAAGCCCGGTATAATTATAGGCCGGCCAAATAATTCGGCCCATTTTCAATTTCCGCCCCGACCCATGAATCCACCGAAGGTGGCTGATGTCCCCGATGGTATAAAAGGCCATCCTGAAGCCTTCCAACCCTAATTTTATCCTCTTCTCCATATCCTCCTCGTTCTGTTTACAGCGCGGCGGCGGCTGTCGGCGACGTCGGCTGTTGGCGACGGAAGTTGAGCAAAGCGCGGCAGCGCCTCCTCCTCTCATCCTTCTCCTCCGGCAGTCCACATCCTCCTCGATCTCCTACTTCGCATCCACTTCTCCTCTGGCAGTCGACAGCCTCGTTCACTTCGCATCTACTCATCACCAAATGTCTGCTCAGGCAGCTATAGGGAACGAGATAAAGGCCGGCGTTGGAGTTGCGGCACTACAAAGCCAGGCCTTTATCATTTGTATCGCTTCTTTTAGCTTGATGACAATGAAAGGCCAATCTTGTTCACTACTTTTCAGATTGTTAATTCTAGAATTCGTTGATTTTCCTTCCATTACCCCCGGTATACGTTTTTGTACTGCTTGGTTTGGATCTTTTTGAGAAATTCCGTTCAATTTCGTTCCAATTTCGGTCATTTTTCGTTCTAAATTTCAAATTTTAGTTTATGCATTTCGTCCGAGTTTTTCCGAAAAATTAGCAAAAAAACGGATTTCGCCCTTTTCATTCGGGCCCGGTAAAAAACCAAAAACGAAATCCAAAATCTTGGTCTAGATACATAAAGTCAGTTATAGCCAAGAGATTCAATGAGCATAACATTTTGGATGGAGCTGTCATGTGAGATGGCCACCTTACCAAGGCCAACCACCTTACCCTTTGAGTTATCACCAAAAGTGTCATACTTTCGAGGGCCATCATTTTCAGCAAGCTCCCGGAACATATCCTTATCTCCGGTCATATGATCAGTACATCCACTATCAAGAACCCATTCCTTTCCCCTGGCTAGGTAACCATGAAGATTAGCCATTAGACCAAAGTATCTCATTTGCTCATCAAGGTCAAAGTCACTATCCTCATCCTCATCACAGTATCCATGTTCAACATCGTCTTGTGATTGATCATCACCTAGAGAGAGTGATTCATTAGTTATATGATCATGACAATGTTCATCTTTATGAATTCTAATGACTTCCGAGATGATGGTACTAATGACTCCAACATATCCTTTGGCACGCATAAGATCACGAAGCTCAAATAGACAATCATCAAATTTAGGATCACTAGGTTTCATCTTTTGAAAAGCTATGGATTTGTGAAGAATCTCATCTAGATTTCTCAAAGAGTAGTCTGGAAATCATTCATCAAGATATCTCCATATAGTATAAGCACATTCTAAGTTAGGAAATTCTCTAAACAAATGATTCGGTAAATCTCTAACAATCAGATTGACAGTTCTAGTATTCTGAACCATGTCAAGATACTCATTGGGGGTAAAATGCATAGGATCAATAGGAGGCATATAAGGGCTAGTAATATACTTGTTCAAATGATATTCATTGAAAAATTTAAGCACATCATTTTTCCAGTCCCTATAAAAATCCTCTTAAAGGATTGGAACTCTACGTCTAATACTCCCAATCATAGACTCATCCATCTTCCTCCAATGGTGTTTAAACCAAAGCAATGGAGACCGAAGCTATGATACCAATTGAAAGGATCGAAGAAGAGGTGTCTAGAGGGGGGTGATTAGACCCTCAACAAGAAAAGTAGCATTTTTAAGTTCTTCAAGTTGAGGTGGAGTTTTAGCATAAGTTCAAATATTTACAATACATTTTAAGTAAGCATGGCAAGAGTATATGAGCAGCGGAAAGTAAAGCATGCAAGTTGCAAGAAAATAAAGGGATGCGATTGGAGTGTGCAAACGCAATAGGAGACACGGAGATTTTTGGCGTGGTTCCGATAGGTGGTGCTATTGTACATCCACGTTGATGGAGACTTCAACCCACGAAGGGTAACGGATGTGCGAGTCCACGGAGGGCTCCACCCACGAAGAGTCCACGAAGAAGCAAGCTTGTCTATCCCACCATGGCCATCGCCCACGAAGGACTTGCCTCACTCGGTTAGATCTTCATGAATTAGGCGATCTCCTTGCCCTTACAAACTCCTTGGTTCAACTCCACAATCTTGATGGAGGCTCCCAAGTGACACCTAACAAATCTAGGAGACACCACTCTCCAAAAGGTAATAGATGGTGTGTTGATGATGAACTACTTGCTCTTGTGCTTCAAATGATAGTCTCCCCAACACTCAACTCTCTCTCACGGATTTGGATATGGTGGAAAGATGATTCGAGTGGAAAGCTACTTGGGGAAGGCTAGAGAGCAAGATTCTTGTGGTAGGATTGAAATATCTTGGTCTGAACACATGAGTAGGTGGTTCTTTCTTAGAAAATGAGTAGTGGAAGTGTAGGCACGTTCTAATGGCTCTCTCCAAGTAGGTGGTGTCGAGTTTGACTTTAGGTTTAGGACATATTTGGAATTGAGAAAATGGTTGAGGGCTTTGGAGCATATCACTAAGCACTTTGAGCGAGTAGACCATTAAGCAACACCGCATCCCCTTTTAATAGTATTGGCTTTTGTATGGCCTCAATGTGATCTTGGATCACTAAAATAGAAATGAAGAGTATTGAGCTTTTGCTAATCTTTGTCCTGAGCTTCTTCAAGGGGTTCCACATCCTCTTGTCCGTGCCACGCCTTTGTTGAACTTTTTGAAATATACTAGATGAAAATATTAGTCCAACAAGAGGTATGTTGACATTAATTTTTTTTTAAACGAAGGCAAAAGCTTTGCATCATCCATTAATTAAGAAGGAAACGGACAAGAGTTTGCAGCACATTGTAAAGAAATTAAAAAATATTACATCATGGTCATTACTCTCTCGGCATCAAAAGACCCACATTTTTTTCCCCGACGGTGACCTAAAGTTTAGCCTCGTTCTTTATGTTGGTAAATAGGATGTTGGGTGGCTTGAACTTGTTGCGGAAAATTCTTGCGTTCCTCTCATTTCATATAGTCCAGCTAACAAGCATTGTGAGGGATGCCATAGCTTTCCTATGCACCCTCGTCGCTCTAGACATACTTGTCCACCAATCCTTGATCGATAGTTCCCCCGGCCAAGTAGTAATATCCATGGTATCCAATCGCAGCCATACTTTTAGCATTTCCCATAGCCTCAACGTGTATCGGCACTTGTAGAAGAGGTGGGCCACAAATTCTTGCTCCCTCTTGCATAGCGGGCAAAGTCCGCAATTGTCCCAACCTCACTTGTCCAAGCGGTCGGCGGTCTAAACATGATTTTGAATTGCTAGCCAAGCAAAGAACTTGATTTTTGGGGGTGCCCAAACCTCCCTGATGGGCCTCTAACCCCTCGTTGGTTACCCCAAGTGGAAGGTGTGAGATGCAGTGTTGTGGAAGTTTTTCCCTTAGCAAAGATGCCAAGGATCGAATCCCCAGAGACTCCTAGGTTCAACAAGTAGGTGTCAACTGCTAACGGCGCCAGATATTATCAATCAACGTGGACCTGCACACAGATACAAATAACTTTGCTCCCAACGGGTACAGAGAGGTTGTCAGTCTCTCCGGCCTTGTAGTTCACAAAGGATTAAACGCAAATGATAGTAGTGATAGATAATGTTTGCAATAGTAAGTAAAAGCGAAAAGTAAATAGCGGATGTGATCAATGATGGTAATATGGACCAGAGTCTCATGATGTTCACTAGTGATGTCTCTCTCTCAAAAGACGATAAAACAACTATGTGAGGTAAACGAATTACAGCTGGGCAATTGACAGGACCACGAACGCAAACCAATGCTGACTACATTGCAAGAAAGGTTGAGGTTCAAAGCATGGGCGGTACGACAAAGTAAGTAGACCGAAATCCATCAATATCTACTACTAATCATCCACCTTGAGATATCTATCCAGAACATCTCGCTGGTATTAAGTTGCGAGCCCCACCCATAGTGTAAACTCAAAGCAACAGACAACTGCATTAAAAGAACTTTGCGTAAAGTAAACAATCCTTGCACCCGCGGGCACAAGCACCATTATTTTCCCCCTTGTGGCAACAACACATCCCCTAGACTCATGTTTCTGTCACTCAAACTAGTCATCGAGGGGCATGAACCCACAATCGAGCGTAACGTTCCCTCTTGGAGTCACTACCTATTACTTGGCCAAAGCAATAAATAACAACGGAGAACATGCAAGAATTACTTATGAACATAAATATAAAAGAGGTAGATCAAATATATTACTCAATCACAATCTGAACATAATCTCATAATCCATCGGATCCCAGCAAACTCATCATAGCAACAGCATAAGGATTACATATGTGCCTCGATCATGTAGGGCAGCTCACGAGGACTAATTAGTGAAGCACAAGAACGGGAGGAGAACATCACATAACTACTGGTCATGGACTCATGGTCCAAGGGAGACTACTCACAACTCATCCGGGAGGCGTCCATGGTGGTGGAGAGGCTCCCGATGGTGATCCTCCCCTCCGGCAGGGTGCCGGGAAGAGTTCTCCTGGTGCTCCCGATCTTGGAAGCGGCGGCGGCGGTGGAACAGAGATGAGATCGTGAAAAAGAGTTCCCGTCCCGAGGGTTTCGAAGGACGCTCTAAATATATGCCAAAGGAGGGCACCAGACGGGGCTCGGGGGGCCCAGGCGCCCCCCCCCCGGTGCGGCCCAGGGGGGGCGCCGCCAGGGCGCCTGGGGCCCTGGTGGCCCCCCCGGCTGTACTTCGGGCGCAAGGTAGGTTCTGGAACGCTGATTTTTTATATAATTTTTCTGGATTTTTCCTGACAGTTCTCGTAATGTGAAAACCTGAAATACAAAAACAGCCGAAAACAAAAACTGACACTGGGGTGCACTGGATTAGTAGGTTAGTCCAAATATGATCAAAAGTGTATGGAAGTGTATAAATATCATAGCAATATCACCCAAAAGTGGCATGGAGCAAGCAGAAATTATAGATATGTTTTGGACGTATCAACATCCCCAAGCTTAATTCCTGCTCGTCCTCGAGTAGGTAAATGATAACAAGAATAATTTCTGTGGTGACATGCTATTAACCATATAGGACTTTTTATAGTCATATGACAAAAGCTTACTGAGACAATGATTCTATAGTAATTAAGTTGCCTCATGAGAAAATCACAAAGAACTGAAAGTTTTACAATATGATACTGAAACATCAAATAGATTTGCAATGAACATGGTGTGCAAATATGATAAAGTGATATCTAGCTTGCCCCCTTTAGTGAAGCAAAACATAAATGCAGGGGCACCTTCAAGGTTTAAGTGATGACTAGATACAATGATTTCAAAATAAACGATATCACAATCATGCAAAAGACAATGCTACTTTGGAACAATGCACATTACACTTAGAATGACAATCATGCTCTCAGTAGTTGGTGCTTGAAGAAAGAAGGTGGAGACTCATAAAAGTAAAAGAATGGTTATGTGCTAGAGCTTTTTTTATTATTATTTTGAAAACATAGAAGCAATTTTGTCAACGGTAGTAGTACTTCATATGTGTCATGCATAAGACATCCTATAAGTTGCAAGCCTCATGCATCGAATACCAATAGTGCTCGCACCTTGTCCTAATTAGCTCGGATTTCCATGGGTTATCATTGCATTACATATGTTTCAACCAAGTGTCACAAATGGGTACCTCTATGCCACCTGTACAAAGGTCCAGGGAGATAAATCGCATTTGATTTCTCGTTTTTGATAGATCTCAACTTGAGGACATCCATACCGGGACAACATAGAAAATAGATGATGGACTCCTCTTTAGTGCATAAGCATATTCTCATAAGAGATTGAGGATTAATGTTCAAGCTAAAACTTCCACCATGATACATGGCTTTGGTTGGCGGCCCAATGTTCTTCTCTAACAATATGCATACTCAACCATTCAACCCATGGCAAATCACCCTTACTTCAGACAAGACGAACATGCATAGCAACTCACATGATATTCAACAAAAGTGTGACAGTTGATGGCGTCCCCAGAAACATGGTTACCGCTCAGCAAGCAACTTATAAAAAATAAGATACATAGGCAACATATTCTTTACCACAATAGTTTTTAAGCTACTTTCCCATGAGCTATGTATTGCAAATTTAGTCCGCTTAGTATAGGTGGAGGTTAGCAAAAGACTGGGAGCGACCAACTAAGAGAGCAATGACGGTCATAATCATGCAGAGCGACAAAGCAACATTGAATCAGGCATGGAAGTTATATCGCTACTCAGAAATAAAAGATCATCAAGGCTTGACAGACTTTCTTTACAGTCTTAAATATGCGTGAGCATACACCAAGTCAATCAAAATAAATTCTTGAAGGAAGATATTACTAAACCATACCACATCATAGGCAAACAAATCAAGTTGGTACTCCAATAACACATTGGGAATCCCCCAGCTATTTGAGACTAACCATAAGAAAACCTGAACTACTAAGCGCCATTATGCACGTAGCATCTTTATCATAGACATATTATCCAATGCAACGGAAGCAAACTCTCTTGATAAGGTGAGCATGGTAATTAAAGAGAGTTCAAGCAACCAACTAAACAAAAGCTCTTTGAAAAGATAAGCATGAATACTAAGAGCAGAGCATGACAGTAGCTATTAAAAGACAAAGAACACACACAGCAAAGATAGACATGAAAATTTTATGTTATGTTCTAGGTAGAAGTGGAGCGTGTTTCTCTCCCACATAAAGAACGCTGAGTTCCGACTCGTTATGAAAAACTAAAAAGGAAACTAAAAGCAAGACGCTCCAAGCATAGCACATAACACATGAAGTGATAAAAATATAGCGGAACGAAAGACGAACTGATAATGTTGATGGAGAAGGGGATGCACGGGGGCATCCCCAAGCTTAGACGCTTGGGTCTTCTTGAATATTTCTTGGGGTGCACGGGGGCATCCCCAAGCTTGAGCGCTTGACACTCCTGAATCTTTTTATCATCTTCCCTCGCACACTTGAAAACTCCCTTCATACATAACTCATCATAATCTGATTAGCGAGGTTAGTACCCTTAATAAAATAATTGTTCATTTCTGGAAATAAATATATTCTTGAAGTTCTACTGTTTCTCAAGATTGCCAAAAGGTTTTTGCAAAGAAAAAGCAAGCTCTTGGTTTGCAAAATGAAGGGAAAGCAAAACAGGACAGAATCTGTGAAAAACAGAACAGCAGGTAGTAATTGATTTTTTCGGGGCACTTCTGCAACTCAAATCAAAAAACTCAGAACAGACGCACGAAAGAAAATTATATAGAGAACGCTGTCGAAAAAATTCAGACCAAAAAGATGATCTGGTGATTTTATACGAATTTTTCTATCCAAGGACAGAATCTGTTTCCTGGACAGCACCTCACAACTTTTGAACTTTCTAGTAATCAGAGGTTATACTTGGCACAAAATATGAAAAACAAAGATACAATGATGATGCTATAGTAGTAAACAACACCAAGACACAACAAAAGCAAAATAAATTTATTCATTGGGCTGCCTCCCAAAAGCGCTTTCTTTTATGCCTTTAAGCTAGGCATAATGCAAAGAGGAATCAATAACCATCATAATAATCGGAGCTATAGATTGCTTCAAATGGTTCCTCAACAAGTTCACTCTTGTTCCTTCTAGGAAAGGGGTACACACCTTTTGCCTTCCCGCGTAAGCGGATTTGTCCCTTACCTATATCGATGAAGCCTTTTACCGCTCGGAGGAAGTCTCTTCCAAGCACTATATTTCCTTGGTTTGGCTCCATGATGAAGAAATCAACCATTGCAATCCCTTTAAGGAATTTAACTGGCACATCTTTTATTCTTCCCTGGATTTCAGAAATATCTCCATTAGTGTGTTCATGATAAGATGGTAGTCTATCCATGTTAAATTTTAAAGAATCATGAACAGTTTTTGGCATAGTAGAAACCATAGATCCAATATCACAATAAGCAAGGAAGTCTTGATTAGAGATTCTAATCCTAACAAGAGGCTCCCAGTCATTATCTATTTCCAAAATATCTCTCTTAATGGGTTTGGCTTTCTCTACCTTCATTAAGTCTAGAGCATCCATTCTCTTTTCAATAATAGCAAGTCTATCTATGACAGTATCAAAATTATGATCATAAACAAAGTAACTAGATAGACCATGTATAATTTCAAGAGCTCTAGCTTCATCACACTCTAGGAAATCTCCCTCGGCTATAATATCAAGAGAGTGTTTACACCATTTAAAAAGACCCTGGTAAAAATTCCTAAGCACAATTTTTATAGGTATCCAAGGCATAATTCTCCTATGTGCATCAGAAATTCTGTCTCATGCCTTCTTCATATTTTCTCCATCCCTTTGATGGAAATCTAGAACTTCTGATTCCCTCAAAGCACCATATCCTAACATGTTTAGCTAAACAGATAGGACTACTGACAGGAAGGCAAAATAAAAAAAATTGTAATTTTTTGATAAAGGATACTAAAGCAAAAACTGAAAGGTAAACTAACAAGACTAAAAAGCAAAGGTAAAAGATAGCATGCAACTCCCCTATCCTGAAGAGTGGAGTCCCCGGCAACGGCGCCAGAAAAACTCCTTGATGGGCCTCTAACCCCTCGTTGGTTACCCCAAGTGGAAGGTGTGAGATGCAGTGTTGTGGAAGTTTTTCCCTTAGCAAAGATGCCATGGATCGAATCCCCAGAGACTCCTAGGTTCAACAAGTAGGTGTCAACTACTAACGGCGCCAGATATTAGCAATCAACGTGGACCTGCACACAGATACAAATAACTTTGCTCCCAACAAGTACAGAGAGGTTGTCAATCCCTCCGGCCTTGTAGTTCACAAAGGATTAAACGCAAATGATAGTAGTGATAGATAATGTTTGCAATAGTAAGTAAAAGCGAAAAGTAAATAGCAGATGTGATCAATGATGGTAATATGGACCAGATTCTCATGATGTTCACTAGTGATGTCTCTCTCCCAAAAGACGATAAATAGCTATGTGAGGTAAACGAATTACAGCTGGGCAATTGACAGGACCACGAACGCAAACCAATGCTGACTACATTGCAACAAAGGTTGAGGTTCAAAGCATGGGCGGTACGCCAAAGTAAGTAGACCGAAATCCATCAATATCTACTACTAATCATCCACCTTGAGATATCTATCCAGAACATCTCGTTGGTATTAAGTTGCGAGCCCCACCCATAGTGTAAACTCAAAGCAACAAACAACTGCATTAAAAGAACTTTGCGTAAAGTAAACAATCCTTGCACCCGCGGGCACAAGCACCGTTATTTTCCCCCCTTGTGGCAACAGCACATCCCCTAGACTCATGTTTCTGTCACTCAAACTAGTCATCGAGGGGCATGAACCCACAATCGAGCATAACGTTCCCTCTTGGAGTCACTACCTATTACTTGGCCAAAGCAATAAATAACAACGGAGAACATGCAAGAATTACTTATGAACATAAATATAAAAGAGGTAGATCAAATATATTACTCAATCACAATCTGAACATAATCTCATAATCCATCGGATCCCAACAAACTCATCATAGCAACAGCATAAGGATTACATATGTGCCTCGATCATGTAGGGCAGCTCACGAGGACTAATTAGTGAAGCACAAGAACGGGAGGAGAACATCACATAGCTACTGGTCCAAGGGAGACTACTCACAACTCATCCGGGAGGCGTCCATGGTGGTGGAGAGGCTCCCGATGGTGATCCTCCCCTCCGGCAGGGTGCCGGGAAGAGTTCACCTGGTGCTCCCGATCTTGGAAGCAGCGGCGGCGGCTGAACAGAAATGAGATCGCGAAAAAGAGTTCCCGTCCCGAGGGTTTCGAAGGACGCTCTAAATATATGCCAAAGGGGGGCACCAGACGGGGCTCGGGGGGCCCAGGCACCCCCC